>CM053502.1:165653051-165700056 GCA_028627145.1 Eidolon dupreanum
GGGGGGGGGAATGTGTTTTTTTCCTTTTTAAATCATCAAGTCATTCTTTTAAGTATGGGAGAAAATGATTATCGTTTTGATGCAATGGCATTTTTTCACATTTTTGTCCCTTTTCTCTCTGCATACCCCTTCTAACTGATAATGCCCATCTGTATGATGTCAATTCTTACCTATTTCCTGACAATACCCAAATCTATGGCTTTCGTCTGCATCATGCTTCTCAGCTTCATACGCTTATTTCAGCAATCTCTGAGGCTATTCTATATGGTTATGGTGTAGGAACATGAGACTAAACACATTCAACCCAGCACTCACTGCCTTTCCCCAAGAACCTTCTCTTTCGATATTTGCCCGTCACAGTGACCAATCCCACCGTCCAGACATTTAGGAGATCTTTGACTCCTTCTCCTCTCTTTTCATCTCATCAGTTGTTAAATTTGATTAATTCACTTTCTTTAATCCCTCGTCAATGGGTCTCTCTCATCATTCTCCTTGCCTTCACCATAGTTAAGACACACATCTTTCAAATCCTTCAGTGGCTTCTCTTTGCCTCCAGGGTGAAGTTTAAACTTAGCACCACCAGGCCCTGCTGCATTCTCCTGCCACTCCTTCCTCCAGTGTCTGTGGCCCTGCATATCTGGTCCAGGGACAGTTTCAGGGACATGCCATGCTCTCTTGTCCTTCTGTAGCTTTGTCTCCCTTCCTATCAAGACTTGATTAGAGATCTGCAGAAGTCTTGCCATCCTGCATACAATGCCGTCCTTTGTGTTTCCATGGAGGCTTATATAGTTCTCCAGCCTGGCGATAGGTACTATTTTGCAATCCTCTTTTAATTGGACTGGTTTCTCTCTTAGCTTGGATGTCAGAAACCAAGACATATAATTTTTTTTTTGTCCTTTACATAGCAGGTATTCAAAATAGTGAAGCAATTAATTTTTCTGTAATTAATCCATGCTTCTAAGTACTCCAAAGAGAACCATACTTATGAGCGTTGCTAAATATTTTTCTTTCCAAGAAAAGATGTATTGAGTATTTAAGTTTTACTTCTTATTCCTTAAAAAATGGGTCTATACATAGATTATACTGAATTTTTAAAACAAGTGACAACATACTCAAAAGGGTGGTTTTCTAGTCAAAGGAAAGATACATTAATAGTTTAATCTATGACCATATTTACACTTATTTTTAGACAGATCAGAGAGTCTAAGAGCTAAGTTTCCTAATTTTCTACTTGCTTCTCTAGTGCATTCACTCTCTCAGTCTCTCTCTTTCTTGCTTTCTTCCTGTTTCCATGGCATCTATTTCAATCCTACGCTATGCGACTCTAACATCCTACCTTATCACCTCCTTATCTTTCTCAATAGCTCACCTCCTTCTTCACTGAGGAACTGGAGACCTTCTTACTGAAAATTCTTCACATTTCTGCACCTACCATTGAAGGATAATTCATTTACACCATTTCATCTCATTCATTGATTTCACGCCCCCCCCCCCGCCCCCGCACACACGCACACATACACACACACTAATTAGACAAATATTTATTAAGGGCCTTTTCTCAGCCAGACACTGCATTAAGTAGTAAAGGTAAAATGTTATCAAGACATTAGTCCCTGTATTCAATCTGTTTACAATCTGCCAAGAGATACAAATAAGCAGAAAGGCATTTATGGATAAGACCTACCACGGGAATAAGAACTTGATCTTGATGCTTGTGAGAGTTGAAGTCATTGGCAGAGTGTCCTGGGAAAAGGAAAAAGCATATGCAGTGGCCCAGGGAATAATCTTTTCTCTAGTCTCTCAGATTAAGTGCCGCTCTTCAGATGCTTACCTGGGTTTCGACACTCAACACATGTCGTTATTATCATATGTTCATTTTCCTTCCTTTTCTTAAGGACTGTGGGCTTTTCAAGCATGAGAACATTGTCCCATCTCCATACCCACAGTACCCAACCTCATGCCAGGTTTATATATATTAGAGATGCTCAATAAATATTTGGTGGCTTTTGAACATGACCATGGAAAAGGTAAAATGTTTGCAGTTTGTTGATGCTATGGGTTGAGCTCTATCCTCCACAAACACATGGTGAAATCCTGACTCCCAGTGTCCATGAACGTGGCCTTCCTGGGGAAGAGAGTCTTTGCAGATGTAATCATGTAAAGATGAGGTCACAGCTAATTAGTGGGGGCTTTAATCTGATATGACTGGTGCCCTTATAAAAAGAGAAGAGACACAGAGACACAAGGAAAATGTTATGTGGCGATGGAGGCAGAGGTTGGAATGATGTATTTTATAAGTCAAGAAATGCCAAAGACTTCCAGAAATGAAGAGAAAGCCATGGAATGGATTCCTTGTCGGGATCTTCAGAGAGAGCGTGGCCCTGTTGACACTTTGACTTCGGACTTCTGGCTTCCAAAACTATTTGTTTTCTGTTTTTTGTTTGTTTGTTTGTTTTAAGCCACACAGTTTGTGGTACTTTGTTATAGGAACCCTAGGAAACTAATATAGTTACTTTTTAAATTTTTATTAAGAAACATGGTTTTAGGTCCAGTTGTAATCCTTGGGAAGTCAAAATTATTGATGGGACCCAGGCCAGGGGCCATGCTGAGCTAACAAGAAATGAAACAGTTCTTGCTTTAAAAGTAATAAGCATTTAGAGAATCTCTCTTTCGGGCTCGCCTAGCTACCCACTTTATTTTTAGCGTGGTTATTTAATGGCCTGGCAAGATTTGCTGTACTTATAAAAGGATCTACCATGGGTTAAAGAAAAATAGTCTCTGGCTTTCTAACCACCTATGGCCTCTCTCTCTATAGTCAGTGTTCACTGACTTCAGATCTGGGCTGGAAGAGAAAGGGACATGGGAAGTGGGGTGCTGTGGAAAGATGGGAAGAGAGGGCACAGACATTTCTAAATAAATCTCCCATGTGTGTGGGGACCCTCGGGCCCCCACCGGCCCCAGACTTGCTGCCCTGGAAAGGGAATGGGACCTATAATTTGTCCTCTGGTTTCTCAGTGGAACTGTTATCTGATTTGAGACTCAGCATTTCTGTTACTTCTTGGTGATCTTGCCTTGTAAAACTCACCTTTTAATGTTCCAAGTTTAAGTAAAACAATGGGAAAACTAGAACTAGCTGTCCCTGGGTCATTGTCGATGATAGGTGTTCCCGTAACTTTTAAATCGAATTCCTGTGTGCACATATGTTTGCGTGTGTGTAAAGAAACACTCTGTAAAACTATAAGATAGTCATCCAGTTTGCTTTCATTGAGGGACTTGAGCCAGGTGGAGCTAGGAGGGAAGAATCATTGTCCATTCATTTGGGGAACTTACTCTAAAAAGGAGATTGTCTGCTTCCCTCTCAGTCTTTGTATTGATGACATTTGTAGTGTTTACTGGGAGCATACAGTTATCCGGATAACTCAGGCTGATGACAATAGTATTTCAAATGCTTCTGTAGCCTGCTTCTAGGTAGACAGGAAAAAATGTATGTTCCAAGGTACAAGTGCTTGTTGACTTTTCAAACTCAGCCAGTCCATGCTCTTTATCAGGGAACTCAGAATCGCTCTGCAGGGCTGGCCTTCCTGTTCATTTGACAAGCACTTCAAAGGACAGTCTTAAGTACTTTATAGTTTAATAATTTTTTTTCCCTTCTTTAGTTTGCAATCTACTCCCAGAAACTGGAAAATAATTCCTTTCCCTTTTTTCCTCTTTCTCATTTAAGCTGAAATTGATTTCTTCCTGAGCTTGTAAGAAATAAAAATTAAGCTGTAGTTAACAGGATTGCCTTTGCTGAGTAAAAATAAAAGACTAGTTTACCTTCAGCCTTGCTGTATCAGAGTGAAGGAGGATTTTTGACATGAAGGAGTGCAACATTTTGTAATATCAATATAGAATAATTGTAGCCAATACAAGAAGTAATAGAATTGTTTATTGGGTGGATGGGTTGGGGGTTAGGGGGTGTTTTTGTGTGCATTTGGAAAATTGAGAAGCTAGGAGATGCTCTCAAATTCATCAGCTTCTCCAGAACTCTTCTCAAATGCTTATTGTCATGACAACCATGTCTTCATAAACCAAGGCTCTGAGTGTAATACAGATGGGGTTGGTGACAAGGTAGACTTGCCATCTGCTTTGTTTTCTCTCGGGGACATTTATTTTTTTTTATTCCCAGATCTGATCCTTATACCTGTAAGTCTTGACTTATTTTTTCTTTCCGGAGACAGATATAGTTGTGAGATTCATTCTTTTCTCCTGACAAACTACTTCCTTATCTGTCACCACATAACTTATTGTTGTATGGAGAAAAAAAGGATAATTGTGCATGTGTGAAAAAAAATACACATATATGTATTTTCCATCATGTTTTTTTTTTTTTAACAATTTATTCCTCTATCTACTTTGCAAAGTCAGATATGAGGTGCCTTGTAATTTAATAGTATTGTCAAAAGTGAGGTCAGAAAAAGTAGGAGTAAGACAATAATTTTTCCAGGAAACAGGTAGTATTGCTCCTGGTTTTGAACTATATTCACATCTGTGCTTTCTGATGGTTGTGCTTCATGCAATGGAATAAGCTCTGTTGTTTTTACTTTTGAACAGAAAAAGAGCACTCCAATTCTTTAGGAGAGGAAAACTGTTTCCTGTTACTAAATTTGGAGAGAAATTTGCCAAATAAATGAATGCTTACATGAGGGATGCAGCCAATACCTTCATCGGCCCCTTTCCCAAAGATGCAATGACATATTCTCATATTAACTTACCATGAAAACTGAGAATCTAATTTTTAAAAGGAAGTTTTCAGCTTTTCACGAGTTCATACATGCTGTGATCAGAATTAAGATAAATCGAGCATTTGGAAAAAAATACATATCTAACCATTTAAAGATATATGGTAAAATAATTGTTGAATAGAGTTTAAGGAAAATGTTTCACATTTAAAGTCAAGAATAAGTCCCTTCTTTGCACTGTAATTGTTTTACATATGCTACAATCTACAATTCGAAACTTTAGAATTGAGGTGATTCTTTCATATAACTCCCTTCTTGTTTCTAAACAAAAAAATTGTATAATTACCTCTGTAGATCAGAGGAAATTTATTTCCATTCACTCTATTTATGTCCTATCCATTGACATATAAACATAATTGAATGCTGATGGATGAGTCAAATATAACTTCAATATATCACACACACAGCTGCAGACCCAGAAGCACATATGATGACTAAACAATACAGGTGGACCGATGTCCAGAGCAGGAAAACACTGCTGGAAAATTTTTGAAGTAGAGCCTGAGTACACTTCTGTGGGTAAGTCTAATGATTTTTCACAGGAACATTATAAGGAATGTGGTTCCTTGAATGTAGTTCTGGGTGGGAGTTTAAAACCAAGCACCCATTGAACAAACTTGAAATCAATTTCATCTTTGGTTTTCTTTCTGCAGTGAGTAGCACTGGGCCACTCATTGTATCTAAGACCTTTTCGAAGGAAAGACAGTTTTCTGTATTTAGTTTATACCTCATGCCTGCATTATAAGAGAGACACCCTGGAAACACCTTGGATCCTTCCAAGAAGCTCTCTATTGTTTTTTCATTTATATAAAAATGGGGAAGAAATGCAATTACCACAAACAATACTGTTAGTTTTTATTTTGAACGTGCCATGGAAACACCACTTTTAAATTTGTATAGGTAAAAGCAACTCTCAGAATAAGAGGTGTTGAGCTCTGCTGCATTGTTTTGAAGAGATTGGTAATGACGCCATAAATGTCTTTATAGTATTATGGAAAAATAAAGCAGTGTGCCTGGTCAGGCTGCACAGGCAAGATTGAAGTGTGTGTGGATCCATACAGATATTATAACTTTCACCGCCTATAACTGTTTCAACATGTGGTCATTTTACTAATGGGTATTTGCAATAAGCACCATTAATTTGAAAAAAAAAAGCAGTACCTTTGTTTATTTTAAAAACTTTAGACTGAATTCTTCAATCTTTACTCAAATTAATTGGCTGTCGACTGTGTTAAATGTGACATATGTCAAAATATCAAATTGTGACAAATGTTCAGTTCTTCCTTTGCCACTGTTTTTTTAATTAAATTTATTGAGATGACATTGGTTAATAAAATTATATAGGTTTCAGGTGTCCAATTCAATAATGCGTCATATGTATGCTGCATTGTGTGTTCACTGTCCAAAGTTAAATTTCCTTCTGTCACCATAGATTTCACCCCCTTTTCCCTGACCCACCTGCCCCCTACCCCCTTCCTCTCTGGCAGCCACTAAACTGTTGTCTGTGTCTATGAGTTTTTTGTTTGTTTGTCTTGTTCGTTTGTTGCTTTCAGTTTTATGTTCTACATAGAAGTGAAATCATATGGTTCTTGACTTCTTCTGTCTGACTTATCTTACTTAGCATGATAATCTCCAGATCCATCCATGTTGTCGCAATCGGCAGTATTTCATGTCTTCTTATGGCTGAGTAGTATTCCATTACCAATGATTTTCATTGCTTAGCATTCGTCTTGAATGCTAAGCAATACCTCCCAAGGCAGACACCTCAGGGTGAGTCTCATTCTATCCTAAGGCAAATAAGGAGCAGCAAGCACAGTGTGGGAGTCTGCTGAGGTCAGTAGGAAACCATTGACCATTTCTCCTGGGGGTGTATGAATACAGCTGTGTTCTGGATTTACTAAACATCTTGAAATGCTTTGAGTGTAATAAAACCCCAAACATTCTTTTTTTCCCCCCTCACTTTTTCACGTATGTATTTTCAGAGAAATACAATCCACATGCTCTTGTTCCCTCCTCTTTTAAATCATGAAAATGTTGTTTTGTAAGAGCTGTTTGATGTCCAGGAAGACTTTTATCCTTTTATTAGGTTATTTTTATGTAAAAAAAAAAAGAAAAAGAAAAAACAATAAACAGAAAACACAACATGACATCATGACTTAGTCCAGGCCGACACAAAGTGATCAATTTAAATTTGAAGTTCTGAATCCAAAATATTTTAAAACACATTTCTCTCTGTGCTTTGCAAAAGTATTGCTCCCTTCTATTTGGCAGAAGCTACAGGCCCATTGGGATAGGAAAACGAATATTTATTGAATATTTATTGAATACTTGTAAAGTAGGGATAGGAGAACGAATATTTATTGAGCAGCAACTCTGGTACTGTGAGACATGTGCTAACAGCTTAATTTTTACAATAACCCTAAGTGGTAGGTCCGCCCATCTGCATTTTATAGATGGGAAGGGCTTTTGGAGATCTTAAGTACCTGGCCATCGGCCACAAAAGGATTTCAAGCCAGGTCTACTTGACTTTTCAGTTCACACTCCTCTCATTATTTCCATCCTCCTCATTCTCTGGGTGGGGGTGTGGGTGCTGTACCCTCCAGACAATCAAGAAGTCCCATGTTGGGAAGTGACTTGGAAATACCTAGTAATCACATCTGAGGATGAGGGCTATTGGAGGCTCAAGAAAGCGTCAGCTTGGTATGGGCAAGGCAGATAGTTAGTACGATGGTTGCTTAAGTGTTTTAGACAGGGGTATTGTGCCGGAAGGGAGTCTGTGCCCACTTCCCTTTGTTAAGCAGAGGGAAGCCAGAACACATACATGGGGGCAGTGATGGAGGGCAGGCTTGGGAGGAGGTCCATGCTCTCACTTGTGATTCACAATATTTCTAAGCAAGTGATACTCTAGTACCTTTTATTTTATAAGAGTGGTACATATTTGGTGGGAGTGGTACATGACGTTATTTAAATAGATTAATCCAAAGAATATTTCAATGTTTGTATGTTATAGGAGACATCTTAAAGTATTAGCACAGATTTAATGGGATTCCCTATCATGGAACTGCATACAAAAGAGAATACAAGATTTTATTCGGAGGGGATAAGGTCATATTCGACTATAGCTTGGAGTATATAGTCCATAGTATGGCATATATTTTCTGGATAAAAAGGAAAAATTACAAAGTGAAGGATAAGAAGACTGCTTAGCATTTGAACCAGGTTTTAGGTTCTTCTGCCATTATCTGTTCTGTAGGTTTTGTCCCGGAAATGGCAAGTTTTATTCAGTTTGTAGCTGACATTGTTCTGTAATCTCATGTTCCCTTCTCTCTCTCTCTCTCCCTCTCTCTTTCTCTCTCTCAAACTTATTCTAATCTTGCAGTCAGTCTTTGGCATAAACAGAAAAAGAACTGAGTCATTTAAATCTATCATCTTCCATTGAGTTAAGGCAATACAAAATGAATGCAACGGATAATCTCATAACTGACATTTTGGAGAACACCAGGGTCATCAGATGACCAAACGTGATTAATGATTTTGAAGGTCAGGAAACTAATATATTTTTTTTCCAGTGGATTTACTAAGGGAGCCAAACACCTGGCTTCTAGTTTTGTAGACAGTGTCCCCAGAAAAAAAGTTCCTTTTTTCTTTTACATGGTTTCTACTTTGTTTTGCATCTCTATAGATTGTATGCCACACAAATAAATATCATTACTATAATATTTATTTTTTTCTCATGTCTTTACTGAAGAACTGCTCTGATTTATGTTTTATTCCAAAGCAGTGCAGAACTTTACATACATTTATATGATATCAGTCACTTTACCTAAGGATCTCTGCACACTTTTCAACATTATTTCTAAGAGCCTTGCCACATTCAGTACAAGCGAGGGAGCTTAAAAGATTTCCTCTGCACCAAGGCAGATTGGGCAAATTGTTTGGCAGTGCTTAGCAAAGTGGGGAAGCGGGCTTAGAGTCTTATGGGCCCAAGGGAGGTGGGAAAACATACCATGAGCTCCTTACACAGTTAAAACTTGGTTAAAAATCTTGGAGGAAAAGCAGTTACTTTACAGTGGAAGACAGAAGCAGGAATGCCTGTCTTTGGCGACGAGGCTAGAAATAATGAGTGCTGTGTGTCCAGGGAGGACACACAACTTCAACTTCATTAGACCCTTGCTCACACAGTGGGTAGGGAGTAGGATTTGAAGCATTTCTGTCTGTTTCTAGTATATTCTATCTCTGGGCACTCTAATATTAGACTTGTGAATGTAGATGAGAAAAAGACTCATGTTCATGTTCTTTTAAAATTTTATTTAATAGAATGAGATTTCCTTACATCTTATTTCATTTGATTTCAATCAACTCTTGTTATTACTTTTTAGGTATATGTTTTATCCCACTGACGTGGATTTCACAGGCCCATAGCTCCCTTGTCACTGTCATTAAAATGAGAGTCCCCAAGTGATGGGGAGTGAGTCAGCTCTCAGTGTATAGCCTGTCACTGATGCTTCTATTTATAGCCCATAGATGCAGGTATGTCCCATCTTCATACTGGTGACACTTTCAAATGTTCAAGAAAGGCATTGTTGAATGCCTCTAAGTTATTACAGCAGTCCAGTTGAAATTGCATATTAGATCATTTTTCATGTTTATATGGAACATAAGTCAAGGGACTGAAACTTGATGACAACAGATAGTTGGTCCAATATAATTTTGTTTGGTATTTATTGCATTGTTTTCCTCCAATTGTTATGAACTGAGATTATTAATGGACATGTATTCCATACCCAAAGGGCTTTTAGTTTCTCTGTGGTTAGAATAACACTGAGACCATCTAATAACTTACTTCAGTAACCATCACCTTCACTGAGAAGGTGACAGTTTTTTTTTCACCTTCCCCTGTCCTCTGCCCCAAGAATTTGCAGAGGGCACTGTGCAAGAAATACAATAACCCTTGTCTATAGGCAATATGAACAGATGGGAAAGATAATTAGACTATTTCTTTTTGAGAGATCTACATCATTTCAACAGAATGACACAGCAATTCTGCTGGACTCAGACTGAAAGCTATTACTAACAGATGAACTTCGGATAGATTTCATAATCGCCAGACTTGTGTGGTAGGTACAATGGTTATGGTGAGCTTCTGAGGCTCCCAAAAGACCACTAAAACTGTCAGACTTAACTAGCACTCAGGTTCCGAAGTGAGAATTCAAAAGTATGATTCAGTTTAATGTTTAAGGTTGCCATCAGGAAGTGCTTCTTTGGTTTTCCAAAATCGATTGGGTGTACGGCCAGCTGCCGTTCTCTCGGGAGACACCCCTGATCTCACTCTGTGTGATTATTCAAGGTTTACGGAGGCTATTGAATGGCATGGTGTAGGTTTCATCATGGGTGACATTATCACATGACAACATTTTTCCCCACATAAAACAGTGTATGTCGTGAAAGAAAAGACCTCACTTTTGAATGTGAACATTTCTGAAAGTGAGTTTAACTTATAGGGTAAGTTTACATTGCCATTGTGAGAACTTCACTCAAAAGATTGGAGTGAAATAGAGAAGTCAAACATCCCTGAGAGCTTCCCTTATAAGAACCGTGTCCTGGACTGGTTTATCACATCACACTTTGGACACTGGAAAAGAGGAGATTTCCTGCCGCCTCTGGCAGTGTCTTCTCCAGAGTAAGCCTTGTCCATTTCTACCCAATGCCCTGGAGAAGCAAATAGCTGCAGGCTACAGAGATACTGTGCTCCTTTTTCTCCCCAGGAGACCTGAAACCCAATCATTGTTTTTTAATCCTTTCATTTTTTTTTTTTTTACATTTTCAATTATAGTTTACATAAAATGTTATCTTAACCTCAGGCACACAACATAGTGATTAGACATTTTTATAACTTACAAAACGATCAACCCGATAAGTCAACCCACCAACACCGAACATAGTTATTACAATATTATCGACTATATTCCCTATGTTGTATTTCACATTCCCAGGACTGTTTTTATAACTGGCAATCGCTGTTTTATAATCCCTTAGTTTTTCTTAAGAACAAAACTGCCCACTTTCTCCCTAGTTGTATGTCCTGTTTTATGTGAGTGAAGCCACTCTCTCCAATGGGAAGACACATGCTCTCTTTTGGGCCTTGGAATGCTGAGTGCTGGAGCAGAAAGTGCAATAAATTTGGACTTTAAAAGAGCAGAATTTGATAGTATCATGCTTGTGTTTCTAACGAGTACACAGTCTATACAGGTACGTGCATAATTAATGTGACCGTAGTGTAAGATAATGATCTTTTGGAAGTACATGAAAAGATGCTCAAGATTATTAGTCATTACAGAAATGCAAATTAAAACCACAATGTCAGTGAGATACTTCTATACATGTACTAAAGTGTCTAAAATTGCAAAAACAGACCCTATGAAGTATTGGTGAGGATGTGGAGCCACTGTGGTGCTCTCATCTATTGCTTCTGGGAATGTCAATGGAACAACCACTTTTGAAAACAATTTGGCAGTTTCTTAAAAAGTTAAACATACACCCATCCTATGTTCCAGCCATCACACTCTTCCATATTTACCCAAGAGACTTGGAAGCATGTCTGTGCAAAGAGTTGTATGCACATTGCTCAAAGCAACTTTGTTTATGATAGCCTGAAACTGGAAATAACCCAAATGCCCAATAAAAGGAAAAGCAAAGTGTCATTATTTATGGATATAGCCATACAATGGAATGCCACTTAGCAATTACAAGAATCGACTATTCATACATGCAACAACATGGGTAAGTCTCAAATAATTATGCTGAGTTAAAGAAGTCAGATAAAAAGACAAGAGACTCTTTGGGAACTGAATTAATATGACAACAGTGGCACTATAGGAAGGAGAGGAAGTATTTTAGCGTTACTTCAAAAACAGAATTGACAAGGCTTGATGATGGGATGATGGCTAGACAGGGCATAGACTCTGAGGTCTTTCTCTAGTTTATGCTATATATGTTTCTCTATGTGGATCATCACCTATTTGGCGGTAAGCTACGTGACAGATGGTGCTTAAGTATATAAGAGATGATATGACGAGCTAACTCTTTAATGCTGATCCCATGATAACTCCACAGTCCCCCAAAAGAAACATTCAGTAAGCAAACTGTAAAATCTTGACTGCTCAAGGAAAATAAACTTATGTTTTGGCTTTTTAATAAAAATGAGTACATATAGCTAGTAAAAGTATAATATTAGTTAGAGAAAGTGAAGAAAAGGACAAAGAAAAATGGGATCCCTAGAGCCAGTCTCACGGATAAGAGAGAACAAAGGTTGAGGGCAGAAAGAGAGTGAGGACGGAAATAGATTCTGACCAGAAATCTCAGGGAAAAAGAACAGGGAACTGATGTGGAAAGCAGCAAACTTTATTGACATTTTGTTAATTTAATACCTCTGTCATTCTAGCGTATATTACTTCGTGTGGTTGGATTTATTGGCTCAGTCGATCCAAGGTCTATAATTAATTGCAGCTCATAGGAGGCAGTGTCAGTTGTGTGGTCAAGGGCATGGCTTCCAGAGACTGTATTTCCATCTCTGACCTTAACAACCATTTAAGCCTCCGAACATCTGTTTCCTTATCTGTAAAATGGTATCAGTTCCTACCTCTTAGAGGGATTGTATTAACAAAAGATTAAAAGAAATTGTGTACAGCGAGCACTTAGCATTGCTTCTAATCCATAGTAAGGGCACAATAAATTGGTCTTCTTTCTCTCCTTCTCCTCTTTGTCATTATTATTATTATTACTGTTATTGTTAGCACCACTATATTGCCAGTGATGATTGGAAAAAGTTTTAATCTCCCAAGAAGTCATTAGAAAAGAAAGGCATATTTTAGTGTTTATTATCAGAAGTAATCATATCACTCATTCTCCTCCAAGTGATTTAATTACATATGCTATTTCATTAGTATTCTTTATACAGTGTGAAAAAAAGAGCATGGCTTAGTGATGAAGCAAATAAATAAGAATTCAGTGACTATGGTCCTGCTTGCCCTCTAATTCCTGTATGGTTTAAGCAAGTAATTTAAATTTCTTGCCCCTTAATATCTTCAACTGAAATAGAAATGAATATTCATATTAATAGTCACATAGGGCTATTAGAAATGTCTAAGTAGAGTACATACCCATTTTAATACTATTTAAATACAGAACTTTCTAGAAAGCTAAGTGGGGTGCATAAGTTAGCTTAGTTTTGTAGAATCGACACTAAGGCAGAAAGAACTCCATGCCACACTGAAGTTCATGGACATAGCTAGGTTTACAAATAATTACTATCAAGTGCTTCTAGTACATGTTATTTCATCTAATAAAAAATAGACCCTACCAGTTCAAATATCTGATTGCATTGCTTTCACAGTCATGGCTGCCTTTTATGTTCAGTCAGCAGGGTTCTTCTTGTCTTGTTTCAGGCTTTGTGGATTTGACCCTCCACGACCAGGTTCACCTTTTGGAATGTGCCTGGCTGGAGATCCTGATGATCGGTCTCGTCTGGCGCTCCATGGAGCACCCAGGGAAGCTCCTGTTTGCTCCCAACTTGCTCCTGGACAGGTGAGTGACCTGGCTGTGGCTTGGAGGATGAATATCTTTCATAATCCTTGGTCGATTCCCCAAACTCTCTTATTGAGTGCGCCACGAAACTTCCAAGAACTTTATCAACTATGTTTGCTCTATAAATGTGTGAATCTGGTTGATGAAGGCCAGTCAAGTTCACAGAAATCTATGACTACCTTTCTGCTAGTCATCTCCCTCAATTAGCTCTATTATTTTTAAAATATATGTGTATATGAATGTATATATCTATACTGTGTCTGGTATTTTCATGGTGAGAATATACCTAGAACCCGTGTATGTATATATGTATGTACATATATGAATATGTATATGTGTGAGTATTTATAGAACTATGAACTGTAATTTTCAAACTCTGCTTTCATCTTGTGTTGTAAATGATAGATAACTTTCCTTTAATTAAAAAGTTTTTATGGGGGGACCATGTACATACAAACAACAGCCTTTTCATTTCCTTCTCCAATTTTCTCATCAGTAAATGAGGAAATGGACCAGAATTCTGAAGGCCATTTTATAAAAGTTACTTGCTCATTTTAGAAAATGAAGGAATAAATTTAACCCTGAGTGATGAACTCACACTGTAGTATACATGTGATGTATTGTTGAATTGTACACTTGAAACCCATATAATTTTGTTAACCAATGTCACCCCAATAAATTCATGGAAAAAAAAAAGAGAAAATACCAACAACAACAACAAAAAAAGAAAACGAAGATTTTACTTTTCAAGCTTTCTACCTTATTTAACATATTCTATTTGGGTTGACTGGGAATGTGAGTCTCATTGTTCTTTTTGTTTTCGATCATTACTCAGACTAATAGAATTAGACATTATTCAACAGCAGCTACCACTGGGGGAGTCCCTACCTGGCATTGGGCAAATACTTTACATATATGACCTCACTTAATCATCACAGCACTCCTAGGAAACTTATCATTCACATTTTACCAGCTTCAGAGATACTGTGCATCAAGCATCAAGCTAGCTAAGGTGGGAGCCAGGACTGGAATTTGAGACCTATCCCACTCTGGTACACTCATTTGACCTCCTTTCCTGTGTTCATGTTCTTCAACTTTTTCCTGTTCAGTGATGCCTCCTTTGATTTGCTGCTGCTACCTTTAGTCTCAGGTATACCTTGTCTTTGTGGGCCACATCACAATTAGAACAGAGAAGGACTATCTTCTAATTGTTTCTTGCTAACTTGTTTTGCCTCTGCCCAGCAGTCTAAGGCTGCCGCGTTGCCCACAATGCATCATTGCATGTTCCTTTGCACGGGAGTGCCACACTATCTCCTCGTCTCCTGTCCTGCTCCGGCCTTCCCCACACCTACCAAGCTCCCTGGAGCAGAGTTACAGCAACATCAATTTAAGCACTGGAGAAGTATACAGGTGTTGGTTCCTGTTTGGTCATTGTGTGTTACTACAGCTTTTGAAAAATCGTGACAATACTGTCCAAGAAGCAGATTTTGCTGTCTGTGAAATATTCTCCCATATCAGTTTCACAAAATCATTGAGGATGGCCACTAGTCTTACTACTTAGGACTGCCCTCGCATCATATTCTTTCAGCCTTCTAGAAGATGTCTGCACAGTGCTCTGACCCTTTTTTCGTTCCCTTCCCTTCCTTTTCTTTACCTTCCCTCCCTTTTTTTCTCTTGTGTTGTCATTCATTTCCCTTCCATATCTTTTCTCCTCTGTTATCCTTCGCTTTTCTCTTTCCTTCTTCTCTTTTCACCCATCTCCTCTTATTCCTCCTCTCACTTTTTCTTCTTCTTTTAAAAAACTTTCCTGTTTACAGTAGTGTGGTTCTGTGACCAAGTTATAGCCAATTTGCAGATGAAAATCTCAGACCTCATGCATGTTTTGCTGCTACAGATCAGAATGTGTCTTCAATGTTCAAATGTTTTGGACATTCCTAACTGAACTGGTCTGCTTCATGCTTTACCACCTCATTCATACCACCTCATTCATATCTATCTTCCTGCGAACAGTCATTGAGTCATTGCATTTTAAATATGAACAGTTTTGTGACATTACCTCACCCCAGTGAACTCATTTTGCCGATGAGGTGATATTGCCTAGGATTTCATCAGCCACCTGTTTCTCTTTCTTTCCCACAAACTCTCCGCTGTGATTAATTTTCTCCCATATCTCTCACTGCAGTAGGAGTGAATAAAAGTTCTCATCTCCGTCCATTCCTCCTTTCCAAAACTCCAGATTTAAAGTCCCTACTTTTTCTAGATTAGGATTTCTCAATTTCTGCACTACTGACATTGTTGATTAGATCATTCTTCTTGTGGGGGGACTGTCCTGTACATTTTAGGATGTTTAGCAGCATCCCTGGACCCTACTAGATGCTCATAGCACCCCTCCTCCCCAGGATACATTATCTTCCTTATCAAGTTTGTCCCTTTTCTTTTTTTCTCTATATTAGTGACATTGACATTCATCTAGACATAGAAGCTATGAAGTTTAAATTAACCATAGATTGCACTCCTCCTTCCACCAGATTATCCAGTTGACTATCAAGTCACTTCTGAACTGTTTCGGAAATCTATACCTTCCTTTTGTCTCTGTTCCTTTGCCTGAGGACACATTCTTCTTGTCCCTTCCTCAGATGATTGCCTCTCTGCTACTCTCTCTCTTGCCCGCCATTGCTCCTCTTTCCTGTAGTCAATTCCCCACAGTGCTGCTAGAGATTTTGTTCTAAGGCTCAGCTGGGGTCCCAATGCTTCCTCACTCAGCTTTCATTGGCTCTCTCCATTCTGCAGAAGGTTCCGTCTAGATTTCTTATCTTGATAATTATGAATCCCTTTTGCAAGTGTCACAAACACGAACATCGGCAGAGCTGGTCAAATGATGTAAATGAGGAAGGCCAATGGGTCCAAAAAGGGAGTTCTGGGGCTTCGGTGAGCCTGGTGAATTCTTGTTCAGGTTAAAAACACCTGGGCATTGAAATCAGCCTGAGAACCATGAATGTAACTTTAACCACAAGTTTTTCTTCCACTGCTTTTGAAAAGCCCTCTACCTTTAAGATTTCCTATCGGAACCTTATACATTCTTTTAAGGCTCATTTCAGATGTCATTCTTCCATAAAACCTTCCTTCAAACTCTCTCCTCTTCGGGCATAAAGTAGCCTTTCCTTTGTCTGAATTTTCATTGTGTTTGGTTTGTACTTCGTCTCATTCTGCCGTATGTAAGTTATAATTGTATGTGTTATCTTCCTTATAAGCTCATCAAGTTCTTGTGGGCAGGAGCCAGATCTTGTTCATCTTTTTGTTACTTCCCATATACAGGGTCATCCATGAGTCCCAGTGAATGCTGGTTAATTGCGCTGGCCAAGGTCACTCTGGTGGTTTATGGCAGTCAGGGGAATCCACATCTTCTGATGGTCATTTCAGGTGTTCTTGTGATCAAACTCACTCACCTCTTATTTATTACTACGCATCCATTCCTGGCTTAGTCCCTTACAGAATTTGCAGAAATTAATATCTATGTGTTTTGGAAGGAGGTTTTTAAATTACTAAATGCATTTGGCTTATGCTTGCACTTCTGCTTATACTCTAAAAAACTGTTATGAAACTTTTAAATTCCAAATGGGGATAAGCAAAGGATCTTTCCCCCCATAACTGAACCCACTATGAAGTTAAATCCTCAAGATTTGAATACATTTAATACTTAGAGACATGTTAATGCTTAGAAAATTATATAAATAAATGTATATTACATAAATAGTATAAAATATAAAAACTAAAATATGGTCTATAATGTAAAATTTTTTACGCTTTTCTAATTATTAACATGCACCTAAATATTATGAAATTTCAATGTCATTAAAGTACCCTCTAAGTCTTAGAGGATAACTGCTTTTGATGACATTGATATACACATAACAGTAAAAGAAATTGTGACTAGGAGCCCATTGGAAATTTTATACATCTGGGAGGTGGCTTTTGCGTGGCAACTGAGAGCATTGTTTATGTTGTTGCCTTGCAGGTTGGCAACCTCCTTGACACCATTTCCTCTCTGATTATCCTGCGTTACCCTGATCTCTTATGTTGCTTGTCCCCATCATATTGTTCACAGGAAATACTGTTTTCTTTTTTTTCTGTAATAAAATATAGAAATCCGTAAGTTTCAAAGCTAAATGTTTGAGAGCTGAGAAACAGAAGATGAGTGTTAGCTTTATCATTTTTATTTTATCTCAGGTTTACTGACATTAGCTTTGAAAATTTTGCCACCTCCATACGCTGCTTACATTTGCATAGAAATAGGGAAAAGAGAAGGCCAGAAGTCAAGCAGGCCTGTTGCCAATAGATTACCAGGGTTACTAACTGAAGACAGGGGTTTGCCTGTGATTAATTATAATGATGTCCTATTCTCACAAACCTTAGCAAATCCTGGCATTTGTGCCTTCCAAGGCTATCAGGAGGGTAGAATTTACCCCAGGCTTTCCTTGTGATTACTTCAATGTTAGTACTGGTAAATGGGGTTTAGTGATTACAGGAACATAAAAACCTGTTGAGTTGCCATCCCACATTTGTGAGCATGGGACACATTTCCTATCTTGCATTCTTTAAAAAAAAAAAAAAAAACGTTATGCCTGATTTACAACTTTGAAAACAGCGCATGATATCTTGATTCTGGTAGCATGTAACTTTCCTGGTAGTCATATGCTTGAAAGCTAATTTTATCCTTGCCACGCTTAGCCTACCCACAATTTCCAGTTCTCCTCTGTATCCTGCAGCAGTAAGTTCCAAGCACTTAATGCAGTCATCGCTTCCTGTGAAAACCAAGAAATAAAGGTTATTATAAGGTATAAATAAAGAACACAGTAATTTCTTTTAGTGTGTGTGTGTGTGTGTGTGTGTGTGTGTGTGTGTGTGTGTGTGTTTTATAAGAAGGCCTGTGAAAGTAATCGGGAAAGGGAGAAAACTCATTTTCCATTCTAGCACCTAATCCTTTGGTGTGTTTTGGCACCAGAAAACACAAAATATGTCCTCTGTGTCAACTCTGAGTGCACCTCTTCATTTAGTCCTGCTTGAGTGCTCACACTAGAAAAATAAAGACGGAAAACAGATGCAGAAGTGTTCAACTCGGACTGTTCCTTGTGGGGTCTCTGTTTTCGCAGGAGTAAAGTTTGCAATCACTGGAAGGCAGGTGTGATGTTAAAGAAACAATGTAAATTGCTTGTTCAGTGAGACTATCCAATTTCCAAGGCACTGTGTAATTCTGTTTTGCAGGCACCATCGGGCTAACAAATTCTGAAAAATATTTGTGGATTTCTCAGTAAAGCCAAAGCACTCTCTTTCAACTCCTATTCACTCTCAGAGAAAAAAAAAAACTATTCATCCATTTGAAAAGCAGGGCTTAATTTGACATACTAGAATATTCCCTCTACCTAGTTTCTGGCCAGAGGGTTGTTGATCTAGCTCTTTCCATCACTCCCGCATCAGGAGGCTTTGCCTGTAGGAAATAGCACTGGACAACAGAAAGTTCTTTTATTTGTAGACATGGAAGAGGAATAAGTTCTCTCAAGAGAAAAACAGTTTGCTGTGCTCAAAGAATATTTTGCCTCTTCTCCTAAATAGCAGATTGTTTCGAGGAGATAAATTCATTTTAAATAGGAAAAAAAGTCATTTTCTAAAAGAAAGCATTCTCATTTTACCTATTTATTGTAAATATTTCAGAAAAATGTGAATAAAAACATGCAGACAAAATAATGTTCCCAGCAGAGCTTTCATCAGCTTTTCTTTTATAATTGACTTTTTTTCCCCCCTATGTAAAACTTTATGTAAATTCTTAGCAGATTTTTTTTTAACTCGGAAGAGTAAAAACTAGAGTTCCGAAGTAAGTTGATGAATTCAGAATGTCATCCATCCAGAATTTCTTGGGCATTGAAGAGGATAACCTCCCTTTTAATTCTCTGTTCAGATTTCTCCCCTTTGAAAAATGGGTGCTACACTGACAGGGAGCAGTAGCTAGGGGAGCAGATGTGGGGGGAGTGAGTGAGTGTCCCATTGGCAAAGTCAGTCCCTGGCTGTTTACCTACTCCAGTACCTTTGACCTGAATTCCCTCCATAACCTTCCGGAAATGCTTTGATTGGCTCTATTTGCATTTTAAGAACTTTATTCAGAATGTTTTTTTTTTTTTTTTGGTTCTACCTTATAGAATTGGATAGAAAAAGATAAGAAAGGAAGCCAACCTTTATTTAACTTCTTTAAAGTAAAAGTGTACAGTAATGTGCTGGGTTATCTTCTATACTTTCTATATTTCAACCATCGTTTGAGAATATAGGTAGCAAAGAGTTTTACTAGTTTGCATTCTCACTCCAAATCCATTGATTTTTTCAAGTTCTGAGTACTTAATTACTTAACAGCAGATACCAATTGATTGATTCTTAAAAGTCTTTGGATTAGCATTCTGACAAATTTTGGGAATATGAAACTGTAAAAAATTGAGGTCAAAAGAAGGGAGAAATTAGCTAAACTGTCATATTACCTCTGTTGGAAAATGATTCTAAGTATCTGTTGGACAAAAAAACAATTGCATTATACACTGTAAATAGGTCAATGATGGGATATGTGAATTACATCTCAATAAAAGTATTAAACACACACACACACACACACACACACACACACACACTGGAATTTCAGGAAAAGTCAATTTGATCAACAAGATCATCAATCATGAAAGTGCTTATAGGAGTTCTACTGGAAAAGGTAAAAAACAAAACATTCAAAGCAAGGTTTCTCCTTGAAGACAACAGCAATTAGCTAGCATTATGTTCGAAAGCTTGCTAGGCCACAAGTCCGTAACTCCTCAAGAGGAATAAGCCTATAACCAGTAAGGATCTACTGAGTATAAAATCGCTCCAGAGGAAAAGGCGTAATTCCAACCAAAGAATTAATCCTATGTGGGAGGTTACTTTGACTTTTCTTACATTTTACATACCACTTTATTTTTGTTTTTACCATGTATTATTAACACTGAACCACTAGCTTAATAGATTTAAAATATAAGCAAAATAGTATTTTTGACAATGTAATTCTAAAATATCTTAATCTTATTTAAGTTATACATACTATACAGGGAAAATCAAGTAATCTACCTCTCATATCTGCTTTAATCCTAACTACCAAAAAAATTTCTCATTTGTTTTAGTGAGTGCCATTAAAGCCCAATGATAAAGGGAGATGGCCAAGTTCAAGTCTGTGCTAGTTGGGATTCAGTTTAAGTCAATTTATTTATTGAATACTACCATATCTCTAGGGTTATGCATGAAACTGGCGATATGAAAAAGAGATGTATAAGAGGCAGATCTATCCTCAGAGACTTTACTGTCTAGTGCTTAACTAATATTAGTGTACAAATGAATGCAAGAAAAAGCAGGCTTGCATTGCACCCCACATTATTTATATCTAGTTTATCTTCTGCTATCATCTCCCTTTTTAAAAATTGAAATGTAATTGACATATAACGTTATATTAGTTTTAGGGGTACACATAATGATTTAATATGTATATATATTGCAAAATGATTGCCACAATAAGTCTAGTTAACATCTGTTGCCAAAACAGTTACAATTTTTTTTTCTTGTGGTAAGAATTTATAATTTCTTTAAGAACTTGATGTCTTAGCTTTCAATGTACAGGCCTTTCACCTCCATGTTTCATTTTATTCCTAGGTATTTTCTTTGCATTGTTGCAATTGTGAATGGGATTGTTTTCTTAATTTCTCCTTCTAATAGTTCTTTATTAGTATATAAAAACTCCACTGCTTTTTGTATACTAGTTTTGATCTTTCAACTTTATAGAATTCGTTTATTAGTTCTAACAGTGTTTTAGTGGAGTCTTTAAGATTTTCTGTATATAATATTATGTTATCTGCAAATAGTGACAATTTTACTTCTTCCTTTCCTATTTATATACCTTTTATTTCTTTTTCTTGCCTAATTGCCCTGGCTAGGACTTCCAATACTATGCTGAGTAAAAGTAGTGAGTGTGAGCATCCTTGTTTGTCTTGTTCCTGATCTTAGAGAAAAAGCTTTCAGCTTTTCAATATTGAGTATGATGTAAGCTGTATGCTTGTTATATGTGGCCTTTATTATGTTGAGATACGGTCCCTCTACACCACTCTGTTGATAGTTTTTATTATAAATGGATGTTGAATCTTGTTAAATCTTTTTTTTTAACCTATTAAGATAACCATAAAATTTTCATCTTTTATTTTGTTAATATGGTGCATTATATTGATTGACTTGTGAATGTTAAACCATCCTTGCATCCCTGAAATAAATCTTGCTTGATCATGGTGTATGATCCTTTTAATGTATTGTTAAATTCAGTTTGCTAATATTTTGTTGAGTACTTTTGCATCTATGTTCATCAGGGAGATTAGCCTATAATTTGTTTTCTTGCAGTGTCTTTAGTTTTGGTATTAGGTTAAAGCTAGTCTCATAAAATGAGTTTGGAAGTATTCTCTTCCCTTCTATTTTTCAGAAGCGTTTGTAATGGACCGATATTAATTTTTCTTTAAGTATTTGGTAAAATTCACCATTGAAGCTGTCTGGTCCTGGGCTCTTCTTTTTTGGGATGTTTTTGATTACTAATGCAATCTCCTTACTAGTCATTTGCTTGCTCAGATTTTCTTTTCTTTATGATTCAGTCTTGACAGTTTGTATATTTCTAGGAATTTATCCATTTCTTCTATGCTATTCAATTTGTTGGCATATGATTGTTCATAGTAGTCTCATAATCCTTTTTATTTCTGTGGTATTAGCTGTAGCCCTATCATTTTCTAATGGGTATGGACTCTAAGTGAAAATCAATCTCTGTTTTATGCTTGCTTTTATAAACTGATTCCACTGTTAACATTTTCATGCTAGCGTGAATATACTTATTATACATTGATCCTGTCTAAAAGCATACTATGTTATTGATATAACTGTAAAAGCGAGATTATTCCATATATTGGTCCTTTGGAGCTGGCAGGAGGGTAGCAGGGGATTTTGGCAGAGGTTTATCAACCTCTGTGGTGGATAACCACAGTTTACACATCTTTGAAATATTACTTATATCAAGATGTTAGTACTGGGTGGGTATTTTCCTATGTGACATAGGAAATTTTATGATTGGATGGAGGTTTGACTTCAAAGTAAATGAAGTTAGTAGGTCTATTTCCATTTCATGTTGAAAGTTGAAATTGTCTTTATTATTAGTGGCATGGTTATAAGCCCTTATGATCTATAAGTAAGTTCTAATCTCTTTTTTGGTATTATTGACTTCTCCCTGTGGGCTCTTAATTCAATGAATAAGGATGAGATTTCTCTTCTGATACTTCTAGAGACATTTTTAAGACATTAAATATTCCTATTTGTTATTTTACCTGCGTTTTTATTTTATTAAGTGGAAAAGAGATATAAAAAGCACATTGTCAGTTTTTCTTTGGTTTCATATCACAGCAGAGAATCAATTTCTTAACCTGTTTACATATTTACCACTCGCTGTGGGCACAGATTCTAAGATCCATCATGACTTTATTGTTGGAAAATAGGAGGTACCAAAAATGTGATGATGATAAGAAAAAGTTGCTGCATACCCCTGATAAAGCAGGGGCTTCTCCCGTATCATTTGATCAGGACAAGCTTAGTACCATATCCAAGTGAACCTGTGACTGAATCCATCTTAGCCTCTGAGGAGAGCAGAGCCTGAGTGAGCCCTTAATTCAGTGCAGATATGGTGTGGCATGTGGGGATGAAGGTTTCAAATTTGTGGCCTCAAAAGGATGGCAGTGCTATCGATAGGAATTAGGAAGACAGGAAAGAGTAGGTGTTGAGGAAATCAGATGTGTCTTTCCTTATACATGCTGGGCTTAAGATACAGTGAGCATATACTGAAGGTCATGTCCAGTAGAAAGTTGGATCTCAGAGAGAGATGGAGATAAAAAACTGAAAATAAAAGATTTGAGTCTTGTCCATAGTTAAAAGTGTGGAATGGATGTGATAAGTAAACATGACACTGGAGAAGGGCCGAGGAAAGACTTCTTAAAAGGCTGAGCTTTAGGAGTTATATGTAGAAAAAAATCCCAGCCTGGTGTTAAATCAGAGTTGTTTGAGAAATAGAAGCACAAAGTCTCTGAGTCCAAGGAAGGGCTAGCTTTCAAAAGAAAAAGCATGATGAGTTATACCAAATACTACAGAGAGGTAGGCAGGAATAAGAAGCGGGGAATAAGAATTTGTTAATTACGGGGTTATTGTTGTCCCTAAAGAGAGCATTTTTAGTGAAAAGGTAGGGAAAACAGTGTAAATTTGTTCAATGAAAGCATAATGTATGAATGAGAAAATGGGTAGGGAAGATGAGAGAGAGGGAGTATGAACTCGCTTTCTGAGATGTTCAGTAATGGGAAGGAGTGGAGTTCTAGTTCTCGACAGCAGTGGTATCAAGGAGCAACTGGCATCTTAGCTCCATGCAATGATGTCCAGTGAGAATTTTTTTTGGTAGCATTGTGAGTGCATAGATTTTTGCTTATTCAGTGTGTATCAGTCGATTGATTTGTTATCCTTTTTTGATGCTCAAGTTGTCCCATTTTGGCTGATGAGAATTCCTTCATGTCGGCCTTTGTGTCATTTGAATATAATAAGCCTTTCGTCTCTGGTGCCTCCTTGCTGAAGAACATAGTAATATCTCTCATCCTCATATTGTAAATTTTCTGCCCCAGAGTTGGAATCAACTGTTTCTATAAGGGACCCTCGTTTATTTCAGAGAAATTGGAATTTAGAATTCAGTACTGGCATGTGGTGTGTTCACTACTTTGGAGTCACTTTTGCTTCTTCGCCTTTTAAATGGATTAAATTCGGATATAAGCACCTTATTTTATACTGATATTTTCAATTTAAACCTTGGTTTCTAACAACATAAATATTATTACTCATTTGATTATCTTACATTGTATGAAAATATTTAAAAAATAATAATACCAGTCTTTCTACTAACAATTACATCAGTTAATATAGTTGAAGATTTCTAAGTAGCTCTATTTGTCTTTCAATTATATTCCACTGAGAATAGAAAATCAAAATATTGTGTTTTGCAGACACTTGAAATAACTCTTCTCTCTGATGCCACCAGCTTGATATAAAGTAAGAATTGTTCATTTCAACTTGCTTTTCATTTTTATACTTTTTATTTAATTTTTTTGAATATATAAAATATTTGTTTCCAAAGTCAAAATTTTTATAACCAGGTTATTCAGAGTCTAACTTCATTACTAGCCCCTCCACTGGATGCTCCTTATAATATCATATTTTAATTAAGATTGGCTATATATGATGAATACAAGTATGTATATATATTTATATGTAATCATATCCTGACCCCATACACAAAAATAACCTATTATATATAATCTGCATAATGTTTTGAAGATTACTACATGTATGTATTTAAAGATCTTTATTCCTTTTTATGATTATTTTAGAAGCCATTGGTGGAATCCCTTATCCATGGGTTTGTAGGTTCTTTCCAATTTTATGCTATAAACAACAACAACAAAAAGGCCATAATAAATAACTTTGTGAATAAGTCATTTTGTATTTTTCTTAGTTGTCTTTGCGACATATTAACATATTACTAAAAGTAGGTTCAAAGGTACATGCATATGCAATTTTGCTAGATAGTGAAAAATTTACTACCGATGATATCGTATCATTGTGTTTTTTCACCAATCTGTTTCTCCATAGCCTCTCCAACAGAATATGTTGCTAAACTTTTGGATTTTGTTTCCTTGATTTTTAGGAGCTCTGTATAGACCAACTTTTCTCAATATGAATTGTCAATATCTTTTCTCGATTTCTCATTTTCATTTAAACTGTTTATGCTAAATTTTGAGTAAAAAGCTTTCATAAAATAAGTTTTATAGCAGAAATATATTCATCTTTTATTTTATCGGGAGGGTTTTTCTGTCCCTTAGCTATAATTATATTCACTTCGGCTTGTTTCTGATACTTTTTAATCTTACATTTTGGGTCCATTTGGAATTTATCCTGATATACAGTATTGAAGAAAGATTGACTTTTACATTTTTCCAGATGGCTTTTCTGTTTTCCCAACACCATTTGTAAAAAAAGTCACTATTTTTCTCAAGTGCTTTGAGATGCACCTCTAATTATACACTGAATTTCTTTATAAACTTAAGTCTTTTTAGAAAATTTTAATTATCTGCTAAGATTTGTCGATGAGTCAACATCACATAGCTTTATTTATAGCAACTCCAAATTGTAGCATAATTAATGTGAAAGATATTTCTCATATATCTCTCCAATACTGCCTTTTGATATTTTAGGGTTTTATAGGTTCCTTTTTTTTTCTTTCCAAGCAAACTTTAAAATGAACTTAACTCCATAAGAAAGTTTGTTGATAATTTTGTTGAGATTGTGTTAAATATAAATTGGCTTAGGGAGTATTAATGTCTTTATTATGTTGAATCTTCCTATCCAAGGTGTGCCTTTCCATTTGTTCAAATCTTTTACTGTGCCTTTCAGAAGTGTTGTTAAGTATCCTTATATATATTTTGCATATATTTTAAAGATTATGTCTAGGTATTTTATATATAATTTAAATAAATATATATAGCATGTATGTAATAATTGATAGTTGCATGCTATTCTTATAGACTATAACCTTACTAAATTCTCATCTTGTTTAGTTTTCTATTATTTTGGGGGTTACCTAATATACAATCATCTCATCTGCAAATAGAGATTGTTTTACCTCTTTCTATCCTTAAGCATCTAAATGGTTTTTAAAAAAATAAATTTATTTATTTATTTTAATTAGTTTAAAGTATATAGTACATTGGTTAGTTATTTACTTGTTTATAAAACAATCCCCCTAATTGCTCCTTCTCTTCTCTGGTTTTCCACCTAGCCAGTATAGTAATGCTAACTGCTTTCCCTATGCTGTACTCCCCATCCCTGTGACCATCTATCAACCACTAATTTGTACTTCTTTAACCCTTTACCCTATTCTCCCAGCCTCCTATCACCCCCTCCCCTCTGTCCATCACAAAATTGTCCACTATATTTGTGAGTCTGTTTTTGATTATTTTGTTCTTTTTGTTCCTTAGACTCCACATATAAGTGAAATCATATGGTATTTATCTTTCTCTGTCTGACTTATTTCACTCAGCATAAAAACCTCTAGGTTCATCCATGTTTTTGCAAATGGTAGGATTTCATTTCTTTTAATGGCTGAGTAATATTCTATTGTATATATGAACCATAATTTTTTTATCCAATTGTTTGTTGATGGGCATTTAGGTTACTTCCATACCTTGGCTATTGTAAATTGTGTTGCCATGAATATTGGGGTGCATAGATCTTTACAAATTATGATTTTGGTTTTCTTTGGATAAATACCCAAAAATGCAATTGCTGGGTCAAAAGGTGTATCCATTTTTAATTTTTTGAGAAACCTCCATACTGTTTTCCAGCATCTAAATGTTTTTTAAAAATCTAATTGCACTGAATAATACCTCTAATACCTCTAATACAAGAGTTTCTATGGACGTCTATATTATTGGGTGTTTTCATTAAGAATGAAAGTAACTGTTGTTTTTGCATCATAATTCTTATGCAAGTTGGTTGTAAAATTTTCCCTTTGTATAGTCTTTGCAGTTTGTTATCAGTGTTATACATGTCTCATGAAACTAGTTTGATGTTTTTTTTCTTTCCTTTTCTGTGCTCTGGAAAGTTTAAGTAGCATTGGGATTATTTGAGCTTTAAAATGTTGGCAGAAATCTCTTATGAAACCATCTGGGTCTGGTGGCTCCCTCATAGGAGAGCTCCCTAGAATTTTTAATTCTTCTGTAATAATTGGTCTCTTTAAACTTTTTATGTCTTCTGGAGTCAGTTTTAATATTTTAAATCTGATAAAGTTGCCATTTCATCTAGATTTTCAAGTTTATTGCATTGAGTTGGACAAAGTAGTTTCTATTTTTTAAAAATTTTCTCTGATTTGACAGTTACTTTCACCTTATAATTTATTTTGTGTATTTATCCTTCTTTTAGAAAACTTAGGTCAGCTGGTGGTTTTGCTGTTGTGTCAATTGTTTTCCTTAAATACCTAGCTTAAATTTTTAAAAGATGTTCTAATTGTTTTCTACTTTCTAACCTGTTACAGTTTTCGCTTTATTAAGTCCTTCCTTTTGCTTTCAGTCAATTAACTTTGTAGTTCTTTCTCTAGCTTTTGGGGTTGATATTTAATTCATTTATTTTTATTTCATAATATAGGTAATTAATACAAAGAATTTTCTCAAAGTTCTGCTTTAGTTGTGTACCATAGATTGTGATATATCTTGCTTTAATATATTTATTTCTAAAAATTCAGCAATTTCACATTTATTTTTCCTTTTCTTCAAAAGTTGCTTGATGAAGAGTTTAAGTTGAGAGGGCATTTAAGTCTCTATTTTATGCAGTCTACAATTGGATTTTACTCTAGCCAATCTGAGAATATTTTAATAGATATTATACCAATTAATAAATTATACCAATTTATATTTATAGATATAGCCACTACGTCTGATTCAAGTTCTATTATTTTATATTTTTCACATGTTAAGTGGGCTCCTTTCTTCGCTATTTTATTTTTTATTTTTAGGTATTTTGTATTTTTGCTCTTTGTTTGTTTAACATATATTTAGTCAATTTTTCCTTCGGAAACTGTTCACTTCCTACTATGAGAAGTAGTAAAATTAGCTAGTACCTTAACATTCCTCAACTACCTTTTAATTTTAGCCATTAGGATTATTTCAGTGTTAAACTTTGTAGTGTTAAAAGTACTTAACGCTTCTACTACTTGATTTATTGAATCAAGTGATGTCAACTTACTCTGCTAATACCTGAGTTAATCTAATAATTTCTATGACTCTTCCTTTCTCATCTTATTTTTATTACTTGTATTTTTAATATATTGTTAGAGCTTATAATACTTTTTGTCACCCCTACCTCCAGTTTTTAGTATTAACGCTGTCATTAGTTATGTTTAATGTCCCCCCTCAGACCATATGCTACTGGCTCTCTAAAATTTTTTTTTAATTTAAAAATGTTTCTAATTCTTTTTCTGCCTCTTTCATGCGGAAAGTTTGACCATATACCAAACCATGGGCTCACATTTTTTCTCAAGTATTTTTAAAGAATCGCTCCACTGTTTTTTAGTATGATATGTTGCTGTCAAGAAGTTGGATGGCAGGCTGATTTTCTTTCTTCTGTTGGTGATTTGGACTTATAGTTTACTTATAGAATACTTACAGTGTTCTTTTTTTTTTTAATAGACTTAAATTTCAGTAATTTTATTAAGATATTTCTCTGTATTGACTATTTTAGGTCAGTTTTCCCAGGTAGATGGTATGTCTTTTAAATACATAGATTGAAATTTTCTTTTACTTCTCGACTCTCTTGCTTTGTAGTTTAAAATAACTGTTTTGCTAAATTATTTAGGTGTCCATTTATACATATAAAGGATACTCTTTAGCCATACTCTATACTTATGACTTTCTTTTAAATCTTTTTATTCTTTTTCTTTACTCTTTGTTTTTATATTCTTTATCCCCCTCACTGTGCTGGCCCATGGAGTCTATTTGCTGTCATGTCCTAATTTAATTTGTTTCTGGATTTTTTTTCTTTATTTTCAAATTTATTTTATCATTTTATTTTTTCCCCATTATTTGGCCATATCATTTCTGCATTTTCTATTTCTGAAATGTGCAACTCTTTCAAACCTTTGATCATTTTCTTCAGTATTTGTAATTCATTCTGAAATATTAGGCTACAGTTTTCATTTGCTTTGCAGATGGCAGTTCTTTGAAGAGTTAATTGTTAAAGCAGATCCAAATGAATCATAGATCTCAACTACACCAAGTTTTTATTAACAACTAGCAAAGGATAGAAGCTAAAAATGGGCATAAACAAACACAGCATCATCCACCACTGGAAGCACTCTGAACCATCTGATGGAATTTCTAAAAGATCCTTTTTCTTCACTGAAATGTGTTTTGATTTTTGGAGTGATAGACAACTGCTAACTATGTATGTGGTATAAGTTTACACAAAAGAAGCCATCTAGGTTTCATCTTATTCAGTTTTTATATTTCATTAGTCATGCAGATAAAAAGGCTGTGAAATTGACTTCCATTCTTTAACAGCTGTGTTCCATAAAATAAAGAATTTCAGTTTTTTTCTCTTAATAGACAGACTTGATAAATCTGGTTTAAAACATTCTTAGATAAGAACTTCCCTTTCCCTTGTCATCTTACTGATATTCGATGTCATTAGAATGTTTATAAGGAAGTCTAGTTAATCAATATACAAAAAACAAATCTATTACTTTATACCAGCAACAAATACTAAACATAATTAAATATATATAATTATATGTACTTTAATTTATAATTACATATACTTTTATGATAGTAACAAAAACTATAATGCATTTGGAATAAAATTAATAAAATTATAGATGCTCTAGAGCAACCATTAGAAACCTCTGTTGAAAGACATTAAGAATATAAAACATTTAAAAGAATATAAAACATGGCTAGGAAAATTCATTATTCAAAACATATCAATTCTGCACAAATTGACCTATAGATTCCATGTATTTTCAATCAAAATCCCGAATTCATTCTAAAATTTATATGGTAGAGGTCAAAGATCAATTATGGCCAAATGCTTCTGAAGACTGAAATTAAGATGGGGAGATTGGGTAGAGACCTATAATAATAGTTTATAAGGTAATAAAGTTATTATAAATAAGACAGTGTGGTTTTGGCATAGAAATAAGCACAGTGACTTATGAAACAGAAAAGAGAGTTTAGAAACTACATCTAGGAACATCTGGCCTATGAAGAGAGAGCATTGAGACTGTAAGGGACAGAAAGAAACATTACATTAATGGTCCTGAGACAACTGATTATCTATATAGGAAAAAAAAAAAAGAAGAAGAGATATGATGTTACTTCATAGCATGTGAAAAAATTAATTCCAAGTGAATTAAGGACTTAATTGAGAGACAAAGCTAAAACTCTAATAAGAAAATATAGGAAAATATATATTTCGGTATTGGGAATTAAAAGTTGATCTCTCTAAAATTAAACTTTTATAAAGAAAATGAAAAGAAGATAAGCTGCTAGAGAAATTAGGATTTTTAATTGTGCTTTAAAGTACATGTATGTTATGAAAATTCTTTTGTATGAGCCAAATATGACACTGAAAATATAGTAAGGAAAGAGAGAATAACTTAAATAGTTCACAATGGCATTCCCTTTACGTCCATCATCAGCTAAGTCAGGAACCTGCATCGCTTTAAGTTTTCTGAAGTGTGAAATGGAAATAGATGTGGAGGGCCCTCACAGATACATTTAGAGATTGTATGTTCAGGAGAGTAAAATCGAAATGTTTTAGTAAGAGTCGTGGGCCCAGTCCTTAAAAAAGACGTTGGTTGAGTTTTGTATAGTAAGTAATTGCAACACAATAAGACTCAAAAGCATTTCAGTAAAGTGTGGGTGGCAGAGGAACAGGCTGCTTCAAGAGCTTCATTAGCTTCATTAGCTCTCCAGGTTGTTGGGGGGAAACCTATTTACCTTGGCTCAGAGTCAATTTTAACCATTATTGAGGCTCAGGAGTAAGGGTCAGAGTGTAGCATGAAGTCCTTGGGAATATAGTGGGTGGGGTAAGAAAGGATAAAAATGTTTTTCTAAAAGCCCAGAAATAGGTTCATATTTTGTTTATCACTCGTTTCCAGAACAGTATGTTGTGGTGCCAATCGCCGATGAAAAGTTAGGATTTGACTTCGATCTCTAGTTTAGTTTCTTAAAGAAGTTTCTAGTAAATGAGAGCAATGGCATTGGCCTAGTTTAGTGTTATTCTGTTAGACTAACAATATAATTTCTGCATGTACTGTGGACTTAATACTTTGAAATATTTGGGAGCAAGAGAGAGAGAGGAACAAACGAACAACAAATAAACAACAAACAAAACCAAAACATTGCTCCTTATGGTAAGCATGATGAAAAAGACACATTTATCCATAAAGAACACATAGATAATCTCATTTCTTTCTTGAAAATGCCAGTATGCATGATTCTTGTTGGAGAATAGGTTCACTTGGCCTTTGAGGTCACATGGATGATGTTGAGCATTGCTGTTAATGAAACTTGGTGAATTTTCCCTTATATTTATTTTAGTTTTTAATAAGCATTTGTGAGCTAGTGCCTTTCCCTTTCCTAGATTACATTGCTTGAAAAAAAGCCTGAGTCAATACTTCATCTGTTTGCTGACAGAGTGAGGCCAAGAATACTAGTCCACTCCTTCTGGTACAGTTCCTTTTACTGTCAGATAATGTTACCTATTGCTGCTCAATGCAAGGTTAGTGCACTTTTTAGATTTTAGCATAATCAAAAGAAGCATTTAAAAATACACTTCTATATTGGCACGTAAATGCAAGAGCTACAAATAACAACTGCCAGTAAATCAGCAGACACATGACAACTCCCCCCACCACTTGGAAAAAGTTTTCAGTTCTGCTTGCCTGTCTTCAAGTAAATATGTTTGTTTTATGTCTATATTTTTATTTGACTAAAACTTAGAATCAGAAGCATGAAATGAAGTTAGAAAGTGGAAATTATATGAACTCAAGGCAAAGGTTGTCCATGATAAATGAAAAGACAAAAAGAATAGAAGAAACAAAAGAAATGCAGAAGAGTCGTAACCCTTAAAGAAAATGTATTCAATAAAAAGGATCGCTTCCAATATGAGCTAAGTCCATTCTTAAGTGCACTTTGTGAACTGACTTCCAAGGAAAGCCATTGTTCTCCCAATGGTTGTAGTTCCAACTTCAGCTTGAAAAACCTGGAGACTAAGAGGAAGTCAGTGTTAGGTCACTCCTACTTTCAATTCAAGCTTCTTGGATCGTTTGGCACAATGCTTTACATTTCTTGGTCTTTCTTATTGTGTTTTAAAACCAGAAAGTTTTTTCCTAGCCTTAAAATCAGCATTTTAATAACTACCTCATTTTATTTCTTATCCTAATTAAAAAACAAAAAAATGAAAACAAAAAAACACACACTTAAAAATGTCTTTGTCACTCTTCCCTTAAATTTTCCTAGGACTTCTCCTAAAACTGCAATGGCCTTTCTTGGTTTGGGGGTAAAGTCCACCTTTTGGACCAAAGCCTGAAGGCCCTTTTTCTGCTACTGCCTTTTCAGCCTTGTCCAGGACCATTTGGACCAGGAATCACCCAGTTCCAGAGTTCCAGGATGTTGATGATTTTTAGTTTCTCAAACTCATCAAACATTTTCTTACTTTCAAAACCTACACACATTCGTTTCCCTGGTACACTCTTCCCCATTCTTTCTGTGGCTAATTCCCAGTTCTTTAGGTTTCAGATTAAATGTCACCTCCTCAAAGTGGTCTTCTCTGACACTCACCTTCCCCATATCTAAGAGAGCCCCCCTGTTATACTCTTGTAAGACCCTGTACTCTTCCTCCTTGGCATTATTGCAATTAATAGTTTTATTTCATTTTATTTTATTGGAGTGTTTGTGTATGTGTGTGTGTTTGTGTGTGTGTGTGCATGTGTGTGTGTATATTGGTGCAAGTGCATATGTGTATTTAATGCCTATCTACCTCACTTAACTATATACTGCAGGAGGGCAATGTTTTGCTTATTGTTGTATCTTCAACCCTTAACTCAGGGCCTGGAACACAGTAGATTCTGACTCAATAAATATTTACTGAAAGAAAATAGAATAAATGAATAAAATTGATCTTTGAATTCTTAATGTTTAGCACAGAGTCTGGCATCTATAATGGGCTAAAAAGAATGGTGCACAACTTAAATTGAGTTAATGAAGAAATGAAATGTAAATCATGTTCTTTATGGGGAAACCGTGATTCGTTCATCAAACGTAGAAACCCTGCTCTCGCATATGAGCACAGCATTCTCTTTGTTCATTCATTTTCCTTCGTTCCAGTTAACAGAATCTGCTCATCCAAGTAGAGTGGAGAAAAACTACCTAATTGCTTTGTCTGTACAACACCAAAATATCTAAAAGAAAAGCGAGTTCCTGAGGCATTCTTCCTTAGAGCTTATATACTTGATGTGGCGATCTTAAAAGAACAAATCTCTTTTCAGATGGATATTTGAGTAGACACAACCAGTAGAGGACTTTCCTCCAGGGACTTACTTTAGCTCTTAAACTGTATACATGGTACAAGCAACCTCAAGTGGATTATTATCTATAGAAGTGCAGAATTCCATCTTCCTTTGGCAAACCATTCAAACCTAGAAGTGTGTTTTACACATTCTGACAGAAGTGTCTATAATAACCAATTCTAACCTTCTTTCTTGCCACTTTAGCACCCAAAAGTATATGAAAAGAGTGCATGTTGAGTCTTCTTCTATTTATTATAAAATATCTCTTGGCTTAAAAACTCTTTTGACTATCAGCGAGAAAAATAAATAGCAAGAGTTCCCTGGACTCTTACTCCTGTATCACAGATAGCTGAATAAAGATAACTGTTTGATGCTAATATCCACATGTCTTTTATATAGGTCAATCTAACATTTCCTGTGTAATTTTTATGATAACCACTTGTACCAGCACAAACAAATAGGGTCTGAATCTTTCTGGGTGAGTAATAGGTATACCAATTACCCATACTCTGCCACTGAGATCGGAGGTAGGCTTACATCGACTCTTGCAAAGCTAAAGTCCACCTTTAGAGACAGCAGTAAAGAGAGGGAGGAGGGAATGAGTCCTCTTGGCTTTGTGCTGGAGCATGATTAGGGGGCATAAGCAGAGCCTTCATTCTGGAAGGGGTTGTGTATGGAGTTACACATGTGTGGATGGCCTAGTAACCTATGGCGGTCACGTCCACATTTTGGTAATGAGTGAGTTAGTGCTTTAGCCTCTGAAGGAGAATGCCTTTTTTCTTGAGCGGAAAATATCCTGAGGATACTGCTGAAGAAAATGTTCCCTCCTTTCTTTGATTTCAATGAGCACGGACTTCCTGTATGAAAGAATCTTTTTAGCTGTTTTCCCTTTTCATCCGAAGTCCATTTACTGGTCCTGATGTTGATCAGCTTCTCTTGGTAAAGTCTCTTATGTTTCAAATGCAAACGAAAACAACAACAACAAAGCTAAATATGATTTAAGCTAAGAAAAGCAGAGAGCTGAAAACTATCTTCTTATAGCCATGCTTTCCAACTTCTTCAGCAAGGTCTGCTTCGCTCGGAATGTGCTTTCTGAGAACTTTACATTTCTCAAATGCTGCTGAAACGCTCCATGCGTTTATTCCTCAAAGCCTCAGTGGAGACAGCACCGACTTTCAGTCTCATAGCAACTCTTCTCAAGGTAATGGACAAAAGTCATTTCCACTTGAAGTCCAGTCCTTCTAAATGAATCATACAACATGGCTTTTACCTCATTTTCGTCAGAATGACTCTAAGAAGAGGATCTTCTGATCATGAGGTCAGAGCTAATGGTTGCATCTAGTCACTGGACTCAGCTCCAAGTCTATTGGCTCAAAGATTTCTCAGTGATGCGTGGTCTACTCCATCACGCATGGATACAGCCCTCCTGGTTTGGCAGCCTCCACTCCCAAACACCAAACACGCTTCAGATCCATTGTCGGCGTAAGGACAGAATAACTTCCATGAAAAGGAAGAGGGAATAGTCATGTCACTTTGTCATAGCTCTTTTGAAATCTTACTGCACAGAATGCAGAGGCTTCCTCTCTGAGGGGCCTGAAAGTTCTTTGATCAGTCCCTAAATCTGCCCTCTGGAAAAAAAAAAAAAGGGAACTTTCTATTTTTCTCCCTGAACCTTGGCTTCATCTTCTGGGCGGTTCTTTCTTTCCCTAATTCTCCTTGGCCACATCTGAAGTGTGTAGTGAGAAGCTTGTCCTTTTGATGAGCTGTACTGTGGTCACAGTCCTTCCTGCACTAGCAAGGACGTATGCACAGCAGGGCTAGACGTCGGAAGGATCCTGGATCTCTGAGTGGGAAGGTCACCTACCATAGAAGAGGCCTACACTGGACATTGACCTGAGGAAGAAATGAACTTTCATCGTGTTTAGCAGCTGAAATGTTAGGATTGGAGCCTTGAGCAATCATAGGCTTTTGTTTCTCAGTTCAGGCTTGAGACTTCTTTGGTAGTACAATTGTCTCAGAAAAGTAGCATGCTTCGATTCTGTTTGTTCTTGTCAGTTCTATCTGCTTGTAATCACATCCAGAGTCCTTTCCTAGACACGGCTCTCAAATATGATATTTTGATTTGCTTCTTTGTTCTGTGGCCTCTCCCTCCTGATTTATTGGTGACTATCTTGAAGCCATTCGAAACAATAGGCTTGGATGGGGATGTCACCCTTTACCACCTGAGGGGTGCCGAACAGTGAATTACTTTATAAACTGAGAAGTCTCACTGGACTTTTCATACTCAGAATCTCTTCTGATTTTATCTCTTAATATTTCATGGCCAGAAGCAGTTGGACTCTTATTTATCTGTGAGATTTCTTATTTTCTTCAGTTTCTGCTTGAGAACCATTCGGTTCTCACCTGAACTCACCTCTTTCTCGTAACACCGTATTAAAGGCAAGCATAGTGTCTGCTACACACCATCACTCTCCTTCCCCAGGCACGAGGGCTGCCTTCCAAGTTGATTCAGAATACAGAATCTTTAAATACAACGAAACGTGCCACTACTGATGTGGAAAAAGCATCTTAATTTGTAACTTTGTTTCCGAGAATATCGTACTTTTCTTTCAGGACAGCTGAATTAAATGCGTTATGTTGATTTCCCGGGATTTTTGTTTCCATCTGTCAATGTCCTTTAATACAAAGAGAGGCTCTGGGGTAACTTTACATTTTGTAAGATTATTTTTGAAGATAGACAAGGGCAGTTTTGATCTGTGCATCCACATCACAGCTCTTTATTTCTCACTTGAAGGAAAAGAGACCTAAGGGTTCCTGAAAAACAGGCTTTCCTTTCAGGAGAAATTTCCAAGATATGCCATGAACAAATGCTTTTTCAGTCTTGTTTCTTCCCCCATCGCTTAAGTGCATACAGACTGTATTTGAAGAGGGTAGGGAAGAAGAGCAAGGTTTCCCCACAAGGGGATTTCGAGGTGCTGTGAACACCAGAAATAATGAGTGCAGGAGTTTGTCACTGCAGGCTGTCACGTCTCACAGTGGGAGTCATGGGCTGGTCTGCTTGCTAAACTACTCCTGATCTATGACTGAAGCTGTGCTTCCTTTAAAATAAATCTTGTTCTTCCGTACGCCACGTGTTTCTAAGCCCCAGGAGCACCTCACGGATATAGACTCATCTTTTCTTTTTGTAGTAATGTTACTGCCAGATTCTTAGTAATCAGCCCATTTCTGAGGCTGCTGATTCACCTGTTCCCCCTGATTACGAGTTAAATCCTCTAGTTCAATTGGCTTCGTGAGATTGCTATAGACTTTTTCAGCGGGACTTTAAAAATGGATCTCTGATTCCAAGGTGTAAAGACCTCAGTAGAGAGTAAAGGATTCCTTTGTGTCGGGCAGGCGACAAGTATCTGTCCAGCCTCCAAAATCCACATAGATTCATTCGTACCTGATCCCAGGGTGAAAAGTCATCTGTTCATCAGCTCACACTGCAAACCTTTTCACCTGTGACACTGCTAGCAAGGGACCCACAGGTAGCACATAATCAGTCACTCATTTCTGTGCAGGCAACGTTTCAGTGATTTACTGAAAATATCATCAGTGAATGAGCTGAGGTGTTTAGACCCAGTGAGCTTTTCCCATTGAATTCATCCTTATGGAGACATCAGAATAACATTCTTCTAGCCTTTATAGCACTGTTTAGAAAACTACAGCTTCAGCAGAGTGAATATTCCTCCAGAAGCCCCCAAAGTTGAGACAGCAACAAACCCGAAGCACTACTGTTTGCATGAAAGTAAGCCCCAGGGTCTTCCTGTCATAATGTCATAATGATTTAGACTCCACCTTCTCTAAAGGAAACACACACACACACACACACACACACACACACACACACGGTGAGAACTGAATCAAGAGTTGGTGGGATGCGCCATCCTATCCCTGAGGGCTCAGTGGGTGGCATCTAGTACCTGCTGAAGAGCAAGCACTGTACTGTCGACAGGTAATGATTGCTGGTGAGAAATAACAGGATATCCAGCGAGAAGAGGCTGAGAAGAATACACTCTTGCTGGAAGAGTTAAGAGCAAGCATCTCGTGAGAAAATGTGGGAGACGATTGAAAAGGGACCAGAAGAACGGAGAACTGTTAAGACTCCACTTTCTCCGTTTCTGAACTGAACTTTTGCTCACAGCAGGTGAATGCAGGCTCCCTCCCACACTGTGCTCTCCTCCCCTGCCGCTGTGCAGTCTGTTAAGTAAACAGAGACTTTACACCGAGAAAGGAACATTTCTCTATTTTGGCTATGAGTTGTTATTTTTAAAGCTTTATCCTCCAAACATTTCCCCCTATCTTTGTTTATTTTTTCATTAGAAAGAAAATGTGCTACTTTAAAAAAAAATTCAACTCTAGGACAAGAAAATCTCACTTCTAGTATGCAATTCCGATTAAGGCCAACTCACCCTTTGGTGCGACACTGTCCCTCTCTTTAGCAAGGTAGCTTTGAAAGTTTTCCCTCTGCCTATGTAGAGCTTTCGTGCTTTCCATAGTCCAAGCAAAATAGACCATGGCATTTGTCTCCTGGATGTTTCAGGTCCATACGCCAATCTCTCCCATGACATCTATGGATCTATTTATTTATCAATGTATCTATAGCTGGTAGATAAATATGGCGCTACCGTGTGCCACACAACATTCTAAGCCCCTTATATAAAACCTCATTTCCTTTTATCTGAGAATATTATGACAATTGCTTCAATATTGATGTGGGTTAAATCTGGAGATAACAATACTTGTAAGAGACTTTCTTCCTACACCTTTTTTGGGGGAACGTATCTTGTATTGCCCTGTCTTCTTTCTTGTCTGTCTTGCCTCTATTATGAATCTCTTTATTAACAAGACCCATGGCTTTTTTCTCTTTACCCTAATGTCTAGCACAAAATCTGGTGTATAATGGGTCCTCAATAAATCTTTTTGAATGAACTAAAGTGAAGCAAGAATGGGAGACAAAGAAAACTTTATCATTGAAATTCTTTCTTTTGGCATAGGTGGTGTTGGATGATGAGTCTAAGTCTCTCGTTTGGAAAATAGGAAAATAATACTAGCCTCAGAGAACAGTTGTAAGAAGTAAATAAATTTATCAAAAGTACCTCGCATTTTTCAAGTCAGTGTGTGAAAGATGGTTTATCCCATAAAGTGTTAAGAAAACGGACTGGCAGCCTGGGCAAAATACTAAGCTGAATCCTTGTTCACATCTTACATCACAGGAAACCCCAAATGATGCTTGTACAACTCTGTGAATGTACAAAAGCACATCGAACTGTGTACTTTAAATGAGCGAATTATGCGATGTGTGGTTATATCTCAATAAAGTCGCTGTAAAAAGTAAATCCCCGAAGAGCAAAGCTTTAAACATAGAACCATGGAACTATACTGGAAGGAAACATAAGATTTTTTTTATACATTATTGGAAGGGAGAATGAGCTTTTCAAGCAAGATATATTATTCTAAAGCCATAAATGAAAAGTTTGATAAATGTGATTATGTAATGATGAAATGTTTTGCAGAGAAAAATACCAGAAAAACATAACGACCCATTAGAAAAAATACTGAAAGCACGCAGGATAAAAGGCTAATTACTCTAATATATAAAGAGCTTGATATAGACTAATACTCAACAGAAAAATATGGGCAAAGGACAAGAGTTGGCCTCTCAGAGAAAGAGCTTATACCAATATATTCTCCTATCAAAAGCCTGTAGGTACAAGTTCTTTGGGAACAATAATTGAACTATTTATCAAAATTAAAAATGTGAGTCCTCTGATACAGCGATTCTACTTCTAGGAATTTGTTCTATAGCTATCTATACATGTGCCTAAACACATAAACGTAAGAATAATCACTGCATGAGATATTTGTAACAGCAAAATACTGGAAATCAAACTAAACGTCAGTCAACAAAAATGTGGTTAAAGAAATTACAACATTTTGTTTAGTGAAAAACTATGCAGTTGTTAAAAACAGTTGATGAAGAACTCCAAGATATATCAATTAAAAACGAAACAAAACAAGGTCTGGACAATGCGTTTAGCATTTGTGTTTTAAATTTGTATATATTTCACAAACATATATTTGCATATGCCCACGATATTTTAACTTCTTCCTTTCCACCTCGAACTTGTCATGCCCCAAATTCAGCTTGTGAACAAAAAAGATGAGTAAGTTCCTCTCACATGCAGCGTCTCACTTAATTTATGTGACAACTCTATGCAAAAGATCTTGATACAGTTCTTTCTTTTTAAGATACTACATGTTATGAATTACACATCAGGTTATGAATGTTAAATCCTTGACGCCAAGGTTCTGTAGTACAGGGAAGAAGTCTAAACGACTCATATTGATGTAGGCATCCTGTATCACTGGACCCTTTCCTTCTTTCCTGTATTAACCTACCTCCTTCTAGCAGACCCCTCCATATTCTGCCACACTGCTCTCCCTCTCCATATTTACAGCCCCCTTTCAATGATGCTTTCACACCTACGTTTTCTTAAAGTGTCAACTCAAACACTACCTCCTAAGTGAACCTTCCCTGTCATCCTCGGCAGCGTCAGTGGTTCCAGCCCAGCTAGAGCCCGTGGTCTTTAGAGTGTCTCCTCTACTTCAAAGGCAGTTTATACAAGCCTATTAGACTTGGTTATATTATTTCAAGGCTGTGAGCATATTGAGAGCAGGAGTCCAGTTTCATTCCCTTAAATACTACCGTATCTAGAGTATAGTAGCAGAACAGTAAAGATTCATTAGAAAAAAATCATTTACCCGTATCTTACTCATTTTTGATGACCCATAGGTTGAAGAACTCTATATTTAACATGACAGATTTGGGCATTGAACACTATATCTCTTCTAAGAATTTGAACTGAAATGTTTTAATAATGGAAAATCAATTTTTGTCTTGCCTTTCAGAATTCTAATGAATGTTCATGCTCTGTACAGAGAATGGAGTACGATTTTTTGTTACAGATTTGGAGCCAGTAGATTTTTATAAATGTGGACTTTAGCATGTCTTCTGGAAGGTTCTCTGTCCTTTACTAGTTTTTTTTCTTTTTTTTTTCCTATGTTTTTATAGAAACCAGGGAAAATGTGTGGAGGGCATGGTGGAGATCTTTGACATGTTACTAGCTACGTCATCTCGGTTCCGTATGATTAATCTCCAGGGAGAGGAGTTTGTGTGCCTCAAATCCATCATCTTGCTTAATTCTGGTGAGTTGATAACATGGGAGAATTTAATGCTGGGTTATGCGCAGAAAAGTTTATTTTTATTTTCAGCCAGATACAAGCTACGTATAGCAAAGGCATAATCATAAACTGAAAGAAACAACTGACAGACATTTAAAATAATCTATTATCATTGTAGACTGTGGAGGTAGAACCACACTGGTCAAGTGTAATGAGTGAAAAACAAAAATTAGACATTGAGTCAAATGGCCTTTTTGTTAAAATATTTGCATCCTTTCGGTATTGGCGATGTTTTTCTTAAACTGGTAGTGTATACAGACATTACGTCTATTGATAGTTAGGAAGTCGACGAAGTGTCTTGTTAAGAAATCATGACCAATTCTGAGCTCCAGATCATAAGAAAAGAGGCTTATTTGAGACAGATCATGTTTTCGGTCAAAACCGATTAGCTGAAAAGTGTGATTGGCTCAGAGATAGAAAATCCTGGTCCTAAAACTGAGGAAGATGGAACATGATAAATTGGTTCAACTGAAAGAGCAGTTTTCATTTGGTCTATGGTGTCTAATTCAACTGTTCCCTCCTACTTATTTATTTATTTGAGAGAGCTTAGCTGAGAGTGGCGTCTTTTCTTTTCTTTTTCTTTTTTCTTTTTTCTTTTTTTCTTTTTTTTTTTGAGGTTGGCTGTTGTATAAAGAGTCACTTCAGGTCACCCAGATGGAAACTATGGCTCAGCCTGAATTAGCACCCTGACTCCTCCCTGCCCCCTCTAAGCACTAAATCTCCAGTCTGAAGGACTTGAAGCTCAACAACTAAGAGTCAAATGCACAGGAGATGCCCTGAACTTTTTATGCCCATCCTGGCCCTATTTCATGCCTCAGACCTCATTCTCACATAGAAATTGTAGCTATTTCGAAGACCTATGCCTGATTTAGATTTAGCTTCTTACATTATTAGGTACGGTCTCGAATTCCCAGCAGGTGAACAGCAGTTTGTGTTGGTCACATGTGTAGAGAATAGGCACTTCCTCCTCTTTTCAGATGTTTCGTCTTGTTCCTGATGAATGCCAGTCCCTTCCCACCTCCCCGAACGATTTTCCACTTCTCTTCCCCACCAATGCTTGTAACCTATATCACTTAGTGGTCATCACAGTAATCATTCTCACTTATCAACAGATAAATGGAAATCTGTACTATTACACTAGACAAGGACTGAATTATGGAATGAAGTTACATGAAAAATAATGTAATCTACACTAAGGAAGTGATTACGACTCCATTCAAGTTTCTGGTTCTACTCACATGCATTGTGCTTTTCATTTTAGTCATTTGTCCTGTACATTGAAGGGTCTGGACCCCTCAATGGCTCTTTATGGGATGAGAGTTCTGGGAGCAGTGCCACTCGGCTGCACAGTGCCAGGTCCCGAACCTGCACCTTCTTCAGCGGAGGGCTGGCACACGCTGACGGTTTTCGTGTGGGCAATCTGTTAACTTCAGCGAAAGCGGGCCTATCAAGTGCTGGATCTTTTTTTCTCACTTTTCCCAGGAAATAATACCCAAGACAGGAAATGAAATTAGCCGGAGTTGTATAATCAACGCAAGTAGATGCTCTGATCTTGGTAACCAAACATCTTTTCCTTAGATTCCTACAGCCTGTTTTTGAATGATTGTTTTATGATTCTTTTTTAAAAAATATTATTTAAAAAAAAAAAGGCCATACTTTCGCCATCAAAATATTGGATTCACAGACTTAGGTTTTTTTTTACATCCTAAAAACCTTTCGGCTCTCACAAGAAAGTCTTTCAGTAAAGACTGGCAGCAGATTCTCAAAAACAGTATTTCCCACTGCAGGATGTGGACCTCCATCTGACTCTTCCTCGCAGTAGTTTAACTTTCCTATTCTGTTCTTGTTCTTCCTTCTCTCTCTCAGGATCTGCTGAGAGCTTCCTTGAACTTGAAGGGTTAGGGTGCTATTTTTGAAATACGAGCCACTGTATACTGACAGAGTTTACAGTTGTCTCTTTCGTGAGATATTGGTGTAGCAGCTTGTCTTTCTGTCAAGGATGGTGCTGCAGCCCAAGAGCAGTAACAAAACAGAAGCTGTCGCTCAGTCTGTGAAAAGTGAAATCACTTTTTTCACTCCCAAAGCGAGCTATGTTTTGCTAAAGCAGATCTGCTGCTGAGCACAACTCCTTGTGTCTCATACTGGTCCTGAAAAACAGAGTCAAGGAGGACAAGACTCTGAAACAGAATGGTATGATACTAGCCTTTTTCAGAGGGGGAAAAAAAGCCATCAGACATGTGAGGGTTACTGTCATCATTGCTCATGAGACAAATTACAAAGTGGCTCTAATTCCAGGAATCTCCGACAGAAGCTAAACTGGAAATAGTTCAGGAAACCTGAGCTAGAAGATGCTTTTCTGATCCCTGGGAAACAAGATCTCAGTGAATGGAAGAACCTTGGGTGTTATGTAGAGCCCTGTTACCGAAGTCTGAGAAGGGTGTGTTTACATTGGCCTTAACTTTGGGGGCAGAGGCACAAGGGGAGTGGAAAGGTCATTGTGAGGACCTGCTAAAAATATATTTTTGGAAATCTTGAGAGGGTCTCCCAAATGCTGTTTGGGAGTGGGAGACATTTGTCATGATTTCTGCCTCATTTAGAATGGTTTATTACTTTTGCTTGCAAAAGCTTAGAATCATCCATAAGACAAGCTCTCTGTTTGTTTTTCCACTCCCCACCAAAGGAGAGAGGCGTTCCTGGTTAATCCAAAAATGCCTTAGCAAAAGTCAATGCCAGCTTCAAGGCATTCTGAGAACTAGCTGGATAGAGCTCAAGAGCAGGGCAAACAAGAACAGAGCAGATGAGCTTACTGCAAAAGGTTGTGAGAAGCAGCAGTGGGAGAGAAGAATACAGCTACAGAAGGGACTAGGAAGGAGGTTCTGTGCCTGTTTACAGTATTCCTGCTACCCAGTGTGACTTCGATTCTTCTTTATAAATTTAGTATATTTCACTCATCCGGGCTCCTCTCTGATCTCATCTCGTTCAGGAAATCTTGCTACTACCCAAGTCCATAATGAGCTTTCCTTCTCTAGGCTATTTTAATTCTTAAAGCCAGTACCATACAATCCAGCATTTGGTCAGTTGGTTGCCTGATTTCATTCATTCGTGCAATAATTTCATTCATTTGTCCAATAATTCATCACTATTGAATTCCTACTATAAACTTAATGCCAAATATACAAAAATGAATGACACAGTTTTGTTGTTGTTGTTGTTTTAATTTTTGAGTTTAACCTGGATTGAATCTTTATGTGTGTGTGTCCCAATTTCCCTATAAACCACTAATGCTTCCTTTTTTGTCTTCCTCACAGCCTTTTGTCTGTGAACTGTCAATAACTTTTACACCATTCGGTTACTTAATAGATGCTTATTTGATGTGTATGACCAGGAGGTGGAAAGTCCTCGTGTTCCCAAAATGTATCGTCCTTTTCAGTGCATTGTGGATCTAGATAATAACAAACTATTAAATGGAAAAAAAAAACTGTACCTATTTCCTTGGGTTACCGTGAGCTAAAGGGGAAATTGTGTTTAAAGTGTCTAATGCAGTTCTTGGATCATAGGCCCTCAATCAGTGACAACTGTCATCATCACTCATCATCATTCATCTCTGGCTTAAACGGAGTCGGTGCATGCCTTTTTTCAATATAATTAAGTGCTTTTAGTTTAGAGGCCTCCTGCTAGGCTTACAAATAGGCGGGGACTCCAGGGTAATAAAAAAAAATAGAGATTGTGACTATTCCCCCTAAGACTTTGTCATCGTGCATTGATTTATATTGAGAGAAATTTTAGAGCAAGATTTATCTCATGGATAATAATTGCCTGTCGTTCGAACCTTAATATTGGCCGACCTCAGTGAAAACTGTGAGCCGTTGACAATCTCGTGTGCTCATTCACCACTTCGCTGCTTCTTCTCATCATCATCCCCCCATACATGACCCTCATAAATGCCTCAGAATCCACTCCCATTTAGAACACTACCCTTTGGGTGAGTGTTTTTCAAGACTCAGAAAAATTCACAAGTCAAAGCTTAATGTGTATAAATCTATAATCTCTCATAAATCTGCAGTTTGGTCTTCAAATTCAATTTTAATACTTATTTCTACTCCTTTTCTGAACCCCTTCCTGACCACAATTCTTCATGTTCCCCAATAATTCTGAAGAGCCTTACACACTTCACTCCAGCTGGCTCCCTGGAGAGCCTGCCAACCCCCTGGTTCAGCAACTCTGTTTTCTGTTTAACAGTGTATCCTCTTTCCTCTCTCGACTCACAAACTACCTCCAATCACCCAACGCTTCCCCTGTGCTGGCTGCATCCTGCATTACCTTCAGCAGATCCATTTGTTGCTCCTGAAACATCTCTTGTTGTAGAAATGCCGTACCCTTGATTTCCTGTTCATCCCAAACTGATTTGCAGACAGCACTCTTTCACCGAATGGAATAATAAAGAGCTCAAAACCATAAGCCAAAACGTTAACGGAAAACAGGATCCCAGAAAGAACTATGGCAACAGTTCTAACGTGTGTACCCTGGCGTTTGCTCAGAAGAAAAAGGACATGGAATGGCAAACAGGAGCATATACATTCAACATAAACATAAAAACAGCACCAGCTGTTGTCTGTCATCTCATTCTGCAATGTGTATATGGCGTATCTTGCTATCTTGCTGACTTGACGGAACATATAATGCTGACACTGATGACATCCACTTAATATATATATTCCTCAGAGGCCACACTCTGGTCAGAAAAGCATTTATTTCATGATTAATTATAACAACCTCTCATCACAAAGAATATTTCCTCTTTCCAGAGCTGAATTCTTTGCACTCTCTTCCTGTTAATTATTAGACAATTTCTTAGAGCGTTTGTATTTTTAAGTTTAGAAATAAGACAGTGATTCAGAGTCCCTATATTTAGACAAAAGAACATCACAAAAATCCATATATTTAGACAAAAGAACATTATTAAGACATATTGACCTTGAACATTGAGGATTATTAATCCTCAGCAGGCAGAGGTTTCTGATAGGCACAGGCCTTGGAAATCGCAAATAGGCACGTTGTCAGGTGTGCCCACTGCTGTCGCAGTGAAGATTTAATTATATTAGCTCTTGAGCTCTTTATGATGCCAAGCTTCCTCTCCAGGGAGCCTCCTTATTATAATTATTTTGAGATAAATGGCATTTCATGGTTATTAAGTGGTTCATCATCTTCTATGCTCTGGCTGGCTGGATTCTGTAGGCAGTCACTTATCTCTAGGATCTTTTCCTTGCTATCAGCTTCTGGTGTGACCAGAAACGAACCTCATGGGATCTGCTAATTTCCTGAAAACTCGATGTGGCATGGACTTTGTCATCAGAGAGGCCTGGCATTCAAAAGAGGCAACTCTGCCATTGACTTAGTCGGAGACAGCCTCTGATAAGCTACTTCCCAGAGCCTCGTGTAAAATGGAAATAACGATAGCAAACTCACAGAATTGTTACGGCTATTGAAAGGATGACCACATAGTACCTGGCACATGACAGATGCACACAACGGTTAGTTTGCTTTATCTGTGTTCTCCAAATACAAACCCCTGGCTTTCACCTCCATAAAAGAATTCCTATGATCTTCTTAGCAAATAATACATTTCTGCCTGGAAATTCTGAGATGAGACTTCATGTCTCCCATTTGGGGTTAAAAAAAATGCATTTTCATAACAAGGATGTCCTTCTTGTGAATGGACTAGTCTCAGGCCCCAGATGGGGGTTGGGGGGCATTCTGCATTGTGTTACAGAAGCCTCTTGGAGCTTCTCAAAAACCAGGGAAATCGACCCAGTGCCTGTAGCCTGGGGAAGAGCTGAGCGGTCCTAATGTGAATTCTTCCGAAGATCAAAGGCAACAGCCACTGGGAAAGTAGAAATTCTTGCAACATTCTGGATCTTAGGAGCAGTTTTCCTCTCCTGTTGAGAACCTCAGGGCAAGGAGCGTTTGTTTATCATTCTGTACACTCAAGAGCACCCATCTCCTAGGTCCTTGATTCAACAACCATGTTGGCCTGCCTTCTCTAGGGTCTAGAAATTATGTCAATAGGTATCCTTAAGTTTGAATGATATTCAGATCCATTAAAAAAGGAAAAATATGCCACAGA
>CM053502.1:165700556-165740349 GCA_028627145.1 Eidolon dupreanum
CCAGAATGGTACATTTGTTACACTTGATGAACATACACGTACAAACTATTATCATCCAAAGTCCATAGTTCAGGTCACTCTGGCGTTGTACATTCTATGGGATTTGACAAATGCATAATGATGTGTATCCCTATTATAGTATCATACGGAGTTGTTTCGCTGCCTTTAAAAGTCCTCTGTGCTCTGCTCATGCATCCCTCCTTCATCTCTAACCCCTGAAAACCACCAGTCTTTTCAATGTCTCCATAGTTTTGCCTTTTCCAGAATGTCATATAGATGGAATCTTACGGTATATAGTTTTTCCAGATTGGCTTCTTTCGCTTAGTAATATGCATTTAAGATTTCTCCACGGCTTTTGATGGCTTGATAGCTCATTTCTTTTTAATGCTGAATGATATTCCATTGTCTGTAGGTACCACTGTTTATACATTCACCTGCCGTAGGACATCTTGGTTGCCTCCAAGTTTTAGCAATTATGAATAATGGTGCTATAAACATTCATGTGCAGGTTTTTGTATGGATGTAAATTTTCAACTCATTTGGTTAAATATCAAGGAGCATGATTGCTGGATCATATGGTAAAAGTATGCTTAGTTTTGCAAGAATCTGCCAAAATATCTTCTAAAGTGGCTGGACCATTTTTCATTCCTGCAAGCAGTAAATGAGAGTTCCTGTTTCTCTATGTCCTTAATAGCATTTAGTGTTGTCAGTGTTCCAGATTTTGCCATTCTAATAGGTGTGTAATGGTATCTCATGGTTGTTCATTTTGCAATTTCTTAATGACATATGATGTGGAACATCTTCTCATGTGCTTATTTGCCATTTATATATTTATCCTTTGATGAGGTGTCTATTCAGGTCTTTTGCCCATTTTTTTAATTGGGTTGTTCATTTTCTTATTGTTCACTTTAAAAAAGTTATTCGTGTAGTTTGCATAAGAGTTCTTTTATCAGATATGTCTTTTTGCAAATATTTTTGTCCCAGACCATGGCTTATCTTCTCATTATCTTTGAATAACTGGTTTTCAACCCTTCTTTTGCTGAAGCCTTGTGTTGCAGAAGGAGCTTCTGGGTCACCAGATTAGGGACATGGAGTAGAGGGGGAGAGGCCAAGTGAGCAGAGCTCAGGCCTCCCCTTGCCCCCATTTCTCCTTCTTTAATCAGAGAAGTTTGAATTTACATAGTTTATAGGTGAGAGTTTCACATGATGTTCCCTTCCTTTTTTAAAGGGTTTGGATTCTCAAAATGAATTGAAAACCACTGAACTAGATGAAATTCAGGCTTCTTTTAAATCCATAATTCTGGAATTCTGTATTTCCTTTTTGTGATAGGATAAACCTTTCTCTCCTTAAACAAAAATGAGACAAAACTGTCACAGTCATGTGATATTTTTTCAATACATTTTTCATCCACCATAGTGTTTAGTCGAAATGACAGAATTGGTATACCTAAAGAAGATTCGTGCAATCTACATGCCCACTTATCTCCTTGAGATGGTAATTTTTGACACTAATTATCTTTTTCAAAATAACCAGAGAGAACTATCTACCATTTTGATTCTGTATTTAGGAAAAAGAGGGAAAGTATATCTGAGACTTTGTGGCTCTGGAGATAAACACACAAATCAGGATCTAGAAGGTGTGACCTTCGTTATTAGCAAGCAGTGCCGAATATCACAGGAGATTTAAGCAGGACTGTTCTATTCAGGATGACATGAATATGTGCATTTAGGCCAACTATATATTCTTAGATAGTGTGTCATTTTTTTTCTGGATTTGACATTAAACCAGATGAATGTTTAAAAATGATTTGTAAACATTTATATTCATACTAACACTGTTTATTGATTTGGCAGAGGATGGAGGAATGACTTTCTTGTTATTTTATTCATATACTGCCTATTCCACAGGGGATTTGAAATGGCTTACTAAATTTTATGTGATGCAAAAGGAGTAAACCAGTGATTGACAAAATCTGTAAAAAAGGAAAATAATGTGAATAAAATAATAAACCCAAGAGTCAGATTAGCACACAGAAGTACATCTGTACGGTTTCTAGGAGTGGGCCACAGACTTGGATCTAAATTTGCTTTGCTTGGCCAAAGTAAAGAGAAAAACACATTTTGTTGTTAGGTCCACGGGCTTTTAATAAAAATAAAATAAAATAAAATAAGCCAATTGTTCAACATAAAAACTTTCCTTCAGGGAAATCTCCATGAAGGCAATTTCTCACAACCAGGACTCGATAAAGATCGAGTAATTGAAAATTCAAAGTTTTTATCCACTGGTGAGAAATCAGAGCGCAAATATTTTGGGTTGCCAGTTAGGGGAGGATCCTTAGGTTTTGATGATCAGCTGGGCAGTTATTAGGGCTGAAGACTGCCTATGAAAATTGTTAACTCTATGTGGTATCTGACAGGATGAGCTCAAGCCTTTACTATTACACCAACAAATGTGAAGGTCAAGGCCTGGGCTGAGGCACTGTAGGCAGTAGGATAGATGCATAATGTGAAGCGGGGGGTATTAAAACGCTATTTCATCTCTTGATGTTCTAGATCAGAAGTCTAATCTCCAATCTGCCTATTCTGGATCATTTTCCTCCCTAAGCATCTGGTGCAGATGTTCAGGTGTATTCTGCTCACTGCTGGCATGTAATAAATTATCCAAAAACTTAAGAGCTAAAAAGAAAAAAAAAAAAGGTTTGGACTTTCTTGGTCATGAATTGGGATGGGAAACAGAAGGAATGGCTTGTCTCTTCTCCACAATGTCTGGGGCCTCAGACAGGGAGACTCATCAATTAGGGGTAATTTGATAGTCGTGGGCTGGGTTCATCTTGAGATGTCTTTATGCACATGCTGGCAATTGATGCTGACTGTTGGCAGGGGCATCAGCTGGATCTGTCAACTGGGATGCTTATCTGTGGTTTTTCCACACAGCCTGGGCTTTGACATACCCTGGTATGCTCTGCCTCTCAGAAGGTACTCAGGGATCCAGAAGCAAGTGCCCCAGCTGACAAGGCAGAAGCTACATGTCCTCGTATGACAGCTCCTTAGAAGCCACGCAGCATCATTTCCAACTCGTTTTTTTTTTTTTTTTAATAAGAAAATCATGGGTCCACCCAGACTCAAGGGAGGAGTGTAAGGTGCACATTCCACGGAGAAATGCCAAGATCATGTCGTAGAGAAGCATGTTGGATGGGAGAGCTTACTGTGATCATCTCAGAAAAATACTATCTGCCCCAAAGTATAAGAGCTGCTTCCGCTCTGTGTTGTTGCTCTATTGTCCTTAAAATGCCACGCAAGAAAAGGTGAGGCCCAGGGGAATGAATTCATCCAGGCTGTTTTTGGTCTGCCTTTTCTGGGAAAACAAATGCAACCCTTCAGACCTCCTGAGACCAGCTCACTGGGACTAGGAGTCCCACATGGGTAATAGATGGGCTGTATACTTGCCATAAAATGTCTCTTTAGAATATCTTCTTCTTGACCTCAGAACCCGATCGATCGACAGTTTAAGGGATAGGAAAATCAAAACCCTGGCTGTTTCTTAATATGTTACAGATGTGACTAACAAAAATAAGGCTCCTAAGCAAAATATGGATTCATAACGGTTTTATCTTTAAAGGTATAATAAGTCTAAGATACTATTTATTATAAAAATTAAAAAATGCAATTTCATATGTAAAAGTGAGAGACATAGCTGCCATTAAAATTTTTTTTTAAAAAAGCACACATTTAAAATTTCTTCTCAAGTCAGTTGAATCAGTTCATCAGTTTCACGATCTGAAATCATCAAGAGATTTGTCCTTTGAGTGCTCGAATGTATTGACATAATGAGTATTTATCTTCTAGAACATCTAGTAGATTTCACTAAAAATTATACTAAATTGATAAATGTCACTGGATCATCAGCATATGATTTCATAGTCATCTGTGCCAAGAAGACACTTGTGGGTATCTAGTGATGCCAAATGAACAGAACCGCCACGCTCCCATGTTGGGTTCTGGCAAAAACATTTGTTTTCACTGTGATCCCTTTGGTTTAGAGACCACTTAGAAAAGTACTTGGATGAGCTTGTGATCTTACAAATACTAGTGAACAGTAAACATTATTCAAGGATTGGGTTATGGAAAGGTTCTTCACTTTTCAGGTAAATAATCAACACATCAGTAAAAGAATGGAAGTTTCCTACTTATGAGCAATACTCTTTTTGTTCAGTTCATGAAATGAGAAGTCACTTCCTGCCTGGCACAGAGCAAGCTCTTTGAAATCCTCAGTGATATGGGAGCTGCATCTTTGAATCATAGCTAACTAAACATTTCAACGTCCTGGGCTTGCCCCTTGGTCCTTCAACTTATTAGTTTCTATGAAGTATGTTACTATTTAGAATGAATGGTTAGCATGACAAGGGATAATGAGGTGGTTCTAGAATCTAGATTGTGGTTTCTGTAATAAAATGTGGAAATATTAGTATCTGAAAAGGGAAATAACTTCTAAGTAGACTATGCAATCTCAGGCCTAAAAAACGTGGAAAATGGCAACAAAAGGAGGCATGCAAAACATTCCTGTAGCTTTATCTCTTCTTAGACAAATTTATTCATTTATTCAATCAGTATACCATAAAATATTTCTCATCTTGTATTAAAGTAAGACAAGTTCTATAACAAGCTCCAAAATGTATAACAGCTCAAACACATAGAGGTTTATTTCTTGTTTACTTTGCAATGCTGAGTGCATGAACAGGTTAGTGACAGAGCCTCTTCCATGTGGTCATTCAGGGTCTCAGGCTGATGGGGGCTCTGCAGAATGGGTGGCTTCCCAGGTCTTCCTAAGCAGTATTTCCATTTAACCAGCCAGAGAGAAAGGGGAGAAATGCATGGAAGTGAACACATGGGGTGAGGAAATGCATGAATAAGACATCCTCCAAATCTTTTTGCATCATGATAGGTACTTTTCACAGAAAGGAGATTACAGTCCATGTTTTCAAGATTTTACATTTTAATGGCCACGGTATAGAGAAACCATTATAATCATGAGATTCTTAGTTCTAGTTGCACATCAGATTTATCCTTGGGGAGATTTTGAAAACATAGGTATCAGATCTCCACCCTTAGCTGCCAGTCAGCGGGTTCAGGTGGAACTCCATGGAAGGTTCTGAGAGACCCCCACATTTGAGAATCATCAACCTTGGAGAAAAATATCTTAGAATTGCCAGTAAACAATACCAGTCTAATAAAACATGCAAATCCCTTTGAATACCTGGAAGTAAAATAAAAATATCATAGTTTATCTATATACATAGTTTTTTAAAGAAAAATCAATGCAATTTCATAATCATCATACAAAGAAAAAATAGTATTAAACTAATTTAAAATAAAGTGATATGTATTTAAATGTCCAAGCTTGACTATAGTAGAAAACATATAATAAAGTAGTAAAATGCTTACATGTATTGATAATAAATGTTTGGATATAAGAAGATGATCAGGAGCTTTTCTGTACAGCGATTACCAGCATATGAGAAAGCCAAAGTAGAAATGGATTTCCTGAATAAGAAAACTAAAAACTAACCAAGATCTATTTACATATTATAAGAAGAGAGAAATGAATTTGATTTAGTAATAACATGTCAAGAAAAAACTGACTGTCAATGAAAAATATAAATAAATAAATAAAGATAAATTTGTAAATGATCTGGGCTTTATTCCGAGTGTCATCAAATTAATTCTCTTTGTTATAATATAGGATGAGGAAGTGCCAAAATATACAGAAACATATATCCTTTCTTAGTAGCCCATGACATTCGAGGTAAATATTCATTCTCTGAACCTCAGAGAAGTCACGTTCTTTCCATAAACAATTGAGAAGAGATAAATTGGAAAAAGGAACCATACTACATATTAGAGGTGATCAAAAAGTGTGTGGGAAACTTCTGGAGACAACGTCATTGTAAGAACCCCCAGATGATTTTAACATGTACTTTTCACAAAATGGATCACTTATCATGCTAAAACATTATTTGAATTCGAGACAATGTATTCCATCTAAGCTTGTCTCTCTATAGCCAACTTGCATGCTGGACCTTTTGTGTACAGCCTTGTAAAAGCTTTCTAAAAGTTTTCACTACGAATTTTTATTTGTAGTAAGATTAGTTGGATAGGGCATTCAAGAAAAAAAAAAATACTCCGTCATTGTTTGGGACTGTCTCCTGCACAGCAACTCCCACTGAGTGGCCACAGGGAACAAGAGCTGTTCAAACACCCCACAAGGGACAGTACCATTCCCAAGAAGAACAGTGTTCACAGAGGAAGCACAAAAGAAACATCAAACCGTCAGTCTTGAAGGCCCTCCTGAGCAGATGTGCTATGTGGTCGTGGAAGCGATTCTCAGCAGAAAACCCGAAAGGCTGATCTGCCAATTAAACACTGGATAAATTGGATAAAAAGAGAAATTCCTTTTAATGTCAGCTTTCTGGCCCAGACACTTACAACTGTGGACTTGAGGAATTTTCTTCACTACCTTTTTTCTTTGAATCATTCCCTGCCCCCCCCCCTTTTTTTTCTTTTTGGTCAAGCTGCTACAGTCTGAAGGACCCTTCCAGGGTCCTTTCAAAAAAGAAACAATGTAGCCCTGCTTGAAGAATATGTCCTCAGGCATGTGGCAAGCCATGGGCCTCCGCAGTCCTCACTTCCCTAGTTCGATGCCGGGCACCCCCAGCTGTGCGAGTACTTCCTTCCAGGCATGGCCAGGTGTGTATGCGCACCGCGGTGTTTATTCTGACATTCTTCCAACTTCCGGAAGACTTCATGGCTTGGAAAAGGGATGAGGTGTGGAGAGGGGGTTCCTTTGAAATGGAGAGCAAAAAGGAAGAAGGAAACGAGTATCCGAGCAGAATGAGAAAAGGAGAGAGAGAGAGAGAGAGAGAGAGAGAGCGTGCATGAAGAAATCAAGAGTCAGTGAGAGTAAGAGAGTGAGAGAGATTGACTTGACATCTCTTCTTTTTTGGGGGTGCCCCTGCGGTCTCAGACTCTTTTGGCTGCAAGAATACACAGAAGCTCAGCTCTGCCAATACGTTAAGACTGGATAATGACATACAGATTGTTTTTTTTTCCATCTCTGGGATTTGGAGCAGCCTTGAGAGTGGCAAAAGCCTGCTTGTCACAAGAATGTTTCTGAAGCCATCCTCGGTGTCTGATCACTGGCTCAGTGATGCTGGGAACAGTGGTCCAGCAGTTCGGGGGGGAGCGGGGCACAGACCACCTGGGATATGGAAATTACCGGCAGCCCTGTGTTGCTCTTGCCAGAACACCTGAAGCATCCTGGGAATTTCAATTTCTGTCGTTTCTCTCAAATGGCCTGTTAGATGCAATAGGTAGTAAACATGGACCAAAATTTGCCAGAAAAGCCCAAAAAGATGATGGCTGCTGTTGCCAATTATTGGTATTTCAATAAGACTGTATTTTTATTTCTAAGTATATATATTTCTAAGCACAGCTAGGAAGCATCTGCTGACAAAGATGAGGAGATACACTGTGTTGGTGCCAAAACAGGACTGAAAAAACAGGCTTGTTTGGGGAATGGCCTGCCTCCCGAGCCGGCGTTAAGAAAATTCTTTCTCCACAGGCAATATCTGCTCTTAACACATTAACGCTTAGAAGGAAATAAGGCTTGGAAGCTTTATCATCTGACACAGTGCACACATTCCGCGGGTTGTCCGTGAAAGCATACTGAAGAAAAGAATCCACGTGCACACCCACGAACACGGGGACATCAGCAGCCCGAGAGGAAGCTTCACACACTCGAGTCTGGGTGCCAAGGCTCTTTCCTCCATCGCAAAGGGCGTGGTGCAAAGCTGGCCATCGGGATGTCTAAGGTTCTGGCACAGTCTCTTCTAACCCCGTGTGCATGAGCGGGGAGGCCAAGTGCTACTGAGTGTCACCTTCCCAGGCAGAAACATCAAAGCTGTTTGCTCCTTGAACAAGGACGGGATTACTGGTGAATGAGGCCAGCACCCTGGGTGGTAACAAAAAGGAAGTTGGTAGAAAACGAATCATCCAAGTTGGATTAACTCAGCTCTGTGGCCTGGGCAGGCTCCCAGGACGTCCAGCCAGACGCACGGCCTCTGGGAGATGTGAGGCTAGAATATATGTGATGACATAGAGCATGGTGAGAAGCAGGGCCATGGGGACTCGGCAGAGGCCACCCCTGCCCCCAGCCCACCGGTGCACACCTTCCCTGGCATCCTGTACCTCCTAGCCAACCCCAAAGCCACTGGACATTAGACATTTTTCTAATGGACACATATTTCATCCATAGCCCACATGGAACATAAGTGAAGCAATCCAGCAATTTCCTTCTTATCCCGCTGCCTGTCTCCTGCTTACTCATTCTGTGCTCTATTTGCTTTGGATCAAAGTACCTCTGGGTACCAAAAGCTACATTATTCTATTCAACTGCATGTAAGCCCAAACCTGACCATTCTGGTTTTGTTGTTGTTGTATTTGTTTTAGAGCTTAGCCATTTTCCATTCTGGGCAGTTACAACTCTGTTTACTGTGAGTTCCTCTGTGTAAATATTTTCTCCATTCCCAACCTACAGGCGGCTGGGTGAGACTTAACCGGTCCCCACATTGCCACTACAAAGTCAGAGGGTGATTAATTTGGGAGCCTTAAATTGAAGGTACCAGTGAGAATGGGAGGGAGAGGAGGAGAAGAAATATATTTAAGAAACATATTTATGAAGAAACGTATTAAATGCACTTGTTTATTTATAAATATGTTATAAATATTTACATGTATTTATGAGAATTGTATTTATTTCTATCCAGTGGGCTGACTAGAAGTAAGACTAAAAAAATATTGCTAAATACGTATCATCTGGAGAAAATATCACATCGTCTGCTCCCTGCAAGGTGGAATGATTAGGCAGAATAGAGCTTATTTCTGGAGTATTGGCTGGACAGAAAATGCATCCTTGTGATCCCGGGACAAGACTGATCCATCCTGCTCTCTGCCTGCTCTCAGTACTTCCTGCCTCTTTATCAGCCTCCTCCTTCTGGTCCTTGTGCTGAGCTCACGACTCAGTCGTACAGTCAGGATCCTTTCAGTTGCAGGGGACAGTAACCCAACTCACACGGTCTTAAGCGAAAGGGAATTCCTGGATTCACGTGTTAGGAAGGGCACTATGGTACCAAGCGGCAAGGTCAACTGTAAGAAGTAGGACCATGTGACTGGACCCAGGATTTCCTTTCTCTCCCCGCAATAACTGTCCCCTCTGCTTATTGTTACTCTGGTCTGTTCCGCAGAAAGGGGCTCCAAAGTGAGAAGATGCTACGACTTAAAAGTCCCATATTCTCACCCTCCCAGTTCAGTGATACTAGAGGAAAGAATTTCTGTCTCATAACTTCCACATGCAATTCCAGAAAAGGCTCTGATTGTCTAGCACAGGACCGATACTGTCCAAAAGAATAAAGTTGCCCTAGCGTCTCGTTTCGGTCCTGTGTCTACCTGTGACCCAGGATCTATTGCCAGAAGAAAGGCCACTGGGGAAAAACAGCACTCTCCATGGTCCTCTATCCCCACCGTAAACCTTTCGGCTGAGGAGGAAAAGTACTAAGGCCCTAAACCTGACCTGAAACATAACAGCAAGTTAAATCCTACCTAGACAAATTACCTGTCAGTCACTTAGCAAACCACTTTTGCTCTCTCTGTGCATCTCGCCAAGAGGTTTCATGTTTCCTGAGCGTCCCCATCGTAAAGACCAGATCGCAGTCAGCTTGTTGGACTTTATTCTCAGCTTTGCTCCATTCTAACGAGTTATCTTGGTTCGTGCACCTCTCTGCCCTTTGGTTTCTTTGTGTGACAAGGAACAACAATGCCCCTCGTCATTATTGTTGTCGTCAGCATTAACGGGATAGTTCGTGTTGGTGTCAGACCTATCAGAGAAGGGGCGACTAGCGGAACCACATGGCCAAAAGGCTTACAGTGTCACTCCTGGCAATCTTGATGACAAAAGCCGGAAATTGGCTCACGCGTAGGAATTTTGCATAGTTGCTTGGATCGGATGGGTCCCAAACTTCCCCCTTGCTGTGCAGAAGTGGAAAAGGCTCTTGGTCAGTATCGTGTCCCATGCACACCCCCTGTCTCCTAGACGTCATCTTCTTTGAGTTTCTCTCTCTCACTCTCTCTCTGCATATTCAGGAGTGTACACATTTCTGTCCAGCACTCTGAAGTCTCTGGAAGAGAAGGACCATATCCACCAAGTCCTGGACAAGATCATAGACACCTTGATCCATCTGATGGCCAAAGCAGGCCTGACCCTGCAGCAGCAGCACCGGCGCCTGGCCCAACTCCTCCTCATCCTGTCCCACATCAGGCACATGAGGTGAGGCACCCTTGGGTCCCCCATGGGACAGACACAAAGTAACAAGCCCCCAAGCGAATGTTACAGCTGGCCCAGCAAGGGCTGATGCCAGGGTGTGGCTAGCACACTTGGGACAGTTTCGGGCACGTAATAAGTATCAATGCTCTGGGAGGACAGAGGAAGAAGGTTTTAGATCTCTCTGGGGCACAGGTGTCAGAGAAGGCTTCGTAGAGGAAGTGATATTTGCACTCAGTTTGAAACGTGTGAGGTCTTAAAGGGGGAAGAGTATGCAGGGTGCAGGTCAGGGGGAAAGGGCAATGTGTGGTCATTCGCTTTATCCCACCCAACCAAAGGAAGTCTGAAGCACACCCATCTTCCAAAGGCACTGGGTACATCCTGTGTCATGTGCTACTGACTTACACTTAGAAATCCTAAACCAGAGAATCTTGGTCCAGATGCCTCCCGGAGGGTCAATGTTGACTCTTCCATCCCTCTCAAGTCCCTTCTTGTCACTCCCACTGGCATTATTCTAGCCAAGCTATCATTTCCTTCAGGGTGTCACCAGCCACCTAGCACATTCCCCAGCCTCCAGTCTTGATCTTTATAATCCAATCTCTACAGTGAAGCCAGAGTGATCATGCCGCTACCAAATCCGATCATGTTGTCTCCTTACTTAAACCTTGAAATGACTTCCCATTGCTTTTAGGTAGAAGTATAAGACCCTTTATTTTGCTTATATTGCTTCTTATGCTCTAGCGCCTACTTAACCTTTCAGGACTTCCTCACAGTCCAATCTCTAGCCAGAAACAACTGTTCTCTGAGTCATGGAGAAGTCTGCTTCAGGCGGCACATGGGCTGGGCAGCTCTATCTCTACTGGGCTCACTCACACACCTGTGAGTCAGCTGATTTAGACTGGACACAGCTGGGAGACTCTGCTTCAAGCTGCAGGCCTGCAGGTTGGCCAGGTGACTCTGTCTCATGTGTCTCTTATCCTCCTGTACCTACAGGTTAGCTGGGACATATTCTTCTCATAGCGATGGCAGAGGAACAAGAAAGCAAGCCGGGTTGGGCAAGTTCATTTTAATCTTTTAGTTAAGTCGCATCTATCAACATTCTATTGGCCAAGCACGTTACATGATGAAGCTCAAAGTCAAGATCATAGGCACGTGGCACAGGGAGCGAATATTCCTGAACAGTAAACCAATCTATCATAGCTTAGATGTCACTCCTTGCAGGAAGCATCTCCTGACCCGTAACATCTAGTTTGGACCTACACCTGTTCTTCTCAATTGTTATTAGCCATTGTATGATCTTCCTGCCTCATCAGACTGTAAGCAATGAGAGGCAGCTATCACAATCCATCTTCCATACTCTGTATACCCAGTACGACCTAGCATAGGGCTTGGCACATAGTAACTACTCAATAAATATTTTCTATAAGAGCTAAGAAAGGGCATTAGCAGAGGAAATAGAGCCTTTCTGTGACAAAAGGTGAAAGCGGCCACATTTCCATTCTAAATAGACGTGTAGGATGTCTGGCCAGGGGCTTAGTGGATTTTTTTTTTTCCCATAAAAATAACTCAGCCTGCAGGGAAGAGATGAAGAAAATGGTAGATTTTTTTTTTTTTATTCCATGAAGGTTTCAAAAATGAGGTAAAGTGATGACACTACAGGAATAAGTGTGACCTTGGGCTTACACAAGGACCTTAGGAATGAAAAAGAGATTCCTTTCCCTAGTGAAGGGCCAAGTGTCTGAAAAGGGTTGGATTAATTTTGAAGGTGCTTTTGAACCTTGAGACTATGGGTCACATGGCAAGAAGTTGTCTCATTAAAGTCCCAAATGCTACCTTTTCTGGAGACAACCTTTACATTGTTAGCTTCTTGAGAAAATAAATGTATCTTTTGTTCTTTGTATCCCTCACAGTGCCCTACATGAAGTCTTAATGCCATATATGCTCACAGCATTATATGAGGGAATGAATGAATGAACAAATTCCTTGAGTATTTCCCCTGCCCTATGAATTTGAAGTTTGGGAGAAAGTGAGTAGTCTCTGTTCTCAGGGATTCCCCAAGAATCCCCATGTCACAGACAAAGGGCTCACCTTGGCCAGGTAGAGTGGGTGACTGCATTTGGAGCACACATTTCCAATCTTTTCCCATCTGTTTCTTGTGATGATTATTACAAAGAGGACAGCGGGAACTGTATCAAAATAACATAATCTTCCACCAAACTTCCTGGCTAAGAGAGTGATCTTCTCCTTGAAGAAATGTATTGAGCTAGGAATTTCAAAGCTGTCACAGAAACCATATATTGAAGATGAAGATTTTTATTTGTTGGTAGGAATTACTGAATTTTTAAATCTATTAACTGCTTTTTAGTATTAGCAGCCAAAATTATTTAATACCAAATATACTTTCTCATAGGCCTTACTGGTTTTATCGGAAATGTATGGTGGAAGACAGCAGCAAAGAGAGAACTCTCTAGAATTTCTGTTTGACTTGTGTGAAAAACTGGAGTAAATTGCTATTCCATTGAAAGCTTTGAGCATTCTCTCTCCCTCTCTACCTCCTTCTCTCCTCTCCTCGCCTCGCCTTGCCTTGTCTCGCTCCTCTCATCTCCCCTCCCCTCCCCTTCCCTATCCTCCCCTCCCCTCCCCTCCCCCCATCTCTCACACTCACACACACACACATACACACACACACTCAATATTTGGGTGCCTCACTACAGCCCATCTAAATCACAAGCAGCCTGTTTTATTAAGCTTACCCCAGCCATATGTTGTTGCTCAAAGAATTTAACACAAGATTCCATCTGACTGTAACTGTGATTCATGAGGGTGCACAAGCAAGACAGTGTCAGAGCCAGGGGACATTTCACTTTACCACTATTTTAAATTAAAATAAAAAACCCCAAAAAACAAATTACCACTGAAAAAAATGTAATGTCCGTTGTTGTGTTGTAATAGCTTTGACGCTCTGTTTTCATGGCAGGTCTCCAACTTGTGCTGACTTTTCCCCTACTAAAAATGCAATTATATTCTAGGACATTCTCTTGGTCTTGCCTACTCATAGTACTTCTAAAAAGTTTTTCAAGCTAGATAACAGTTATTTTATTTATTTTTTTCCCTGGTAGCGTGGTGGAGACAGAGCAGAATTGGAGGTGGTGGAGGGCGGAGAGTGGTAAAAGAAAGGCCATTGGCCTGTATTTCCCTATGTCCATTTATTCCCTATTTTCTGGATATTTATCACATTCTTGGCATTGTCTAGGCCTACAGGATGGGCAAATCGCTGTCCCTCAGGGAACATGCACTGTGTGTGTTCCTGTGTGTGTGTGTGTGTGGTCAAGAATAAACAAATATAAACACACATACATACGTATACATACACACATACTTACACATACATACATACATACATACACACATACACACATACAAGAATTTCAGGTTGTCATAAGTGAAGGCAGGAAAATAAAGCAATGCAAAGGGGGTGGGGAAGCTGCAGGGGCTCCAGGCCACTGCTGTTGGGGTGGCAGAGACCCTTTCAGAAGAGGTGGCATTTGCAGATCTCAGTGAAGTGCACTCCAGGCAGAGGGGGCGGCAAGTGCGGATATCCTGAGTCTGGGAGGAAAGAGATCTTCGTTTCCTCAAGGGATAACACAAACACCAGCGTGGCTAGAAGAGGGTGCGTTTGGGGAGAGAAGCTCTGAAAAGCTGGCGGAAACCACATCAGTTGGGCCTTGTAGAGCGTGGAAAGAAATTTAGATTTTATTCTGAGCGAAATGGGAAAATACTTGAAAGTTTTAAGCAAGGGCGCTTCTTCAACTGTTTGCCACATTAAAAAAAAAACAAAAAACCCTTCTATTTGGCTGTATATCTCATCTGTCCTCTTTGGAGACGTAATACTCATAGAAGGGAATAGGATCTCAGCTGAGTCACTGGTAGGAAGTCACCTGCGTAGCGAATCCTAAAATGGCTCTTTGAACAGGAAGCAAGATGGGCAGTTTTCACTTCCACCACCTAAGAGTTTCGGCAGCCTCCGGGTTTGCACTGGACTAAAGTGGTCCTCTCTGTGTCCTTCCGCCCACAGTAACAAAGGCATGGAGCATCTGTACAACATGAAGTGCAAGAACGTGGTGCCCCTCTACGACCTGCTGCTGGAGATGCTGGACGCGCACCGCCTGCGCAGCGCGACCAACCGCGGGGGCACCCCGACGGCGGAGACGCACCAGGGCCACATGGCTGCCACGGCCCCCACCTCGTCACATTCCTTGCAAACGTATTACATCGGTGGGGAGGCAGAGAGTTTCCCCGGCACAATCTGAGAGCTCCCCGGCTCGCCCAAGATTCCGAGAATCCCTTCAGCATTTTACCCACGTCATACACATCATGACAGCGAAATTCTGCTCCTGCGCACACTCCAGCATGCACCCACCGCCGTGGCTTTCTGACACGATTGGCCATTCATTTGCTTGCTCAGTTCTTAGTGGCCTACCTTCTCCTGGCGACAGCCGAAGGGATTCCAGGGCTACATTCTTTGTAACAGCTCTTTCCCCCTTTGCTACATGACTGAGCTCGAGGATCCCTGTAGCTTTTCATGACTGAACTGAGGCTCAGATGCCTGTGCTCTGGAGCTCCTTGTTGAGAGCCAGGCCTGGAGAGTGATTTCACCTCTGTGAAGCACTTTTTAATGAATCTAAGAATAAGCCACAGGAAAGGATTGAAAGTGGCTCCTTTCACTGCTGACTTGGAGAAAGCTAGATCAGGGTTTACTCTAGCATCCTCTTGTATTCCTATAGGAATATACCATTTTATTAAAGTAACACCTAGAAGCTTTTGCTCTGTTGCTTGGTGATAGCAGAATATTCAGCGATTATTCATTTCCCCTAGAGGAATAGAAGATGCACACAGGGAAGGACGATCCACTACCTGTCCAGACGTTGTCAGCTTAATACCTTGCACCTTCAGCTTTGCCCAATGCTCTTCCACTGGCTTTTGAGAGCACTATGTCCAGGTCATGGCTTTTGGTTAATGCTTGCCCCCCATGGACCTGTGGAAAACAGGAAGTTGATCCCCGTTGAGTCACCTCTACATACACCAGAGTCCCTGTGAGGGATAAATCTTTGTTTTCGTTTTATAAAAGAAAGCCCTCTTCCCCCAGGACATGTATGTAGTAAGTAAATCAGCTTCAGGACCTGCTCTGGTGTGGTCTCACATTTAACAGCAGAGGGCGCCCTACTTGGATCTTGCCGGTATGTAACTTACGCAGAAGGTGAACTAGTTAGTCCTGGGGAGGGCCTATGACCAAAAGCAGTTTAAATGAGCCGGAACCCTGGTGACACTTTGAGCCCTGGGACACTGGGCTCAGTAGTAAATGTGCATGATTATTGTAGGTACTAGAGAACAAGGAGGAAAGCAGGCTAGACACTGGACAAAACTGTGAGGCTCAGGGTGGCCCTGCCACAGGCTGCAGCACCGCAGGAATGCCCACTGCACCGTGGGACTGCCCTGGGATCTGGGGCGGTTCTCCTGCTCTTAGTTTTCCCACGTGGCCCTGACTGCAAACAGCAGTGGCGGACAGCCGCGTTCCTACCGGTGGCCAAGCTCACTCCGGAGCCAGGGAGGAGGTCAAGGAGAGCGGCTAGCCCTCCTCAGGCTCCTGGGGCCGGGTCAGACTACACACACCTTGTTTAGAGGTCGTTCATCTAAAAATAAAGGTTTGGCCTTGAGGGGAGAAAAAGAGCTTCATTCAACTTTATAACCCAGGAGAACGGGACTAGACGTGGGCCACAGGAATCCATTGATCTATAGGCTAAAAAAAGGAAGTCTCTCTCCAGCCACAGGGCAGCCTTCTCTAGGGCCTTTGCTTCTCTCGAGTAATTATAGGTTTCCTCTTCTCGGCCAAAAAGAAAGTTGGTTTCCTCCAGTGACCTCATTGTCTATAATTTGAACCCCATTGAGAGGTGATGTGTCAGCCAACGACCCAGCCAAGCTTCTAGGGCTTCTCCTGGGATGTCTATTCAGGAAAGAGGATTTCCCTTATTTCTAATTGCCCAGTAAGTGATGGTCAAAGACTGGGAAACAGGGAGGGCCAATAAACAAACAAACAAACAAACAAACAAACAAACAAATAAAAGGGAGGGCTGTTTCATACATGTGCATCTAAAATCTAAATTCGGGGGCAATTTTATGTATCTTCATTAAGAATATGTTTAGAACATAATTTTTTTTGTTGTTTTTGTTTAAGAAGCACCTTATATAGTATAATATATATATATATATATTTTTGAAATTGCAATGCTTGTTTATCAGACAATTGAATGTAGTAATTCTGTTCTGGATTTGATTTGACTGGGTTAACCTGCAAAACAAACAAAAAATATTCAGTTTTTTTTGTATGCAGTCATTGATACCTAAGGCCTGGTGATTATTCATTTAAATGAAGATCACATTTCATATCAACTTTTATATCCACAGTAGACAAAATAGCACTAATCCAAATGCCTATTGTTGGATATTGAATGATAGACAATCTTATGTAGCAGAGATTATGCCTGAAAAGGAAAATTTATTCAGGGCAGCTAATTTTGCTTTACCAAAATATTAGTAGTAATATTTTTGGACAGTAGCTACTGGGTCAGTGGGTTCTTTTTAATGTTTATACTTAGATTTTCTTTTAAAAAAATAAAAACAAACAAAAAAAATGTTAGGACTCTAGATGATATAATACCAGCTAAATCCAAACAATAACACAGTGGAGGGTTTTACATTATTCATCTAATGTGTTTGTGTTCTGTTAAGACACTAGTATATTTGAAATGGGCAGAGAACACCAGATGGCTGGAATGTTAGCCCAGGAGTCTCAAATAATTTCAGAAATCTCTTTTTTTATTCTTATTTGAAGTGCCACTAATGGACAGCTGACACTTTGCAGCTGATGTTGCCATTGGGTGTAGGGAACGTGCTGTGTTTTCTCCCCACTCTGAGACAGTTCAGAGTTTGGAAGACATGATCTACCTGGGTGGTGGGTGGAGGGAGGTAGTTTGGGGAAGTGGGTTCAGGAATTTGGAGAAGGGGAAATACATGAAGAATCTGGAAAGTGCTGTGAAGCACATTGATACTGGGATCTGGGGCATGCACCAGGGTTCCGACTTCTGCCCTATAAACCACAAATAGCTAGCTCTATCTGAGCCATTTCTAAAATGGCAGCTTGAATTCCAGGGAAGAACGAGTGACATTCACGGTACAGTCCAAGGAGTAGCCAGCGGTCTGTGCTGCTTTCAGCCATTGCCGAGCACGAGGCTTGTAGTGTGATTCTGTAATGCTGCCGTGCAACAATCAGACAGGCTACTTCACCCAAAGAGAAGACCCTATGGAGGTTGCAGATCCCTAAGGAAGTGCAGTCTGTGATTAGATTTCCCTATTAACCTCGCAAGGATGCTTAACCATGCCATATCCTATGCCTTTTGGGGGCTGAACAAAAAAGGGACTTACTGATGATTTACTTGTGGTCACATCAAGGTGTTCTTACCTTAAAGTCTTATACACTGAAATGGCCACTGATGTAGGCCATCGGTTTAGAGTACCCCTACATAAAACCAGATCCAAATCCCTTCCTATTCATACTCTCCAACTCTGAGATGGACTGCGGATACCGATGATCGATCACTAGGATCGTGGTCATGACTAACATTCACCGGCAGACCCGCTTCTGGAAACCAGTTGTTACAGTAGGTTATGAGGCAACCGTGGTTCTCTTTGGAGCCAATCTTGGGAGGATGAGCCCGAGTATACTACACACTTCCTTAGGCGAACTACCTGAAAGCTCACTCACTCTCAGCTGGAGCAGATGAATTTAACTGTGGTCCCAAACACCCATCTTTTCATTAGTGTGACTGTACTGTTTCTGACGACATTTCCTTTCTGTTTGGATTAAAGTGAGTGTGGCCTCTTAAGTCATTTTCAACTGTTTTCTAAGTAACTGCTGCCTCTATTATGGCACTTCAATTTTTGCACTGTCTTTTAGATATTCCAGAAAAAATTTCTATTCTTCTTTTTTTTTTTTTTTGCATCCAAATGTGCCTGAACTTTTGAAATGTGTAAATGCTGCCGTGTTCCAAACCCATCTTGAGTGTGTTTGCACAGAGCTGTGTACCCTGGAGACAACATACAGCCCCAGGAGCCGGTGCCTGAGACACGGACCCCTTTGATTCACAGAGAGGTCATTGGTTATAGAGACTTGAATTAATAAGTGACATGATGCCAGTTTATGTTCTCTCACAATGTATAAACGATGCTTTTTGTGCACTACATATTCTTCAGTGTAGAGCTCTTGTTTTATGGGGAAAGGCTCAAATGCCAATTTGTGTTTGATGGATTAATATGCCCTTTCGCTGATGCATACTATTATTGATGTAATTCTGTTTTGTTGAGCTTTGCTTTGTTTAATGAAACACACTTGTAAACCTCTTTTGCACTTTTAAAAAGAATTCAGTGGGATGCTCAAGCACGTGTAAACAATTTTCTCAACTTATTTGGTGTTCAAATAAAGAATTAGACAAAAGACAACAGGTTTGTTTTTTGCAAACTCTGCTTCTTGCTAATGCTTCACCACTCACCGCTTGAGATCAAGATGATAAAGTGCATCAGGAGAGCACAGTGAATCCTGCTCATCGGTCTGATGCCAGGCTCCCTGTCTATACTACCCCCTGGGCACAGGACAAAATGTGTGGACCCTGGAGTCAGGCAGACCTGGCCTCACTTCTTACTTCTTCCACGCACAAGTTTTATGATAGAGCTTCCACACCCTCATCCATGAAGTGGTGATAATAACACCTCATTCATAGGGTGGAGTGAGGATTTTATGAGGTGCCCATTAAAATGGTAGTTGTTTTCTAGTTCCTAACCTCAACCCCTTCCCTGTGAGGGAGAAGAAGGAAGTTGGAGAGTAATTGTTTGTGAATGAGCGAGTGAATGCATGAATGAGTGATCTGAAGCTTATATAATTCCCCCATCCCAGGTAAAGCAAGAATGACCCATGCCTCCCACACTCCCTCCCAGGTTTCAGTTTCAGGATGCTGTTCCCTTCGCGGAGCTACCTGCACCTTCCCTTTCACCCATTTTCTCTGTGAGTTGACTGAGGAATCGGAGGAAAAAACTAATGTGATTTATTGAGAATCAACATAATATGCACACAGGAGCTGCAGCAAGATTACTCAGTTCAAATCCCCATTCCGGCATTTACTGTGTGACCGTGGGCAAGGTAATTTGCCTGTGCCTCATCTTCTTTACCTGTAAAGAGAGCTAATAGTGCCACCTGCCTGGAAGGGTTGCTGTGAAGACTATCTGGGTTAATTCATGGACAGCGTACACGGACAGTGGCTGCCCTGCTTCTTCCCTACCCGAGTCCTCTCCACGTCTGCACTCACATCTTTTTTTAGGATGAGTTTAGATTTTTCATGTTGTTTGAGTCATTTTGATTCCAGGAAAATTTCTTTTCTTGTTCTAGCATCCCTGGGCAAGTTCTTCATTCCTGATTTTCCTTGGTTTCCTCATGTCTAAATGGAAATAAGAACAAAACTCACCTTATAGGGCTATCGTGAGGATTGAGAAAGTCAGACACCTGAAGTGCCTCGTATAGGATGACACATAGAAAGCTCTCTATCCTTATTAGCCATCACTACTCTAATTGTCACCCTCAGTGAGCATTTTCATTTAATGGAATCATTTATAGGTTTAGATTTACATCTTACATTTTGTTATTGTTTTGTACATCTTCTGTTTTTTCGTTTTTCTTTTCCTCTTCACCGGCCCCTTCCTTTTTTTTAATCTAGTAATTTTAGAATACTATTTTAATTTTTCTGTTTATTTTTTTCTCATTTCAAAATTATTTTCTTAGTGGTAGATCTTACACTATGCACCATAACCTACCACAGTCTACTTCAGACTAATAGTAAGTTAAATCTGATAAAATAAAAATCTTTGCTCCAAAGTAGCTTCATTCTCTCTCTCCTTCATATTAGTATTGTCATGTATATTATATCTCCATATGTTATAATCTCAACAATAAAATGTTGTATTTAATGGCTTATGCAACTTTGTATTCTTTAAGGAAGTTAGACAAAAAAGAGAAAAATATCTACTTTAAAAATATTAATCTATGTATTTACCACTTTCAACACTTTTTATTTCTTCCTGTGAATTTGAGTTACTATCTGGTATTATTTTCTTTCAGCCCAGAGGAATTCCTTTAGTTTTTCTTATAGGGCCAGTCTACTAGCAATGAATCTTTTGTCATTTTTATCTTGTAATGTATTTATTTCACCTTCATTTTTGAAGGATGATTTTTCTGGATGTAGAATTCTTGGTTGACAGTCTTGTTTATTTGTTTTCAGCCCTTTGAATGTGTCAGCCCATTGCCTCTGGCTTCCATTACTTCAATCCTTTTGATGCTCACCTGTATCTGATGAGTCATCTTTTCCTTGTTTTTGAGATTTCCTCCTTTTCTGTTTTTGTTTTTTGAACCACATGACTATGAAGTATTTAGGTGTAGATCTTTTTGTATGTATGCTATTTGGGATTCACTGAGCTTCTTAGATGTGTGGATTGATTTTTTCATCAAGTTCATCAATTATTTGTTTTCAAATAATTTTTCTCCGCCTTTATCTCTCCCCTCTTCTCTGTTACTCTTGTTATCTACATGTTAGTATATCCGATGTTGTCTCACAAGTCTTCTAGGTTCTGTTATTTTTTTCTTTAATCATTTTTTCCTCTCTGTTTTTCAAATTAGGTGATTACTATTCATCTATCTTCAAAGGAACTGACCCTTTTTCATCTGCCATCCTGAATCTGAGGTTGAACTCTTCCAGTGAATTTTTCATTTCAGTAATTGTCTATTTTAGCTCTAACATAAAAATTTAGTTCTTTTCCCCCCTATAATTTCTATCTCTCCTTGAGAATCCCTATTTTCTGATTCTTTGTCATACTAATTCTTTAAACATTATTTTTTTAAAGCTATCTTAACATATTTATAGTAGCTGCTTGAAATCTTTGTTGGTTAAAACCAACATCTGGGGAGACACATAAACAGCTTCTTTTGACTTCTTTCATTCCTAAGTATAGGTCACATTTTCCTGTTTCTTCACATATCTTATAATTTTTTATTGAAAATTGACTGTTTTAGACACTGTGTTACAGCAACTCTGGATTCAGATCCTCCATGGTGGTGCTGTTCGTGCCTTGTTCTGTTGTTTCTTTGTTTAGTAACTCACCTGGGTTAAATATATGAAATTTGTCTCACAATTGGACTCTGATGTTTCTTCTAGAATCTTCAATTATTCTTGTTTTGGTTTTTAAGCCTGACTTCCTAGGACCTGCACCTGTGTCTGCATAGCTTTGTAGTCATCCAATGACGGGATAGAGATCATCCAACACCTGGGGCCAGCTGGGCTTCTCTCCTCAGCTAATTGCCCCGCATGTAGATAGAGGAGCACATTCGATTGTTGGACTGTTTTTAAGTCTGACTCACCTTTTTGCCTGGGCATTTTCTGGTCTCCACTGTGCATGAACACAGCGTCAGCCAGGAATAAGCTGCCCAAACCACAGCCACAGCCTCAGGGTGGCAGAGCCTGGGCCTTCCCTGCTCATCCACCACAGTGGGTGAGCTGCTTGAGACCATGGCCACAGCACAAAGTTGTCGGTCCTTACGCTGTGCCCTGCTCTGGCGCTGATGGAATTGGGGGATGAGGGCAGCCCCAGGCCGAGAATGCCACAGATTTTTTTCAAGCCTAAACATCTCTCCTTTGGTTATTTTGCTGAGTGCTGAAATGGCTGTTTTTGCCAATTTTGTTCAGCTTTATAGTTGTTTTTTGAAGTGAGGATTTACCAGTTTTCTCACCCAGCCATTGCTGGAAATTCCCCTCTCCACACGCCCTGTATGTCCCTTATTATTCTTCTTGAAATACCAAGGAACAGAGTTGTCTGTATGTGCCATGTGTTATTTCCAGTGTTCAGTGAGCTTTTGGGAGAATGTTTAGCAACCTGCGGAACTTTTAAATCTACTCATTGGGGTAGATTTGAAATGTCTGACTGTGGGCAGATTCAACTCACACACTGGCTCCAGAGCACATTCTCCAATGTGATATATTCTTCAGCCTTTGGGGACATTTACATTTAGGATTACTATATTTAGATTTGTTTCTCCAAGAATATAGCCAATTTGGGGTCAGCAAATTTTCATGACTCTATTATTTGGATTATGTGCATTAAAAAGCTAGCTTTAAGTTCACAATCACGGTCACTTAGAATTGCCATATTTGCAACTGCCACCAGAAGAGGAGAGCCAAGTCAAGGCGAGATGTTCATTCAAAACAGAAACACACTTTTGAACGGAACTGCCGATAGATTCTCTGGGATACTGGGTTGAAGTTGCAGGTGTGGGGATGCTGAGTCATCTGCAACAGGACGTACCTCTGCAGGGACCGGATGAGCTCTAAGCCCCAATGTTGAATAGGTTCTCTCAGCAAGTGGCATGATCTTTGACCTTCCTTTCAACCCTGAGTCACAGCAAATGCATGTGCATGCGCAGAAGGGTACCACTTGCAGGTGCTTCACTATGCCAAGTCCTAGCTTTCTACAAATTTTCCAGGTAATCCTTACAGCTGTGATATGAGGGTAAATATATTGCTTATCCTTACTTTACAAATAAAGACAGGATTAACCCAGGTAGGTAAGAGTCTCAGGATCGGATGTCTCGCGAATGGCAGACATTGGCTCAGTCCTGCTGACTGTAAATGTGATGGGTTCTTCTTAAACTGGGGTTCGATCTCCCTGGGGATTACTTAAAGTCACAGAGTACAGATGAAATGTTACTAAAAGCCCAAAGAAAGGGATGAACTTTGTATGTAAACAAGATCTCCTATTTTAAGAGTAGCAAGAAAAAGTCATATAAACTTTTACGTAAAATGTGACTCTTCAAAGCAATGTGGCACTTCAGGCAGGATGCTTCAAGCTATGGCATTCAGGTTACAAAGAAATGCATTCCTCCCTTCCCAGTGGGTGGCCCTTGGGCAGGAAAGCTTGAGAAGCCCTTCTGCTGTCATCCCTGGCACTTGGTGCCAGTGCTTTTGCTTTCCGAAGTCACACCTGGTATCTTTCTTGCCCCTGGCTTCTGCCAGGAGTGGCGGGTGAGCCGAGGGTGAGTTTCCTCTGTACCTTGGCATAAGTGGGAGCTCTTTTTCCAGCTGATGACCTGAGACCTTCAAGTCTGAGGCAATGGCACCCTTGCTAGCAGCAAGGCCCGTTTCAGAGGTGACTTGGGCCAAGCACCGTCCCCCCCGTAGCCACAAGGGCAGCTCTCATCTCATGGCCCACGACCGGGAACACAGTCCACAGACAAGGCACTTGGTGTCTGTATAGCGCTGACGAAATGCTACCTTTCATCCTAGGTAGATAAAAGTGGGCTTGGGGGACTGGAGCAAGGAAGCGTTTGGGCAAATATTTCTAAAAATGATTTCGAAACTGGGTGGGAAAACCTCAGTGGTCAAGCTGGCTAGCACCAGAGGACGGGATTCCAGAGCTGTCGACTCTGGGCAGTGACCCAGAGGCCGTGGGACGGACAGCAGCAGTCTGAGTGACTTTGCAGGCTCGGCGTACCGCTAGACCTTTCTGCAGCATTGGAACTGTCATCAGATGCCTTTTTATTGAGAAATCAATAATTGTGGGGAAGGCCAATGAAAGGTTTGTGAGCTGGTTAACATTTTCACGGATGATTAAATTATTGAGTTCCCCCCCACCAGGCTCAGCAGCGTTTAGGCTGTAAATATTCCTGAGTATTTCCACATTTACCACCAGAGAGAGCGTGTGTCAATACCCAGGGCCCCAGACCACAGGCCAGAAGGGAACAAGGAAGAACAGGGGAGGGAGCAGTCAGCAGGAGGGATCCTCTGGGAGCTGCTTTGCATGTCACCCCAGTCCCCCAAGCACACCAGGTGTAGAAGGGTGTCTGAGGCTCAGCTACAGGTGCGGGAGGTGTCTAACTGGGGGCGCTAGATGTGTCACTAAGAACGATTACAAGCTAGAGCAAATGACTTCTCTGTTATCTTTGAATTTGTTATTAAATATTTAAAAACACCTCTTAACAATCCTTACAATCCAATCCATTCTTGAATGCTAAACATAAGATCATAATAATGCATAAGGAGAAGCATCAGTGGGTTTATGAAAGACAGGAGGTTTAGATAGAGAAGCTTGTTTTAATCACTTGGCAATGTTGGTACCAACTGTATCTAGCCCAGGACCATAAGAATCTGGGTCCAGGAAGTAGAAGGACCTGGACCGCAAAAGGAAAAAACTCAACGAGGCTCCTGGCTCCTTCCTGTGGAAAAAGCTGCTAAGCTTTGACCCAGGTTTAATGAAACAATGGAAAGCCTGTATCGAAGAGCTTGAAGCAATGTGGATAATTTTTATTTATTTTCTATGATCGCACAGAGGCAGGGAGGAAAAAATAGATGCTCTTTTATATTTTATTAATAATATGGTTTGATTAATAGTATTGCTTTATTAATAAAGCAAGAAGTTCATCTCGTGACAAGGAGAAGAGGTGAGCCTCGTCCTTTCAAATCTCCTGTGTCCCATTTCCAGGAAAGTGTGCTGACAGGTGAGTCCTCCTAGGTCTCCATCCTCTGATATTGGAGACTCAAGCTCTCTGCAGCTCCCAGGGGTGTGTTGTTCCCTAGGGTACCATAAAAGCCACTAAGAGAAGAGACTGCTTGATGAAACCCCCAGGAAAATGGTGCCAGAACCTCATCAAGGCAATAAAAAACAGCTCAAAACCATGAACAAACTAGGTTTTATCATCTGCCAAACGATGTCACCACCCTGGTCCCATCCTACTCATTCCCACTGAACTCTTGAAAGCTGTGCGTACACTCCCTTTGCCAAAGGGCAGTACCCAGCCCTGAGAAAGCAGCTCTGTGGAGCGGCCAGGCCCTGGCACCCGAGGCTGAGGGAACAGTGAGGACCACTGGCCTGGCAGGTGCTTCCAATAGGACATGAGCCGTGCAATTTCTGAGAGGCCAAAGGATTTGCAGAACCCTCTGTGCCTAGTATGAAAGAAGACATCATTTCCATTCTGAAGACAAACATTAAAGCTCTGGCCTCTCATCGCCCCTAACAAAATCCAACAACAACAATGAAGAACCTCGAGGGACAAAAGAAAGAAAGAATTCTTCATGGAAGCCGTAGAAGCGTTTTCAGGGAAGAACCCCAAATGGCAGCCAGACTGAAGTGTGGGAGACTTGGTCGAGTGCTGAGCTGACCCAGTGGGGATGTCATTCTGAGCAGTCTTGTCGGGGGAGGGGAGTCTGAAAAGTCCCGAGTCACACTCAGGGCCTCTCTCACTAATGGTGTTTGACCTGGGCAACTGTATCTCATGGGTCAACGAGCTTGGTCTGTAAAGTGCTGAGGAGTATCTTACTTAAAGTGGCCTGCAAACGTTTTTCATTTGTCTGTTTTTGTTTTACAACCCTTTAAAAGTATAAAATCCACTCTTAGGTCAAGGGCCTACAGAAACAGGCCACGGGGTAAAGTTTGTGACCTTTGTCAAGCGTCATCTGGCCACAGTTCCAGTCCTCTCCACCCAGCTAAGAAGAAGGCAAGAGTTGGGAGCTGACATCCTGAGGGGGCCCCACCTGGAAAGGGCAGTGGGGGTGGGGCCTGGACATGCTCACACCAGGGGGATGCACCTCTGTGTTTTCTGGCTGATTCCAAAGCAGGCAGTCTGGCTTTCAAAATTCTAAGAGCCTTTCTCCTTCCAGAAAAGTTCCCTTCCTTTTGAGCACGAAAAGATCTGGAAAGCTCTTCCCGGCCGCCATGTCTGAAATCAATTATGAAACTAGAGAAAACGACAATGAGATGGTTAGTATAATCGTCCCTCAGGACTTGCCTTATACCGTACAGCACACACATCGATGTATTTACTCTCCATAACAACACCGGGCAGTAGGTACTGATATTATTCCATTTTACAGAGGGGGAAACTAAGGAGCAGACAGGTTGCGTCATTGCTCAGGTTGTGTGTTTAGGAAGTGGCTGAGTTGCTAGCTTGAGCTCAGACGTTTTGGCTCAGGAGTCCCTGCTATAAGTAGGACATCTCTAATAACAAGGACTTTAGAAACATCCAGATCCCTTTTTCTCTACCAGTTTCTCATTCTGATCAGCAGACTCTACGGGAGGTGGGGGAGGGGAGGGACTGAGTCCCATGTCAAAGCCACAGGGAGGAATCTTGAGGGAGGTCGTTGAGTAGGAGTAGATTTCAAGGAAAAAGTAAAACGGGGTAAATCTATGGGTCCTGACTGGTTACAGGTCTACTAGAAGAAAATACAGGCAAATATTTACATTGTCTTGGAGTAGAAAGGGCCTTTTTAATGGACTATCCAGAATCTATAAAGGAAAGAGATCTGTCAGATCTAATGACATATAAATTAAAACGTTCTATGTAACTAAAGGAACTCTGTAAAGTTAAAACAGATTATATACAGGGTTTATTTTTCTAATATATAAAGAGTTCCTTGGAAATAGTATCAAAAGTAAAAAAAAAAAAAACAGTAAAAAAATAGAGAATAAAATAGACTTCACATAGAGGCAATACAAGTGGAACAATATAAAATATAAATATGGACTGGTTATAGAAATACACATTTTATAAACAAAGGGCTACTTTTACCCTCAAATGAGCATTATTTTAGAAAACTGCTAACATCTAGTCCAGCCTTCTGAATTTGTCTACACATCAGAATTATCCAAATAACTTCAAACAAATGCTGATCTCCAGAGACCCTAACTTATTTGGTTTGGTGTGAGGACTGGGTCCTACTTTTTAAAAAGTTCCCTGAAAGATTTTAATGTACAGATTTGGTCATTAATAATTTGGGAATGATTTCCATAACTTGGAATTTACAGCTCTAGATTGAGGGAAGGTCTGAGGAAAAGGATTTTTTCTTCTGCCTTGTGGGTGGGATTGTAAATCATTACAACTTTTCAGAAAATAATCTGGCAGAATTCGTTCAAGTTTAGAATGTACATACCTTTTTGATTTAGTAATTTCACCTTAAACAATGAATCTGAGGGAAATGAATGCAGCACTCCATAAAGAAGCATGTGTATGGCCAGCATGTTTCCGGTAACATTGTTTAATAGCAAAAACCCGGACAAAAACCACTGTTAAAAAAATAGATACTGAGCTTTCCAATGCAGCACAGATGCGAATGTATATTTTGATGTGTCTGTGGAAAAATGCCGATCACAGAAAAGTAAAAATAGATCCGGTTTTTAAAAATGTATGGGTACAATGTTTGAATAAGAAAGTCAAAAGGCACAGAGGTTAACATCAAATTGGGAGGCAATGGAGGGAGAGATAGGAAAATTCTTCTCTAGAGAATCTTTTGTAATTTAAATGATTGATTTTTTTTTTTAACAATTAGCCTTAAAACAGACACATATAAAAAAGAGAAAGAACTGGGGTTTGTCTTAAGATGTATTAAAACTTATAACAAAGTAATAAAAATGCTATACTAGTATATTGATAATCATAATACATTTTTATATTCTATATTTATATTATTTATTAGTATGTGGTTTTATTATATTTATATAATATACATGTATGCGTTTTTACTATAATCAGTTATACTACATACTGTTATGAATAAATAGCAAAAGAAAGATAAATCAACAGCACAGGATAGAGTCCGGAATGAAAATCCAGATTTATATGGAAACCTATTATTCGATGAAGCTGACGTTACGAGTTGGTGGGGAGATTGAGCAAACTGCTTACATCACTTGCCATGACGCCCTGCTAGGGAGGATTAAAGGGTCCCAGAGGAAAGGAGAGTTAAAGGATTTCCTAGTGGAAATCCAGGGCAGGTGGTAGCCTGGAAGCCCAGCCCTAGAGCTAAAAGTGGTGCATTCCTAACAAGTCTCCAGGTGACACTGATGCTGCTGATGTGGACCACATCTGGAACACCACCGGTCCAGCAGACTGCCTCGGAGTGGAACACATCCCTACGCTTTCTGGTTAACCTATAAATCCCACAGGGAGGTAAGGGGGTGGGGGGGCAGGAGGTGAGGTGTGCTGAGTGGTTTGGGGCTGGGGGGAACTCTCTGGAATTGTCCTCAATGTTGGCGGCTGCTTGGCGGCTTCGCACTGTGAGCCCAGCGACTGCCTCACCTCGAGAATGTGTCTGGAGGACTCAGGCTGGGCCCCGAATGCACATCTGGGAGGACCTGACATTCTCCTTCAGCCGAGAGATCCTGGATTTTTTTTCTCGACCACCTACGACATTAAATGCCGTCATCTGTGACACATCTTACAAAGGACTTTCTTCTCTTGATATAATTGAAGTTTTCAAATTCATTTACGTTCCTGTTCCACTATTAGGTAACAGGTTATAAAAAATTGCAAGGCTGATTCATTTTACTGTTTCCTTCATATTTCAGAAAGATTACGTCCAAGTCCCAACTGGCTTTCCCAGCTCCCCAGATAAAATGGTCCTCATCGTTCAGCAAGTGTTATAACTTTCCAGTTTCTTCAGCCTTCCAAGGTGCTCCTTCCTGACCAAGGAGTTCAAATGCCTTCAACCGTTTCCCGCCTTCTGCCCTAATGAAAACAGGATCCGCCCTTTGTTTGAGAAGCCTCAGCTGCCCTGCAGACAGGGCTGTTTAGCAGAGGTTGCAGGAAGTGTCCCCAGTTCACCCAGTTCTCTCACTTCTTTATCTGAACGAGGGGCCTTCCCCAAATCTAGGCCCCTCCGTGGTGTTCCTAAGTGAATTTCTCGTGAGTATTTTAAAACTTGAGAAGTTAGTGAGATACCAGGAGCAGGAGAGTAAAAGTCATTCCTTCTGTTGGACTGTCGCTGGGTTACCTCAGGTATTACAATCAGCCACAGCGACCACAATGTCTTAGAACATCTAAAATTGAAATGACCACTCTTGATAAAACATTTCCTCTCATCATCTGAATTAACGTCTTGGTGCCGTGTGTGACTCAGTTGAAAATTGCTCTATGCTTGTAAATCACTCCGCCTGCCCCATTTCCCCAGACTATCAGCCACGCTCTTCAAAAACACATCCCACGACAACGTCAACGAGGTGACAAAGAAGAAAGAGGAAATTTGCTGACAGAAAACTAAGACAGAGCTCACCGACTCAATCTCCTTTCTCTCCCTTAAATTAGGAATTGTTTCTATTTGATTCCTCTCTAGTCTCCCTATCCGCCTTCATCCCAAGTTTCAGGACATCAGTAGTGGAGGAAAATACAGATTCTTCTGTATGTCAAAGGCCCAGCGAGGAATGTTTTTAGTGGGAAATTAAACAAGGAGCGATGAGGTCCTAGCTGAGACCAGACTCCTGAAGAGTTCGGAGCAGTCCCTTCCCCAGAGTGGGCATTCAATAAATACTCGTGATGTGAGTGGGTACTGCCCTGCCTTCTGCCCAGGCACTGGGGACCCATTCAGCATATGCCCTGAGAACATTTCATTTCCACACAGCTCCCTGCGGGGATGTGTGGTGATGGGGATTGCGGGCAGAGGGGAAGGGGGGCTGCTCTCAGGCCCACCTAGAGTAGCTCCTTGAGACCATGCTGTTCTAACCACAATCAGCTTTCATAAATCAGCTTGCTCCACCTTTCTTTGCTTTAGTACCTTTTAAGTGGCTTGTTAATAAAGTTTTGTAGCTTTAATTTCTTAATAATTGGCCCCGGGTCATAAGTTGTAAATCAATCTACTCCAACCTGCCCTTTCACAATAAATCTCAATCCTCGGCTTGCTGAGTCTCCCATCCGAGCCTTTTGAACGTGCGTCTGCTCACTCATTACAGAAATAAGGGACCCTCCTTTCTAGGCGGCAACAACTTTTTTGCTCCCCAGATATAATTTTCCCCCAAATCTTCTACTCCTCCTTAGATTCCTTATTCACTACTTTTAGTTTCTAACCCTTTATTTCTCCATCTTAGCTTTAAGGATTTGTTTTTCCTCAGCGTTTCTAACATCTTCTGTTTGCTCACGCAGATCTCATTACCGAAAACTTTATTCATCCCACCCTGATCTTTTTTGGCATGCCCTTGCTCACTCACCACTCTCATGAGGCATCAGTTTCTATCTCCAGGCCATAGCAAGGCTCCTGACTGTCCTTGCTCCAGAAGTGAGAGCCTCCGTAACAGCCATCGGTATCCTCCTAGCCCCTTGAGATTCTTTCAAAACCACCTTCTCATCCATGAGGCTTTTGTTGAACATAATCTCTTTCTCTGTCTCTGTCTCTCTTGCCCCGGTAGCTGCGGTACAGGTGAGGATGCTCCTAATATGACCCTGTGTCCCCTCCCTCACTAGGCATATGAGATTGTGAGGCCTTTGGGCAGAAATCCTAGTTTCATCTGTGGCTGTCTAGGTCCTGGCTAGACTGGTCATATTATCTGGGGAAAGAAATCATCTCATGGCTTCAATGCTTACACTCACTGAGGACTTTTTTAAGTCTTCAAAAACTTAATAGAAATGTATGTCATATGTCCTGTCGGGTGTTTTGTGGTGTTTTTTTGTTTGTTTGTTTTGTTTTGTTTTTTTTTTTAGAAAGGCACAATCTCATAGCCTATGGGATTATATGCTATGTTTTTTCTTAAGCCAAGTCAATTTTTTTCTCAGTCACCTTTAACATTTGATTTTTCAGTGATGGGAGATACCTAGTAACTCAGTTTATTGCAATGTGGAGAAGAAACGGCTCTAAAGTCTCTTTGTGCCAACATTTTCTGTGACTAATGTCTCGTCACGTGATTTCCCTAACACTGGCAACATGTGTCTCTTGAAGGGCTGGATCGCTCTAGGAGCAAGACCGCGACTTCTGGGTATTTGGAGCAGGGGTGACAGGGAAGTGAGGGAAGAGCGAGGCTTGAAGGCTGACCCATCTCAGGTGAGGGCACAGGCCGCCCTTCAACTCCAATCTCCACCGCTGCTCACACCCTTTCCAGGAGCACGATAAGAAGAAACATGTTATTCCCGGGTCTGTGTTCTTTAGAAAAGAACAAAACTGCAATCTGTTCCTTGAGTGGGATTCCAGGGGAAACAGGAGAGGAATAACCTGATGGTATAAGGCAAAACGAGTCTGACAGCAATGCCACAGGAGGCAAGTTCACTGGAAGGAAGGCTTAAACACAGCCTCACAGCGATCAGGAAAAGTCTTTGGAGAGGAGGAGGCTCGAGAGCTGAGTCTTGTGAGGGAGGAGAGGAGCGGTAAGAATGAAAAGATGGAGCTGAGAAGGCACACGGCGGAGCTTTTCAACAGTTAGCAGACCTAGATTCACTTCAGACGTCTGTTTCAAGCGCAAGCTCCCAGGTCATAGCCCCCAGAGATTAAATCAGAAGGTTCCTAGTGAGCCCAGGGGTTGGAAAGCCTCAGGATCCCTAGCTGAGAAGGTGTGCAGGCTGCGACACCATTGAAAGCATTTTCTGGTAACTGTGAGCACCCATTTGGTTTAAATTCTCGATTTAGAGCAGGACTTGTAACTTAAAGACCTACAGGAGTCAGGCTGGTACAGGCAGCGAGAGAGGTTATTAGGTCATAAGTGCAACTATAAAAGCTGTCTCTTCCTCCAGTTCAAGGAACAGCAGCCACGTCACACTCCAGCAGTGACTGTCAGTCAGTGCCCAGGACACCAGAGCTTTCCACTTTCAAGAGAAGCCTGAAATCTGGGTTTTACATAAATCCTCCCCCTTCCAATTGTTCAATAATGGATTAAAATGCCATGTGCACCAAACAATTTTCTATGAGGCCACTAGCTGGCAAGATCTGAGGGGTAGAATCATCTCTTATTATATGTAGACTTGAATGATAGATTAAAGTCGTGTTTCTTCTGGAAGACCATGGAAAACAACGGAAGGTTTTGGAGCAAAGAAGGGAGCCGAACAAGAGACTGCTTTAAGAAAATTCACATGACTGTTGTGCACCCTTGGGATGAAGTGGGGAGGGGTCTCGGCCAGGAGATCGTAGGATGTTCTAGTCGTGCAGAGGGAACAGGAAAGAAAGAAGAGTATGAAAGATGCTGGGAAATGAGAATTGAGGAGATATGATTGGCTGTGGAAGAGGGAGAGAAAGAGAGAAATCGTCCAGAATTCTCTAGAATTCTCTAGAATCCTAAATATGCACTGCTTCTAATTGCCCTCTTTCTTTAATATATACTTATGTTTTGATTTCATTCATTTAGCAAAAAAGATAATTTAGGTTGCATTCTGATAAGTACCTGCTTAATAGAGATGAATAGAAAAAGAAATGACTTAATACAGTCATTTCTTTAGCAGAGCAAAAAAAAAGCACAGACAAAATATTTTATAGTATCTATAATAAATGCAAAGAAATCAATACAAACAAAACTTGGCTTTAGCAAACTGTACATACATAAATATCTTTTTTTTTTTATACTATAACATTCAACTTTTTTTTTTCCACATAAAGCCTTCCGTGATCTTATTTATTACATCCAGTTTTTCGTTATACTTTTTAAAAAAGTGCTTTTTAGATTTACAGCTTATGCTTCTAAAGCAAAAGTTAAAACATCATGCCCAAAAGGAAAACCAGGTAAAAAGGAAGCTGTTATATAGCTCTTAAAAACTGTATGTTACAAGATTCTAAAATCTCTTCAGCACTGGTTGGCTGGGAGATTGTTCGACACTAACATGGCGCCCGGGAGTGTCATTTATGAATGGATGGGGCGGCACCGTGGGAACTCTGCCCAGATGGTGTGCTGCAGTCCCTGGGCATGCACAGGATGGGCCAGAGGCCCAGAATTCCCCCATCCGGGGAACGTCGTAGGTCCTTCATCTCTTTAGTACTGAGGCTCAGTGTTTCAAACAATATTTCTCCCAAACCTCTGTCTTCTGTTTGTTCTCCTCCTGTCATTGTTTGTCACCCATCTCTGAAACCACAATACACACGCATGGGATCTGGAGAGCCAAAGCTGCCACACCGAGGGCCTTCACCAAGATGCAGGTCCTCTTTTTTGCTAGTTTGGGATTGCTTTTGGCCCAATCCTCCTTTACGCTGTCAGCGCGGCTGCAGACAGCATCCGCTTGGTTCACAGAGGAGGAGGGCCATTTGTGTATCTGAGCATGGGGTGGAATGACCGGGCGAAATTGTTGGACAGGGCACAGCTGTAGTCTTCCTCCGACATTGGTACAAGGCAGGCAAGCCCGATGAGGAGCAGGAGGAGAAGCTGGAGGGGAAGAGCCGCTCGCAGCACTCTGGACAGGAAACCTCGGCTGGATGAAGCGGGCTGAGGCTCAGAAAGGGAGGAATCGGAGCCACCTTTTATGGACCTGAGAGAACAACGGACATAACTCAAATATCTCAAATGTTGGAAGGACGCTGCTCTTAGCTCCCTCACCTTCCTGGAAGCTAAAGGCCCATGCCAAACACAACCAGACCTGGCGATTAGCTGCCAGCCCTCCACAGTGGACCCAGGTCCTCTCCCCACTACCAAATGAAGAATTGTTTAGAAACCGTTCTGATAAAACATTAACATTTAGTTGGTCAACTAAAGGTAACCAGTTGGGTTCAAATGCTACCCCTTCATTTGGTAAAATATTTTTCGCCAACAAAGATAATGGCTCTACACACATTCTACCAGCATAAATTAAGTAGGTCAAGGATAATTAAGACGTGACTGTTCGATGAAGTACATTTTTGGTTTAAGACTACCAGCAATACCATTAGGCCAAATTCGTTGCTGTCAGAATCATATGAAGTATCCAATCTAGTCATCCCGGATGGACCACAATCCATGTGGCAAGGATAAGGACGATCCCAGTCTTTTTGCACAGACCCATAAACCTTAATTGACCTTAGAGTACATCCTGGTTTCATCTTGCACTGGATCAGCACCTGGCCCTCCCTGATGTTAGTGGGTCCCGAAGCTGTATGAATAAGGCAGGCAGTGGGGTCAGTGTACAGAACACTGGTGTTGAATGACACAGTTTCTAGGTTGATCCTATCTTTCATTAGCGCTGTAACTTTGGGAAATGGACATAATTTTTATGAGGAGGACAGACTGTCATCTTGTAGGCTCCTTCTACTCAAAGTTCCAAGTTTTCCTATCTATGTTTATCTTCCTATTTACTAAATTGTACATTAGAGATTAAGCATGAATTTCCGATTTCATAAGACTACTCGTGAAATATTGAATATAGAAGTCGGTTCTAGGTGGGGGTGCCACCGTTTTCTATTTGTGAGCATCCTTTAATGTTTTGTTTGGTTACTAGTGGAAATGATGAATAAATGTTATTTACAAGAGGCGTTTTGTACACACCCACACACACCCACACATGCACACACAATGTCGCAGGAGCAAAAAGAATAGGTGTACGAATGAGACACATTTCCCCACACCTCATACAAATTCCCTATAGGTACTATTATCCCTAGGCATAAAGATGTTGAATGTGAAGCCATTAGATAAATATGAAGGTGTGAAAACTGTATTGGCTACTCTATGTTTTTCTCATAAGAAAACACTAAGTTTTCAGCTGGACTATAAAACTCTTTTATTCAACCATCAAAGAAATATGGAAGACAGACTGGTCCTCTGGAAACCTCAAGCATCCATGTACCACACACACTGTGTTTCTAACACAGTTCTTGTAGTGTAATGAAAAAACAAATCACTAGCCTAAATTGGGACTATGTTTCTTTTCTGAAAGCTACAACTAATGTCTGTGTAACCTTCAATAACTCACTTTACCTGTAAGTGGCAACCTCTTCCTCAACCCTTTCTGATTAGACTAGATGGTCTTCCAACTTGTAAGGTTCATGTTTTATACATTCCATGTCTTCTAGTAATTAGTGTGAATAGTCCACCAACTGGGAGGTCACAAGAGTTCAATCTCCATCTAGTGGTCAAACTGATTAACTGCCTTCATGCTAAGACCTACGCATTACTTCTAATGAGCTGAATAGGAAAAGTTGTCTATTTTGTGACATACAGCAGAGCATAAAAGAAGTATGTCACATACCTATTAATGGAAGGGAGGAACTCCTTGAGTTATCTATTTATGAACTACTGATGTTGAGAGAAAGCCTTTGAGAGTATATAACCCTTCTCCTAATTTTGTAGATAAGTTAACATTTATTCTTCTAATTACTAGGCAACACACTAAGTCTAGTTAGTGTCTCTCATGCAATCTCCACACTATCTTCAGTGTGCTTGTTATCTTCTGTAGATGATGAAAACAAGGCTCAGAGAGGTGAAGTGACAAGCTCAAGGTTATACAGCTTGCAAGTGGTAGAATTAAGATTTTTAATCCTGAGATTTTGACTCCCAGAATTTGGAATCTATAGAGAGGGTAAATGACTTGCCTCAAATCCCACAATTACAGGAAGAGATCTAGTGGGCACTTGGTTCCAAAGTGCCTGCCAACTACACTCTCTGCAACGTTTGTTTGTTTGGTGACAGGAAGGAAGATCGCCCATGTCATATTATGCCACAGGTTTCTCGCATGTAGAAGAAAAGACAATATTTGTATACTAAAAAATCTGGAAGTGAGTGGCTTCCTCACGTCAAAAATAAATGCCTCTAATCTCAAGGCCTCACGATGTTACGTAAATCATCAAGTCAGTACATGGACGACAGGGCATTTTGTTTTGAGACAGCTACACAATCTTGGGCCAGTGATCTAGCCTCTCTGGTCTGGTTTTCAGGGTTCTCATTTACAAAGAGGAAGCATACATTACTATCTTAAAACCATTTTGGCTTTGACAGTTTATAAATTCCATGGTTTGTCTTAAAATGTCTCAAAAAAGCTGAGCTAGTTGCTCAAGAATCCTGGATGGAATTTTTCTTCAAGATCTCTTTCTCTTTCCTTTACAATATGCCCTGGCAAACAACACTCACCACCTGTCACTGGGTAACAGAAGAAATAGAGCTCCATGTTTCCTCACTACTCTGACTTCTTTTCTTTGGGAAACATTGAAGGATATTAGTGATGGGTAGATTTAAGCATATAATAGATAATCCAATCTGACTGACAGCACTGAATAGCCCTGCTTGTCAAACATTAGCTTCTTTGAGCAATTAAGCCAAAGATCAAGATCAAAATAAAGGGTACCCATTGGCTAGTCCACTTCTGAGGACAACAGGAAAAGTCATCACCTTTGGAATATGGGCTCATATGTTAGAGAGTCTGTTGAAGGACACGGCACATTTAACAGCATCAGAGCATTCCTTATTAAAATTTAATTAACATATGCCTTCTAAAATCGAAGAATGCCTACCTAAGGAGAATAATGGTCTGAGATAGGGACAAGGAGAACACAAAGTGCTCAGTGAGCTGCCATGCAGTTGACTGCTCTTGGAAACTCCCAGTCTGTCTACTGAGAAAAATGCCGACTCCATGGGATAAGTAACCAGGGACTCAACACGCCTGAAGTTTTAGAGCTTCTAATGCCAACAGGTTAGTGATACCAGGGTAAAAGGGTACTTTTAATATTTATCTATTGACCTAAAATCACCTCAGTTTCAAGTCTTGGGAAATTGGACAAGGGAGAGAACAAAAATAAATGACTATTCACTCATCGTGTGCCAATGGCTTCATTACATAAATAGATGCCAATTGATTTTTTTTATAAAGGAAAAATTAAATGTATGAGCGTATTCAAGAAATTTAATCAATGGAGATATTTCAGATGATTCTGCCTAACGAGAATGTGCTTATTCTCATAAGTAAATATTAATTTTATTACTTTTCTCACTCTCCTTACTCATTCAAATTTCTTGGTAAATAACTAACTGCCCCAGGAGCTGTTTCATCTCTTTCTCAAAATACATACTGTTGTGGAAAAGGGGGGATGGTAGGAGAGGGAGCAGAACATGACAATACGCCACATGAAACAAAGTTTGACCGAGATGTGAGCAGCCTGAATTGTGTGCACAGAGAGTACGACTCATCTCAAAAATTTTACAAAATGAAGGAAAATAAAATGGGTTAATTCTTTGCATACATCATTCAAACACAAATGAAAAGAAATGTGCAATTCATTTTGTTACTAGTTAGCTATCACTGGCAGTAAAGTGGCAGGAATTTATCAGGAGGGAATATCTAGATTGTCTATGACCTTGTTGCCTAGTCTTGTGTAAACGGTCTTTGTTTGCTGGATATGTGGTTCAGAAGACAAATTTCCAGAATCAGTTTGGGATTTCAGTTTCCTCTCATTCCAAAATGAACATCTTGGCTGGTCTTAAGCTACCTCAGACAGCCTGTGGTATCAATCCCTGGAACTACTGTTTAAAGCATTCCACCCACCAACAGCCTTTTGCTAGAGTGGAGTGGTTAACGATCTAGGATTTATCCAGGTTCAGCAGGACCTGGGTTCAAATCCAAATCTCATACTGCTAATCCCCAGTGTCCATGTCTATAAAATGGGGGATAGAGCCATGTCATGAAGATGTTGTGAGGGTTAAATGCTTAGCATAAATGTCAACAACCTCTTATTATCTGAATTACTAAAGTTAAGGGTGTGCTGACTCATGCCCTGAGGGGTTGGCTGGATTTAGCTTTTTCTCCCAAGGAGCTCTTCTTGATGTAGCAATAGTGCTTTCGAAGATGTGATACATTTTCCGACGTGCCTGACTTGTTCTCCAGAAACACTGGGCATGCGCACCTCAAATATTATGAAAGAAACACACTGGAGCCTTATCCTACTGCTGTCCTCAGCCCGAGGCTGGCCTGCCCTGGAGGCAAGATTGCTTTAGGCTGAGGGTCTATCCATACTTTGAATAAACAGATCCCCAGGGTGGAGCCTAGAGGAAAAGACTTGAAAAACAAATTTCATGAGAAACTGCATAGTGTTTAGTGAAGTTGTGTGCTGTACATGCAAAGAACCCACTTCCCTCGCCTAACTATATTCGGCTACCTTAAACACATTTTATAATGAGGTGTTATTTCTCCCCACTCCCTTTCAATGTTTCAGTCAGTCATTTGCCACTTCTCATTCCATCTTGGTTCTCTGTGTAGAAGGTGCCAGAGACTAAAGGTGCCTCGGGAAATTCTACATTTCACAATTCTAAGGTTTGGAATGAAGTCATCGATTCACTCTCTCTAGACTACAGGACCATTATTCCTTTGCCTTGCTGGAAGTTAGAGTAAAATCTTCCCATTGGTCAACTTCAACTAATCTACAGTAAAGTTTTGAAGAGTTATTGATGATCAGGTTAGATCATTTTAAGTCAAAGGTAGAAAAAACGTACCAGGTGGACCTTTATAAACTTTGCTTCAAAAAGAGTACTTCTTAAATATATTTAATCTCAAAAATTATGAAGTTTTATGAATGTATGCACAGATACTTTTCAAATGTTTATAATTTTAAGGAATGTTGGGGAGCTTCTTGTAATTGATTGAGGAAATCTCTAGATTCTGACACATTCCAAGTTTTTTTAATGGCAGGGACCATATTATATTGATTTTATAGGCCTAGGTCCCAAACAGAGTAGCATCAGTTCATATGTAGGCTTAGAATATTATGTAAGAAGACCTAGAACAATGACCATAAAATCAAACTGAAACGTACATAGTAAGCAAGCGACTGATATTATTAATATCTGACTTTAACAAAAAGAATATACAAACCCCTCCCTTCAAACTAAAACCCAGTTTCTTTCAATTCAGCCTCTTTCCTCTTTCAGAAAGAACATTTTCCCATTGCAGATCACAGGGGTCAACATTCAAAACTGTTTGTGTTTCTGCAATAACCTTTCAAATTTGCTGGACCAGTGCAAGATCAAACAGAAGTTACTCTCAAGTCTCAGTTATGTAAAGGAACACCGTGACAGCCTGGGTTGTGAGTGAAGTTAATTCTTTCCCAGAAGACTCTGCATCTCATTGTCAGGGTTGGGTGCACCCCAAACACAGGTGCCAAGGAACCAAGAAGCCCAAGAATGTTCAACCACAACCCGTCTGCCAAGGTGTTTGATGAAGTCTGCCATTCAGGCAAAGATCATTTGGATTCCAGGCCCTCTAAATAGCAAAGTGAACATTGTTCTGTGTGCTCAGAAAGATGTTAATAAACAGTGCTGGACAGAGCAGAGCTGAAAGGCGCCTTGTGGACGTCGGAGTGAGAATGTGGCTGTCCCAACTGCAAAGCCCTGTTAGGAGACATGTCGAAGCACATGCTGCCCTGAGAAACAATGCCTTTGATATTTTCAGAAAATCCGAGTGGCTGTCTGGAAGAGTTAAGAGAGTAGATCGATGCAATATTTGGGAAGTTGAGGGTGGTTGTTACTGGCATTACATAATAACATAAGAGCTTTCCCTCTTCTCATTACCATCATTTATGCCAACCAAAGAATTGATCTCTGGTTATCCTAAAAGGAATATAGTGGGGATATTCCCCATGTCAGCTCACGGGA
>CM053502.1:165740849-165792883 GCA_028627145.1 Eidolon dupreanum
TGACCACCCTCTCAAAGTGGCCTTTCTCCATTATTCCTACCCTCAGTATCTTGGTTAACCATTTAATTGCTTTCTTATTGTCTGTCTTCCCCAAGAGAAGTAGAGGCTGTGCTGTATCTTGACTGCTTAGGGCAGTATCTGTCAGACAGTGCCTACTTATCAATTGTGGTATAAATAAATGAATAAATATTTGTAATGTTCACTTTGATGTTCAAGAAATGTCTTCTTACGTGCTTAGTAAATACCTGTTGAATGAATGAATGAAATAAATGAATGAGTCAAAGAAGGAATGTTGGGGCTGAGATAAACTTGTGGAAATAGTCTCTTGTTGGCTGGATAGAAGATGGGGCGAAACGAAAATTGGGGCACAAGTTATTTCACTCAAATATTGATGTTGAGGAGTAATTGCATCCCTCTAGTGCCCTTGATAAATCAAATCACAGACTCAGCTACACCGGAAATGTCTCACACTGTAACATGGCCTGCCCAAAGTCCCCACGAACCTGACACTGCATCAGTGCATCCTGGAGCAGCCCCCGCCAGTCCTCCAGCAATGAGCACACCCTGTCCCAGCGTGCGTTCATCTGGGACAAGCGATCCTGCAGATCCCGGCTGTCCTCACCACCGGTCTGGGTGAACTCGGAGCTGCACAGGTTGATGGAGAGGATGATGGCTTTGCGATGGTCCACGGCTTTCTGGAGCTCCTGAAAAGAGGAAGGAGGACCAACAAGGAAGACAACAATGAAAACACTGGAAAATAGTCTAAGACCTTTGGAAATGCTTCACCCAAATAATAAAATCCATTAATTAAAATTGGCCTTAACAAGACAGCTAGGTTAGACACGGTGCATCCGTATCACTGAGAATCATGCTGTAGTTAAAAGCTATGGATGAGAGGTACTCTTGATAACATAATTACATCTTAATAAAATATGGTGTAGAGCGAATGAGTCAGAAGCAGAATGATATGTGCAACATAATAGCATTTATGTCATTTAAAATACAAGTGCACACACACAAATCTACCTTTCTCATGAATACATATGAACAAAGAATATTCATTAAACATTTCAGAATGGTTGCCATGGGTTAGAGGAAAGAGGATTAAAAAACAGTGAGGGAAAAAAGATACGTTAAGAGAATTTTGTAGGAAGTAACTATGACCCTGCGTAATGAACTCAGGAGTATGATTAACTCAACCTCCAGCATGGGAGTTCAACACAACAAACAAAACAACAAACAAAACCTGGCTCCAATAGTTCTGCACAGCAGGAAATACACTTTTTCTAGTATAAGAATCCCATTTCACATGGCCACTGGTACTCAAAGGTCTGTGCATAAGAATGAAATGGGAAGCTTGATGAGAAAGCAGATTCCCAGGCCCTGGCCTCCAGCTGTTCTGGCTCCATAGGCACAGGTAGTGGCCCAAAGGCTGAGGACACTGCATGTCATAGGCCACCTTCTTGTGAAGATAAAGTGTACGAAATGGAAATTTCATCAGCTAACCAATTTAGTTTAATTTCTCTCTCTCTCTCTCTCTCTCTCTCTCTCTCTCTCACACACACACACACACACAACACAATAGGAAACTGACTTTTTATTTTATACATTTTCCCAAAAATCTAGAACTAAATTCCAAGAACTTGAGCCCATGATTCTATATTAATAATTGAATAGCTAGGTACCATTTGAACATCCCCAGATCAAATTAGGGTGAGTGATCCTGCAAATGACATCTACCCAGGCTACATTTTCTTATAATTTCTCACCATTTCTGTGATGTTGTCAACTTGTCTTAATTTTTCATTTTTCAATACATTCTCAATATGCTGTAATGTAGATTTAGCCACAGGGACAGTATAAGATCAGGAGATATTGTGGAGAGATACTTCGTTATTCCACAGATTTATCCCCAGAAAACAGATGGGGTTATTGGTAAGGGGTACAGAGGAAGATGACTTTCTTCTTACACAGGCTGACTGTTATGTCTCACTTCTCCACCCTGATCTCACTTCAGGTCTCAAACTCCGGCCAACATTTGCTTCATCACTCTTTTAAAAAATCTAGTTTTAATGCAACACTGCCTTATATTTTCCCAAAGAGGAATTGAAGTAATGTAAGTATTCTAGAGAGAAATGCATTTTAAAGTCCAGGTAATGTAAATTGCCATCTCCCATCTGATGCTTCATCCTGAAATTGATGGGGCTGGTACAGAGGCTTCTCTATAAGAAGTCTGAGCATCTGGGGGAAGGCTCATTTCTCTGTTTGAAAATTTAAAACATGATGAGGACTAAAGCAAGCCACCAAAACATCACCCGCAAATAAATAGCATCGAGTGAAACCAGAGAGACACAAAAGCAGCACACTTAATCCTTAAACCCGGAGAGCCTGGCTATAGCTTCTCTCGGAGGAAGAGCAAGTCTTAATGTTCTCCAAAGAAAAAGACAGAAGCAAGAGAGCCATTAAAAAGAAACCGCGCTCTCCAGCACAATATGTTTACAAGTCTCTACACATTAATGCATTTCAATAGCTGGGCTAAGGAGGATTTCTAAGATCTAGAGAGGGAGTGAAAGGAAGTTATCTTGTCTACCATACCCACGCAGGCAAATGTCTGGTGTTTTACCACACTTATTCCACAGTTCTGTTCCATCTTATTCATTATGGAAAATTGCTACCACCAATACAATAATCTATATCAGAAGTTCTGCAGAATGTCAAATGCTTTCATTAGCTCTCCACCAACTCGCATAGATAAAAGTTCTGGAGAAGATTCCTGCCCAGCTCTAGATACAGACTTGCAGGAATGTAATAATATCTCTATTTCTCTTAAAAGAGGTTAAATAGGTTCCGGATGTACCTGGATGGTTCATGACATTTTAACTGGCTACTTTTTAAATACCAGTTCATTAAATTGCACATGATTATTTGCATGGTGGTTAGTGTTCCAAAGTGGCCCAGCTTTCTGCCCTTCTAAACCTTCTCTATAAACAAACACTCTGCCTGGGGATGGCTGAGGGACAGGAGAGCCCATGTGTTCCATTCTGTCGAAAATGTCTCTGCTGCTGTGGAACAGCGGAACAGCCAGGGCTAGTGGTTTCATCTGATCAGCCGTCCCACGTGGCAGCTTGCTGTCTGGCCGCCTGGGGAAAGGCGAGGACTGCTTGCTACCTTGAGCTTTTTTATTTGCAGCTCGATGGATGGGATGTCAGTGCTGGGCTCCAGGCGCCGTAGCTGTTCCAGCTCCTCCTCCGTCTCCCCCAGCCAGGTCCAGATGTTGCTGAGGTCGGAGTTGAACTGCTGCCACTTCTGGAGGTTCTGTTTCATTCTCAGCTCCTTGCTCAAGGCCTGAGCCTGTATGAGCTCCCATCGGTCAATCACACCTGGCGAGACATGACATGCATAGAACAGGAAGGCATATTTCTCCATGTCCGATGCTTAGGAAATGCTTTGAACATACATTGGTGGCTGACTTTAAATAGCAACAGAAAGAAAAGTAATTCCGCCAGGCATTTCGGTTGTCAGCTGTACATAACAGCATCATGGGTATGTTTTTCCTATCTGTAATTTTAATGATAATGGAGTAAAAAAAAATAGCTATATAGGGTTTAAAATGAGCTTTATGGAGTAATAAGCAGTAGCATGCATGAGGATAACATGCAATTCTTGGTTTCTTCCTATAATAAATAGAACTCTGAGAACACGCATGTAAGGTGCCTGACTAGTGATGTTGGAGATGGTGCAGTAAAATACATAAGACAAGGAAAAACACCACCGTGATGCCTTTTGCTTCCCTCTTCTGCATAGGAGAGTCACTGGAACATGGAGAAAAGTACTTAAGACAGAACGGTGAAGAGCGAGGTAAGCAGCAGAGGGCAACTCAGGTGCAAGAAAGTGTTTCAGAATCTTCCGTTTCACTGTCTTGAATTGAGCCCTTCCCACTCACCAGCTGTTTGGGTTTCCGTGCTATTCAGGTTAACAAAGCCAGGAAAATTCTCTTCTTCCTCCTTCAGTTTGTGCTCCAGCCTCTTCACGGAGTCGATACTGCCGCTGCATTCGGCCAGCAGTTTCATCTGTTTAGACACAGAAAACAGGCCCCTGTCACAAAATTCTCACATTCTCACACGTGCAAGAGCTTCTGGGGGAACGTATCTTTGTAGTTCCTCAAAAAGGACAGTGGCTTTAGCTTCTGTGTGCTACTGTGCTAAAAAAAAAAAAAGGTCAAGTTCAAAAACATACTTCTTAAATACGTGACACCTTCATAGATACATAAAGCAATGCCTTGAAGACATACTTTGCATATGTGGTTTTGCATGAGAAGCCCTCAAAATTTCTTTTAAGTTTATGAATCAAGACAGACTTGGACTGAAAACTCAGGACCCTCAGCTGGCATTACAGTATATAATTTTTGACAAGTCACTCCCTCTTTCTTAAACTGAAATGTGGGAACAACAACATTAGCACAGATCTCAAAGATGATTTTTTTTTTGCATTAAATAATTAAAATACATAAAAGCATAAAGGAATATTAAAGCCAACTGTCAGATGAAAAAATTTAAGCACTGTTCGATAGGCATTAAAGAAATAAGTTCTAATGTCAAAAGAGAAGTTTTCAACTCTTTGTTTCATATCATGCACAGTACTAAAGATTAAAAGAACAGCTCATTTCAAGGCATTCCTACTATACTGACCAAAACGTTATCTTTCAATGATTTTAACAAATCACCTTGCTAGTAAGTGATTTTAATTACTTTTGATGATTGAGATTGAGTACAACCTCAGTGATGTCAGCATGCCATAAGAAAAACTATGTTATATTTAAAAAAAAAGAGGTTTCATAATAATTGAAGTCAGTATAATAGGCCCAATTGGACCAGAATTTAACTCAGGATTGGGCTCCTCCTGTGACCGTGAGCTCATGGACATTGGCGTGTGTACTGGAATGGTTCTCATCGCTGGTTTCAGGAAGCAGTAAGTGTGAGTTGTCATTAGACTTAGAAAAATTAAGTTTTCTTTTCTTCTACTAGGCAGTCTTTTGGGTGTGAAAAGAAGGTACGAGGCATGGAAGGGATTTTCAAATTCTCTTGCTTAAATATGTGTAGGAAAAAAGGTAGTTTTCTGAGAAAAATTATTTGGTCAGTAACTTGAGCAGGGCAAATAAAGTATTATGTATTTTACTAAGAACTTCAAAAAAAAAAGAAGTGGTAATGCACTTAATCTTTTGCCATCTTTTCCACAAATCCCTCTTGTTAGAATTGTTTTCTCCAGAAAGAACATACTAAAAACAGAGGGAAAAAGCATTCCCAAAGCCATCCAGAGAATTAGTAAACACAGGAAAAGAACTAAAAAAACTCTGTATTAGTAACCTATTAGCTAAAATCTGCTGTTCCAAGAATAACCGTGGTCCAAAAATTATTAGCCCAATTTGGAAAAATGCCTAATCACTTTCGGGAGTGAAAGGCTTTTGTTGCTTTCAGTTAAACTGATCTCACTAAGTTCTCTGTTTAGAGGCTGGTCATTACAGCAGGTTCGCGGGCCTGAGCACGGTCAAGTTCGACTCAAAAGTAACCTGCTAACAGGGCTATGTTTTACACATCCACACCCATGAGTTCAAGGGCAGCTGGTATTTGGAGAGCTCATGAAGCCCTCGTGCCCCAGACAAACCGTTCTTTGTCACACGACCGTGATTCCCAGGTACTTGTCTGGATCACGAAGGTCAGGGTACTCACGTAGCCTCTATAGCTGGAGTCCAGCTCTGGTCCTGTAGGAGTTTTGCTGCGGATGATATTTTCAGTTTGCTGCATCTGAAAGCGGCTGTCATCCAGGGCCTTGTCCAATTGTCGGATCTTTGACTCTAAGGAGCTGGGATCCCCTGCAGTGTCGACCATAAGAATTTTTACAAGCTTGGCAAGCTTGACATACAAGAAGTTTAATTACTTCAGTGAAAGCTGTATAGAAATGGCATGTGTGTGGGCGATTATAAAGCAAGTTCAGATTTAACATGCTCGTGGGTTAGAAGTTTAAATGACCAAAGCAATGAGTGTGTTTGATTAAGAGTCCTCGCCGACTGGATATCGCAGTGGGTTCTACCAGCCTGTGTGTCTGTTCCCTCTTGCGGCTGATCCCCTGAAAGCCTGACGAGTTGTGAGCTGTGGATAGTCTTTTCGAGAATGTAAGGTGGTGCCTTCTGCTCTCCAGTAACTAAAAGGAGATTATTTCTCATGCTCCCTCTGCAGTCACTTAGCAGGTAGAAAACGATACACGCTCTTATTTTTCTTCTGCATCTTAGAAGATAGTGCCACTGACGTGCCAGGTGGCTGTGTCATTCACTTAAACCATGATTTTGAGTTAAACAAGAAAAGACTAGTTTAGGAGAGATGTATAGAAACACCAAACCAGCAACAACTTGCTTTCATTTAAAATCTGAAATGAAACAAGGAGAAAGCTAAGATGTTAGCATTTCCATCTCGGCATGTTCTTACTCACAGCCTAGAACTCCTGGCTCGTCTTCCCTTCAGAGATGTAATACCTTTTAGCAAAATTATTATTTGTGTGTGCGTATGTGTGTGTGTGTGTGTGTGTGTGTGTATTAAAGTCTTTTGAATTGAACAAGAACATTGATCATCAGAGTGAAGCTAGCACAGGGTGAAAGCAGAACAAATATTAGTAAGCTTTATGAATTTTCTTTTTTGAAGGAAGGTCTTCTAAATACACCTGGAAGAGGTCTCTCACTGAGAATCACTCAGGTAGTCATCATTTCATTAATGCTAATGTGCAACCTGTTCTTTTGTTTTTCTACAAAACTTAAGTGTTAAATAGTAACCCTGCAATTCAATATTACTCCATTCTATTCAAACCCTATTCTCTCCACCCTCCTCCATACAGCTGACCCTGAACTACATACGGTTGGTCTAGCGCAACAGGAAGCAAAACTGGTTTCATTTTTTTTTTTCCTTCAATTTTTATTCCAGGAATCATTCTGTCCTTAAAGGAAAATCTAAGTCTTAAGATACTGTGGAATATATTTTTCATTTCAAATGATTTCAGGGGGTAAGCCATTAAATAAAATTAAATATGTTTTTAGAGCTGAACATCTGGTCTCGCTCTTTGTCTGATGCGACCACTGAGATCAGGAGGATGAGCAGCGGGCTCGAGGGCACACGTGCAGGCTGGTGGGTTTGGACGGGGACCCCAGGACCTGACTCCCCAGCCACAAGGAGGCGAGTGATCCATCAGTCAGTGCCGCTACGGTCAAGTAGGGCGGTAGGAAGCAAATGCTGAAAACTAGCGTTTCCACCTCCTATTTTTTGCTGTTAATGGATATCACAGCTCTATACTTAATGAGACTGATTACCATTTAACGGGTTGAGAAATTATTTCATTGCACTTGATTACTGAAATCTTATTCTTGGTGTTGATCAATCTCCCAATTTTTTTTCCCCCTAGTACAGCAGTAAGAGAGGAAGGTTCTGCCTTAACACGCTTGTGCCACGGAGCTGTGAGAGAGGTACAGGAGATGTGCTAAGAGGGGAGGCTTGTTACAGGTGAGAAAGGGAGGCTCGCTTCGGCTTTTAGTGCCTACCAGGGGTATTTCTGATGGCACGCTCTGTGAGTTTTACAAAGGCCTCAGGATTTTCGGGGATGATTACATCTGCAAAAAGAGCACAGTCTAAGTTGACAGATAAGTCCTGGACACACTGATTCCCTTGTGGCAGGAAAACAACTTTCCTAGGGGGAAAAGAGGAAGTGAGTCATTGTAGACGGACAGCTCTGAGCATATGGAGAAGTTGCACATGCAAACCTAAGGTTTCCTGAGCGAATCATAATAGGGGCTCGCACTGGTTGATGGTGTTTTATCCTCACAGCAAAGCTACGGGGTGCATGGGAGGGCTAGCTACTCCCATTGTATCGATGAGAAAGCTAAAGTCCAGAAAAATTAAGTTACGTATCCAAGTTTCAACAGCTGGTCAGTGGCAAAACTGGGGTCTCAATCCAGACAGTCAGATGTGACGGGAGCACTGACTGTTATTTCTAGGCCACTAGAAATAACGTGAGCCACATGTGTGCCTTTAAAGATTCTAGCAGCCAAATTCAAAACAAAAAAACGATGAAAATAATTTTAACGCTTCGCCTTACTAAACCGATACATCTAAATCACAACATGTAATCAACATGAATACTATTAATCCTTTACATTCTTTTTTTATGTCTTTGGAATTCGTGCATTCATGTAAGTGCATGTGACGCAGCAAATCTCAATTTGCATAGTCACATTCCAGTGCTTGACAGTCACCATGTGGCCAGAGGCTACACATTCAACAGTGCTAGTCTAGATGCCAAATGCCTAACTATGACGCTATACTGTAAAGACAAAACAGAAATGAGAGAAGTCACATCTTTCACCGAGATGCCTGAGTCAGAATATTGCCTCAACCCCAGTTCTATCAATCGTCAGTTGTGGAGGGGACTTGTGGTGATTTCTTACATCCTTTCCATTCTCTGCATTTCCAATGCTGCCTCCTTAGCCCAGGCCACCATCCTATCTGTCCTGGATTATAAGACGTTTCCATTTGGACTTTCTTCCTCCCAAAGCACTCCCCTCCATATAGGATCAAGATAGGTGTTTTGAAAATATGCCTCTGATCACATCACCTCCCGCCCCAGACCCCTGCTGCGGCTGCCCGTGACCTTTAGGATAAAAGCCAAACTCCTTCCATGTAAACAGGTGGCTATATGACCAGGCTGTCTTTCCACTTCCTCTGCCCAGCCCACCCCATGCTTCCCAACCTACAGCCTTGTCGTTCTGGACAAACTTCAGGTGACCGAAAATGCTGTGGCTAGCTGGGATGGGTGCTCTCTCCTTTCCTACTCTGAATGTTGCTACGTCTGCCTGACTGGGTCCCACTCACCCTTCAGTCCTCAGCCCAAGAGTCCCTCCCTGAAGCTGTCTGTCAAAGCTACAGTGAACTGTGTCCCTCGGCTGGCCTTCTGTATCACCATGTGCCGATTGCTATCCTAGCGCCACGCAGGTCTTACCCAGTGTCTCTGTCCATACCAGAGGGTAAGCTCTTTGAGAAGGAAAGGACTGTGTATCCCCAGTACTTAGCAACGTGCTCGTCACTTAATAAGAAACTAAGTCTATGTGGGACGAACCCATGGCCACACCAAATTTTGTATTTGATAATCACACGAATATCCAGTTGTTCTCTTAGGAGCGATTATTCCGTGATGGGGGAAGAAAGAAGACAATTCTGCTGAGCTCATGCATTTCCCGTACAATATCCATTCCCTTTTATTTTCCTTCGAGCTGGCATGTGGGAAAAACTCTTTCCTACCTGATAAGCCGACGGCTCCCCTGGAGTAGAAGTCTTTGTCTTCCTGGCCCTCTTCATCCTCAGAGGGCAGAGTTCTGGACACGGCGGACTCCAGGTCGCGACTGAGGTCATAGTCATGGTCCCACTCCAGGGGGATGGAGTCCACACTGGCAGGGGTGTCTCGTCCTGACCGCTCGCTCCGGAGGGGCTGGGCAAGTGAGAGGGAGGGGTTGGAGGAAGGCTGGGGGGAAAGCACACTGTCCGCAGAGGTGTCATGCCAGTGGAGGTCCGAGAGAGCTGCAGAATCATCCAGCTCCAGCTCCCGGTCAGAGAGGTCGTGCTCATCATCTGGGAGCTAGAAATGCAGTCAAGCCAACTCCGTTACCGCAGCGATCACGTGATCCCCTTACCACCACTCACTCTGCTTCCCACCGCATCTCACTGGGAAGCTCATCCTACCTCACTGGGGTCATTTTAAACTCCTGTCACCAAATCAGTAAGAACCCTTGGACCACTTTTAAAAATGTCTTATAAATTGAGCTACCAAAGCCTCGGTTTTATCACTGGTAAAATGGAAATAATATTAAAACTTGTTTTAAAGAATTGGTGTAAGATTAGAGAAGCTAAGATAAATTAAGGCAGCCTAGTACTGGCACATATCAGGAACAAAAGGCGATCACCAATACAATCTTAGCCTGTCCTTTTTAAACTTATATCCCAGATACATAATATATTTGATCACAGAAGGTTCCAAATGTTCCAATAATGACATCTCTACAATGAGATTTGATTATGGCAGCAATTAGAGAAATGGAAGAGAAAGAAAATTCAACCAAACATCATCAATTAAGCAACTATTCACATTGCTCAGGTTTCTTTTAGAAGCTTCTTTCTCCCATAGGGGATAAGTGTCAAACACTCTTCTAAGTTCTCTCTCTCTCTCTCTCTCTTTCTCCTCTCTCTCTGTCTCTCTGTCTCTCTGTCTCTCTGTCTCTCTCTCATTAAACCAGTTTTACAGCTGAGGAAACTGAGGCAGGAGACATAAAGTAACCTGTCCTAGGTTATGTAGCCTACAGGCATCCGAGCTGGGACGGGACCCCAGGCATTCCGGCTCCAGGCTCCGGGCTCTTGCCCACTACACAGTGCTACCTAACCCCACACAAGTCATGCTCTTTAGACCTCCTGACAGCAGAAAGCAATGTTACACACAGGCAGGCGAGTCAGCTTCTTATGGTACCGCTCCACACGCCCGAACACCTCCTGGCAGTAGCGCCTCAGCTCGTCCAGCTCCTCCTGGATGACCGCTGCGTCCAGAGGCTCGCTCTTCTCTATCAGCTGCTCGCCCTGGGCGATGATCTGGTCAATCTTACTGTGGTTCAACGCAATCTCCTGCTGGAAGGCCTGGGGAGCACAAGCCACAGGCCATTTTTATTGCTCACGTCCACACGAAACAATGGTAAGACCCCTGCTTCGAAAAGCCATACGGGGGGATACGAATTTACCTCTGACGATGGCAAGCAAGAGGTCGTTGCTTCATAAAGTAAAACGTGAAAGTTTTAAAGTGGAACAGGAGTGGGAAATGAAATTGTCAGAGTTCCATGCCCGGAAAGGTGCCCTCGGCTAATAAAATTTACTACCACGAACAATGCGGGTAGAAAAAATCATAGGGAAAAAAAAAAAACCATTTAAAACCATCATATGGTTGATAGCACTGGTTATCCCTGATGAAAAACGATTATAATCATTACAGCACCACTGAAATAAATTTAGCACTTTAAAGAATATATTTGATATTTTTCGATTTCTTGACCATACATCATAGCAAGCAAATGGCAATATCATAGATTCTTCTCGGATGACTCTTTTATTGTTTCGGGACTTAAGCAGGAAAGATTAATATGATTGGAAAAATAAGGAATTCTAGAGGATCATTTAGCCTCATTCGATATGGTTGAAAAGAGTTAAGCAATTAGGGACAAGTTTTAATACAAGAATAAAGTCTGAAATAGTCAAAACTGCCCAATAATGAAAAAGCCTGTGAGGGGAGAAGGGAGGGCAGCAATGAGTCCTATGACCCTGCCAGAGTCCAAAAAGAAAAGATTCAATGGCCACTTGTAGAAATTTCCTGCCAAAGGTTTTAAGTATTGATTTGCCTATGAAACAACTGGAGAAAGTTGGGGTTTGGGAGGGCATTATAAAGAGAGGGTTTGGGCGGAATAACAGAGTTAATTATTTCATGTTTTTTGTTTTTTTTTTTCATCCTGAGAATCTATGGCTAAGAGTAACTTCCTTGTTTTATTAAAGCAACCTAAGGTTGTGGGCATCGTGATTATTTGTTTAAACCTATCTATCTTGGGAAGAAATTTTCATAAGTTGTATTGAAAATTCTTCAAGGTGTTAAACATGCTTCTATTTAGAGAATCTTATCTAATGTACTGCACATTCCTCTGATTTAAGTTTTTAATTAGCCACTTTAGTCAAATTACATATTGAAACATATAAAATATTTTTAAAAGAAGTAACTAGGCATATAAGAATGTAGAATATGTGAAATGAAATCCCAATAGGAGAAAGTTATATTTCTCTGGAACTTGGGGGTCAAATAAACTATTTGATGGTGCTAGAAATAAATCAGAAAAAAAAAAACCCCAAAAAACCAAAAACCACCACCAAAAAAAGAAGATTCCTAACACTCTGGCTATCAAGTTAATAATTAAAAGTGTATTATGTTAATGGTAGTTATCTATGGGTAGTGCTCTTTATTTCATTTTTAATATCTTTTGTATTTTTTGAATATTTTTCAATCAAGGACTATTTTAATAAAAGAATCATTCTTTTACTATGCCCTTCACAAAAGGACCTACAATCTCTTCCTCTTCAGATTTTCCCCACATTGATCATTTGAAGAGTCACTAATTTATTACCTTGAGTTGCTTTATTTTAGCTTGAACGTCACACTCAGAAAAATGCTCAATATTAGTGAGCTGCAAATCCATCTCTGTCAGCCACACCAGAATGCTGTCCCGTGCCGTCTCAAACTCCTCACGCTGGCCGATGAAATGCTAGATGGGAAAAGAACACAGTAAAAAAACCCACATACACATTACTGAGACGGTACTGCCAATGCCTATGGTCTTCTAGAAAGTCACTTTCTCAATGAGCAACGAGAACCCTGCAATCTTTTACTATGTAAATTAACCCTGGATACCCTCTTGCCATCCCTATCTTACAAAATCACTGAGATTATGTCTTCATATTGTATTCGAATGGCCCGATCCTGTCCTCTGGGCCTCTAAGCTACAGAGGAGGCACAATAAAGACCTTGAGTCTGCGTAAGATGGAGGTGACACGCTTTTGCAGATTGTCCCATCGCTGGTTTCCTTCATGAACCATCTGCTTCAGGCTACAGGCAGAATCGGTGCGGTTCTCTCTGGCCAGGCGGCGGTACTGCTTGTTGATGAGCTCCAGCTGGGTCAGGCTCTCGTGCACCTGTCGCTGGAAAGCCTGGGACCACAGAGAAGCACCAGTGAGGGAGGTCAGAGAAGGGCCCTCAGCAAGGGCGTGTGGGTTTCACACCTCAGGGTCAGGGAGAATGGGAAGTCACACTGTCACAGGCAGGGAAAGGACAGTTTGTAAGGAGTATATACTGCCCCTTGTTAAAGCAAAGTAGTATAACCAATGTAGCTTAAGGAGCAGAGCAAATAAAACTATAAAATAAAATGGTAAATACTAATAAATATATATATATGTATATATAGGTAAGTACATATACATCTAGAATATATACATAGATAATATACACTTATACATATAGAATTTACATATATACATATAAATACATCTTTTAAGATGATTAGGAGCCAGAAAAAAATTCTCATAAAACCGATTATAAAATATTTATGTGTGCCAAAATATGCGAGTTTGAAATGTTCAAAATTTCTGATGTCAATATTGAGAAAAGAGATCTACAATAGCACTGTCTCCTTATTTGTAAAATATGTAATTGCTTAAAATTCCAGAAACTACCTCAATTCTGGTGCCCATTAAAAATATTAAAACCACCTTTTGCAGAAGGTCCTTTAAATGCAAGCTATTATGAACTTTCAAGAGAAGCAGTTCAGTAAAACACAAGAAACTTACATAGAAAAAAATGTGGAACATGCTTTGTTTTCTTTTTTGTTGCTCTCTTGCATTACTCCATTTTTATAAAATACCTTAGAGCTGATGCAGTACCTTACACAGTGGTGTCTATTTACTTTTGAGGTTACCCAGTGCACAGTTTAGAGTTTCTGAAAGTAAAATACTCTTTCTTTCTTCTCTCTGTGACTATATAGTATAGACCTAGTGTAAGAATCGTTTGGCCGAAGTAAAATGAAGCTTTTCTTTTTTTCAAACTCATGTGTATGACTTATGACTGATTTTCATCTTGGCCTTAGACAGAAAATTTTATCATTAACTGAACTAAGCTCATCTCAATGCCAAGTTCTGCTTCCTTTGGCTCACTGCACTGTTCCGATGTGGCCCCATTCCTGCCTCTGAATTGGTTTTCCTTCTCAGGGTTGCTTTAAGAGCCTTTATCCTAGTAAATTCAATCTTCCATTCTATAAAACTTTAAATTATTTCCCCCAAAAAAGGAAGCGGTAAGGAAAGTTCAGCTCTCACCATTACTAGGAGTCACAGGATATGTTTTCCCACTGGGGTGATGGCAGGCACTCAGGGGCGGGGGGACCCCAGCACACCCAGATCCATCCCAATATTCATGCCATGGACCAGGTAGAGGCTACCCTCAAGTGAAATTTTGTTTTTATGATTTACGTCTGTCTCGTGAGAAAATCAATTACAAGATAAATGATAAAATCATTCATTATAGAAGCTAACTATATGGCTAACTTTTGCCATAAAATCTGAGAGTCTAAAATAGCATCAGAAAGGATCTTACATAATCTGCTTTGCAGTATAAGCCAATTACAGAAGGTTTTAACCTTTAGGAAGCTGAGTATGCTAAGATGCAACACACGAACACTTCACCAGCATTGGTTCATACCGAGATGACCTGCAATCTCCTGCAGAGTTTACCGTGGCTTTTTACAAGAAGTTTTCTAAGGCAAATATACTTAGATAGAAAACATTTCTTTTTCTAGAATTTACTGATATAGTTACATATAAATCCATGTTCAGAATAACTCATATTTATTTCACATAGGATTTAAACATTTTTTAGATCCATATAGCTGCCCATTTATGACCCTTAGATTTAAACCCCACAAGAACAAAAACCAAACTTCATTGTCACTATCACAGGCCTCAATAAATGCCTGGTTAACTGACGTTGTGAGGTAAAAATGAATGCAGCTGAATTTGGTTTGATTTTTAGTCTTATTTTTAAACATCGTGGGGAGCCAAAAATGTTTTTTTGTAAGACATATGTGTCAGAACTGTTTGCTATCAATGTGTATGACTACACACAGGTCATCTGCTTATTAGTGGGAAATAATGAAACTTCAAATTAAAAAATAGTCAACAATAGGCTATGTCAGGTCCTCTGTGAAAACGGAAGGCAGCTGAGAAGCTGAGGTTTTACCATACCACAGTGATAGAGCAGACTCAGGATTGCACACACAGGCCGGGAACTGGGATCAGCTATTGAACAGTTCCTGTCTTTACGAGTATGATTATACTGCTGCTATTATCGTCTCTATGAATTTGAAAAGTCTTTGTGACTCAAGAATGGCATTGCTCTTCATTTATAATTAGAAATGGCTTATGATTAAAATGTTTTACTTAATTCTGGAGCCAACTCTACTTTACTGATGATTTTTAAAAAATATATACCTATGCCCCAATTAGGTAAAATTAATTCAAAAAAATATTTGGAAGATAAATTTTTATAGTGTGGAAAATCATATTTTAATCTTAAATGGTTCATTGTAAAGAATTGTGAAATAAAAAGAATGCCAAAATCATTTTTGGGCAATCATGATTCTTGTTTTCTAACAGAATTTCTCTTTATTTCTTTACTTTGTACTGTATTTGTAACTCTTGATAATCTTAAATTTAAAAAAAATCCCTCCTTTCCCCACTTCTTTGTCTCCTTATGAGGTAATATAAAAATGACCATAGTCATCACCCAATAGTTTGAACAAAAAATGTGTGGGTGAATGGTTAACTTCCACCTTGCATCTTGCACCAACTAGTAAAATAAGGATCAAATATTTGGAATTATAAATCACCTCGAATTTCTTTAGTTCTTCCTTGGCAACTGTATAGAGTACCCCAGAAGAGCTGGGGAAGGCAGCTGTCCTTTCTGAAATCTTGAGCCAATCTTCAAAACGGGCATAGTCATCCAGAAACTTCTGCCACAATCTCCATGTCTCTTCAATTCTGAGACAGAAAATGAAAGAACAGAATCTGACTGTTTGAAACTGTTTACGCTGCCGCAGACAGGCACCCTACCCTGTCTGATGCCTGCGGCAGGATGGAGTGCCCAAGCAAGCAACTGTTTGCCAAACAATGACTACGCCTGGAGCCAAATTTGTCGAGAGTGCAAAAGAGACAACTGTTTGAGCTAAAATGAAACAGCTGTGTCGTTTTTTTTTTTTGTTTTTTTTTTTTTTGTTTTTTTTGTTTTTTTTTTTTTTAAACACACATCCTGTAGCTCTGGATCTGGAATTAGTCAAATTGAGTATTATAAGCACATAATATGAACTGTTCTCGACATGTGAGAGTCTGGAAGTGTCATACCATGTTTGCAGTGCACACTCATGCCAAGGGTTTGCCAAAATAAAACAAGGTTTGCAAATCCATTTTCCAACATCAAACTTACCCTCATCAAAATCAACTTATGACAGAGAGACAAATATAAACCTTTAAAGAGTTCTCCAGAGAGCACAAAAATTATGTGCCTTAAATGATTATGATAATTTTCTAACACATCACTACTTTTTACTGCCTTGAATTTCAAAGGGCTTACACATAAGCCCCTTCCTTTATTATTTCATTTTTAATAAAAGAATGTTACTTTTTCAATCAGCAATGCTGTAACATTATACTTGTTCAGCAAAGGCATATTTTTCCTAATTTATACTTAAACTGTTAAGTCAGGCATAACTTGGCTTGTTATATTTACATATTATCTTTATTCCTACTTTTTCCCTCAACCAAATGTAGACAACAAGAAGTTTGGGAAAATAACAAAAAAATTGCTATTTTTGGACACCGCATCACAAGGAAATAGTGAACAGTGGCTGCTCTGGGTTATTTTGTTTTTCTTTTTTCATCCTTCCTCTTTCCCAACCGTTTGAACATCCCAGCTCACTTGAGCCTTCTTTCCATGGACATAGCGCAGATATTTCTCCACCGCCGGTCCAGGTTTCGCGTAGCCTGCTGGATGGAATCGCACTCGGCGTCTGTGGCACAAGCGTCGCAGTCATGCAGCAGGACCTCGCACAGGTTGAGGACAGAAGCGACACCTGTGCTGTGTTTCTCTATGTCTCTCTGAAGCTCCTGCAGAGAATGAGATATGCTTTATCCAAATACTTTTATGCAGATGGGAGAAACTGTGCCAGTATTTGTTGACTGACAAATGGTTAGGCAAACACTTCATTTTCTTCAATCAACTTCATCTGTGAAATATGACAACCTCAAGAAACTGAAGCTAGAAATATTTCGGCTCTGTGAGCAATACCAAAATATAAAGTGAACAAATGAAATAGACTACATTAACTATATTAAGGATTAAATTAGTGATTGCAAAATGAGTCTTGCCTCAGCCTCTACTTCACAGATATATTGCTTCCATTCCAATCTATCGATCGAGCAATCAAAAGAATGCATGTGCTCTTGTTAAAAGCTCGCACTGAAGAACTGGGATTTGATATCCGAAGATCGGCAAACCGTTTAAACAATTAATTCCACCATTGTTAAAAGGCACCTAGGTTCTCTGTTATGCATGACAATATCATTATCATCAGCAGCTTCCTCAGTGAGCAATTTTAATAGAAATAGAAATAGAAAGATTTCTATTTCTATTAATAGAAATAGAAAGACTATGATAAACAAGGCATTGAATTTCTCCAGACTTCTACCCTGTGAAGTCTTTATTTTAACTGCAAAGAAAGTGCAAAGTGTACATTTTTCTATTGGGTTTTAACTCAATTTACTCAAAGTATTCCATTATTAAAAGTGAAGCTTTTTTTGCTTGCCCTAATTATGAAGGTCCTTCATATATCTTCTCTTACTTTGATATGATTCTTGAATTGTCTAAGTTTTCTCTTGTTCTAATAATTCTTCGACTTATTCAGATAACTGGGATTTATATTCTTGTGTGTATATTTTCTCCTATTTTTCTCCTTAACATTATTTCCCAATTCCTTTAAAACAACTGCTAGCTTATTGTTGAGTGTAATCACAGTGCCTTGATTAATTTCTGGAGATTTTATAAACAAGACACAAAAAGATAAATTCTATCAAAATATTTATATTTCATTAAACAGTTCTTTCAAATCTCTTGCATAACCTTTTTCAGTTATGTGAAAGTTACCATGGAAACTGCTGGTCTAAAAAATATAAAATAAAATATAAAAATTGAACTCAATATTTGCTCAAAAATAAAGAAAAACACTTCTGTGAATGAGATAACCAAACAAATTTTAGGTCTTAAAATGACTCTTGTATAAGGATATACATTGGAAGAAGTGGTAAGTATGTGAACATAATCAATGAATTTAAAAGTTATAGGATTTTCATTTAATTTTCCCAGGTACACAAAAGTTTTTTCCAGCTTTATTGAGATACAATTGATATAACACTGTGTAAGTTTAAGGTGTACAATGTGATAATCTGGTGTATGCTTCTGTTATGAAATGATTACCACAGTAATTTAGCTAACATGTACACCTCAGTTACAATTGGGATGTGTGTGTGTGTGTGTGTGTTGAGAACTTTGAAGATCTAAGCAACTATACAACACAGTATTGTTAACTAAAATCACCTTGCTGTACATTACATCTCCAGAACGTATTCATCTTATAATTGGAAGTCTGTACCTTTTCACCACCTTCATCAGTTCTGCCCCCAACACACCTCTACCTCTAGCAACCTCTATTCTGCTTCTATGAGTTCATTTTTTTTCTTTTTTAAATGCCACTTGTGAGATCATATACAATTTTTCTTTCTCTAGATGATATTTCACTTAACATAATGACCTCAGGGTTTATCCACGTTGTTGTAAGGGCAGCATTTCTTTCTTTTTTATAGCTGAATAATATTCCATTGTCTGTATCTATCATCTATCTACCTACCTACCTATTTATATCATCTATCCTCTATCACATTTTCTTTATCTATTTATCCATTGATAGGTTGTTTCCATGTATTCACTGGTGTAAGTCTGCAATAGACACAAGGGCGGAAGTATCTCTTCAAGATAGTGATTTCATTTCCTGATATATACTCAGAAATGGAATTGCTGGATCATATTTTAATTCTATATTTAATTTTTTGAGGAATTTCCATAATGTTTTCCACAGTAGATATACCAATTTACATTCCCACCAATAGCACTTTTTTCTACATCCTCCCCACTACTTATCATCTCTTGTCCTTTGGATAACAGCCATTCTAATAATAATAATAATAATAATAATAATAATAATAATAATACCTCATTGTGGTTTTGATGTACATTTCCATGATGATTAGTGATGTTGAGCATCTTTTAATGTGCTTTTGACAATTTGAATATCTTCTTTGGAAAAATGTCTATTCAGGTCCCTTGCTCATTTTTTAATTGGATTATTATTTTTTTTTGCTATTGAGTTGTATGAATTCCTTATATATTTTAGATACTAATCTCATAAAATATGTGATTACATTTACCAAAACATCACCCCAAAATAAATAGCATCGAGTGAAACCAGAGAGACACAAAAGCAGCACACTTAATCCTTAAACCTGGAGAGCCTGGCTATAGCTTCTCTCGGAGGAAGAGCAAGTCTTAATGTTCTCCAAACAAAAAGACAGAAGCAAGAGAGCCATTAAAAAGAAACTGCGCTCTCCAGCACAGTATGTTTACAAGTCTCTACACATTAATGCATTTCAATAGCTGGGCTAAGGAGGACTTCTAAGATCCAGAGAGGGAGTGAAAGGAAGTTATCTTGTCTACCATACCCACAGAGGCAAATGTCTGGTGTTTTACCACACTTATTCCACAGTTCTGTTCCATCTTATTCATTACGGAAAATTGCTACCACTAATACAATAATCTATATCAGAAGTTCTGCAGAATGTCAAATGCTTTCATTGTTTTTTGAAGAATGAGAAAGACTTGCTTTAAGTGCTTGGTAAATTTCACCTGTGAAACCATATGGTCCTGGACTTTTGGTTGTTGCTCTTGTTGGGAGGTTTTTGATTAACTGATCTTTCCTTTTTCCTAATGTAGGCATTTATCGCTATAAACCTCCCTCTTAAAATTGCTTTTGCTGCATCTCATAAGTTTTGGTGTGTTGTATTTCCTTTTTTGTTTGACTCAAAATATTTTTTTCATCCCCCTTTTGATTTCTTCTTTGATCCATGAGTTCTTCATAAGTGTATTGTTTAATTTCCAAGCATTAGTAAAATTTTCCAGCTTTCTTTCTGTTATTAATTTCTAGTTTCATATCATTGTGGTTGAACAAGGTATTTGATATAATTTCTACTTTCTTGAATGTGTTGAGACTTATTTTGTGGCCTAATGTATAATCTATCCTGGAAAGTGTTCTGTGCTCTGAGGTGGGGGTGGAGTGCCACTGCTGGGCTCTGCAGTCACCTCTGTTTGGGTGAGGTCACAGGGTGTGTTCCCTGCCAGGGCAGTGACAGCGATTGGACTCCATGACTGAGCAGAGCTGCAGGCTGGGATTTGTAATCGCTACTGGTCATGTGGGGTCTCAGACTGTGCTCTCAGACCAGATACTACTGCTGGCTGGACTCTGGTCAGGTGGGCCATAGGCAGACTTTGCAGTTGGACTGGCCATCAGGCTGTACTCTGTGAGCATGCAGGGCTGCAGGCTGTGCCCTGGGTTTGGTGAGGCCACAGTCTGGGCTTCGCCATCAAGTAGGCCACCGGCTGTATTCCCTTCTTGGGCAAGGTTGCTGGCTGAGCTCTCTGGTCAGGAGGGGCCTCTAGCTGTATCTAGCAGTGGGTGGGGCTAGAAACTGTGCTCCAGGGTCAAACGGGGTCATTGCCCAGGCCTTCTATTTTGGTGGAGATATAGGCTATGCTTGGTGATTGGGTAGGGCCTCTGGCTGGGCTTCCTAATTGGGCAAGGTTGCAGATTGTGTTCAGCAGCCAGACAAGGCCCTCGGTGAGATTCTATTGTTGAGTGGTGTTGTAGTTTGGGCTCCACGGCTGGATGGGGTTGTAACCTGGGCTCTGAGTTTGCCCAGGGTTGCTGTTCAGGCTCCCTGGTTATGAGGGGCCAGAGGTTATGGTCAAGAGCTGGCTTGACTCCCTTCCTGAGCAGGGCTGATGAATGCACTCTGTGGCTGCCTGAGTTCTCTGGGCAGGTTTCCTGGTGGGGCCAGATGCAAGCTATGCTCAGCTGTTGGGCAGGGCTGGGAATTTATTTCCCTTCCCAGGCAGGATGGCAGGAAGGACTCCAAGGCTAGTATGGCCCATTGTCTGTTGTCTGCAGACCCAAATCAGGCAGAACTGCCTGCTGAGCCCTGAGGCCGACAGAAACCACTGGCTGGGCTCTGCTGATGGGCAGAGAGGCTGGCTGGGTTCTCTGTTTGGGCACAGTTGCCAAGCAGGAATGCAATCCACCCAGATCTGAGTGCTGGTTGCCATAAGCCTCGCCCATCTTTGTCTCTATGTGATCCCCAGTGGTCAGGCCTCACAGATTCCCCCAGTGATCCCCACGACATGAGACCCAAGAGCCTCCTGGGAAATGCCCCACAATGCTGGAGGAGCTGGATGACCACCTTGGCCTCTCTTTTCTCACTGGAGAAACTAGGCCCAAGGACCCCTCTTGGTGTGATGATGTAGGCCCAGGGGGGCCTCTTGGTGCGATACTGTTCCAGCCTGGGGAGGGGCAACGTGGTCCGAGGCTGCCGCTCCTCCTACCCTTCTAATTCTACCCTCTTGGTCTCTGTGGCCCAGGGGGATGCTTCAGCCATACACCTGGGTTCTGGGATTTTCACAATGGTGTCTTGTCTATGCATAGTTGCTTGTTGGTCTTCTTGTGAGGGGGACATAGTCGGAAATAACCTCTGTTGACATCTTGGTGATGTCGCTCCTCCATATACTTCTGAATCTACCTTGGAGCAGACACTCGGGGGGAGCCACTGTGGGAACCACTGCTGCCGGGATATGAAAACCACAGCTGTAACTGATGGATTGCTGAAGGTGCAGTGTGGACAACCCTGAGAGTTAAAAATTCCACTTTTTTTTAAGGTTGGTGGGGGGGGGCGGGCACAATTTTGCGAGCTTTACCTCCAGGAGCTCAACCAAGTTCCCAAAGTACATGTACTGGAGAAAAATTCTTTGTGCTTATGCTCAAAAGTTCTTGTTAAAATTAATATATGAAACAAGGCTCGAGGCGTTTTATAATTGTATATAAGCGCTCTCATACAGATAAAGATTTCAGTCTCAGCTTTAACCTGCACTGGTAATGGTTTCAAATTGTCATCTACTATCTCTGCATTTATTCTTCTTCATCTATAACACAGAAAAATTTGACGAAATGTCCTCTGAAGCCATCTCAAGTCTACATAAATTTCTGGTAATTATGTCTGTAGACTGACAAGAGAAACATAGAAATTCCACATAGGGAAACAGAAGAAAATGCATTTCTGATAAATTTAATCTGTCTATTTAAATATTTGTCTGAATTTTTCCCCTTTGGAGACAGATGATTATTTATACCTGTCTTTTACAACATGGATCCCCAATGCTACACTTTTTATAGACTCATGGTCAAACATTTCCTATAAAGGAAAACTGTAGCAATTATAGTATGATTAAAATAAAATTCACTCAGTATTCCCTTTGTGCTAGCTGTTGTGTTAAATGCTTTTCTTGTTTATTTTTACAATAACACTACGAGCCATGTCCTCTAATTCTATACATAAGGAATTCTTATGCTTTCTATACATAAAGAATTTGAGAATTAAAACACTTTATTACTTTGCACCAGGTCACACTGAAAAGTGGTAAAGCCAGGATTTGAACCCAAGATGTCTGTACTTTTAACCACCATGTAAGTTTTTTTAAACTTTAATTTAAAAATTAATTAAAAGGCAATATAAACATATATTAATATATTTAAAAGTCAAAAACTACTATTAAGCCTCCAATGAAGCAATGCCCTGAAACAACCATTTCCATCTCTTTAACTCTGTCTTTCGGTTTTTACTTCTATATTTCTAAGTAATTTTGTCATATAACTTTATGCACATTTTTCCATTTCATGTTATGGAAATATAGTTGCCAAAGTAAAGGGGTAAGACATATTTTTATGTTGCTATTTCTTGATTTTTAAATTTCCGATATTTTTTAACATTACTTTTATATTACTGCTTTGGTCATTTTTTTTTTTTTTTGGTCCATTTTCTTTATTTTTTGGGGGGGGCGCTTCTAAGGAATAACTGAATTGGAATTTGAGACTCTTGTATGAATCCTGGCTGCCATAGGAACCTGGCTAGTGACACTGTGGGAGGTGGTACAGTGGGGTGGGAGTCACACCTGTGGTCCTGAGCCTTTCGCTTAATCTCTATTTTTAATATAGTGACTCCAGCCTCGACGGTGTCCTGTCTCCCCATGTCCTAAGTCCCTCTGGTCTGCTCGCTCCAGAGACTAATCCTTTGGTCTTCTTTTGGGGAAAATGAGGCAGCGTCGCCTGATAGCTAGGCTTAGCGGGCAACTGCAGTCTAACCCCTCCTTATGCAGACTTTCAAGCAATCTTCCATTTTAAAGCCCTATGGACTTGCTATCTCCACTTCCTGAGGCTTCTTGAACTCTGTGGAATGAATGAGCTTCCTCCATCATTACCTCTGTTAACACCATCACGAGTCATCTATCCACTCTCTATCTTCCAAAATTCTGGTGGATGTCTGTCATCTCTTTCATCTTGTCTCCTGTTCTCTTTGCCCTTGTGAGTTTTGACCCTTTTTTCCACTTTACTATCATTTTATTTAGGTTTAGCAGGGGATGGGGCTGTAAGTACATCTAATCAATTTGCCATATTTAGCTAGATACTATTTTGATTGTCTCACATTTGCTAAATTATACCGGTCATTAGATTTTAGCTCTTATCACATGTAGATATCATTACCACGTTCCCCGGGAGAATCTAGGGAACTGGGGGGCCAACCATGACCCCACAGTTTGATATCAGAATTTCAACTATCAGGGAGTCTATCAGAGTATTTTAATCTTACAATTGAAAATATCATTCTAACAATTAAAAAAAATAAACGCTAATTTAAATATTAAAGTAACCCTAAACGCAAAAAATAAAGTAAGTATATAAACTATTTCAAAGGATTATAGAAATAGGTCTCTTTGTGTTTTTAAACATTTTTTTTAAGTAAAGGGACTTGGCTATAGTGGCCTAAATATAATAAAAGTAAACAGAGTATGGATAGAATTTTCAAGGACAATCTAAAGGGATAGAGTAACAATACTTCTTTAGAGGGTTTATGGTGTTTGGTACTGACAACTGGAGTCTGCTATGCTGAGTAAGAATAGGCAAGGGGCGTGGGAGGTGAAAATCCCCTCCGCTTGCATTTTTCAGGGTCACCTTCCTTTGCTTTGTTGGGTTGTGTGTTGTATGCCGGTGCAATGAGCTGTCTTTGCAACACACATGAAGGCGAGTTTACAGTGTGTGGTCTGCAGGTCATGCGATTCTTCTTGCAAAACAAAATTTTAGACTCTAAAATCTCCAAGTGTGCACTGTAATATTTCCCCAAACACTACTACATGTAGGCGAGGGGAAGGCTCTTTTTTAAGTCTATGGCCGTGGGCTAGTGAACCACAAATAAATAAACAAAACTGTCAGCACTGTTTTAGATACATCATTGCAGCTCAGCCTAACTTACCATCTTAGGATGGCTTCCTGGTGGACCAACAATATTGACCTTGGTGGACCAATGTTGACCTTGGTAAACAACATTGACCCTACGATAGCATATCTCCTTAAGAGTCAACTCTGTGGTGACACAGAACTTATTTGCCCCCAACACTTGCCTAGCTCTTCCGTTCTCACTAAACCTGCTTAGCTTCCTCCTGATTTTCCATCCCAATTCACCATCTCACACCCACCCCTCTATCCTGGCCAGGAGAACAGACATTCAAGAGCCTATTTGCTTTCTTCAATTGTTTTAAGTTTTACCTGCTGCTCATTAAGCTTTCTCTGTATTTCCTCCGAGTCGCAGGAATCATAGACTATCGGCTTGGCCAGCTCTGACTCGATGAGAGCCAGCCACGTCCGCAGGCTGCTCATGTTCTTATCCAGCTGCTGCACAGCGACCAGAGTCTCCTTTAGCTTCTTCACCCTGTGGGCAGACAAGGGGCGACATCAGCTTCAGCGAGCGGCCTCACTCACGTCTCCCTCCTGAGCAGCAGCAAGCACAGGGTCTGAAGTCAAACTGCCAAAGCCAAGCGCATCCCAGCTCAGTCATCTATTGGCTGCGTTAACTTTGGGCAGTTGTACAACCTTCCTGAGTCTCCAATTCCTCATCTATAAAACGAAGGTGAAGTAAGAGTACTTGTGAGAATTAAAAGTTGAATAATGCAGGGTATGTGGGACATAGTTAATAAATATTTACTATGATTGTACTCGACACTGCCATAAATAATATAACTGGGACAGAAACCTCACGGTTGAAGCAAAAATTGTTATTTCTACAAACAATTTACTAATTTATACTCCTATGAAGAATTCCTGGGAGAAAAAAAATTAACATTTCCAATGATTTGTCACCAAACAGACTATAAATCCACAGTTCTAATAATTCTGGTCCCGGTGAGATGTATTTCGGCACTCTTGTGGCAGAAACTCAGTTAAAAGAAGAAAGCACACTTAAGGTGAACGATCAGTGAGTTATCACTGAACTTCAGCAATTTGAGTTTTACCATCGCCAGATCACAATACAGGTAACTGAGGATCTGGGAGGTTGTAAGTGGCAGAGGGCAGTTACAAGGCTGACTGACCACTATCCAGTCCTCTACCTGCAGAGCCTAGTTCAGTCCAGTATTCACTACACAGCATGCTTTAAAAAAATTCTTTTCAGAAAGGAGTAAATACCCATTTGTTTAAGATTGCCATTTATCTAACAATCCTGTGTGAAACCTTATGTGTAAGAAGCTTATGTGTAAGATGCTGAGCAGATGAAATAAGTAAGACTTATTTTGCTGATGAAATGTATAAGTCTGTCCAGAAATATGGACTTACTAACGATGAAATATAACACAGTCTGGTAAGAAATAAACTAAAGAAATGAACCCAGTCTCTGACTAATAAACCAGGAGTGACCAATTCTGTCTGGCCACATTCAGGTAATCATTCATTCATTCATTCATTCACCATTTGTTCATGTCTTTATTCTTTCTACAAACATTTATAGTACTAGGTAGTCATGGTGCAAGATAACAAAAATACAGTGATGCCTAAAGTTTCATCCTTGCCATTGAGGAGCTTAAATGCTGATAAAAACAGGGGAAATGAAGAAATAACATTTGAGCTGCACCTTGAAAGGTGGATACAAGCCAAGCAGAATATTTCTGACCTGGGAAACATGAAGAAGGAAAGAAGAGATTTTAAAGGCAAATAGCACTAGGGAGATGGAGGTAGAGAGGATGGAAGATGGTGGTAGAGGAGAAATGAGAAAGAGGCAAGAGATAAGACTGAGGAGTAGACTAGTGTGGGATTATGAAGATTCTGTAGCAATAAGACAGTGCGTTTGGATGCAGTTTTAAATACAAATAAGAACATCGCCAAGATTTATTAGCAAAAAAATGATAAGATTGGTTCTTATTTTGAGTAACTGTGAAGTAAGACTCTTGTGAGAGCCCATTCGGGAAGTAAACAGAAAAGTCAAAATGGCTTCCATCGAAGCCTACACTTGGAAAACAGAGAAGTGAGAATTAGATTGATAAATTCACAAATTGGCATGATGTGGGGCAGAAGGAGTTAAAAATTTGTTTGCCAGTTGGGCGACTAGATGGATGCTGCTGCCTCAGAGAATATGGGATGAGGAGCAGGTCTTTGGGATTAATGGCACATTAAGTTTAGGGTATGATGAGTCTGAAGGACCAGGTAGACAAGGAAATATAGTTCTTAGGTCCAGAGAAGAGGCTAGAGTTGATTGCATTGGTTTAGGTGCTGTCAGCGTAGAGTTGGCCCCCTATGAAAGGGTGTGAACTAATAAGTATGAATCTTAAAAAGCTGTTTAAAGAGGAGGAATCACAGATGAAGAAAAAGTAATCAGAAAGGAAAGAGATGAACCAAGAAAGTATAGCTTAAAATTAAAGGCAGGAAAAGTTTCAAGAAGGAAGCTTTGGTGGGGGGATAAGATTAATGTTGTTTAAGAGTAAAACTTGCAACAAGTAGTACATAAAGATCTAATGCACAGTTTAAAATACATATTGCCAATAATATTATATTATAATTATGTACTGTGATAAATATCCCTACGATGACGATCATATTAAAAAATATAAATGTGTCAAAGTAACAGGTTGTATACCTTAAATTTACGCAATGATACATGTCAAATACATTCATTAAAAAAGGTGTTATTTAAAGTGAAATCTACCTCCTTCATTAGATTCATCTGGTTTGCCTCATATAAATGCAGATTCTTAGATCCCAACCCAGTCCTACTGAGTGAGAAACTCTGTGCTTGTGGCCGGGGAATCTGCACTTGTAACAAGCCCTCCAGGTGAGCTTTATGCAGGCTGCTGGTCTCCATGCTCACGTGCGGAGCAGGACAGTACAACAAGTTTTGAAAAGAGGATCTGTGACCTAACAGAGAGGCTCTGCTGACCCTAAGTCAGTTGCTCATCAGGCGCTGTGGAAACAAAACAGACTGACTGCATTTGGGTTAAGAAATAAACTTAATGGTAAGTGAATGTTGTTTGTTATTTTAAAAAATTAGGTAGTGAAGGTTGAATGAAGACAGTAGAGAACCTGTAGAATGATCCAGCTACTATGAAAAACTGATTTGTTTGTTTTGTTTAATGAAGTTTAATATTTAGAATAGCTTTAGAACATTTTTAAGCAGAGAACAAGGAACCATGAAGACGATGCCAAAGACAGAAGAAAAAAGGTGGAGAGAAATTACAGGTTAACATAGAGGGAAGACACAGAGGAGGCTGGTGGAAGTCACATGCAGGGATAGATAAATCAGTTTTGGAAGGTGTTTTCCAAGTAAGGGCAGGATGAGAGCAGGAGTTTGGGAGAGATACATAGTATTTCTTAACTATTATTATAAAAAAAAATAGCAAAAATCAATGATTGGCTTACTGACTGGTGAGGGCCTGCCATGGCCGATTCTGTATAGATGGCTCTAAAAAGAGGAAATGGGGACAATGAGCACATGATCAGTGATATCTAGCACGGCCCTTATTCAAAATTCAGTTTTGCTTTTAGACTGTAAATCCTGCCTTTCGGTTCAAGAAATGTGTTCACCTTATTGACACTGCTCATGATATAAATGAATAGCAGATAAGCAGAATACTTCAATCTCTGAGATGTCAACTTGGATTAATTAAAGAGGTATCTGCTTTAAAAATGTCAAGAGCAACGTGACTTTTTAAAATTCTGGGAACGTGACATATTTCAAGGCAGCGATCTGCAATAGAATGCTCTCAGACCGACCACTTGCACTCAAAGTCATCACGTATTTAGCTCGGTTACTTTCAAACAGTTGACGAGGTGATTCTGGAGCTACGACTGTCACAGCATCACCGCTCTCAAACTTCACGTGCCAACAGCTCACTCTCTTCCCACTCCTCCCCCAGGCTCCTCCCCAGGTGACTCGGATGGGCTTCTCTGGTCAAGAGCCACTGCTCTGGAGAAAATGCCTCAGAGCCAAAGTATTTTCAGCCTTTTTATTTATTTCTGATTGCATAAAACTGGTCTCACCACTTCTCTTACAGTTTCTCTAAATCTCCCTCAAGTGAAAATCCAGTCATGACACAACCACTTTCCTCTTAGTCATACAAATGCTTTTAAGAGGATTTCCAGGATGGTCAGTTCTTAATACTAATACCTATATTCCACTAATGAGAATAAGAATAGTACCTGTATTTGAATAATGTTTCAGTTCGTGAAGGTACCCTTAGGTGCATTACCTTGTACTGTTTGGGAAAAAAAAATGTGTCTAAAAATTCTGTCCATACGCCACAAGACAGTCTATAGATCAGGACGGAAAGCCTGAGTTGCAATGTTTATCGTGAGTCACAATTCCTTTCACGATAAAGCTTCTCTAATTAGCTTCATAAATATAAATTGTGCTTTGTGCCCAGGATATTTCAAGGTTTTGACCTTGAACAATCAGGGCAAGAAGTTTTACCTAAAACCCATTCACCTTTCTCTCAGATATGACAGTATTTGCTTGAGTGTCCGTCAGTGAATGACAGTTTTACAATGGCTCCTGGGCGCAGAGCTCAGGGGGCACATCCTACCAATGGTCGCAGCATGGACTCAGGATTGACATGGTCCTGGCCACCCTGCTTTAGTGCCCAAGCTAAAAGGACAGTCTACCATCAGTAATCCCACTGGGGCAGGACTGAAGAATGGCTCATCGCCCTGAGATGTCCGTCCTCCTTTTACCTTAGCAAGAATGTCCTCTAGGGCAGCGGTTCCCAACCTTTTTGGCACCAGGGACTGGTACTCCTATGAGCATCTGATGCCTGGGGATCTGAGGCGGAGCTGAGGTGGTGATACTGGCACTGGGGAGTGGCTGTGAATACAGATGAAGCTTCACTGGCTCACCTGCCACTCACCTCCTGCCATGTGGCCACATTCCTAATGGGCCATGGACCGATACGGGTCCACAGCCTGGGAGCTGGGGACCCCTGCTCTAGGGAATCTCTCCCACTTAACCAGCTTCCTGTCTTCAGATTTGGCAAGATCTGAATGCAGACTATGCTTTGGGATGGGGTTTTATAGCAATCTCATAATATTGTCAGAGTTTTGTTTAAGGCCAGAGGCTGGAAGAGTACCTCAGTTCTTGCTTCCTTATTTTAACGCTATGGTATTATTTATGCACAGTTTCTCTCTCCTGTGGTAAGTTCCTTCAAAAGTTAGAACTGTGAATTTCCATTTTTGATTTTCCTTTTCTCATACCATACTAAGCTTTGCACAAAAATGGGCACTATTTAACTGTCTGCTAAACATTAATAATTAGCATTCTAAGTAAAATATATTCACTAAGTTATTCTTAAATTTATTTGATAATAATTAGTTGATATTAAATGTATCCTTACATTTTCCTCTAGGTCTAACATTTGCAAATGGTCTATTTGTCAAGTACTTAAAATTCATTCATTTTCTTGGTTCAAACTTTACTTACAAAAGTGATCAAAAGATCCAAGACACGAAGGGATGTAAACAAACAACAGTTCCACTGGATATTGTCTATATTAGCCAAATAATTTACAGGATTTGTTACCTTGTATAATATTGAACGAGTTCCAGTAGGCAGAGCAGTTAGTTTGTAATATGTCACGGGCATCGTGACATGGAAATGCTTGTTCATATAGTCCATTAGGGACAAGTTCCTCTTTCGGAGAAATGTGTAAATCTTTGTAAAGTCAATGGGGCGAACATTTAAGTGGTTCTCCTTTCTCATTTTTCGAAAACTGTATTTGACTGCAAATAGCAAAATACATTGTGTGTGTTATGGGGAGCAGATGTGAGCTGAGAGAAAGTGATCAGGAAAGCCCCCATATATCTCCTTTGAGTTTACTGAACTTGATATTTGCAGGACAGGGATCATTCTTTTTTAAGAGAAATGTTCCATAATTTTCTCGTTATGTCTTTAAAAAAATCCTTGGATAAAACGTCACAATACTTTTATTTATCTATCATTATAACAAGTGTGAGCAACATTCTTTTTGGTAGCATTCAGGATTATAATTCAAAATAGATGTTTACAGATGGCACAAGACTGGGTAGGTTTAGTGAGCCAGTTAAATCTTAAATCCCTACAGCTTATCGTTTTCCTTTCACAGTTCAATGTGTATTATAGGTGTCTGACCTCTATGGAGAAGGATTCTACTGCTAAACCAAGTTATCTAGTTCTTAATTCTTAATATTGTCACATAGATATACACATAGATGCAAACATTGTGTGCGTGTGCGTGCGTGTGTGTGTGTGTGTGTGTATTTATATATCACTACTTTCTTCCAAACTAATTTAGTAGATTTTGAAACAAAAACAAAATTTTATATTCAAAATATAATAGAAACAAAAGTACCATTAGTAAATCCTATTCATCATTCATCAGGAGAAACTTATTTGGGAGATGTTATGGTAGAAAAAAAAATTTTTAAATGAAATGCAAATTCCTGATACAATCTATTCTAAATAGAAAAAAATCATGAAATAAACCTTTGCATAATGCACTGTTACTGTTTTAGACACAAACTTCACACGTTGCATATATATTTACAATCTTTATACTGGTCTTTGACCAAAACTTACTGACAAAAAGAAACAGAAACAATTTTCTCTTGCACACAAAACCCTCCAGGCCCTTAAAATATGAGTAGATTTTTATTTAATAAAAGAAAAGCTTTCAGCTACAAAGCTGTGAACTGGTGAAGGCTGAATTTCTATTTTAGCAGGAGCCCATCCTTTAAATAGCAGATGATGGACTAACCGGATCTTTTTACTGGATCTTTTTCTGAATCTCTTTCCTGTGTCTCCTGCTTTCTACTGTAGCTATACCCTTGGACGAGGCATACCGTCCAGAGACAACTGGAATACCAAGCCATAACCGAGTCTATTCGCCTTTTCATCCAGCTCCACATGCCCAGTCGGGGGACAAGAAAGCAGACCAACAAATAACTCTGAGGAGTCCACAGCCAACGATCTCCTAACCCCAATCATCTCCACTTAACATGTGCAAAAACAATCATAGAGTAAAGCTCCAGCATCTATCCAATAAACCCCACGTAACACGAAAGCTATGCGTAATGGAAGAAACTCAAGGAGATGCCTGCCTTGTGACATCGCAGTTACACTCTGGGAGATCTGAGTCCGCACAGCCGTCCTCTGCCATCCTCGAGGCACACGGATTTTCCGCCACCACCATGAAGCTTCCACTTGCAAAAAGTTAGGTCTGTAGAGCAAAAGGCTAAAACACTGAGTGGGAATGAAAGTTTCCCCTTGTCTGTAGGTGGAAGTATGAAAATGCTCACTCCAGACAAATGTTGGTAAGTCTCCCTGCCTGATAATATGACACTGAGCAGTGACAAGTGGTCATGTTTCTAAATAAAACCTACATTCATTAACATGTGCCAGGCTTGATCTCCTGGAATGTAGGCCACGAGTGTAAGAAGGGGAAAGGCTCAGGGTAATTTGCAAGGAGGGGGAGGCTCCAGGTCTAAAGAAAGAAAGCCATCAAAATAAGGCTGGCTGCAGACTCTCCATCGCTCTGCAAGGACAGTCACCTTTTCTTGTGGGCTATTTGTTAACTCAGACAGGATGTTTAAAAAAGATAAATCACTCAAATGCAAACAAACAAAACCTCCACAAGCACAGCCAATTGCAGTAGCAAAGAGGAGCAATTTCTTTTTTTCTTCAGCCTCATATGCCAGCTAACTGGTGTAAGTAGGAGTTTTAGGGGCGGTGAGGGAAGGTGGGATGGAAAAGATATTCTGTGGGAAAGTACTTGGTCTTGATCTTTGAGCATGAAAATAAAGAAAAAATATTATTCTCCCCTTACATATTCAAAGGCTTTGTTCTTTTAAAAATAATAATGGAAAGTAACAAAAATAATGTGTTCATTATAAGATGGCTAAAAAAAGTGTTCATTTGCTTGGTGGAATTTCAGGTAACTTTTTTTTTCTTTTGTGAATTTCAAGAGTTTCCAAATTTTCTGCACGGAGTCTGTATTAATTTCATAATTTAACTTTAAAAAAATAATCTCCCAAATTATTAATTACTGGTAATTTAATACAATGTGACTAATTCTGGCTGCTTAAAATCCTGTTTGGAGTAAGGTATACATACACACAAATAAGTTAGAGAGAGAGAGAGAGAGAGAGAGAGAGAGAGAGAGAGAGAGAAAGAAAGAAAGAAAGAAAGAAAGAAAGAAAGAAAGAAAGAAAGAAAGAAAGAAAGAAAGAAAAAATGTTTGCCAAGTTCTTTTTAAAAGCTCTCTATAATGAATTGCAATTAAAATAACACAAGGCATTTGGTTTTGCTTGTGTTGGTTGATTGCTTTTAAAAGAGAAACACATTTTCTTTGTAAAAGAAGCAAACCTATATTTTATATACAACAAACATACTCCAGAAAAGTTGGTGATAAATAAAATTATTTTTCAAATCTTGCCACTTAAACATATCCTATTGTGACTTTTTAAAATACAACAATCACTCCTCTGATACGTTATTTTTAACATATCGGGAATGTGAACATAAACTTTGGTTAAAGGAATATATTGGTCATGAATCATGATAGTAGGAAAATTTATTTTTTCTTGACTATGAATAACATAAAAAAAAAAACTTGAGAACTTTAAACTTTTTTATCACCATTATTTCTTTACTTTAATTCTTTTTTACTTTATTCAGTTTTCCTCATGGGTTATACTTTGTTTTTTTCCTCCACTGCTCATTATCATTAGGATGATACATTTAATCCAGTGAACTAAATATAAGGCAAGTCAAGGCTTTAAAGATACACTTGTAGTAACAGCAAAAAATAGTAACACTATAAATGTCCACCAATAGGGAAAATACTGGATAAATCATGGTATATTAAAACCATGACTACTCTGTAGCTTCATAGAATGGGATTGGCATACATAGCATTTTAACAGTGTCCATGGTCCTTTCCCGTGTTGTCTCATTGGAGATGCGGCAGTTATTTTGAAAATGAGGCATCTTGGGCTCAGAGAGGTTATACAGTAAGCCCGAGGTCACACAGCCAGAACAGGGAGGACTAAACTCAGGATTTTTGATGAGCTCTGTGCTGTTTCCATGCTTACTGCACCTCTGCATTCCTGGTCTTAGCCAGATATCTCCAGACTGATTACAGTGAGACAATACCAGCCATAAATGCCAAGAATGAAGTCTCCTTTTTCCTCTAGTGTGGGCACAACTCCTGTTAAGCTGAAACTCCATCTGAGGGCAGCTGCCACGACTGCGCAAAGCCTTTTTCGCACCGCACATGCAGTTTCCCCACCTCTAAAGTAGAGCCTCTGAACTCCCTCTGAGATGAGAGCTGATGTTTATTGAGCATTTCATGTGCTAAGTGGTTCACGGGTACTATCTCATCTAACCCTCCTAATAACCTTTTGCACATGTGGCAACTGAAATAGCGAGAAGATAAGTAACGTGCGGTGTAGGTGAAGCGGAAACACGTTATAACTTGGGTAGCCTGAGGCTTGGGAAGCCCTAAGCCTGAGCTCAGCTTTACTCTTTTCTGTATGCCTGGCACTTTCCATCCTATGCTGTAGATGAGAGAAACTCAACAAATACTGGAGTGACCACTCTGTCAGAAGAACTGTCAGGTTCTGGGATGACACTGATGCTCAAGTTGGATACGCTTACCTTTTCAAAGAGAAAAGAAACCTTTAATCAACTGCCCACACGAAGGTATTTATTATGGAGAAGGAAATGCTATGAAGGAGTACAGAAAGCCTAGTGAGCAGGTAAGAAGAATCCGACCTGAGCTAGAGAAAAGAAAGAAGGTAAAGAGCTAGGAAGCAGGCCAGGCCAGGTGGGGGCGGGGACTGAGGGGAAGATACAACAGGAAGAGGAAGGCCCTGGGGTGAGGAGTCATGTGCACACTTGCTTTACCACCCTTATTTGGTTAGAGACCATTTTCTTTTTCATCTGTACCTGTGAGAGCCAGAGTCAGCCAACTACAGCTGCCCACCTGTTTTGGTAAATAAAATGCCATGGGAACCCAGCCTAGCTTTTCTGTTGACTTATTCTCTATGGCTGGTTTTGTCATACAACGACACAAGAGTTTCAGTAGCGACCGTCTTGCCCACAAAGCCTAAAACCTCTACTCTCTGGTCCTGTGCAGGAAGTCTGCCAACCTCTGCCTCATTGCAACACACACAGTTCATACGTGGGAGGCATTTGATAGGTTTTTATAAATTGCATTTGTTTTTACTCTACTTCTATGCGATGTTTAATAGAACTGTAATAAAAACAGATTAAAAGCAACTAGTCACAGAATCACCATGTATTATATAATTCCATGTACGTGAACCTACCAAAATGTGTAAATCTATACAGACAAAAAGTGAGTTAGGGGTTGCCTGGGGCTGGAGGAAGGAGAGTAAAGGGAGGAAAAGTGATTGTTAATGGGTAATAGGGTTTTATCTGGTGGGGATAAAACTGTTTTAAAATTGATAGCGGTGATGAATGTAAAGCTCTGTAAATATACTAAAAAAATCACTGAATTGTATACTTTTGATAGAAGAGTTATACAGTATGTAAATTATATCTCAATAAAACTGTTATTGAAAGAAAAAAACAGAGCCAAGTAACTAAAGTGTGCTTTTGTTCTGGTGATAGGGATTTAGGTTTGATGCAGGGAAGAAGAGTATACTTATTTTAGAGAGCCTAGTTAATTTTTTTAAGTCATCGCAGCAGAGCAAACAACTTAAGTCTGACTCGCCTAGACCCTGAGATAGGAAATGTTTGAAAATGCATCATCTATTATAAGAAGCACTAAAAAACTAATGCTAAAAGACAAATTTGCTGTTACTCCTGAGCTCTAGAAAAATTGCTATATGGGTTTTTACATAGGGTTCACTGACAAAATGAAAGCCAGCATCCTTGAAGACAGTTTTATAGAAATTACAATGATGACTGTTTCTTATGTTGACTCTTAGTGAAAATCAAGGGCTCAGAAATGCTTGCAATTGTCTAAGCCAGTGCTGAACAATAGAACTTTCTGAGATGATGAAAATATTCTGAATCTGTAGTGTCCAGTAAGGTAGCCATCATCCTCATATGGTTATTAAACATTGGCAATGTGGCCAGTGCAACTGACTAGAATTAAAATTAAACTGTAATTTAATTGTATTCCATTTCACTGAGTTTAAATAGCCTCACTTAGCTAGTGACTGCTATCCTGGACCAAGAAGGTCTAGAAAGGATGGAAAGTATGGAACACTGTCCATTGAGCCCTAAAAGTAACTGAGCACATCTCACTGCCCTAAAAAACTGACAATAATTGAGATAGTTAAAAAATTCAATGCAAAACACATCTGTTCTGTACTCAGAATGGTCTAAATTAATCCACTAGTGATAGGAAGTTGACACAACTATGCATTCTATTTGTACGTAGTAACAGGATTATTATCGGTGAATCATCCTCTCTCTGTCTCTGTGTCTGTCTCTCATCAGCATATTTCTGTTATTTGGGAAGCTATTCACTGAAAATATAATCTATTCACTGAAAATTCCACTTTAATAATGTATCTTTTGAAAAAAATAAACTAAATAATATCTAGAAAATTCTCACTTAAAATCATCTACAAAAATAACCACTCCATTCCCACAAGAGCACCAAAACACAATGATATATCAAAAGGCATAACTAGGTTATGTTCTGTTTTAATGAATCAGTATGACAAAAAAAAAATGCTGAAAGAGGGAAGAGTGGTGAATGAGACTGAATCACAGAAACCGAATATTTCAGCTGGCAGGTCATAGTGGAATTTGGATGCAGGAGGTGGCATTTAGTTTGTGCACCAGTGAAGCTCTGATAAAGAAGGAGATAGAAAGCAAATGTAATGGTGGAGGGTCATTTAGGAGAGGCTTCAAGGAGACTATGAATACCGCGTGGCATTAAACTTGAAGATAAATTAATGGTCAATGCATCATCTAGTCCACTTTGGAAGGAGGCAACTAGAAATGGATAACATATGTACAAAAGTCTCCCACAAAAGTCTACTCCACAAAAGTAGAAACCTACGAGCATTTTTGTGACTATAGTATGTGTACATTATAAATATTTAACTGATTCAACTTTAGTAATATATCCTTTGGAAAAATAAATTAAATAACATCTAGAAAATTCTCCCTTGAACCACTAGACAGAGAAGTTATAAATAATCATGATTTTGAGGGGAAAACACCTAATTCATTTGATGTAATGTTGGCTAACAGGTGGGCATATGCTAAACTAGCCGCTTATGATTAAATTATATCAAATTGAAAACAACTTTGACATAGTGTATCCTCATATTCCACACCACTGAACCACACAAAATTAAAATAAAGAATGTTAACTGGTTTAGCTGAATTATATGGCAATGCAAGCCAATCCATGAGTCATCACCTGACCAAAAAAATTCAGGACTGTTTACTAAGAGGGTGGCTTCCCGAAGAAGGGTATTTATAGCACAAGAGGATTTAATTTCTCCTTCTGAACTAAGATTTTGTTATCAGTGACTGAGAATTCCAAACAGAGCACTGGGATCCTAAACCTACGTAGGTACCTAAAAACTTACAGTAGTTGAAATTGAACTGTATGCTTCCATCTCTTTATAGTACCATTGCTTGGAGCATTTAGCTCATCACTTTACTTGATTTCTTTGCCTATCTGTATTCCCACCATGAAGACAGAGATAAGGAAGTCTTAAGTCTGGCGGGTGGGAGAGCACAGTGCTCCAGACCATGGGCTGTGCAGTCCGAGGGTGCAGGCTCTGCCACTCAGCACATGTGACCATGGACAAACCCAAGCGTCAGGCTCTGCATGTGGAAAACAAGTATAATCATAATGTGCACTTCGAAGTGTGTTGTGAATAACACATGAGAAGATGTGTATGAAGCCTGTAGCATCGTCATTGGCACAAACTAGGGGTTAGAAAAATGGTAGCTATTACAGTGCTAACTGTTAAACATTTTGAAAATTTGTAAATAAACGTAACCATTTATTCCATTTTTGTTTTAGGAAAATAGAATAAATTATGTCACTTTTTTCTTAAATTAGATCTTCTTTGATAACTTCATTATAGAAAAAATATACAAAATGTTTTCAAAATTAACATATGGAATTGTTGTGCCTATATGCAGTTTTTGTGGGCACACAGTATTCAAAAGGCTCTGTTTCATGTCCATCTTCATGTAGCACAGCTCAGGAAAGGAACACAAATAAAAAAGTGTATTAGGAGTTAGCTCCAAAATGTCTGTGAAGCAGAAGCATTTGTTACATTCCAGCTCTCCAAACTGCCATAAAGAAGAATACCCCTTCAAATATTCAAATACTCATTCATTCATTCATTGCATCTAGGCGCTGTTCTTGGTGTTTGGAATATACAGTGAACAGGATGGGCAAAGATGTCCGCTCTCACAGAGCCTGCATTCTAACGAGAAGTGACGTCCAGCTGACCTAAAGCATCTACTTAGTCATTCCCTCTTTTCACATCAAATAACACTGCCTCATTCGATCCCATCAGACTTCCATATGCTAGTAAAGACCCTTGTATATATTTTTCCTTTTTGATTTTATTCCTTTTACTTACCCTGCCCTTCTGCAATAGAACCTGAATGTAACATTCCTCTTACATATGAGGCAGATACTTCATAGTTATCATTAAAAGCTAAGCACAAAATTACAATAATGAAGTAGATTATTTTTACAACTAAATAGAGTGGCAATATTTAGCTTTATTCCTTGCTAACAAGAATTAAGTAGGAATGTGAAAACTTTTTTTTTTTTTTTTTTTTGCTACTGCAGACCAAAATACCCCCCAAGATAATGGTTGACAGTTTTACATTCTTCCTTTCAGGCAGCTGAATATCCATGAAGTCCCAAAATAAATAATTTTCTCTTGAGAATAAATTGTGTTTGGATATGACTTTCTTTCAGCTAACTGCAAACACCATTAAGTTTATAAAATAAGAATTTTAAAGTTAACAGAAGTGACATTTATGAGAAAAGCATGAACTAAAATGCTGGAATAAAGAACGGAGATTTATGGGATTATCTCTAGTTGAAATGTAAGATGCACTGAACGCTTGAAAACTCTGCACGCATGTGTCTAGTGACAGGTCCTTGTTACCTGGCTGCCATGAGATCCAGGAGATGCTGCCACCGGTCGTTGACCTTTCCGAGCTTGTATTCGATCTCAGAGGCTTTGCTTTCATGGCTGGCCCTAGCAAGTCGTTCTCCCATTTGTTGGAGCTGGATTTTGTTCTCTTGGGCAATAGCGATTTCCTCTTGATAATCCTGTGTAATAAATAGCAATCACAGAGGTCAGAAAGCATATTCCTGATACCTTCGGCCTGGCTGAACTAGAAACATGATAATTACAGTTCTCTAGTGCTTAGGAATAGCTTGGGCATGAAGAACACCCCGTGAATATCTGTCCATGTGTTCAAGATTTAGTAGAACCTATTTCTCAGGTTTATAAACCTGTGACTGTTTACGAATTATGCTTTCTAAATATGCTGTCGGTTTACTTGATCCTAGGATTTTTTCTTAGTTCCTCTCTAGTGATGTTACCACTTTAAAAACAAAAACAAAAAACACAAAAGAAAACTAATATGCATAAATGATTCCCACTGAACAGGTAACTACACCCCAAAATAGTGAATATTATTTATCAGCAGATAATCTATATCATTACAAAGTGAAAATATTCTCTGTATTTTTAATGTAAAAGAAGCTTTTCCATGCAAGTTTGTTTTATATTAAAAAGGTAAAACATTTGTAACAGAGTGACAAGAACGTAATTATGAGCCAGGCCATCTACCTATTAAAAGTATGCCTAAGCATTAGGAAGAGTAAAAACATATGTAGCCAGGCATCTCCTACCTTCTTGAGCTTCTCTATCATTTCTTCAATGAGAATGTCTCCATTTTGGGAAACTTTGCTTTCCATCTGAGTCAACCATTCACAAAGCTCCTTGTTCTTCTCACTGAAGACTGCCCATTCATTCAACCTCTCACTTACTTGTTGCCGCCTTAGGGAGAGCTGAAAAGTTAAAAATGAGAGAAAATGCAGGAGGATAATCAGAGTGGAATTCATATCCTGAGGGAAGTAGCCCATATTCTTGCTGGGCGGACTGATATTAGCGATAGTGCCTGTCTTTGGGTGTCATTCCCTGAGGTGCAGTCCAGGAAGACTGCTCTTTAGCATCAAGTTTTCACAAGTATCTGCATTAAGACAAGTGGGAGGCATTGAACCCTCTGCTTCCCTCCTGGAAAGCCACATGGCCGTTCACTGATGACTCATTCTGAACAATCCAGCTGTACACTATAGTTGGTCCTGTGTAGATATAATATAGGATCATTGTACTTTCACTCACTTTGAGGCAGAAAAATACAAAACAGCCAAAGAGTAAATTTACCTGGAGGGGAATGGATACTGATAGGAATGGAAAAGGCTAAGAAAACACAGGATCAAAAGTTTGGGGGACAAATTTCACCTATGCTTTGTTGTTCCAAGACAGCGTTGATGATAAGAGCACCTGTCTTCCTTCTCTTCCCTTCCTCTAGGACTCTGCCAGCAGGTGTACAGTATTCTGATCTGCTAGAATACTAAGATTTTGAATTTTCTGGTAGATAGAACTTTTTTCTTTTCATTCACAGAGCATCAGAGTTAGGAGTGTGGCTGATAGTTAAAATTCTGGTTCAATGATGTCCAAGCTGAAAGTACATTTTCCTAATTGGAACCTCTCAAAGCAAACATCTTCCAAGACTAGAAACTCCTGTCTTTGAGACTTAAGATTAACAGGTCTTGCTATACATAGCTCCTCCCTTCCACTTCCTCCCCATCTTGGCCATGCACAGGAATGATTTCCAGCGCTTTTCTCAAAAACATCTGCAGGAAAGATGACCAATAGTTGAAAAATATTATCTATTTCTTTGAGAGGTAGGTATTATTATCCCCATTCCAGAGACAAGGAAAGACGTTAGGCACATCTGAGGCATTTGTTTATAGTCAATACGAGATAGGACCAGCAAAGCTTGAGTCTTTGATAGAGGTTGCAATATAACATGATCAAATATCTAGAGGCAAGTGAGATTCAAAAACAGTCTTCATCACACACTAATGATATGACCAGGGCCAGGTTATTCATCTTCTCCAAGCCTTACTTTCTCCATTTGTAAACTAATCTTTCATTGGTTCCAAAATTCATTAAACAAATGTTTATTGCTTACAGTAACAAGTATCTACTATGTGCCAAGCATTGCCCTATGTTCTGGAATACAGTAGGCTCATAATAGAAAACAAACAATAATTTAAGAAAGTGACAGGTAAATACTAAAAACAACAAAAACAGGCCACTGATATACTGCTACTGCTATACATGACTACAGGGCATCATTCGAGTTTTTCCTTTTGTTTCCTCTTCAACAGTCATATATTCAATATCTCTACTAAGTTGCTTGAATATATGTATATCTAGTGTTTATCACACATCGTGGAAGTGTTGCTTTCATTTGCTTACTCAGAGCAAGAGCTCAAAGAGCAAGAGGTAGGCTGTATGTATTCCATACGTGCCAAAAGCCTTTCAAAAGCTTTAAATTCATAATTGGGAAGGCATTTTCCTTTTGGTTTGTAAAACTAATATTTAGGTCGTATGACAAGGGAACACTACCACCATTTTCTTTGGCTTCAGCTGAAACCCTCAAATCATTTATCATCTTAGCACATATTTACATTTTCTGAAGGGTGTAAACACACTGTATTGCCACTGGCTGACAAGTACCAGCTAAAACCTCCAGAGAGTGAGGCAGCTGAACAGGAAATGCATCCTTTTCTACTTTGAATATTTTTACCACGACAATTTGAGAAACACTGAGCAATTACAATGATGATATATTTATATCTCAATCAGAATTACAGACGCATCTACAAACCAAAACAGAAATAAAAGCAAATATAAGCTATGGCTGCACACAGGCACAGTCAATCGTTTGGGGAGTCTATTTGAAAACGCGATACTTTAACACGTCGGCTCTGGGTCTGCAATGTTTACTTACAGCACTTCTTCCTCCTTTTCTTCTGAGTCCCAATTATTCCTGCCTTCCCATCAGCTGCTTTGACTGAAATATGAACAGACCCCTCGCTCTTTACAGAGGGATACTGCCATGTTTAATTCAAGTTTGTGACTTTTCAAATGAGATATAGGCACAGACTCATTTCCTTTTGTGGTTTCATACTTGAGAGAATTTCTCCGGAAACACTAAGTCAAGAACTAGTAACTCATCAACATACCTCATGCCTCCTTACATTAATACCCTGGAACCTTTGGAATGACCATAACTAAACCCTCACTTGTTTAAATAATCTTATTAGATGGCAGGAATGTGAGATAAGTACACTTTAGCTTCATGCCTTAAGACACTCAATGAGGAAAGTTTCTAAAAACACTATAGATTCAGTCTGCTTCCTTTTTTACTTACATTTGAGTCCACTCATGGGTATGAATCTCTTCATGGCTTATATGATCAACAGCAGCTTTCAAAACGTACTTCTAAATGCACTGTTGTCTCTCTGTATGTCTCTATATATCTAAGTCCGGTGAGCAATTTTACAGCATATAATTTTTTTCCCTTTTTTCTTTTTCCAGCTTTATTGATAAATAATTTACATAACATTGTGTAAGTTTAAGATATACAATGTGATGATTTTGTACTCATGTATACGGAGAAACAACTATCACCAGGTTAGTTAACACACCTATCACCTTACATAATTACCTGTTTTGTGTGTTTTTAGAATATTTAATATATACTTTCTTAGCAACTTTCAAGTCCACAGTACATTCTGTAATTCAGAGTCACCACATTGTAAGTTTGAGCCCCAGAATTTACTCATCTTGTAACTGGAAATTGGTGCGCTTTGTACCTCATGGTATTTCTATACAGTACTAGTTTTCTTAAATTGAAAAGTGTTGCATAATCATAATCTTATTAACTTCAAAATATTCAGAAACCTTGTCATTATTTTACATTTAGAGGAACATAAGTATAAAGATATAAAACAAATGTCCTAAAGGCTTGTCTAAATTATTAACAGTACATATGACCATTTAGCTTCTCTAGGCACTGTAGATAAAAAGAAATGGTCTTCATCCTCAAGGACTTCATAGTCTTGAAATCAAGTCACGAACATTAAAAAAAGAAGAAAAAAGGAACAATGCACTGACCCACGATGGCACAGAATGCAAGGGAAATGAGACTTCAGAGAAGCAGAAAAATACTGAGGTCTGAGCATCGCAAACAATGGCATCCTAGGTGTCGTAGCATTTGAAAGAAGATGGCTTAGAAAATGGACGGGAAGGAATGAATCAATCTAGACAGAAAGAATGGCCTGAGCAAGGTCTTGGGGTAGGGCAATTCAAGGCAGGCTTGGGAAAGAAATCGGAGTCAATATCTAAAGTGCTATCTCTGAAAGTTTTACTGACATCAGTTAGCCTGAGACATGGATCTAGTCCAATTCATTTCACCTAATACGTTAAAAAGTATTGAGTCAGCAAGTGGTGCTCGACATGAACTTGTTTATACCCAGTGTTCTTCACTGTATAGATTCTTCTGGACTAATTTTAGTCTCAGCTCAATTGTAAATTTGATCATAGGGAAGTTTACTGCAGCTTGTGAAATTCACAATAATTACTGTGACTGACTCATTTAACAAATATGCATCACAGCTGCTTATGTGTCAGGCAAGGCAACTAGGAACAAGAAGGGACATGACAGACATGGTCCCTGCTTCTTGGAGAGTATCATCTCCAGGCCATCGGTCAGAGCCTCTTCACTTGTGGGCCTTCAGTCAATGTTATTCCTTTGGCCTTGAATATCTTCTCATTACTTTTCTACCAATCTTTTCCTTTCATTTCCAAATCAAAATCCAATGCAGGATCTCTTTTAAGGTGTTATACATACAGAAGATAATTAATAAATGAATGAAGTGTGACTAAAAATGCCTCAAAGCATGAATTATTAAAAACAACCAAGGTAAATCAACAGCAACGATAAATGTGCCATATACAAAACCAGTTCCACGGTATCTTCTAAAACTGCGAATAAAACAATGGTTTTTCACACATTTAAAGGAAGAAAGAGACCACTAATATCTAACAAAACCACATCTGAGATCTAAAAAACTTGATTCCCCTTTAAAATTTTGTGCCAGCCAGTGAAAGAGTGAACAAAAAATCCAGTTTGAATACATCTTAAATATATAATGGTAACAAATAATTGTCTTCATCCGAAATATTTTTGTAGTAATCACAGAGCTCTTCCTCTGTGCTCACTATGAGTTATGGGACAGGTCCAAATATGGCTCAAGACATCTGACATTCCAAATCATCTTCCGGGTTTCCACCTTTCTGAGCTAATGCCGAGTGTAGCATTTGTCTTACCTGGTGGCATAGTTCCTCCCACTGCCTCTGCAGAAGCTCCACGCGTTCGTTCAGGATGGAGATATCATCGGCACTGATGTAGGTACACAGGGTGTCCTTCAGTAGGGTCAGCTGTGCCAAGTCATCTGTCCAGCTCCCCACTGCATTTTCTAATTCCTGGATTAAAAAAGAAAAGAAAAGAAAACAAAACAAAACAAAAAAACCTTGAATACCCACTGATATCCATCATCAACAATTTCTGTAGTATATTCAGAATCCCTTCTTGATACAATTACCTTTCCATCCCACTCTGTTCGAACATCTAAACTTGATATCTACTTATTTGTTTCCTACACACCTTGATAATTTGCCAAGTTCTTTGGATAAAATATCATGTTGCTTACAGAATCTTCCTACCATCTGTTTACCATTTCATTGATCATTTTTGTTCATATTTTCTTTGACATTTCATCACTTCATTGAACTTTGGTTTTAAACCGACTTTGTAAACCCCTAACCCATCCTTTCTTTTTGTCTTGAATTACTGATCATGTAAATAAAATCTTTTTTAAAACCCCAAACTCCTAGATTTCACTTTCATCTTCAAACACTATGAACTGCTACATTCTACAATATAGACTTATAATGTAATAGCTGAAAAGATCTGTTGCTGCTATTATTCAATTTAAAATAATGGACTGAATGCATTTTCTGCAGGAGCGGAGATTTCTTTAAGCAACTGTAAAAAATATGTCTTCTGATCTTTATGGGAATGATTTTAGAAAAAAATATAAAACAATATTTAAATAAGTTGACATTAGTTTTCCCGATGTTTGAACGGGTTTTGCAATTTGTATAACTCATGTTTTTTCCCCAGCTCTTGATGTTTTTAGATTCCAACTAATTTAGTATATAAATAGAATACTTCACATGGCTTTTCCCTTCTCTTTTTTTGCCTTCACACAGGAGGCAAGTTTCCAAAGGCAAAGCAATTAACGGTACTGTCTGAGGCTAACTTCCCAGGCAATTGCCTCAAACGAGGTTTTAGCCTGAATTTTCTGGGTAATTGCTTTGTTTTGCTGTTAAGGGTGGTTTAGGGGAAGAGTAGCAGAGAGCTGAATCAAAATGCATCCTTTTAATCTCCAAACTTAATAGCAGGGCATGCTGGTAACTGTTGTGTATTTTGAGAGATGAGGCCCCATGGTAACAGTTTTAGGCTGAATGACCAAAACAGTCCAGGCACATTAAATATGAAGCATTTCTGTTTATATGCGTAGACATATTAAATTGTCATACCAACGTAAAGGTTTTCCTCTTTTAATAACAATTTCTAACCCCCAAATCAAACATCAGATTTGGTGTAAGGATTCAAAAAATGATACCACCACCGTCACCAGAAACCATTCTCTGAGACTCACAGACTCCATTAGATGAGTCCACGTAGTAAAAATAAAGCTTTTGGATTCAGGTGACTGTGATATTTACTAACTTTGAAAAGTTATTAAACTTCCAGAAGCCTCAGTTTGCACATCTGCAGAAACGGAAAGAATATTTTATCCTCATGAGCCAACTGAGGTAACTGATATAATTACTGGCAAACAGGAGGATCCTAATAAATCCCCATTCCTGCTTATTGGAAGCTTTCTTTAATAGTTTGTTTTACATTTACAATCATAGCTTTAAAACAAATTCTTTTTAATCTTGGCTTACTTCTGAATTTACACCTCAAGATATTTCACTTACCATCCATGATGTCAAATATACTCTTTCATTTTTCCTAAATCTGTCTCTTTCAAATTTCAAAGAATATTCTTAAATTGTAATATAAAAAAAATCTTATATCCACACTTTTTATGATTTCTACACTTCTTTAAAAATTAATCTTTCTTAAATGCTTACCTTCTTGGCCAAAGCAATAAAGAAAACTGATTAAAATCCAAATTATTTAAGTATGTGTGAAGTTTGAAACAAATTACTCTACTGCAGTCATTTGCAAATGACTCGGAACACAAAAACATGTATAATTGGAGGTTAAAAATTTAAGTCGTTTCGATATGATCTGCCAATCTCTCAGCAGAAAACTCTACTTGACAGGTGTGAATGAAACAAACCCTAAAGCCACTAAATCATGTTGGTCTCAGTGAGCTTCTGATACAAAAGTGGTTTGCATTAGCTACTGATTTGTTTCCAAGTACGATTTGAGATGTCGATAATAATCTTTAAGTAGTAGGGCCCTTAGTAACTGAAGGATTGTGTTACTATGCAGTAACTGAGACTAGCTATTTACTATTCCTGTTTTCTTCACAGTAGAGTCTGGATTGCAGGGTGTGTCCCTCTGTGTGGTGGAGGCGGGGGCGGGTGAAGGGGGCTGAGGGGGTGCTGGGGAAGGTGCTGAATGGCGGGTGCTTTCTGCAAAATTTCCAGGCTGCCTAGCCTCACTCTTCTTTCTGTAAACTAGACTTTTCTGCTAAAATGACTCTCCAGTGCGGATACTTTAAAAAGATTGCTCTAATTGCAATATACCAGGCAACTTGCATCTACATGTAGATGGCTCTAGGAGTTCAATTGGATTATGCTTCCGAAGGTGTTATTACAGGAGAAGCACACAGGTAGGTGGCAGTTAGAAGCTCATTCTAGGAATTTACCTTGCAACGCATTTGCTCCGCATGGAGCTCTTCATGATGATCCGGTAGGGGCTGGGAAAGTTTCTTTTTGAAAGTTCGTAGTTTCTCCAGAGATTCGGCAATTCCATTCTCACATTTTTCCCAGTCCTAAAACGGGAGGGGGAAAAATTCATGAGTATTTCTTTGGTAGGAAATTAGAAAAAAAGAAAAAAAAGAAAAACACTCTTCTTGATTCCCAGAGAAAGAAAGTTACACCGATGATGATGTGAAGCTGTGTCCACATCCATTTTTGTAGTAGGCGGTATCAGATGAGTGAAGTTCTAAACTGACCCTTACTTATTATCTATGTGACTTTAAGCAGGTAATGCACTGTCTTGGTGTTCCCTATGAAAATAGAAATAATACAAACTGTAATTGTTGGAGGATAAAAAGAAGCAATGGGTGTCATGGCACCCAGTACAATGTCCAGAATATTATGGTACTCGAAAATGTTATCTGAATCTAAATCTATTTGCAGAGGTGAGAATATAATCACTGAACTTTCCTCTTTCCTAACCCCACCCATAATTATCACAATGCCTACATCATCTCAAATGTACTATAAGAAACAAAGAAAAGGAAATGGAATCTCTTTCAGGATAAAAATATGTGTGAGTAAAAGAAGTGAGATGCATGTAAAAATAATATAACTCTGACTCACTCAGTTTCGTATATAAGTACTATGAGGTACATGCATTTGCATTGTTACAGAAGTAGAAATACAACCAGAAAAAGTATGGCAATGTCATTCGACTAGCCTTATCTTGATGAGTGCAGAGACATATGTAATAAAGAGTCAAATGTGTAGTATGTAAAAACCCAAACAGATAAGTGGAGAAAGACAAATGATGTAAAAAATTTAAATTATATATCTAATATGCCAAGTACTGATAAGTGCTCTGAAGAAGAAGATGGCAGGATAAGTAGAGTGAGGTTGTGTGGAATAGGGGGAGCTCTACATAGTGACACAAGAACATACACTATGTGGTTATGTTTTGAAAGGCCGCACACCAAACTAGTAACAATGGTTACTGTTGGAGAAGATAACAGGAGAAATTTCGTTTTTGACTCTACATACTTTAATTACTATCTGAATTTTTTTTTTACCAGACACGTGTATTTCTTTTGTAATTAAAAAAAAATAAAATAAAAAAAGTAAAAGAAAAAAATTAAAGTACTCATAATGGAGACTTAATTCTTTATAGCTCCCTATCTACAAATTAACTCATCTTTGATGTCTCGGTGCCAATGCAAAGTAAATTCAACTAAATAAATCTTAATTTTGTCTAATAATCCCCATTCCTGGCCTCCTGCTCAGCGGCCATTTCCTACAACTTAAATTACCAAACTTTAACGACAGCTAGAGTTGCTTTGAGTAATTAGCATGGTGCCAAATCATGTTGCATTTTTCTTTACATTATATTTTCCATTCATTACCAGTCTTTTCTTGTTCTTTCTATATTCTCCTCTGGTGACTTGTTTTTAACACAGCAACTCACGGGTGCTATTTGCTACAACTGTCTTCTTTAGGAAGTGTTGACTAAAAGTACCTTCTTACTCAGAATGTCTTCTGGTTTCTAAGTGAACTGAGAGTTTGGCTCAAGATTCTCATTTCTCTTTTAAATTCCTTCAAGGAACGTTCTAGAGTGCATAACCACATTCCCTCTTCTCATTCACAAGAAAATAACAAAAACAAAAAACAAAAAAAAATGATCTATCTTGGACAGATTGGTTCATTCTTTTTATTAAAATATCTGTGTTCCCAGGCTACACTTCATTCATCAATGCAAAGCATAATGAGTAGACAGAAAGATCCTCTTTCTACTTAAATTGAACAGCATTCTTAAGTAAATCATCACACACTCTGAAATCTATCAACCACAGTCAATAAATGTTCATTGATCTAAAAGAGAAATTTTGTTATTTTTCATAACAAAATTAAAAGGCAATAGTGAAGCAGGTAAATATTCAGGGCACAGAATTATAATTACTGTATTTTTGGCATATTCTCTTGGAGTATTAAATTGAAAGCTAAAAATAGATAAGCATATTATAACAATGGGGAAAAGATACAGAACAATGAAGCTGTATAAACATTAAAATTTAGCTTTGTAAACTCCTTAGGCAAATAGGATCTTGTGTATGATTCAAAATAAAATAAACTTTAACAAGAATAGAGATTTTCCTTTCTAAAGACGGCTTAGATTCTGAGCTCAAGTCCCTTTACTACATTAATTATACGGAAATAACTAAATGTCGTGGTCTGCAAACATCTATCAAAGTGGACAAGCAACAAACTGACAAGAAAAGCAAATGCAGGGACTCAGCCATCTTGTCTTAGTAGGTCTTAGAAATGTGTCCAATAATCCATTGCAAATAAAGAAAAATATATGATTAACATGCTCTCTACAGAATGAGTTAATAATATTTTTAATCTTTTCCTTAAAGCAAACACTGAAGAGGAAAGAATGAGGCTTATTGTGTTACTGATGAATCACACCGTGTGCAAATACTAGTTCTTTAATAGATGTTCAGTGGCATTCTTACACACAAGGTAATATATTATTAAATAAAATTTAATAGAATAAGCCCAACAGTTGTGCATACTTTAAGCATTAAAAAGGAAAAAGTATTCCATTACTTGGATCAAAAAAAGGTGACAGGCCGAATTTAACAGATAATCATTAAAGTGTGGATGATTATCTGTTATAAACTGTAATATTTAGCTGTGCTCACTTTTTAAAATGAGAATAATGTCAACAATGATAATTAGCATCATTTATAGAGTGCTCAATATGTGCTAGGTACTGTGCCACATGAGTTACCGTCGTTATTTCATTAAATCCTCACAATGCTGTATGAAGGAGATGTAACCATACCTGCTCTACAGATCAGAAAACTGAGGCTTAGAAAGATTGAGTCAGCCAAGATCCTTGGTTTACTATCATTTTAACTTGGGTTTATCTGAGTTTAGAGACCATGGCCTTTTTCAACTGCTGATATAATTTTGCATTATAGATAAACTTGAAAGTGAGGGAGAAAAGCATCCTGTGGGAGGTCTGGATAAATCTACATTTCCCTAAATTTGCTGTGTGATCAGTGCACCGTCAGTGTCCAACTAAAAGCTAATACATCTCCTGGAGATTTTATCTCATAGCAACAGGCTTGGATAAGCTAAGATCAAATCAAGAGTATCTTCTTGGATAGGTTTTTCCCTGCTATAAAATCAGAGATATCAATCTCGAAAACCACTTTACAGCTTTAGGTTAGAAAGTAGAATCTATCCTTTGCATTCCTGTTTGGATTTATGCAGTTTTTTATACAGATTTTATACAGATTTATACGGCTCCTGGCTTAGCACTGGCCATAAATCAGAATTCATCACTTGGACTGTCTTATTAGACTTAAAACTGCTTTTTGGGGGGATTTTCCTGAAAGACAAATTGCTAAAAATCGGGAAACTTTTCCATTTTATGCAAGACAGGACAAAGTCTTAAATGTGACACAGGCAGGGGATCAAAATACTGCAGGGTATGACTTAATGACCTTTGCATTATTGGATTCACCGATAACAATGGGAAGAAGCAGCACAACCATCAAAAGTGTTTTTAAACTGTATTACATCTATAGGAGGGAAGAGCTGAACTTACTTTCAGCAAGAAGGACAGCTTCTTCTTCTGCTCCTCCAGACGCGCGCTGGCCGATTTCCATTTCTCTTGGATTCCCGTGAGCTCGGCCTGCAAGGCGGCCTCGGCTCCGCTGTCTGCTGAGATCAGGAGCTGCTTGCCAGCCTCCACCGTCAGGATGTAGCTGCCTTGTTGTCGCAGGAACACTTTTTCTTTGAACTAAGAGAAACCGTAGATTCTGACTTTCTCACTCTTTTCTTCATCATTTCCCTTTTTCTAAGTATTTTTAAACGACCTGCCATTTTTGCCTACAGAGCATGGCATCTTTCATCGAATAAGCGTTTACTGAGCTGGTACTTTGGGCATGAATGAAGCGATGTGTGAGTGAATGAGAATTCAACAGGAGAGGCCCGGTTTCTGTCCCCAGGTTAAATACAGTCATGGTGCAGTGTGGAAACTGCGCTGTAAGACTGATGCACAGGGAACACATTGCTACGTATGGGTTTTTTTGTTTTTTTGTTTTTTTTACAATTTTTAGTTAGATCTTTTTATTTTTGTTTTTTGAAGAAAACTTTTTGGATGTATATTTAGTACAAACTATCTAATTCAAAGAAAGACCAGGGCTCACCTCTACAACCTATGCAGGGTACACAGAGAGGCTTCCTCAAAGTGATAAAGGCTTGAAAGACATATGAACACAACAAGATAAAGAAGGGCCTGGTGTCACATGAGGGCTAGGGGTTGGGGAGAGGACACTTTCCATGCAGAGAAATGGAAATTCACTATTTGGGATAAATATGAGGAGTTCAAGATCCCGGATGTAGTTTTCAGTGCCTGGGATATAGGATGCACGTAAGAAAGTGGCAGAAGGTCAGACAAGACCACACCTTGCACATGAATTTGGTTTTTGTAATGAAACAGAATGAGATTCACAGAAGAATATTACGCAGGGAAATGATGTGTTTACATGAAAGCATTTGACAGCATAGTAGAAAATGCGATGGCGAAAGGGTATATACTGGACTTACTCAGACAGGTTAGAAACCTATTGTCTATCTAGGCACAAAAAAAAAAAAAATGAGCATCTACTCTCAGGCAATGGCAGAAGGGATGGAAATGAGGAATATTAGATATGGAAAAGGTGAGAAACAGAAGAGTGTAGCTATAGAAAGATTCTGGGGTTCCCAGCTGATAGCTGGTGATGACATGTCCTCAGATCAGGAACACGGGAAATGAACTGATGAAGGACAGTTGGTCCAGAGATCACAGGCTTTGTTGAAGCCCACAGACATTAAGTCTCTGATGTACATAGATGTGAATCTAAAGGGAAGTTAAATACATGAGTCAAAAGCTCAGGAGGTAAATGTAACCAGAAGACACCAATTTGGCCCTTCTCTGCTCATAAGGGGTAGTTGAAGCCATGTGTGTATATGAGCTCTCCCAGAGAAGTGAGGAGGAGAGAGGAAGCAGAAAACGGTGACATTCAAAGGAACAGGAACCCACGAGATACACTGGGAAGGACTGACGAGAGCACTAGGAGGCATCCATCTAAGAGGCTGGAGTCCCAGATTCCCAGGCTGGTGACCTAGGGCCTAGACCAGGAATGGACAAAGAGCTCAAGAAGGACTGAGCCTTTTACTTTCTCCAGAATATTTCAGTGACATGTTTTAACTGCTCGTGAGTGAGATGCATAAAATCAATGCAAAGTTTTGCTTCCCTTGCTGTTGCCTTTCGTCCATGCTGAGTTTCAACGAGCTGCTGCTGGAAGGACTGGGCGTGTGAAGTGGAGGGAATCTCTGTGAGAGGCTGGCGCTGCCAGACTTTCATCATTAACTATGGGCGTTGGAATGCAATTATTTTCTCTGTTTCTGTTGACATTTGCGAACAATGTTTGTC
>CM053502.1:165793383-165874064 GCA_028627145.1 Eidolon dupreanum
TTTGAGCAGACTCGGCACAAGATACGGCACTTGAAGTCCTCCACATGGCATTGTGCAGCCTCTTCCAAAGGCCTAAACTATTTTATTACCCCCAAATCTGCTGGCACAACTTACCTCGTGTGCCCTCTGCTGCTCCAAAAGATGCTGATAATTTCCTGAAATCTCTACTGCTAACTTCTGCTCTGTTTGAATCAAGAACTCCATCCATGTTTCACATTTTTCCAAGAAAGTTTGATGTTGTAGCAAAAATGACTGCAACTTACTGACAGAACAAAGGAAAAAGAGTAGTAGTTATGTTGCTGCTTATTCTTGTATCTTAAATCTTTATCTTATATCTGCCTCCAAATCTAATTTGACCACAAAACTTTCAAGTTAGGTGGCAAAATTTTAAAAAAGAAAAAAGAAAATTGAAGAAAAAAAAGTTTAAAACTGTTTAAAAAATGATAATTATATACGTTTCTTTAACATATTCTTAGGTAAAAGAGTTTTTTATTTTTTGATTAAAACAATATTGAGTACACGAAACATGGAAAACCACTTCACAATTTGAGTTTCGCAATTTTAGTTCAAATTTTGTATCATTAGAAAGACCTAGCATTTATAAATGTATACAAATCATGAACTTATTTCTACTGATATATCAGACCGGCCAAAACATCTCTTGGTAACTCTACCTGAATCTTTCTGTAGTTTGAGAAGAGATCAGAGACCAGTGCCGGTTCAGACTCTGCATCCTCTTGATTTCTTTATCGTTCAGGGGTAGCCTGTAGCCAAGTTCATTCAGACGGTCTAAATCTGGGGCCAAGCTGCTGAATTTTAACATCTGCCCCTGAAAGCGAGATTTAAAAGCAGGTTGAGCACCACGGTCAGAGCAGGCAGAGAGGGCTTTCAAAGTGCACAGTGAACTTTGGATTTCAGGAAGAGGCTGGTCTTTGGTCTCTTGTGCATTTCTAGGCTGCTTGCTTGCAATTGTCAGGGCTGCAAAATAAAGGAGAGCTGCATTTCCTAACCAGCTTCCATGGCTGCCACTGCTATTGTGGCTATAAGATACTCACTATCCTTTATGGACCATTTTGTGTGTTATTTACTTGATTTATTTACTTGGAAGTAATGCTTGATAGAACTGATAAAGAATAAAAATTATGCTGCTATCTGAAGAGGCTTATTTCCTACTTTGGTCATCCATGCGCATCTGTTCCTTTCTTATTTCATGATAATAATAATAGTTATAATAGTAATAGTTAACCTTTATTGACCACTTATTATGAACCAAGCATTGTTATATGAGCTTTGCAGGTAACACAGTAACTCATTCTATCCTCGAAACAATCTCGTAAGGTACTGCGCTACCACTCTCACTTTGCAATGAGGAAAGAGATGTCTGGAAACCAGGTAAGCCGGGCAAGGCCACCCAGCTAGTCAGTGGGATGGCTGAGTAAACAAGAGATGCTGGGCTCTCACTAGATGGAACGCGGTCCCGCTCAAACTTTGAAATCACCACACTTTCTCTTAAGGGCTGCAGTTTTAGGTCCTTTAACCCTACTCTAAAGTTGGCAAGACTCAACGGAGAAAGCAATCTATGCTTTCAGATCTCTCTGCTCCCTTTCAAGCACAGGACAAAGCTGCCCGTACTGGTTTTCCCATGGGCATTCACAACTCCATTAGGAGACTGACTACAGGACGGAGAAAACGTCAGGGCATCTTCAGCTGTGTGTGTTTTTTCTTTGCATGCTCTGCCAAACATCCTAAAGAAAGAATAAACCTTTCCAATTGTTGAAGCCAAAGCATAAGTATGAGACGGCAGGATTTCTGCGGGTAGACACTGGCAGTGAACAACACTCACATGACATGGCCCTTCTTGTCGGTGCTTGAAGGTGCTATATTCCAACAGTACAGAGAACAACAGTAGTCACCTGTCACATGAACGTAACTAAACGGTATGACAAAACATTGAAGACAAAGAATAGGGTGCTGTGCAAGTGTGTCACTGGGGAGCCTGACCATGGACAGAAGTGAAGGCTTTCCTAAGAGAATGACATTGAACAAAATGACCAGGAATTTATTTCTTTTGGTTGAGAGAGAGTTGATGAGAACAAGAAAAGAATTCCAGAAGGGGGAACGTCATGCACACAGACACTGGGAAGCAATGTGGTACCCAAGTGGCTGGAGGATGAGATGGAGCTGGGAAGATGAGACTCTTAGGAAGGAAGAAGCCAGGTGATGCTGGGCCTCATAATCCACACTGATCTTTACCCTGGGAGCAATGGAACCCACAGAGGGTTTTAAGCCGAGGAATACTATAATAAAATTGGATATCTATTGTATTATCTTATTTACTTTACTGAATACTTAAAATATTTCCCAATTAAGTAAAAGCCTTTCGAATAAAAAGGTCATTCTGGTATGGTATCAGATGGCTACCAGACTTACAGGATGATCACTCTGCAAGTTATATAAATGTCCAATCACTATGCTGTCCACCTGAAACTAATAGAATATTGTAGGTCAACTATAATTGAAAAAAAATTAAAGAGGAAAAAAGGATCATTCTGGCAGCTATGGGTTGGAGGGTGAGGGGTAGCTTCAGGGAGCTCCATGGAGGCTGTTGCAGTGGTCCAGGAGAAAGGGTCAGGTCGTTTGAGTGAGGAGTGGATGATGATGGAGATGGGAGGTTTGAGGACTGTGAAGGAGGTGATGGATAGGCTGGGCGTGGGGAGGGAGGAGTGAGTGGTATCCCAGGAAAAGTCCTGGCCGGGCCCCCATCATGGGTTGTGGAGTCAGCTGTACCCACTGCCAGTGTACAGCTCACTGGTCTCAGGAGAGTAGGAGCAGAGCTGGCCAGCGTTTCCTTGGGAGCTGAAAATAACAGGCAGGCATACGTCACGAGTTTGGAGTTTTCCTTAAGATTTTGAGAACGAAGATGGAAGATCTGGGACTAGGATTCCAACACATGTACCTTAAGTTCTTCCATCCTTTCCTGGATGGTTGAGAGGTCGCAGGAGGGGCTGGGGTCCTGAACTTGTAGCGTTTCTTCAGCTTCTATGATCCAGGCCTCCAAAGCTTCCAAACTCTTCGTAAAGGTTTCATAGTCAAGAACGCCCGTCTTTTTCATTCCAAAAGAAAATTGGTATTTAGAAATCTAGTGAACGGGCAAGTGAGTATCAAAATTATTTTTCATATTCTTATGTCAAATTGCCATTCTCAAGATGCCATTCCTAAAGAAACAAGGCTATGATGACTTAATTTTTTTTCTTTTTATTACTATATTTTCCCCTAAAACTTATATTATTTCTATGTACTGTTAATTAGTTAACCAATTAAAGTCACTTTTAAGCTATATTATCAAATAGAAATATACTTCTTGTATAAACAAGAATGTTTATATTAAAGCCACTTTGTATTTATTAATTGAACACATTTTACTCAGTACCGTGGAAGGAGGCATCAATATAGAGGGAAAATTACATGGTAAAGAACAGTGTCAGACTCCCACCTTCCTTTATCCCCATTGGAACTTCCAAGTTAGCTTATTTTTTAATTTTTTGTTCTCGAGGTTGGCATTGTCTCAATGATGAAAAATTCTTCTTTTCCTGTGTTTATGCCCGGATATTATAGAACACCCAATTTATAATACATATTGAGTACGAGCTCTGTACCTGTAACATAGTCTGCTGTTTGCAAAGAGCCTGTTCTAGGACACATAAGTGTTGACTCAAAGAGAGTTGATCTGATTGAATGGCTGAGGCTGCTGAAGCATCTACTTGTTGCTTGAGTTGCTCTCCCAGCTCATGGAGAACAAAAAGGGAATCCTTCACTGTCCCCAGTCCTTTGAGGAGGTCCTATGGGAAGATGAAAATATGCCCATCACGAAACGGCATGTTATGTGTGCTCATTATAAACAATCAGCAAAGGGCCAGACATCTAGAGACGCTCAATTCTTATTTGGCAAATTATACACTAAATAACCTTCAATCACAGAAAAAAATAATCGAGAATGGAATCTAATTTTTAAAAATATGTATGCATATTCACATTTTTAAGAATATATTTACTATTCTGATAATAAAAAATGAACCACAGAGGTTCGTTTTAGGACACTGGAGAATGCAGAAAAACATAAATAACAAGAGAAAACATCTACAAGTAGGGCCGAAAAGTGGAAACATTTTGACAGTTTTTTCCAGCTTCTTCACAGACTTGATATGCAAATGAAAACAGTGCCATCTTTTACTTTTTTTCTACTTAATATTATAGACACAGGGATGAGCCTGTCAACAGTATCTTCTGTAGATGCACGTGGTCACGCTGTACTGGTTATGGTATGCTCTCCCATCTCTGTGGGATACAGAGCCCTCTCTGTGGCCCTGGTGAGCAGTGGGTAAGGGTAGGCTGTTCTTCCATTATTTTCCATGGTGTCTCTTGCTTCTACTTTTTATGGGACCCTCCTATATGCTAAAAATAATAAGCCAATGAAAATTCTCTGTTTCTGGTTTCCCTCCGCCGCTAAGAGATGGCAAAGGACTCATTGTTCCACATGTTGCTGGTACCCTTGCCAGACACAGAAGAGTGAGCAGAGCCTGCTATGCCTACACAGGGACTACTGTGACAGAAAGGACAGCAAAGGCAGCATTAACCTTGACAGAGATATCAGACGAATTCACAAAAAACAACTTGGAGCACTACACTTTCCACCATGTATATATCTCAACTCGGGGGGGCTGAAAATTGAAAATGAAAAACCCTGTTCAGGATAAACTATGTAGAAAGAGAAAAAGCAGTGAATTATCTTCACTGTAAATATTAAGCTTTGGCTTTAAAGCGATTGTTTGTTATTAGTGTGAAGGTCTCATAATAGGTTAAATTTTTATCTATGTGCTTTTTATAACTTGCTTAATTCTAACAGACTGAATGGGAAAGTTTATGAGAAAATATTTGAAACAAATTCGTTAAAAAAAAAAAAAAAGACAAGGACAAATAAGAAGAGGCATGTAACGGGTAAAAGAGAAGTGTTCCCAAAAATGTAAGTAGGTTATTGGCAGATACAGTGAAAAAATGAAATCTAAAAAGCTTTTAAAAAAGTATACTCATAAATCAGGAGAGAAAGACTTTTTTTCTGTTAAATTCTTAGAAGAAATTACATTGATGCTTACATAAAAGATAATGAACCTAAATGGATGAAACCTTTAACACTACATTTTAAAAAAATACATCACAGTATTTTCCAAATGGTCATTTCTTATATTGACCACCTCTGTAAAAACAGATAGCCTAAATCATTCACATGGACTGTATTCCATTAGGAAAAATGGAAAAGCAACCCATCTTTTAAAATGAAACAATGGGAGGATCCTTTTAAATCTGATATATGTGTTCTAAAAATCTAGCAGGCTCTTTAATACTTGAAACAATTATTTTTGGGTACTTATCTCATATACTGAGACATTCCAAAAGACACACATCAGCACTGGCCCTGCTGAACTTGAGAAGTCTAAGGAAGGGATTCTGGGAAAACACGATCCTTCCTGAGTATACGTACATCGCAATCTTGAATCCACGTAGCGACCTCGTCATCAGCAATGTCCTTGTTAGTGGCTGCCTTTAAGAGCTCATTGGTTCGATCCTCCTGCTGCTGAATGGTTGAAGCACACTGCTGGGAGTACTCCTTGTATCTTTGCCAGAGCTGCAGGAGGGCCTTGCTGGAGTGCAGCTGCTCAGCGATCTCTTCCAGCAAGTTATTCCACCTGGAAACAATAGCTGGCACTCATGCGTTGGTCGCCACCTCTCACCAAATGCTGTTACTTACTGTTTTATTTTTCACGACCCTGGTTCGTGTGAATTTGGAAATAATGCAAGGATTTCTCATTTCTATTTAACATTTCACATTCGTTTCAAGGGTAGATAAGCAGGGATGAGGTTGGTCTCTGAGTATATATCAGTTCTAATTTCTTTCTAAATATCTTTACTGCATGTACTTATCATTAAATTCATTTTGTGAAAATGAAAACATTAATAGAAACGAATCTATAAAGCTCAAATTCCAAATGCTAGGAAATTTTAATTGTCATTATTTATAACACAGATATAAGTAATGCATAATAGTGTAAAATTAGCATGTTCCATACCTCATATTAACTTCCTTTAATGTATTGGTAAGAGTTTCTGTCACAGGTGGGTGACACTCTTTTAATAGTTGGTTGGTGATAGAGCCAAATTTCTGTAAGCTCTTTTCCTGTTTTTCTAGATCATCTTGAAGATTCTGCCCAAGAAAAAACACCACAGATAAAATGACAGGATCTAAATTCTAATAACCAAGTTTAAGAGTAATTTTTAGTTATTTTCATAAATATGCACATCCAAATACATAAACCATGACTTTGCTCCAAAGCTTTATAAGCTTTCTTTCAAAAATCATTTCTTTACATGATTTTGTTCTTATGGGTGTGAGAAGGGATTCTTGACAATTAAGCCTTCTTTTAATGGCATCTGGAATACAGCTGGCAAGGCTCACGTATGGTGTCCTTGTCCCTCACGTAGCAAGACGCTATGGCCGTGGTATGTACGCAATCTGTCACTCTGTGGTTCCCTTTGCTGCTCAAAGTCAAAACTCAGGTCTCTGTCTTATAACCTAGAGTTGTTCTACTAGAAGTTCCCAATAATTAGACCTTAAGAAATCATGGCTTTTCTGAGTACCATCTCTCAGTTCTATTGTGGGTGTTCTCCCTTGCAAAGAATGTTTACTAGATGGGCTATGGGCTTGTCAGAGTCCTCTACCAATGACCAGTGAAGGAACTTAAAGAATATTTCCCTAGAAATATTGCTGAAGTGATAGACTCAGTTCTTGGTAAAATTCCACAGTCAAGTACGTTATAAAAACCCACTCCTATTTAATACCAATATCTATTGCCATCAAATCAAACTATGCAAAGAAAAGGCCCTGAATTCTTTCATATCTTTAGACAGTATTTGTAGGTGTTAAACACAGAACAGGCTAAATTAGGTAGTACTTTTAACCTCCTCAAGTTATAAAATGTGTTTTCAAACTTATTATTCTCGAAATAAGTTTTAATGATTCTTAGTATCTGTAACAACTGTTTAAGAAAATTATATGCACACTTCATCCTTCCTTCCTTCTGCCTAACACACCCCCCCTCGCCCTTACCCGCCAAAAGGCATTCCCTTCAGCAATTCTGCAAATGCGGTCAGCAACATATAAACTTTGGCTGCCAAGCCAGGGAAGTGGACTGATGTCAGGCGGATACATGCTGGCTCTTGCTGGCATCCCATCCTGCAGGGGCCTGCCCTCCCCATCCCATAGTCTGCATTATTTAGCCAGGGACAAAGAGCAGTGATAGGTGACAGTGCCCAGTGCACAAGGGAGTGAGGGCAGCAGCTAACCTGAGGGCAGTGACCTGAGACAGGAGGAGTGTTTGAGTCAAACATCGGCAACGTCATTCTGGATGAATACGATGGTAACGGACACACAGGAAACCAAGCAGTAAAGTGCTAGAAAAAGCGTTTATGTGTGCACATTGGATAGACCGCTGATATTATGCTAAATGAAAACAACTTAATAGTTTAAAAATTTACCACTTTTGCTATTTTTCTCTTTGCTTTCTTTTTAATCCCTTAGAATATGTTTGGAGAAGCAGGAGAAAAAGAGAAGAGAAAGACACAAATGGCAGCGACAATGGATCAAGGAGGCTGATTCGGGTATAGAATCATTTTACAAAATACATTCATGTGGATATTTATATGATAGGATTTTTAAAATCATTTCATTATATACCAGCTAGTACAGAATTTGGTATCCATAGGCAAGGTTAAATGAGTAACAAATAATGGTAGGTAAAATTAATTGTAAACGTTTAAAAAATAATTAAATGGAAACAGTATACAGCAATATTCCAGGATGATGTCCGCATTTTTTTTTTTTTATAATGTCTCAAATTAAAAAGGATGTTCAAAGTCGGTTCCATTTATTCCTTACCTGAAGATTGTCTACCTGAACTTGCACAGCTTCTAAAGAACCGGTCAGCAGATGGAATCTAGAAAGAGAGTATCTAGCCTCCATCAGGTAACTGTTTATCTCATCAGAGGCCACTTTGTGACTGTTCCATTGGTCGTGCACTGACTTCAACAATGTCTTTAACTGCCCGACCTTTGGAAAGAGACAGACACTTCTTAAAATTGCATAGCATTTAAAATGATCTAACATATATGTTTAAATTAACAAGAAAAACATTAAGAACTGGATCAGTGTTTTAGGCATTGTAAATTAACCCAAACAAACAAACAAAAAGGATTTGAAAAGATGTAATAATGTTGAAATTGATGCCTTTCATATTTTTGAACACTCGTTCTAAATTAAAATGCTTAAAAAGGTTATATATATATATATAACCTTTATGTATGATATATGTAACATATTATATGACGATCTGATATAAAAGTGATAAGAGTCAATATATGTACTACCACATGCCTACTGAGTTTAACAGCAGCGGGCGATGAGAAGCAAAATGAACCTTTAGGACAGCTGCAGGAGATGAAGCCAGAGAGACGGGGGGTATGGCCAGGCCATTTTGGCCTTCAGGCCTTTACCGGATTTTGGCCTCATTCCAAAAGAGAAAAGAAGCTGTTGGGAGCTTTTGAGCCGAGGACTTGGTGAGATCTGACTTCCATTTTAACAGGACCTCTCTGGCATGGAGACTATTCAGGATGTTAGCAAAATAATCAAGGCAGTGGTGATGGTGCCTGAGACCTAGGAGCTGGCTGCGGGGTGGGGGCAGAGGTTGCATTCTGGAGCTCTTCTGAAAGCAGGGCTGATCAGAATGTTGATGGAGTAGATATAGGGCAGGAGGGAAAGACAGGAGCAGGTGAGTGACTCCACGGTTTTCTGCCTAAACAGCTGGAAGGGTAGAGCTGTCATTATCTGGGATGGTGGGAAGTACAGGTTTGTGGGGGAAGAACGAGGGGGGTTGGGGTATGGCCGTCTGGGCCGTCTACTGGCTACACAAGAGGAGATGTCTACAAGTTGGATTTCTCTTTCTGCCTCTGTCTCTGTCTCTACCTAGAGTTTAGGAGAGAAATCCAGGTTGGGGATACAGATTTGAGAATTGCCTGTGCCTGGGTGAGAGCTATGGACATGGGGATGGATGAGATTATTAAGGGAGTAACGTTCACAATAATGTTTATCATAGAAAATATCCAAAGCTAGACTTTGAAGTGAACTTCATAGAAAGAGATGATGTATAAATTTTTAATTATCTACTCCGTTACTTTAGGAAAACCGACACCCATGTCATGTTGGGACATGAGGTGGCAAACATGGTCCTGGAACCAGTTCTCCACAAGCAACATTACCATGTGGTCTAAATGTGCCCAGGTTTGGTTGAGCTCCTGCAGTGTGCTCTTGACAACGCCAGATGCTTCTTCTTTCTTGTTCTGAATCAAAGCAAGTCCATTCTGTTCAATTTTCTCTACCTCTTTTTCTTTTGCTTTAATCAAATCTTCCAGGTCCTAAAAGATTAAAAAACAGTCATTTTAAATTGTTCTATTATGGAACTCTGGTGCACTGAAATTGAGCCATTATAGTCTCATCTCCTAAAAATTTTTACTAATCCAAGAAGATTATCCTTCTCAGGAGAGGGTCTCCACAGTAAAATGTATTTCTACATTTGAATTTTAAAAATAGTGTTTTTTTTTTATCCCATGAGAAATTAGCATAACTTAAAAAAGTAAAATCTGATTACCTAATAGATAAGGAAATGGTACCATGTAATTTTTTTTCAAGAAGCTATAAGGAAGGAAATAACGTCTGAAATGGTTAAGATGAATATATTCTTAAATTCATGCATCTTGGTGTTGGAAAAGTTCCCCAATCTTAGCCCATAGTGTGAAATGCAACAGAATGGTATTCTGGGCCAGAGTAGTCACATTCCTGTGATTTAGTCACATTTCCGCTACTATTGTGCTGTGCCACTTGGTGTAAGTTAAAAATTTCCACTGTCTCAGTTTCTTCAGCATGTCTATTATCCTTTATTTCTCTCTAAAATACTCTGATGCTATGTGATTCGAAAAAATTACAGGTTTTTCTCATGAATCAAATCTTCATTTTCTTTGGGATGTGCATTTATAACTTTCACTATGAAAAGTTCCAAAAAGAAAATAAAATGAGGCAATGACCTGGAGATCGTACTTAACCATACACCATAATTTTAACATATTTTAATGCCATTTGAAAATTTGGAAAGCTCCGTGAGGCAGGCTGTGATGGCTATCAGCATCTTATGGATGAATAAGCGGGAGATCAAGTGATACAATCTATTCAGTTTGCAGAGCTGGTGAGGCCGGAGGTGGGATTGGAACCAGCCTTCTGAGCCTGCTGACTCTCTGCCCAGTGCTGGAGGCGAGGCAGCTGGGCGTGAATTGTGGAGAGAATGTCAGCGTCAAGTTGGGGTGATGTGAGGAGCCACGTATTAAAGCAGGTTACATTCTCATATTCAGAAGTACATCCCCAGAACTAGATGTGTGGAGAGAGAAGAAAATTCCAAAATATTTTAATTTTGGATAATGTCTTAATTCTGTAAAGGGATTCACACCTCCCTTTCATGATTCACAAAAGGATAAGAAGATTGGGATTGGGTAATGCTATCGCTAAGGTAAAATGAGGAGCCCAGTCTCTTCTGTATTAATTATAAATATTGTGCCTCTTTTAATTTTGTTTCTATGTGGTCCAACTTGTTAATCACTCTCTATCTTATTTATAAAATAGGAATAACACATTTCCTTACTTCAAAAAGGATAACATTAGATAAACACATAAAATATCTTTTAAGGTGTTAAAAACTAGGCAAGTATAAGATAGCATTATTATATTCAGTTATTTGGTAATCTGCCATGGTTCAGTGTAAATTTATTTATTTAAATCTAATTATCATGAAGCTATTTTTGCCTGGATGTATTAATTAGAAATTCATGCATTTAGTAGCCCAAAGAGATCATTTGTGCTTTTAATATTGTTTTTTCATTTCCACTTTACAATTTGTCAATATTTTGACAGCTTAGGTAATTAATCAGAGAATGAACATGATGATTACTAGAGTTACAGGTCCTTCATGTACTATAGAAAACAGAATTAACTTTACTATTTAAGGCTATTTCTCTCTACTTCTCTAAAAGATTAAATAACCATAAATAATCCTTTCAATGTGTTTTTCATATAATTCTAAAATTCAACCACATAAATTTATCGTTATTTATCCATAGATGTTAACTTCTTTCAGTTAGCAATATTAAATTAATGATCCATTGCTTAGAAACACATTTCTAAAATGCTCTGCACATTTATGTTGGCATAAAAGCAAAACCCAGGAGAAAAACAGGACTGAAATACATATTTTGTGCAAAATGAAGGTGTATTTTCCTTTCCGTTTGATAATAATTAAAAGATGATCAATGAAAGAAAAAGCCAAACCTAACATTTGTTGCTATACTAAGTTATTCTTAACTTGAGCTAACTCATAAATATCAAGTTTTTATGTTGGTTTAAATTAATAAATCACCTCTGAAAGAGCAGAAAAATGTTCAAGATTTTTAAAACAAAATAAAGCTTGAATTTAGTCACCAATTTAAATATGCTGGCTTGAATTTCACACTTTGGTCCAAAGGAACAATTTCTCAAAAATGACAATAAATTTTTAACAAGGCTTGTGGTACTGCCAATTAGAGCCTGCCAGTCAGGCTACTGTGATTTATATACAATCCCCAAAATAACTGAGTGATCTACTTTCATTCTGTTCTCGGTTTCAAAAAAACAACTTTTCATTTGAAATCACAAATTGGTACTGGTGTAAAGTTCTTTAAACCACACTTCAAGCTTCCTTTCCTGATGCTAACTGGTGTGACCCTTTGGAAGGCTAAAATTTGAGTCCGAAAAGGACTATAAAACTTGTCCAAACTCCATTTTCCAGATAGCATTTTCTTTCTTCATGAAATAGAAGACATGTACATGAAAAGACACTAAATGGAAAATAGCAGTATAAAAGTAATTAACGAGAAGAAAAATGGTATTAAAAAAAAGGAAAAAATTAGGGGAGGAAGAAAAAAAAGAAGAGGAAAGTTATAGTAACATATCTCAGTGTTTTACTCGTAAAATTTATCACAATGTAACAAGGAAGCACTAACTCTGCGAATATTAACACTTAAATTATCTTTTAATTTTAATGGAAACATTTTAACTTAGGAACTCACCAAGAAATATAACTCACCCTTCAAAGTACAATTTTGAAATTCTGGCTTATTTCTACATTTTAGAATCGATGGCTTAAATAAGAACTACTACTGGCCCCTGGAAAATTGAAAATGCAATGATGTATGTTTTCAGTCTGCCATCTTTTACACACCCATCTTCTGATGTGAAGCATTTTTTTTTTTTTTGAAGCATTTAAAAAAAATTTCCAGGTATTTCTCTGTATGATGGTTTTCTTGGCCATTTTTATGCACCCTCAAAATTGTAATCCATTAGCTTGTCACCCCAGCACCACGGCATCTGGTCTTTTTTTTTTTTCCTGAACCTAAAAGCTTTGATTGTGAGCTTAAATATATCTCACTTTACATGTGACCCACAGGAAAAAAAAATACTGCTTGGAAAGAAGCTCATTACCAAAGGCCTTTCTTTTTGAAATCCAGAATGTAAAAACAAGCTTGGGGAAAAGGAACATTTCTGCAGAATGACTGCACAGTTGAGTTTTCAATCGTTTTCAGGAAATGCTACAGAGAAGCCTCAGAGCTAATCTGTAACACATTACAAATGACTGAATGATTTTAAAAAATTTATTACAGTGTTAACGGTAATAGGTCACATTTCTTTTGGATAAACCTGAATACCTGAGGGACTATTAAGTGTTCTTATGACATCTGAAAATATTTAGAGTATGCCCAGTCTACTTGAACCCATGATCTTTATCACTAACAGCAGAACAAGCAGTCACTGAGTGCTTCCTCATGTGACACAGTAGGAAGTAACAGTGTCACCTGCGAAGTACTTGCTCACTAGAGTTGAATCAGAATCCAATAAAGCCTCTAGCGCTAACTCCCATTTGTAGAAAGTTAAGGGATGAGAAAAGCAAATTAAATGACATTTTCAGGAAGCACAAAGGTTAGTCCTGTACCTGGGTCAGTCTACAGTTTCTGTGATAAGTTAATAGTATCAGAAAAATATTAAAGAGATTTAAGAGGTCTAACAAGTAAATGTAGCAAATGGACACTGTTGCATCTTTTTTGTGACTAAATTAACGGAAAAAAGACAGTTTAAAGATAATTGAGGAAACAGTGTTATGGGTTGAGCATTCAATAATATTAAGGGATTGTTGTTACATTTTTTTGTGGTGGTGGTGATATTATGGTTATATAAGAAAAGTCAGGGTTTTAGAGCTGTGTATTATAGCATGCAGGAATAAAAGGACATACTATATCTTGGGTTCACTATAAAATTTTTAAGAAGAACAGAAAAAATTCATGCAAATATGTCAAAATTTTGATAATCATTAAATCTGATGATCAGTCTATGAGGGTTAGCAGCTTCTTAGGAGTGTTTCAAAATTCTCATAATTTCAAATTCATAAGAAGTTTAGAAAAATTCTATAAACTCACATAATCAAATGGAACATTTTTCAATAGTTAACTTTCAATTCTCAAGAAATACAAATTCTTTTGGCATACGCCATAAAATTGTGAAATAGTCCATGTCAGCCACCTAGACCAATTACCTGACAATCTTTCATTGCATTCTGAACTGAAGCCTGATCTCCAATTCGATGTTGCTGTTTTAATCTCTTTTCCTGGGTTTCAAACCAAGTTTTCATACACTGTACATTATTTTCATATTCCGACCAAGATTCCAATAAGCCTTCCAACATCTGAATCTGAACAAACATAATAAAACAAAATTTGCAATTTTATTTTAAATTCAAATCATTGGCAGGTCACTATTTCCTCCAAATTGAGAATTCTTCAAATACGGTCTATCGTATACATAATTAAAAATGAAATTTTATAAAACGTGAATCAGTGACTATTTTTGGTACACAAGTCAAGAACTTAAGTCAACTTGAAGCAAAGGCAAAAGAAATTAAGAGGCATCTTTAAAAAACTAAAACAATGTAAAATAAACAGAGTGGAGGGTCCATAAGATGAAATAATTAACATGACAAAGAGCATTTAAAGTACTGCAACCTTCAGCGAATTTAATTTTTTTTACAGAGTGTACTTGTTCTTGGAGTTTTCATGAAATACAGACAGCAGAGGCCAGCCACTTGGCTTACCTTCTCAGCTACTAGACTCTGCAGAATTTGCCAACTTTTATTCATTGCTCCTAGTTGCTCAGCAAAATCAGTCTTATCACTGCGTTTACTTTCCACATCCTGACTGGTGATTTGTAGCACAGACTGGTTCACAAAATCAACTGTCAACTGTTTACAGTTAATGTCTATCTTAAAACCCTAAAAAAGAAAAGGAGGAAATAAGAAAACGAGGCCATGTAAATAAACGTCTTATATTTTATCAGGAGTTGGAAAGCCATGAGAAGCCTCAAAATTAATATCGTCAGTTACGTGACTTAGTCCGAATGGCACAATCTGTGTGTATTCGTGCAACCCATTATTTTCAGAAGCTGAATATACATATACGTGAATACATGAAATATAAATTAAATTTATGAATTTTGAATTTATATATATATATATATATATATATATATATGACAGAGGATATAAAACAGGATAAATTGTATAATCTCGCTATAAAAATATGCATAAATTATTCTTAATACTGGACAACGTTTTTATGCTGCTAACTAGGAAGGCGGTTTTCTTATCTTGTACACCCATCTGGTGTCACTATGTATGAAACATACTTCAAGGTCCAATTTTCATAACTTGAGTATTGAGTTCCTTCAAATAAAATAGTCTAAAACATGAAAAGTTAAAAATTAAAAAAAATTTTCATTACCTTATATTTCTGAAGGTACTCATGAATTGCCTTGTAACCTACGGAGTTTTTTATATCCTCTTCGTCCTTTTGAATGACATTTTCCATGAGAGAAATCCAAGTCATGACTTCAGAAATGGCATGGCGAGAAGGTAGCTTGTCCATTTGGAGCTGCCAAAGCAAGAGATAGGACAAATCACAAGTATTAAAATTCAAACCCAACCTCTGTTAACCTAAAAACCCTACATTAATTCTTATTAATGTACCAACAGATACAAATGTCACTTCTTAATGACATTTTTGGATCTTATCCTCATTGGAAGCTTAGGATTAAACATTAGGCAAACACTGAACAATAATAGTTGTCTTATGTTCGCTTGATATCCAATACTATAAACATTGTATAAACATTAGCTAATTAATCAAAACACCAGCAAGAAGAAAAAATTGTTATTTTATAGCTTGTTTTAAGAGTTTAAAAAAACTTAACTACAAAACATTCAACAGATGTATTTTATTAATTATCTTGTAAAATCTCTGTGTATTACGACTCAGGAATGTTAAAAGAAGAAAGAAAAACACCACACTACAAACTATCATTTTCTAGATTTTTGGCACTCTAATATTTATTCCTAACAGCGTAGCCAATTCTCTCTGTCTTTAACTAAAATATACTTAGAATTCTGAATCTTTCTTAATATGTCATACATTTATGCAGATGGCTTATTATAAAAATTTGGAGGAACAAAGCAATCATTTATAATATTAATGGACTTCTATGTAGTGCAGAATGATACAGAGATAAATGTGAGATATCCCTTGTCCTCTAGAAATACAGAGCTGTAGATTAGTAGGGATGAGTCACATTAAACACATCTATTACACCTTATATACGGTGATGAGTGCCGAAGAGAGAGAGAGATATTAAATACCTGGGAGTCTGGGGGAGAGAAGCATATTTCCAGAGAAGTACTGACGTCTCTTGCTTCTCTTCGTTTATTGAATGAATGCCAGGTGCTCTATTATAGCTAAGATTATAGGTCTTTTACATTTATTGTTATTAAATCTTTATAACTACTCAGTTTATGAGGCAGGTATAGGTACCCGCATTTTACTCATGAGAAAACAAGAATTTAAACAAGGCCGGACAAGGATCCTAACACACACACACACACACACACACACACACACACACACACACACACACCACGCATACACCACGCATGCACTCGATATAGAAGCCCTTGGAAGAGATGACATTTGTAGATATGGTGTTGGTGGGACAGTTCCCTTTTAATGTCACTACAGTGGACAAGAGAAAAGACAGTGTCCAAGAAAAAGCCGATGTAAATTTGTGAGCAAAAGCAGATAAATGCACTTTTTCATTTAATATTGCTTAAATTGATGGTTGTCAGTTCAACCGGCGGTTCTTTCTATACCTGGTGGAGCTTTTCCTGCACAGCTGGAATATTCGTCAGCAGGTCAGTCCACTGGCTGTCCACGTGTGACAGCTCAGAACGCAGGGCAGCTGTGTCCACTTTCTTCAGTCGGAGAAGCTGGTTTCCAGTGCTCAGGACGGATGACTTCAGGGGAGATTTGGCTTCCACTTCCTTGGAAAACTCCTAAAAGAAGTAGCAATGTTCAAATCTGCGTCAAATAGCCAGGCCTCTTATTTAAGGAAAAGAGACCAATTTGTTACATACACAAGTTTTCTTTATATCTTGAAGGGGAGTTAGGTTAAGCATTTTAGAGGAAAACAAAAGCCCTGAAAGAAATCCAACGATGAAGCCATTACCTGAAAACCACATTAAGAGGCAATGTGGGGTCCTAATATTTGGCATGATTAGGCAACACCTACAGTTTACACGGACAGATTCTCTAGAGCTTGGTTTACTAAGTATATCCATGAAGAGCTGATTTCCTTTTTACTGATGTAGGTCAGGCCTTACCTACAGGCCTGCAAATGATAAAATTAAATCAAAGGCTTTAGATTCTCAGACTTACCAGGAAAGCATTCAAATGATCACGGACCATTTCCAGTTCTTGTGGGACTGTCACAGATTGCTGAGTCCAAAATTCTAGCCTGTCTTTTGCAGACTGTAACCAGTGAATTAGAGCTGCAGATTCACTTTGATATCTGTAAGTATATTAATGAGTCTATTAAGTAAACATTCAATCCCTATTTTCTGCTAACCCATGTTATTCATCAATGCTAATTTTAAAAGGAGACTAGATAGATTTGGGAGAATAATGCCTTGGGTTGAAAGTCTCAAATTCTCTCTTTCTTTTAATATTTATGCCGAGTTTCAGCTTTCCCCTCTCTAAGCTGAAAATAAAGATACTTTTCCTCTAGTCCTTCATGTTGAGGCTGTTCAGACAATATTAGATGATTGTTATTATAAGTTCTTAGAAATAAAGGTGGCATAGAAACAAAGTATCTCATTATACAAAAGCAAGCCCCCATCTCTCGAATACTTCCCATTGACCTAGAGAAATGTCACCTTCTCAGAATCACTTTCTGTCCTTCAGAGCTTTTACTATGACTACCACATGTAGTCATAGGCAAGGGAGGATGACAGCTCAAAGGTAGGGATTCCAGGCCCTGCCTCTCTGCCCAGTTTTAAGTACATGTTTATATGATTATATAGGAACCCAATCAGTGGCTTTGTGTTTGCCTTTATTTTACAAACTCTCTAATAAGTTTCTAGAGGGACCACATCTTTTTCAAGTCCCACTAGCCTTATAATTACCCTGTGGAACTAATGTAAAAATTTGCAAAACAGTCACAGTATTACCTGGTCCAGTGTTTCAATATTGTTTCCAATCTGTGAAGTTCCTTAGACACTTTGTTGGTATTATTTAACCAGTGTTCTCCAAGCTGATTTAGCTGGCTTTCTAGATCTGAACAGCTGATGGATATCAGGAGTCGTTTCCCATCATCTAACACCTGATATAATTTGGGCTGGTGTTCATTAAGGCTGGATTTCAAATGCTAAAAGGATGGAAAATACTGGGTCAAAAGTTTGGATGATGCAAATTTTCCTCTTTAAGAATTATAAGTTCTCTGATGCCCATGATGTTCCTATTACCCTTATTCAAACTTAAATTACATGCATCCAAGTAACACTGAAAACTTTGAGATGCTTCATCTACATCTAAGCATCGATTTTTTTTTTTTGGTAGTAACTTTAGGTGTATTTAAAACTGTCGAACTATAATTATTTCAAGAATAGTATGACACCAACTTATACTACAGACAATGTTTAGTAGAGGCTGAGCTTTCAATAAGAGCTCTCATTAAAAAAGAGAGAAAAAAACAATGTCACCATAAAAAAATAAATTAACGAAAGAGAGAGAAAATACTTTGTAATACTCTACTATAAATAACAAACTATAATTATCTCAAGATAGTGTGACATCAGTGTAAACTATAGAAATGTTTGGTGGAGGCTGAATTTTCAAAAAGAATTCTCATAAAAAAAGAAAAAAAAAACATCATCTTATGTTCTATTATAAAACAGACACTTAGAATTTATCTGCCTTCGATGAGGTCAATAGCTTGAAATAAAAGTACTTAAGAAAATATCTGATTGCAGATTTGTTTAGATTCAGTTCAAACCATGGGAAAGTTTCAGAAGGATATGTCACAACTTATACACCAAGATGCCATTCGGATGCTGACCTGGTAGAGCGTTATCCGATCGATGAGCCTGTCTTCACTCTCCTCCACCAAACCCACACTGGGGATGTTGGCTTCCACCACCTCCAGCTGTCTGCTGAGCTCTCGGTGATCGTCATCCAGATGGGACCATGTCTAGAAACACCAGGTCCGTGAGCTAAAAACCCCCATTAAGGAACACCATTCCTCTTTGTGCGCAAAATACACACTTGACAGATTCTCTTTAAAGTCGTGATGTTTGTGCGAGGGGTCTGACTTGGGAAGCAGAAGACGGCTTCGAAGCCAGTCATCAGATGGTGACCTTGAAAAGCATTGTGAATGGGCTGTGGCATCTGTAGCTGTCTAGCATCATGAGCAAGTTACGAACTAAGCTTCTTGGAACCTCACGTTCAACATTAAAAAGGTGGGGTCATAAAGACTGACTAGCTCACTGTGAGGACACGTGGAATAATGTATACAGTGCACCGGGCACACAGTTGGCATATGATGTGGGCAGGTGCGTTCTTCGTTACCGCAATGATGAATGCATGATTTAAGTGAAAAGGATGGGCGTGTTGTTCACTTCAAGTAGTAAGTGAACTAAATACATTACATTTGCAAATTTAAAAAAGCACAGACATTTAAGAAATATGAATACACAGCATACACATCCTACTAAGGAGAACCCTCAAATGACATATTCCTAAATTCAGATTTTTATTTTATTTAAAATTGGAAAATCCTGATTTCAATCATGGGAAGTCTTTTTCTGTAACTTATAGCAGTTTTTCAGCCCGACTATCCAAACCCAAATATCATCATGCCCAGTCTGAGGTTAGTGTTCCTCTAGCTGACTCACAGTGTGTCATAGCCTTTATGGAGATATACATCGGAAATACAACAGGGACAAGGCAGCACACCATGCTGCGTCTGAGAGAGAGAGAGAGAGAGAGAGAGAGAGAGAGAGAGAGAGAGAGAGAGTTCCAAGCTTCTAAGAGGCACACCGCACCAATAAACATGTCTGGCCTCACTGCCTGTTTCACAGCAGGTGCGAGGTCAACATCGTCTCACCTCTAGAATGTACTCCAGCTCCACACCCCTCCTGTGGGCGCCTTTCAGCACGGCTGACGCCTGCGCCATCACTTCCGTGTGGAACTGGGTTTCCTGTTGGGCTGCAAAGCTGATTATCTTTCTGAAGAGTGTTTCGGTCAAAATCATATGGGATTCCAGGCCCTGAAAGTATTCCTGAAATTTCCCAGGGAGAAAGAGGTCAGCAACTCATTCATATACTACACTTTACGATAAAAATCGCTTCAAACACGAAGGCTGACGGAACTCGGCGTATGTGTGAGTGGAACGGTCCCGCCCCACCGGCCTCCACCAAACCCAGGCACTCGTTGCTTCTTGCAGAGACAGGGGCTCCCGTCTCCTTTCTGGCCTCTCTTGTCCCCTCACTCAAGGGCAGCAACACGCTGCTGTGCAGCAGACACTCTGTCTCCCAAACAGACCTCTTCATAGGTGACCAGCTGCCGATTAAACTCCCCTGACTCATCCCTCGCTAACTCCACCACACGAACTGGCCTCCCCTGTCCACTGAACTCAGTAGCTCCCACTCCCCGTCAGTTTATACTCTGTGCTTCCCAAGGTGGCCTCACTCAACACATTCAGGACTTTCCTTCCTTTCTATGGTTGGGCCTGAGCTTCACTTCTCTGAATTCCCGAAGCATGTGTTTTGCTTAACACTCACTGTCAAACCCAGCTTGACACATACTGATTTGGTATTATATATTTTTTAAATTTCCCTTGTAGTCTACCTACACACAACAGAATTGTAGGCCTTGCACCATCCTACACACACGTTTTGAAATGTTACTTTTTATCTGTAAAAAGTCCCAGAGGACAGAGAAAGGGCTTGTCCCGTTTCCTGTTTCTGGCATCATGGGTAAAAATGAAGGGATAGGAACTGATAATAATATTTAGTGTGTACTATGTGCCGGGCACTCTATCCACACTTTACTAACTCATCGAATCCTTATAACGACTCTATGAGGTAGGTGGATTTATTTCCCATTTCACAGATGAGGACACAACTATCCAGTCTAGGTAACTTGCCCGAGGTCACTACAGAGCTCTCGCTCAGAAAACAGTCTGGTCAGTAGAAGCTAGAATCATTATTTTTAACTGACAGTTATTATATCATGGAATCTCAAAGTTGGAAGAGAACTTAGAGGTCACTTAGCCCAACATTCCCCCAAAGCTGATATTTCTTTTACAAGCCCATCGCCCTCTGACAGCCTTGGATGGAGTTCTCATGGCCAGGAGGGCTGTTCGTCCAATGGCAGCCTACCCCTTTTAGAGTTCTTCATCTATTGAGTTTTATTTCTCTGTTATTTATATTCATTGATTCTAGTTTCTCCTCTGGAATAACTCAGGATGATATTTTATTACTATGGTTAAAGATTTGAGAAAAACCAGCTGTGAACTTTAAAGCAATGTTTTCAAAGCCAAATGATAAGGCTTTAATAAATCACAAAGTTTTGGACAAAAACCTCTGGGAAAAATAGCAAGAAGTATCATTCCAAAACAAACAAAAAATCCACCTTTATAATCACAAGAGAGCTACACAATGGTAGAATGTTAACCGTCTATAACCCAATGGGATTTTATTAGTTTTCCTATAGGATATTCCCATAGTCTGGGAATTTGGGGTTCTGGATTGGCAAATCCACTTTTTCTGTAATCGTTGCTAATAATGCAAGAGTTACCTCTGTGTGTACACTTAAGGGGCATTCCTATGCTAAGGAGTAGTGTCTAACTTGAACTTGGTTATGGCGCATATGGATGAAGCAACCTCAGGCCTTCCAAGTGCGATTATGTAGTAAAAGGACTTGATGTCCCCAGGAGGAAACCCTTGAGGCCCACAGCAACCAGAGGAGCATGTGCTTAGGGGCCAGGAGAGCTGAGTGATGCATGTAAGAGACAGAAACCAACCCCCGAGCAGAGCGAGGGGTGGCAGAACACCGAGGCCTCGATGAACGGGCATAAAGGACACAAAGGAAAAAGGTGGAGTTTCGAATGAAGCGGGGCTCCTTGGAGGAGGCCCCCATGTTTCCTGTCGATTGCTGGTGATGCTGGGAGAAAGCCTGGCTAATGCTAGCGCGGAACCGATGATGAAAATTCCTGATGAGGCTGGTATTCTTTTTTAACTTAAAAAAATGGTAGAACATATCCTCTATAATTGTTCTGTGCTATTGAATGCCAGTGGGTTTGAGTATTCCTTTCTTGACCATTTTAAAGATTAACTTATACAAGTAGGAACGCCTAGAAGATTGAAATTGTTAGGTTTTACTAAACGTGTATCAGCACATGAAACTATGCTTTCAGATGACATTCTCTCTCTCTCTCCCCTCCGCCCCTCCCTGCCTCCCTCCCTCCCTCCCTCCCTCCCTCCCTCTCTCTCTCTCACCTTATGTTTGTCAAGTAGCTGCTGGATTTCCTCTTTGGAAGACACGATCAGTTTCTGGTTGCCTGCCATCTTCTCTCGTCCAGTTTCTAGCAGGTCGGCCAGATCTTGCATGGCCCTTTCGTACTGACTCTTGAGTGCAAGATTCTGGTTCAGCCCACTCCGCCGAGCGCCAATGGTCATCAGCAGTTCGTCATACATGTCCTAAGGACCAGAGACAGCGTATCAGCTACCCAACCTGTGACCTAGCCAAGGACACTCCATCAGGTGTCTGATCCATGGCGACACTCCGCATATAGAGCACCCGCCTGTCTTTCTTAGGATCCTCCCTTCCAAAAGTTCTTTCAAAAAAGATAAGTTAAATTTTTCAACATTCCAAAGGATATGCAAAAATGCTGCCTAGAAATGACACATGAGGCAGGTTTGACAACTGTTTTCTCAGGACATCAATGGTTTGTGGCAAGATGTGGGGTTAAACTGTTGAAAAACGGTTCATGGGGCTGAGGGAAATGTCACAGAAAATAACTTTTCTATTTTTTATTTTAAAAATTCTGATTTTCATAATGTTTTCAACATTTATATAATTTTAGAGTAATGGAATATGGTGTCTTTAACATTTCATCAGCTAAATAATAATCAGACTTTGGACTAGTCTTCAAATAAAGACCTAGAGAAACAGAGGAGAGAAACCTAGTTTAATGTGAGTTGAAAGACTTTAAGAGTTGAAAAGGCAATGTTTTTGCCAAATGTGGTGAAGTAAATAAATATTTTAACTGGAAAGACATTTTAGGAGATGATGATACATCAAACACAAAATTTATTTGTGCCATATGGACCTGATTAATGCATCACATTAAGGTTTAGCAGGCCAAAAATGTTCAGTCTGGAAAAGTTCAACTTTAATGCCTATTTACAGCTCTGACGTTTGACTCTTACACCTGACATTTAAGCACTGTCGGAAAAATGTCTAAAGAGGATGGGGGTGGGCAGTGGGCTCATGGCATTATGAAACATTAGATAGTGAAATGAGACAGTTAACATAAAAATGTTCTTTTAAATATAAGAGCTATTTTATTTGCTCATCAAAAGCTCAGTTTTGCTAATCTAATGTCCCAGTATCTCCCTACCACCTTGATATCAGATTCTTGCCCAGGCGCCAGATATCAAAAAGCAAATTAACCCAAAGTGATTCTCAATTCCTGAAGGATGCCTAGAAGTCTGTTTAGATTTCAGCTATCTTCTAGGTCAATATGTGTGTGTGTGTGTGTGTGTGTGTGTGTGTGTGTGTGTATAAATGTATGTATATATATATTTTTGACCTGGAATTGAAATAGCATCTCTCTTCCATTCAAACATGTGTGAAAGATAAACTATAGTTTTGAACTCTTGCGAAAAACCACATTCTAAAAAGTATTGGCTTGACTATTTTTTTTTAAAAACAATTTGTTTTAAAGAAATACAGGATAGATATCCCTCTTTTATTTTTCTAGGTTGGCCTGATAATTATTACATTTCTAGAGGAGAAAGTAATATGCCACAACTAAACTATACCACAGTGCTTAGTCACCGGAATAATAAAAAAGTAAGTGTCAGAGAAAAAGAAAATCTTAGAGGACTGAGAATACAATTTATTATATTGAACTAAATATGGTAAAAGTTTCAGAAAAGTTTCTTAAAAGTTACTTGGAAGGAAGATTGAAACTTAAATGATATTTATTTTATAGGAAAAAAAAACCATGAAAATGCAGAAAATAATTTTTTCTTGACTTATAGTTAGGATGTATCATTGAAGCTGAAAGCTATTGGTAGAAAATTATACCTGGAGTTTGGAGAGTTCTTGCATGGAAGGCTGCTCAACCTGCAACTTGTCGCCACGCTTTTTTAATTCAGTGATTCCTGCATCCAATTCCTTTAGCCCATCCTCAGCCTGTTGTATCGCCTAGGTAAAATTTATGATATTTCATCAAAACTTCCACGAACAATTCCCCACAAAAAGTGTGACTATCATGTTTCTTTATTTTTTCCTCCTTTCTCCACATAAAACAATACATGCGACAAAACTCATTTCGGCACAACATAAAAACCGTGGTCACCTATAATATAAAAAAGAGAAGAAGCCCCTTTCCTTCCCTGGTGAAAAATGGAACCTTTATTTTCTGGCGAAGGTAAAACAGATGTTAGTTTCTGGAATGAGGGGGACCAGACACAGTCGGGGGCTTGAGTCCTTGACTGAAAATGGGGATAAAATGACTCAACACCACTGCATGCTATATGTGGAGACCCGATGCCTTCTAGAGTTCTGCAGCCAGACCTTTATTCTCCAGATAGAAAAAGGGAAAAAATATGTAAAGACCAAGAGAGAAGACCTACAACATTGACACAAGGATTCTTGAACAAATAGCCCACACAGATCACCCTACAATAAATCTCAAAATTGTCAAGCTCCTTCTATCCATGAAGTTGTCATTTGGCTGTTTAGTCCTCTATCCTAAATGTGAATAAACAGCAAAGGATTTCCTCAGAAAAGTCGCCAACATGAAAAATAGAGATCAAAATAAACAAACAAAGAAAAACAACCTAGAAAGCAGCAGATTATACAGGGAAAATGAAACTTCAACAATAACAACAAAATTGGTAATACAGCCCAGAGAGATTACAAAAGATAACGCATCTATTAAAAAAAAGAACAGGATACTACAAAAAAGGACCATGTAGAAAACCAAAAGGAGCTCTGGGAAAATTAAACACAGGAGAGCAGAAATGCAAAACCAGGAGGAAAATGTGGAGTTGAAACTGGCAAAAGCTTTCAGAAAGTAGAGCAAAAAGACAGACAGAAATGTCTCTCTTTTCTTTTCTTTTTCTTTCTTTCTTCTTCTTCTTCTTATTATTATTATTTATGCCTATAGCACCTGGTCTTCCTAGGTGGTCTCCCATCCAAGTACTAACTAGGCCCGACCCTGCTTAGCCTCCGAGATCAGACATCGGGCTTGTTCAGGGTAGCATGGCTATAGACCATGGACCGTGGCTCCACTGGGGTGTGAACCCAGGACCTTCTGCTTGTAAGGTGCTAACCACTACACTATGGAACCATGTCCCAGAAATGTCTCTTGATAAGAAAATTAGAGGACTGGGCCAGAATATCCAACACCTGTCTAAAAGGAGCTCCAGAAAAAGAGACAAATAAAATGGAGGAATAAAAATGTTAAGCAAATAATTAGAAAATTTTCCAGAGAGGAAAGAGGACAGCAGCCAAATCAAAATGCCAGTGGAGCTCCCAGCCCAGTGGATAAGATACACATGTCATTGTGACCTTTGGGAATTAGAATGATCTTAGATTCCTCAAGCCAACACTGGGATCTAGAAAACAATGAGCAAAAGCCAGAAAAAACCACGAGGAAAGGCTTTCAAACCAAGAATTCGACACAGAATTCTATCAATGAACTGTGAGTACAGTATAAGAACATTTGCAGACATGCAAAACATTGAAGACTGTATCTAGCATGCATCCTTTCTTAGCAAGGATACACACTAACAAAACAAGGAAGCAGTGCAAGAAAGACTTGGGATTTATAAAAGATGACATCCAGCAGGAGAAGTGAAGGAAATTCTCAGAATGGGAGTAAAGAAGACAGCCTTGCACCAGGCTCATGGAGCAACAGGTCTGCTCTAGATCAGAATGATACAACTCAAAAGGTGAATATATTCAGAGGTGTCTTCCCCACGCCTGATGCAATTATTACCTTTTTAACCCAAGGAGGGTAAGGATGGAATTACCACATTTTAAAGTTGCTTTCTATTTATTTAAATAAATGATCTAGTTAATTACTTTTATCTGTGGTATGGTATTTACTTTGGTTATATGAGTCAATAATTAGTAAAAATGTAACTTGCGATTGTGCATATCCCATATTTCACATTAGAAACTCAAGGCAAAGCACCACTATGGCTGCTCAAATCTATTTTGGAATCAGGTACATTATAAGCTAAAAATAAAAAATTAAAATTAAAAATGTCCTTTCAAGTCAAAGATCTGACATACAAAAATGGTTTTTAATTGGGAGGAAATAAAGGATCTCTTTTATTTAGGTCTCTTAAAAGCAGATAAAATTATGGTCAAGAAAACTACACATTCACAAAGAATCTTGCAAACTATTTTCGATGATCTCTCAGATATGTAGGTAGGTAGGTAGATAGAGAGACAGATAGATAAGATAGATAGATAGACAGACAGATATATAGACAGACAGATAGATAAACAGACCAACCAACAGACAGACATAGATATGTATATACAGGGAAACATTTTGGGTGATTCTCTATAGTCTACCCATAGAACCCTTAAGAGGTCTACTGAAATTAGGTTATAAAGTTTTATTACAACACACACTTTTCATAATTACTTAGCTTGCGAAAAAGGAGATAATCTGTGTAGCATCCTTCCCACTTCTCTTTTCTGTTTTCACTGTCATTACACTATTTTGCTTTCTCATTCCTTCTTATCAGTTCAGCTACCTGAAGCCTCATGATGGATGCCCTGCAGCCTGACCCTGTCACTATCACGTCAACCATCCAGAAGTAGGATCGGGCACTGACACTCATTCTTACCCTCAACTATCCCCAGTGACTTTGCACAGCCTGCGGTCACCAAGGTGAGTACAAGTATCCAAACTGTATAAGACAATCTATGAGGATGAAACCCTACACTGTCTCTTTTATATTCTACCAAATTCATTTTTAATTTTCATTTCTGTTTCTGTATATGCTTTATAATACAGTACTTGCTTATTATTTATAAATAAGAAAATATTTATACATTTGTGGTATGGGCTTATTTTTTTTAACTAATGAGGTATGCAATCAATAAAGTTTAGACACCTGTGATTTACAGAATAAAGTCTAACTCTCTGCCACGCAAGAGGCCCTGCAAGCTGCCTCAAGTTTCCTCATCCAGCCTTATCTTCTTGCAATCACATCCATTTATTAAGTTCAGCTAAACAGGATTACTTGCTTTTCTCCTGAAGTGCTTTGCATCACCTAACATGTATGCCTCTATTCTCACTGCTCTTTTTTACGTGGGTACCTTTCTTCTCAGTCCCTGTGTGTCCAAACTTCTAAGTCAAGTTCGAATGTCCCTTTAAAAATCTAAGTTCAAATTTCCCTTTACAAAATTCTCCCTGGACCTACCCCTACCCCTGCTGGAGGCAATCTACCCCTCTTCTCAATATCCACAGTGCTTCATCTGTACTGCCTCCAGGACACTTTGACTTCCTGTCATAGGTCAATGACATTCATGTCTAATCTCATTGTTAGGCGGCAAACTTCTTCAGGTCAGCATCTGTTGGTGACACCTTGTCATATCTCATATTTCCTAGTTCCATGCAGAAGTAAGTGACAAAGTCAATGTAACCTGGCCAGTTATGCAAACCCGGCTCTTAAAAACACAAAACATGACAAACAGAAATGCCACAGTAAGCCATTAATCTTTCGTAAAATATTTGACATTTCATAGTAAATCAGATCTACTCTATGCATTTGCTCTTCTGGAAGAAAGACAGCCGTAAATACCTCTATTTGCTCTGCCACAGGCCGCTCAAACACATTTGCCAGTTTTTGCAGAATGATATATTTGTTGTCGGCCAGTGATGTAAACAGCACCTTCAGATCATTCTAGGGAGGAAAGAAATAGGAAGACTTAACACGTATAACAGAGAATTTGAAATGGTTGTAAAGATAACACACATTTTTCAAAATAATATACAGGTGCAGAAATTTAAGTCCAGAAAAAAACAATACTGTCCCATGAGAAGATTAAAGAAACGGATAACAATTTATCAAAGTGCTAAAATAAATTTTTCAAAAATCTGTTATACACAAACCATTTTCAACACAATACAAATGGAAAGGAAGTATACAAATAAAAAGCTATACGAGTCACTCTAATCTTTTGTTACGTCTGAAATACATGTGCATTTTTAAACAGTACAGCAGGAATGTTCCACTAGTGATTTCTACCTAATAAAACAACCTATAGATGTTATCCTGATTTGGGAAAAAAACAGATTTCTAAGAATAATATGATTCCTTTTCTCCTCTCTTGTTTTCTTCCCTCTCTCCCTCACTTTCTGCTTTCTCCTATTTTCAAAGAATTTGCACAAGCTTATAAAAAGCCATCCAGACGTTTAGAAAGCAACTGTTGTTCATGACGACCAAAGACATACTAATAAACAACACAAAAAGACCTAGGCCAAGCCTTTTGCTCATAAACATTACTCACTAAGCAGTCCAAATATATTTATACTGTGTTAGATTTGTACAAAAAGGAGATAACTATCAGAATTTTGGTACTCAATTCGAAAGAGAATCATGAACTAGAACAAAATTCGAATGATACAATTTTTAATTCCCCTCCCTAAAATATCAGCAGCGCAGCCCGATTTCTTATTGGTCGGCAAATGTATATGATGGGCTGCTCGTCCAACACAAGCCGAAGCTGGACTCATCCAACCCTCTTCACGGCAGGGCCAATCACATGCGAGCGCACGTCACCAAGATGCAGAAATCCTGACCGCCTCATGAGAAAGATAATCACACCAAGGGAGAAGAAATCTTTAAGGTTGTGGGAGACCATTAGCATACCGAATGCAAGGCTAAAAAGCAAAATAGCCAGTGGATTATACAGTGAAATTTAAAAAAAAAAAATGGCACTCGACATGAAAATTAGAAAAAAAGAACATGATCCAAAGAGGCCATAAATGTCACTAACCATAACCCAAACAAATCTGTAAGCCTAGTTGCAAACTAAATAGAAATTATGATTACAGCACTGAAAAATAGTGGCAGAAACAGGGTTTCGCTTATGAGTCATGATGATGTTTGTATTATTCAACTGTGTGCAGGGTGAGGCCATCTGGGGCATTAGAGCAGTGACGTGTATTCATATACATACAAAAGGATGTTTTCCATTCATTTGAAAAGATTCAAAAGAAATAAAAACTCTACTATTTACTTATATTTAGAATGACATTTCTTCAATTAATCTGAATGAGTAGATAAATGTACATAACATAACATGAGTTAGAAATAAAGAGTGTGCATATATTTTCTGTATATCACCTTACATTTTTAACAGCATATTTTTTATCTTAATTATATTCTATTCAGGGTGATAGAAACCAGTTCATACTTCTCGAAGCCACATTAATCACTGGAAGAGACTTGTCAAGAAGACAGTAAAGCAGAGAATATGACTGATTTAAAAATTACTAAATAAAAGACTGTAACAGTTGCTAACAATCATATGGATGTTGATAGCTTCTTAAAAATGGGATCCAAAGGCTTTAATTATTTCTTATTACTACACTTGTGATAAAGCAAGACCATTAAGGTATCTATTCATTACACACATAACAGACATTGCAATTTTATTTCTCATAGTCACCGGAAATATTTGTAGAGCATAAAGATACAGGATTCCAGCTGTTTGTGAAACAGGTCCACAGAAAGTTTCAAGATTTAAACTCATTTGTGCTGCCTATCTCACTTAATAAGAAATTCTTTCATTTTTTTCATTTTTAAAATAACTTAAAATGCTCAACTATAAAAATGTCCAGGAAATTTATTTGGGGTTAAGTGTTTGGGTAAAATCTTTAAAAATATAGAATAGTTGATCATTAACTTGTGATTCCAAGTAGCTAATATATATCTATATAGTATCTATGCATTCTTCCAGATCATCTGTTGAGTATAGGATAGTAGCAGTCTGGCAAAAGCTCATACTCCAAGGTAAATGGAAAATAAAGGCATATTATTCCAATAACTATTGAGCACTGACAGTATGCCAGGTGCCTGGTGCAACATAAAATTAAGTGGTTTGTGACTTGACCTTTAATTACATTAACATTGAAACTTTTCTCTCAACTTAATTAGAACACAAACATTTAAAAATATGTTTTTGTTCATGAGCTGGCCACTGACACATAAAAACTTGTTGGCAAAAGAAAAATAGAAAACATTATTTCAAGAGAAATTTCACGATTACATCTTCTACTCTTGGTCCTCTACATAAAATAATTTCCAGAATATTCATGCTTCGTTCATATTTTACCCTTGCCAACTCTAATAACCAATCAAATTTTAATGTACCAAAGATACTAACGTCGTAAAGGCAATTTGAAAAAGAGAAATATGCCTCTGAGTGATAAACACAGTTGCACTTTCAACTTCATTCATGGCTGAGAGACTAGACTGCTGCTAAAACTCAGTGCATTATTTTATGCAAGATGAATTTCAGAGTAATGAAATCATTCCTGTAAGTTATACAACAGTTTTGCTGATTTTAGACATATTGTGTATACATGTACATGCACTTAGATTAGCGTCCAAAACAAAATACCCAAATAACCAACTCCAGCTTTTCCTGACTCCCAGGGAAATGCCCAGTCCTTTCCACGTGCTACACAATGTAACAGGTGCAAATGCAGATATCTAGTCCAAGTCACTCCTCAGGCCACAGACTTGCAAACACGAATGTCTGCAGTGACTATTCACCTGATACCTTAATTCTACCCTATTTCCTTGCCCAGCCAAAAATGGTATGGCTGGTGACCTGGTCTTGCCCAGTGGTCAAAGGCATCTCTATCCAGCAGCCTTCGCTGTCAGTCAACACCCTCCAGATGCTCAAGTCAGAATCCCTGGAGTTGCTCAGCTGTCCCCTTTCCACCATTCCCCATATCCAAACCAACAACGATCAATGCTCTCCCATTGATTCTACCCTCAAAATATATCTTGAATAGGTTGATTATTCACCAGACCCCCTTCCATCAGCCCAGTGATATAAAATATAAAAACAATCTGGCTTTAGTTCTTGATGGTTCAATAATAACCTCGGAGACGTAACTGAACCTTTCCATTGGTTTCGGATCCTAATCTATTATAATAAATTCTACTACTAATACCAACAACAATAATAACAAAACTTGCTGAGTGTTTACTATGTTTAAGACACTGTTCAAAGTATTTTATACAGTTTAACTCATCCTCACAAAACGCTTTCAGGCAATTACTGTGTGTGTGATTTAATAGTTGTGGACACCAAAGCTCAGAGAAGCAGCTAAGATTATGCAGCAGTAGGTGACAAAGCCAAAATGTGAACACAGAAGGGTTCGCTTTGAAACACTATTCATAATTTTTGCTCTTCCGACTTTGCAAAATAAGTATTAGGACAATGCTTAGCTAATAGAGATGGTGGGAAGATTAAAGACAAAAATACAAGTGAAAAATTTTTTGTGAATAAAAAATGATATACAAATATTTGTGATGATTTTACATTATAGTTTTAAGAACATACTACTGGCAGGCAGAGGTAATTTGTCCCTCTAGATAAATATCTAGAATATTCAGTGTTTCCTGGATAATGCCACGTTTATCTAGCATTTTACAGTATTTTATTTGTGACTCAAAATTTTTACAACAAATTCTTGGCCTTAATGACATGTATCTATATTATAAAACTTCTATGTTTGTTAATGTAAAATTCAATTAAAACTTAAATATTCCCAAAGGGTTCTTTTTATTAGGAATGAGAATCAACACTAAAAGTTCCTCAGCAGCTTTTGCATTAGATGAAGTTAATAGTCATCGGAAAAGCTCTATAAGCACACGATTATTCAGGTGGCGACACAAATCCAGTCTGGCTAAAAGGCAGTAAGTCTGAGGAGCTGGGCTGGAAAGCAACATGATGTATTTTAAAAAGGGTGGGATAGGAGGCCATAGTCACTTTCGATGGGCCTGAATACTGAAGTCTAGGGTTCATTCTGTGTCAATAGCCCTTCTTCCACATTTCTCTGGTCATATGTTTTAAACTCCTCTATTATCAATGGGGAATTATAATTATAATGTGCCATAAATAATAATATAATGTGCCATAAATTATAATATAAATGTGTGGTTGAATTTAAAGCTCTCGTCAGCCCTTAGTTTGTTCGGCTGGTTTTCTCAACCCTCCATTTCTAGGAGCATAAAACTCTTAGTTTTCTGATCCTCGGGTTCAATTCCCTTGCTTTTCTGTAGTGTTCTTGCTCTTCATGGCACATTTGAAAAAAAAAAATAGGTCTAGATCATACCTCAGTAAGACATCCTGCTTATGACTGAACATAGCTGGGGAATGGTTAAACATCTCAATAATGATTTACCTGGAAATTTAGTATTTGCTGCAGTCTTTCCTTCATCTGATGACATCGCTGATTCACTACTGAGTCTAGCAAAGATAACCTTCCCAAAAGACATCCCAAAGTGTCTTCAATAACATCACGGTTATCACCATTCTCTGGAAATGCTTGGGAAAACAAGTTCTTGTTCTTATCCATTTCTTCAGACATTTCCTTAATATCTTTGGCAAGGGTCTAGGTTTGATAAAGGAGAAGGACATTTCAATGGTTAGCACCATCAACTTACCTACAAATCAAGTCTTTTCCTCACAGAGAGTCAAGTGCTTTGCAACGTCATATACTCCCAGACACAAGCTGCCAAACTTACCTCTTGGTTGAAGAGACAAGTTTCTGTTTCTTCCGGTAAAAGTGCTGTGGCAACAAATAAATGTTCTTCAACATCATCCAACCAAGTAGAGGTGGCCGAGACCCCATCATATAACTTCTGTTCCAAGTGAATGTTCTGCCTCTTTGTCCCTCCACCCTGAGGGGGGGAAAAAAAGGAGGGCAGGGGCAGTAATTAATTCCAGCGTTTTGAGAAATCAAAGGAAAATATCAGGAGGAGACTCTGGGATCCAAGGGGCCATGACTTCTCAGAGCTGTTTACTAGGGTCGGGTACTCAACGGTTCATGCCCAGGGTAGAACAACTTCATGGAAGTCAAGGTCTGTGAGCAAACCAGGAGCACAGCCCTACCTGGGAGGAAACTTCCTCAAAGGCCTGGTTCAATCCATCCAGCAAAGAAGTCACTGCAGATTTGTCTTGGGTCTGCCCTTCCCCTTTGTACAGTGGCACGCCAGACAGGAGCCGACTTGGCCTGCTGTAAAGCTGGAGACAAACGGGCAGCTGAGTTAAGACAGTGTGCACCACATCCGGGTGTTTTCCTTTAGAACTGCTCACATCGAAGCATTTGCTGAAAAATCTGGCCTTATGAAAACATCTTCCCTGTCTTTTCTCCCTTCCTCACACCGAAGAGAAGGAAACAGCTTAAGAGGCACTTTGTACAAATGATCACTGATTCCTGAAAGAAGTTACTCATCAAGTGTCATAAAATAAAGAACAGTCAATGCTTTCCAGTTCTAACTCCATGGGGAAATGAGACGTGGACGTGAACCTCAACTTTAACCGTCCAGGTATTGTGTGGGAATGTCAGGAGAGGTTTTCCCTGTAAGTCCCATGGAGGATGCCAGGGTGTGAGCACGACACTGACAGAGAGAAGAAGGGGCTCCCCGAGCTCAGAGCAGGTGGCGGACGAGACGTCCGGTAAGTCTGTAGTGCTGGGTGAATCACACGGGTGCTTCCAGGTGAACAGATTATAGGTGGAATCCAGGGATTGGGCACATTGAATAACACACTTAATGAATGGAGAATGATAAGCGTGGAATATTACCAGAAATATCCCAGATTTATCTGAATAAGACAGTCAGAAAAGACTGCACTCCCTGATTTAGGGCTGAAAATATCCCCACAGTCAAAGGAATCGGGGAATATTATAACACGAAGGTGAGATAGCAGTTGAGTCCAGGAGGGCTACGTCCGAAGCAGAAATCAAAGAATTCAGGCTATGAGTCTAAGAAACGTTGGATCCGGGGTGTGAAGAAGGCTTAATTCAAACATAGGCAGGAGGTCCACGCAAACATATAGGGCACCATTTGTCTGGGACAACTGCCTCTGGGAATGGAGCTTTATACTCCCCAGGGCCAGAGCTGGGACTGTTCCTGTGGACAGTGGCCAAGAAGGCCCTTCACCAGAGAAAGAGAGTGAGAAAGCATGGTGTGCCACAAGATTTAGCAAAATGAGGTAGAAATGAATGGCTCTGGAGGGACTTAGACGAGGGTCTCCATGGATGAGGGGACATGTTACAACCTTTAGACCGCCATCCTGGCAGTCGTACCTGCTTCGCAGCACCCGCTCTGTCAGCGCCTGCCTGTCCTCCTCGGATGCTCCGCACTGACTGATGCCCTTCGTCTGAGGTCCAGCCTCTCCCAGCCCCTCAGCTAATCCTGCCCAGAGCCGTGAGAACAGCAGCTTCCAAAGTAAAGTCCTAGAATTTACTCTGATAAAATGACTTTTATGAAATGCTCCAGGTGAGCATTGCAGGCTCAGGACCCAGGACTAGGTTTCCATCTTCAAAATCCTGCTTGGGCCACAGCTGTGGTGAGCATTGCAGGCTTGCCTGGTTCCTGGCCTTATTCACTCGCTCTCCGAGGAGTCGATTCGTCTGACCCTCTGGCTTCTGCTCAGAGTGAACTAATAGCAATTATCTCCTTGGGACCTTCTGTTGCTATGTTCAATTCCACTGGATCTGACTTTCTGGGTAGAACCAAGTCCAGCATCACACAGCACCTGCCCATCTCAGGACCCAGACTGCAGATGGGTCACAGTGACAGTTCTAGATGATCACTGGCTTCCCCTTCCTTTTAGACCCCCCGAGATCCCAACTTTCTCCTTAAGAAATGCTTCTGAAACTATTAAACACTGGAAGTTGTGGTGAAAAATAAATTAACCTGACAATTTAGTTCTAGATTTTTGAGATTTCTTTTGTCCTAGATATATAACCCTTGATTTATATCCATAATTTTTAAAGTTGTAAAAAAAAATGGAGGCCACTTAAAATTTAGTGATAGGTTAATGAGTGATCAAATATCAATTATCCCCAAGAAAAACAATACCCAGAAATCAAATTTTCACACATAAATTTGTAATTATTAGGGGAAACAGGCTTGTTGTTAAGAAAAATGCAGGATGAATCATTCGTTTCATGTCTTATTTTGGAATTGATAAAAATGTAGATGATTGTACAGTTATATTCTCTCAGCAAGGTGGTACATCTTTTATATGAGTTAATATAGAAAAGCAAAATGTTTGATACCACTTGTTCTTGTTCCTGTTCCAGAACATTCTGTAGTAGTTTCTGCTTTGTACTAAATTCTTGATGTAGGCTTTCCCACTTCATTCTCATCTGGTCTTCAGCAGGCGATTTCTCCCCTTCCATCCCCAACTCCTGGGATAACACATCAGGTTTTTCGCTATTAGAAGAATAAATAAGTTTACAATGTGTGCAAAAAAGTGGTAAGTTTTAGGTAACTAACTGTATGTACTAGATCTGGCCTCTAAAATTAGAGCCTGATTATTTCAGTCATTAGTTTACACTTTAAAATATAAATTAAAGTAGAAAATTTAAGACTAACCATAAAACAAATATATTCTTACTCATAACTGAACCATGAGCACAATAATACTTAAAAACATACACTGACAATAGCTCAGTATTTGAAATATAAATAATTGTAACTTTTAGAATCAGAAAGTGTGTAGACTTTGACAAATAGCCCACAAATTAATCCAAAACCAGTAAAAATGCTACTTAGTCTATTGAGAGTTTTTACCTTGAGTCAAAAAACAAAACAAAACAAAACAAAACAAACAAACAAAAAACTACAGACCAGGTTTCAGGACATGGAATAGAAATAGGAAACATGGAAGAAAGAGGCTGCACATCACCCTTAAAGGCAGGTAGCAGTGTGACAGCCGAGAAGGGCTATGGCCTGTGGAGTGAGACAGATCTGAGTTTGAATCCCTGGCTCCACCCAGCCCATTAGATGTGTTGACTGTGAATAATTTGCTTCATTTCTCTAAGCCTCAATTTTCTCATCTTTGTAATGAAGGCGGATCTATTTTGCAGAATTATGAGAATTAAAGTAAGAGAAGATATGCACGATGACTATAACCCTATCTGGCAAATAACAGCCACTCAGTAATTGAAGCCTGATGATAATGATAATGTTAATGAAAAGAATCTGGGGGACCCGGGTTCTAATAGCTCCTAATTTAGCAGGAGTTTTGAAGTCCTAACTAGAATGATGACATTTGAAAGGCACATTAGACAGTAATTATCATTTTGACAGAAACTTTTGATCAAACAGAAAAAAATTACAAGTTCATTGGCAGGATACTGTGCACCACCTCAAAGCCAATTCTTCTCAGAATAATTGAATACAATAGGTTTTTTAATTTTTTTTTTATTTTTAAAGATAAGTCTGTTGATGTTAAGCCTTAAGAAATTGTTATGTACAAGACTATGATACAGGAATTATACTCCTAGGATATAACTTAGAGAATCTATCTCACTCGTGCAGTTAGAGACATGTAAGAAGGTTAAGGTCAACAATGCTAGTAATAGCAAAAAAAGAAATGGCAATGATGTAAATACCCATTAATAAGGAAATGGGTGAATAAATTATGTTCACAAGATAAAATACTATTAAGCAGTTACAATGAAAGAACTAGATCTATGTGTATCAATATGGATTGATCTAAAAAAGTAATGTCAAGTGAAAAACTACCAAAATAAAATTGATACCTCCAGTTCATTTATTATATTAGTCTCTGGACTTTTCTGTGTGTTTTTAAACAATCTTTTAAAATTAAAAAAAAAAAGTCTTAAAGTATTTGTGAAATTAAATACCTTTATTGTGCTATCTTTTGTGATGGTGGACTGTAGTTCATCACTTTTAATTCACTTATGTTTGTAAAACAATTTAGAACCAGGAAATATTACTATCTATATTCTTATATTCAATCATTGACACATATAAAATATCACCAGCAAATCAGTCTTAAATTAGACCATAGCTTTTCTCATAAAAAATATTTTTCTTTCCTTTGATATTTATATCAATTTCCAGTTGTTTTCTTAGTAATCTTGGAAAGAGCCCCTCCATCAATGCTCTGATATGTCACATAGTCCCTATTCTTTATATATTACATTTGTACCTTTAAAATAGGTCATGCCTCTCCCACCGGGGTTTTCTCATGTAAACCAATTCACAATTGATAGTCTTAGAATATCAGTTAATAAATTAAAGGCTGAATATAAGGTTTTTCCCATAGTAATGTTATTATGTTTTTTTAAAAATAGATATATGAAATTTTATGTAAATATATATATTGCATATTTTTTTCTTTTGGCTTCTGGATTTTGCTTAACTTATGGTTGGTTGTCTGCTTGGTATATTTACCCAGTAGCTTGAACTGTAATCCACTAGATTTAAAGGTGACTTTTCCAAAGAATTTGTATAAAAATTAAAGAATTTATAAGAATCCTTAAAGTGAATCTTGTACAGAATGTCACTATCACATGGCAAATTTCTCTTTAAAATATTTTTATATTCGGAAGAGCAATTTATAGTTTTTTGCCTTTTATCTAGGTCCTTTCCAGAGCTAAGAGCCAAAGAAAGAACCAAAAAAAATCATGGTAAGAAAGCTGTAGAAGTCTCTCTGCTTCTTTTTGTGACTATGCATATGATGAAGTGCCAATGTATGGATGGGTTCTTTGTTTAAAAAAAAATCTATCAGAGTTCAGCGAAAATATTCAGAAAACTCTGAGGGATGAATAAATATTTTAGAAGAATTGGAATCAGGACAGGAAATGCAAAGTGAAGGTAAGTCATGACTCAGAATCAGCATGGAAAGAACGGCGTTTGTCATTTAGAATTTACAGACACATATTTACGATCTTAACGGCATTTTTAAGTATGATGGACATCAGAGACTTTTTAAACCCCATTATATTTTAGCACAATTTTTACAGATTTCGAGTTATTTTTTTGGAATTCCTGACTATAGATGTCATAGTAGTATTCATTCCTATTCTTTTAAATGGATATTTATTAGTTCTATCAAAATTTTTGCTGTTTTTTATTTTATTTTTCTTTCCTCGAATACCTTCCTATTTCCTATATATTCTTTCATAATATGTCTGTTGCATTTGGTTTCTCCCTGTCATTTTGCCCTTGGAATTCTTAAATACACACACACACACACACACACACACACACACACACACACCCTCAACTCTGTTGTCATATGTCAGCAACATATGTTAGCATTTATTAAACAGAAAAAAATGGAAGAAAAATCTCCAAATATGCCCTCTCCAAAGTTAGTTTTAATAATCTACATTATATTCTGGTTCTTACCCACACATACACTACACATTCAATTTTATATCACATATGTACTTAGTATCATAGATACATTTTCTGATGTTGTTATAAATGCCCACTAGTATAAAAAAAGCCTAAGAAAAATTTTATACATTGATAATCTTAACAAAAGTTAAGATGTATAAAATTTTTCTTAGGCTTTTTTTATACTAGTGGGCATTTCTACCTTTTCAATTATTTGGTATCATAAATAATATTTCAAAAATTATCTTTATAATATGTATTTCTTCCCTCAGGTTATTTCCTCTACATAAGTGTTCAGAAGTAAAAACTGGAGCCAATGGAGTTAGAGCGATTTGTCATATTACATACAGTTGCCAAAGGAAACTACTAAGTCATAACCTTTAGCAATATAGAAACACAGAGGTTTCACTGAAACTTCTTTTTTCAGTGTTTGAGATGTTAAAGAAAGTTTTCCTATACATCCTCCCGGTTAACATTCACAGCTTCCACAACCCTTCTGTGACGAAGGTAGTCGATTATCATTCTAATTCTACAGAGGAGCAAACCGAGGCTCAGAGCTCAGTGACTCATCCGTGGGGATAACTGTAGAACTAAACTAAAACCCAGACTCAAAAGACAGAGATTCTTCCACTCTGCTGTGGTTCCTTTTCCTTCCAACCTAAACCAAAATCTTCGACTTGAAAATTCTCCAAATCCCTTAATTTTTCTTTTAACACTTTACTTTTCTGAGTCTAAGACTCCAAACCAGGACTCAAAGCTCAATGACTTTGCAGGTAGAAATTATAGAAATAGATCATCGGGAAAAATCAAGATATTTAGTGGGCAAACCCATTTTTCAGAATGATGTTAGAGGAAGATATGCTCTTGTTAAAAAAAAAAAAAAAAGGTTTTGCTGTCAGAAACATCATGGACCTAATTTTAAAATGTACTTCTTATTTGACTTTGAAGAATGAACTCGTAAGTAATCATCTCTGGACAGATATATTGAGCACACTGGAAAGAAGGCAAACGAGTCAGCCATCATAATTACTAGCTATACTCATCCTGTGCAAAAAAAATGTTCAAAATGCAAGTAAATTGAATACAAAGAAAACAAAATGATTAAAATGTTACAGATGTTTAAAATAAAATTTTGGGTGAGGTGTTTGCATTTCTTCAAACGTCAGAAAAACAGTACAGGGAAGAGAAAGTTAAGGTGTTTCAAAACATACCCAACGCCACCAGAGGTCTCTGCAGCTGACTGCTGGGTTAGAATCTCCTCTCCACGACTGGCTACTGAACGTAGGAGGCTCTTCTGCTCTGCTAACTCCTGCTCCAGCTCCTGCTCAAGGAAAAGGACAAATGAAAACATCTTTGCTAACTTATGAGTATCGTCTATAATTACAGATCTACGTCTACAAAATTCTTAGAGAACTCTTGTAGCAAGTTTTCAAGTTTGCACATTGCATAAAAGGTGTGGTTTAGGTAAATGCTCAAATAGCTCTCCAAAGTACTCTCTAGCTTTTTTGGTTTGATAAAAAGATATCTGAAAAATCTTGGGCAGGAAAAAAAAAAAAAAATCGATGGGAAATGAAAATTTCACTGGGCAATGGTGCCCTCAAGTGGTACAAAACAGACTTTGATTTTTCAAAGTCAACATCGCCTTGTTTTAAGCTGATAGATCTCAACAGGAGAAGCTCTTGTTAATTCCTCCACTTACGTTATAATTGTGATTATCAATGGATTCAGTTTTACTTTCCCATTATTTATGATAAATGCCTTTACTCTTTGAAAAAGTAAAATATTGTAATGTGCCCTATATAAAAAGTTAAGGCATCAAGGAGAAACCATTCTTATTCTTTAGCGTTCATTTATTTCACTAGGGAAAACTTTCGATCCTATTTTGTGATAGAAGCTCCTTGAAAGTGGGAAAATCATTGCATTTCTTTTAGGAAAAGACATGTAGCTCAGACTTATCAAGTCTCAGAGTCTTTCTGAGGTCTGTATTATATAAAATAGACTCAAATTGGGACAAGTGTGAAAATAAAGTAGGTCACCTTGATAAGGCAGATTTTAATTGCTATTCTATTTTTAAAGCTTTTCTTGAAGAATAGACTGTAAAATGACCTATCATTCCAGGGGTCCCAAGTAAGTACCCTGAAACAGCTAGGGCTTGCTTCTGTCCAGAGAAGATAAAGGGGCAGCCTGTTTTAGTACAGTGGTAACTTGACCTTCTAAAACACTTCTCTCGAGGCATGTGCTCGGCAGACCTGCAGGCTAGAGAGAGGTGGGAAAGGCTTTACTTTTTGTTGCTGGAGACTGCTCTGTCGCTGGTGGGCCCACGTGGAACGAGCGTGGGCCAGCCATTCCTGGACACAGGGGCTCTGAGTGGCAGTCAGGTCAGCGTCATTCTCTTCCTTCTCTTGCGCTGTTCCCTGCTTTTAACGAGGCAGAAAGCAAGAGTCATATTTCCCACAGGAAAACCTTAACCGAAGCAGAGTGACAAGTACTTTAGTGTGGTCTGTGTAATACCAAAGTGGCTCCATTTGGATGTGAAACCACATTTAATTTAGGAAAAAAAAAAAAATGGTAACACAAAACCCATCGAATTTATGGCATTTGCAGGAGGGAGACTAATCGATAGATGATTATACTCAGAATTGTGTAAGGGGGAAACTGCCCATTTAGAGGCAAGGCTTTTTAGCTGACTGATGTGGTCACCAGATGTTATTGCAAAATTTTTTTACAAGAATATAGTAACTCTAAATCTTACTTCCTCTACTATTACCACCAGGACCAGACCCCACTGCCATCTGCTGCCACTGCTGGCTTTGATAAAGATCGGCTAAAGAAGACAAAGTCATTCATTATTACCTCAGCAAGAATTTACCCTTCCCGCTTGATTATGCCGCTGGAATTTCAAGCGCCCTAACATACTGATATTAGCATGGAATTAGTTCTGAACGACAGCCTTACCGTTCACGTATGTGTATATGTCAAAGGAAAAAAACTGCACGACTTTAATATAACTCATTCACTAAATACTTATTAGGCACCCACTGTCTGTCAGTCAGTCACTGTTCTAGGCGCTGGGGATACTTTGCCAGGAGACAGACAAGGGCCCTGCTGGGGAGACAGACAATAAACCAACAAGATAAAGTGAGAAGGTGATAAGAGCAACAGAGAACAGGAAACTGGATGATGGGATAGAGAGTGACAGGGCGGGGGGGGCGGTTCCCGAGACTGCTCAGAGAAGGCATCTTCAGAGGAGATAACTACACTGCGTAGTGAATGAGAGACCGCAGCCTGGCACAGACGTGGGGGAGGGCTCTCCAGGCCTGGGGAACCCTAGAGCAAAGCCCGTTGGGGGCAGAGGCTTGGCTTCCCACGCAGAGCAACTACAGGGGAGGGGCCGATGTGGCTGGAGCCCAGGGGCCAGGGGAGCGGGGCATCTTGTAGACTGGTGCCATCTAGTTCCAGAGCTGCTGCTGCTACTGTCTCCTGATTCTTCATCACCCAATGTGACTCAGCCGCTTCAGCTCATCTGGCTTGACTGCCCATAAAGACCCTTCTGTCCCTCTCGGTTTCAGAAATGTACACTAACTATTACAGGGAAGTGGATGGGGTCTGTTTAGCCTTCGGTCTTATTCATTAGAATGTCATAACGAAATTTAAAATGTTTGAGATAATGTTGAGATAATGCCCTTGGCAGCATTGGCATTGGTGCTTGAAACTAAATGAACCGAAGGAAACCATGAAACCTACAGGTAATATGATCCTCTCAGACTCTGGGCCACCTTAGCTCACAGGGACTTCCTTTCCCTTAAGACGATCTAGCCTCCCAGCCAGAGAATGACTGTAGGCAGGAAACTGGGGGTGCTGTTGATCAAAAATATGCTATCTGCGCTTGGCAGGATCTTCAGAGTGAGTGATCCGTGGCACCGAGTTCGGGATACTCCCCTCTCCTCCAGGAATGCCTCCCTCAGAAACACAGGGATTTCCTGAAGGCTGGTGGTATGGGGTAGATGAACCCTCTTCCAGGACGGACCATGAAATAGGTTCCCTCCCAACTCAAAATGCACCTGGATCTTCTGGCAAAGATGAAATCGCAAGTCGACAGGGACCTGTAGACAATGACCCCAGAAGAAATCAGTGCCCGAGACTGGAAGTTGTTCCCAGTCAGAGCCGCTCCAGCTGGTGAAACAGTGGCCATGGCCTTGAGCTGCTGACTCTCTTTCGTGGGATGCAGTCACTTCCCCTCTGTTCTGCTCCTAGGCAAAGTTTTGTTTGCAGAGCCCCGCCTGAAGATTCACATGGGAACTTCTCAGCACCGCCTCGCCCTTCCAGGCAGGTTACTTCTGTCTGACTAAGAGCTCTCCTTCCAAATTCTTCACACCACATTTGTTCTTGGAAAACAGACAATTGCGGTGTTGGGTCTTAAGAACAGCTTACCCACGCTTACATGCACATGCTCAGATTCTGAGACTTAAAAGTCTACGAAGGCGAGTCATGCATGTTTGACTCACTGAATCCACAGCTTTAGAGAAAAAGAAATTAATGCAGCATCAAAAGTAGAAGCCTAGTATGTATTTTCTAGGTGGGTGGGTTGGTTTTTAATTTAGTGAATTTTTCTCTGACTGATTTAGTCATTTTGAAACATGACACTTGGACCACAGGAAACAAAAGGATTAAGAATCCAGCTCAGATTTCATCCCCTTCTCAGGATGAGAAGGCGCTGAGGGAAGAAATAAAATAATAATTACTTTCTCTGAGGTCTGATAACAGTTTTCTCCCCTGAATAGAAGTACAGTGACTTCTGTCCCCAGAATCCTCCTTGGGCAGAGCTATATAAACTGTTTATTTTGGAAATACTAGAACAGTAATCACTTTTGCCAGGAACATTCTTTGGAAAATTAGTGAGGATTGGAGAATGCTAAATGAGACAAAAAACATTTATTTATAAAGCATTTCATTATTTATATAGGGCTAAGGGATGGATAACAATGTGTGAAAGCCACCTAAACTTTTACGAAGAAAGATACAAGGTAATTCAAGAGATATTATATGCAAGTCTGTATCCCTTCATGTAGAGAAGAAATCTATTGGGCAGGGCAGGGGAGGGGAGGGGAACTAAAGAGACTGGGTGTTCATTGATATGAATGGAAGTCCAATTAGTTAGAAAAGAATGGCCTTAATAGATATCACCATTTTATAGATAAGTAGCACTGTGAAAGGATGTACTTAAGGCCATACATAACCTAGGAAGGTATTCCAACTCTCCTGAATCATGCAAATCCCACTAATGTCTACATTCCATGGAAGATTTTTTTTCTCCAATTAATATTCATTTCCGATTAACTCTGAATCTTCTACAGGAAGGGAAATGATCCTTTTCATGGCAACAACATAAACAGGGCCACTTTTAGTCCTAGAGTTAGAAAAATCATCTCTTCAAAAAGTTCTAATTATTAAAAAAAAAAAAATCAAAATTGTATATGTTGGAAACTCATTAAAGATGAAAGATGATGAAATTGTTAAATATTTTAAAAATAAACGACGACCAGGTTCAATGCAGTAAAACACTACCACATTTTCCTTACACTTGCAGGCAGAATCAGGATTTACTTCAATCTGAAAAATTTCTGTAGCCATAGCCAGATCTGCTGGGCAGGAGCAGTGCAGCTGCTGTCAGCGTGCTCAGGCCAGCCCTGGCCCGTCTCAAACCCGGCCTTCGAGCCCGTCAGGAGTTCCTGGGCTCCCAAAGAATGCGATGTGCAAACTGTTAACTGTCGTTATTAATTATTACACTCACTGTGATTTGAGCACTTAACTGAGAGCATTACTTGCATTAAAGTCCTCGGAATTTTCTAAAGTTAAATACTATTATTATCCCTATTTCATGGACGAGAAAAGAGATTGGTAAGAAAGGTGAAGGAAGTTCAAGATCTCGCCCCAGGTTGCGTAGGTAATAACTGGTGGGACCAAGCTGGGGGGAGACTTGAGGACAGCAGTTTCAAAGTGATAGCCCAGAAACCGCGGCTGGCTTCTGGATAGGCTTTGTTTGTCACAGAAATTCTTTTAAAATTTTAGAATTAAGTGTCATTTGTTTCAAAATTGGGAGATTTTTAGATAGAAATCCCAAATTCCTTTTTCTGGAAGATCTAGCAATGCCGCCTGCACATTTTTGTATGAACAACAGCTGGAGCGGGTAGCTGCTGCTTCTCTGATAGGAGACCAGCTCGCCAAGGTCCTGACTCGCCAAGGTCCTGACTAGGCCTGCTCCACGCGTTTGTAGTCCCTCCCCGGGCCCTGAGGCCTTGGAATCTGCCCTACCTGTTTAATCCCTACCTGTGCCTATGTGTCAGGCTATCTCCTTCATTCCTACCTGCCTCTAGGGTGAGGGTACAACTGGAGCTTTAAAAAGGAGAACTACTCCAGATATTAAACCTTGAAGTCTTTTCCTTTGTTTTGCTTTCTTTGGAGATTTATTAAATTCATTCACGCACTACCATTTTGGCAGGGGGTTGGGGATGCATTAGATTGATAATGCCTTTTAATAAAACTAAGGGAGTTAATATATAATTTTACAGTTTGAAAATCATCCTAGTTTTCTTCAATTTTCATATTTTTAACACTTTTTGTTTTAATTCATAAAGTCAGATTGCGTATACATTTTAACGTCTATAAATTTAAGGTGAAAAGTTGTATTTTGTCTTCATTTGCATTTATTTTTCCAATAGTGAGTTCAAATATCTTTTCATTGGTTCATTGGCCATTTGTATGTCTTTTCTTTTGAATTATCTTATCATATTTTTTATCCATATTTTTATTAGGTGGCCTTTTCTTATTGATTTATGAAAGATTTGTGGAAATTAAGAATATTAATTACTTGTTATGTGAATTTCAGAGTTTCTTCCCCATTTGTCCATGTCTTTTAATTTCGTTAATTTTTTTTGGTCATGTAGAACTTTTAAATTTTTTGTGTAGTACTTTTAAAGAAACTAAAATTCTGGCAAAGACCCTCTTCATCTTAAGGTTTTTTGTTTTTTTTTAAATATCCACATATCCAGAACTTTTCAGGTTTAATTTTTATATTTAAATTTTTGATCCACCAGTGACACATTTTTTTTCCTAATAAAGAATGAGATAGAAAATCCAGGTTATTATATGTCAAGTGGATCACCTATTACTTTACTATTATTTGCATTGTGAATCATATTTTATCCACTGTTCTGAAATGCCACATCATTTGTCAAATTCCCTTATATACTGTAGCCTCTTTCTGGAATATTTATTCTGTTTAATTTTTTGTTCATCCATTTATTGTGGCAATACTAAAGTATTTTAATTATAATATTGTATTTTAATATATAATAAAACTCATTAGTTCCTTATAAATCTTCATTTTCAGAATTTTATGGTTATTTCATGTTTATTTTATTCCATGTAAGCCTCATATCATTTTGTCACATTCCAAAAATATACAGGTCATATTTTAGCTGAGAAAAACTTATGTGCTATTAGAGGAACTGATATCTTTAAAATATTGTATTCTTATCTAAGAATAAAGTTTATCTCTCAATTTTTCCACATTTTTGGCATTATCAGTTAGATTTTAAAATGTTTGTTAAAACTGCAAATATTTCATATTTTGTTGGTATTATAGATGGGAAATTATCATACATTATTTCTCTAACTTTTTTTTTTGATTCTCTATTTTATCCTCTTACTAAGCCAGCCATCTTATGAAATCTTTCCAATGCTTCTAATAGTTGCTGTAGATTAGGTTTGATGTTTCAGATCATATAAATCACACGATTAACAAAGAAGTGAAAATATGTAGTTTAGTCTAAAAAAATCACCATTACACTGAGAAAATAGACAAAATCCCAGTGAACGTCCATTAAGTCTCCACCTTGATATTTGCGTCCTGGCTCCTGCCAGCATCTGCACTCAGATACAGGTGTCTCCCTCCCTCCTGATACTGTAGCTCTAACACCACGCCCTCCTCACTGATCCTACCTTCTTCTCCCTCCTGCAGAAGAAAACTGTTTTGGCATTCTCACTTTTTTAACATCAATTTTTCCTCTACTGCGTTATTTCCATCTATGTGGAAACATGTCATTCTTCTTCTGATCTTAAGATGAAGCGGATTTCTCTTGACCCACTTGGTACAGCTAATTCCCTTCCTCTGCTCCCTGCTACAGCGAGACTCCTGTGTTACCTACGCTGCCTCGCTCCCACGCCTCTCCTCCTCGTCTCAGAGGTGCCTTCTGCCTCCGCTCCACCACGGAAACAGAACTGCACGTGGCTAAACCCAGAGGTCAGTCCTCATCTTACCTCACTGATCTTCAAGTGGCTTCGAGGAAGCAAAATCTCAGTCCTCCTCCCACCTCACTGGTTTCAGCTTTTTCATCTCTTTTTTTTTTTTTTTTTTTTTTGGCAGTCTCCTCTATATCTTCCAAACTTAACAATGGAGTGTCCCAGGGCTTGGTTCCAGGACCTCCGTCATGATCTCTCTTCACTCCCTTGGTGATCTCATCCAGTTTCCTGCTTTTAAGGGCCACCTACAGGCGATGACTCCAGTGTATGTCTCCCATGAATTCCAACTATTATCCACATTTAATAGACATTTCAAACTTAACTTGTCCAAAATTAAACTACTGACCTAACTACTCTTTCTCCCCCCCCAAATCTGTACCTCAGATACAGCTTCCATCTTCTCAATTATCCAGAATCTGAGAAGTTTTCATCACCTCTCTCTGCCTCTAAGCTCTGTCTTATTCCTTCTAACTGGTCCCTCAACTTCCACCCTGACCCCTGCAGAGGTTAAAATCTGATCTTGTCATTCCTCTGTTCCCAAATACCCCAGTGGCTTCCCATTTTACCCAGGGTAAAAGCCAAAGTCCACATGATGCCTATGATGATGCCTTTGCACCCTGGGTCCCCTGTTACCTGTCTGGCTTCATTTGCCACCACTCTCTGCTTGCTCACTCTGCACCAGCCACACGGGCCTTCTGGAACGTGGCAGAAATGATCCCACCTGGGAGCCTTTGCTCTTGCTTTCCCCTGTGCCTGGGACCCTCTCCCCTCACGTTCACATGATTCACTTCTCAAATGTAATCTTAGGGAGGTTTCTGTGGCCACCCTGCTTAAACTATAAATCTGCCCCCGACCCCGTTCCTTTCCCTGACTTATGGTATTTCACCTGTAGCTCTTATTACATCTTCTAACTTAGTAAATAGATAGTAATATTTTTAAATTTCATTTATTATCTGTCACCCACAACCATAATCCTTTGAAGATAAGCATATACAGATGTAGATATAAACAGTTTTTTATACTCCTTCACTCTGTCATATAGAATAGTAGCTGGCACGTAGTGGATTCTCAATAAATATCTGCTTAATTTTGAATAGAATAGTAATATCTATTTTATGGGGACTAAAAAGAATGAAATAGAAATACTGGACAAGAACAGTACAAAAAGCAGATGGGGATAAATCTGAGTAAAAGCATTCTAAAGTTCTTCTATTGATCTGGAGAGAATTAAGGTATCAACTTAGAATTTATTAGATACACATACTAAAAAGTAGACGGTAAAAAACAACAAAGAAAAGCATTAAACCACTTAAAACATGGTTAAAAAGGAGAAAGAATAGTAGGAAGAGCAGGAAATAATAGAAAACAAAAAGTAAGATGACAAAAGTCTGAACATATCAGTAATCACAACAAATTTAAAAGGACTACACCTACCCTTTAAAGGTTAGAGATTTTCTGATTACATACAACATTTAAAACCAACGAAATGCAGCTAAATGTTCTTTAAAAGAAGCAAATCTGAAACTTAAGGATACAGAAAGGGTGACATCAAAGGAAAGTTAAATGACCTACCCCCAAAAGCTCTAGTGATGCAAAACAAACATCACTGTAAGGGAAGGTTAAGTCCATCACATGAGAGCAAACGGTTCAGTTCACCTGGAATGTACAAGTCTAAAGTCGAGGGCCCTAAGTAAGAAAAGTCTGAGTATATCTGAAGAGTAGAATGTAGGAGAAAGAAAAGAAAAATACGTAAAAATGTTATAGGACATCTTAATTCGTGACCTATGTTTAAATGTTTTTTTTTTTTTTTTTTTTAACTATGTATTTGCTAGATTTGGGTATTTCTTTTCTTTTCTTACATTACAATCTTCGGGCCCATGGATTTAAATAAACCTTATAAAACCTATGTGAAAAATCTATGCCAAAGTCTGTGGAAACCGGGCATGTTCATAAGCACGTGTCATTCCCACCTTGTCTCTTCTAGGGCACAGGCTCAGAAAAGGCACGCCAGCAGCACACAGGTGTTCAGCGGTGCCTGCAGCACTGCCTCGCTGCTGGAGGCTGCAGCCCTCACCTGGATGTTGAGCTGCTTGTCATGCAGTGCTCTTTGCAGCTCCAGGAGGCTCCCCTTGAGGGTTCTCAGCTTCGCTGCCAGCTGCTCAGCCTCGTCCTTTCTGTGAGCCTTGCCCTCCAGAAGCAGGTTGTCATTGTGGACCGAGAGCTCCGATAAGGCCACCACCTTCTGCTCAATTTCCACCAGCATGTTCTGGGACAACAGAAATAAGGATGACATTCACACACTCCGGCAGCCTCCGCAGAGACAGTTTCTCACAGCGAAACGCGACACGTCCTCGAGTCTTTCACCAAAAGAACGTGCCTTCATGGGTTTTTTTCCCTAGTTTTCCTACGGCCTTGAAGAATAGTATATGGGATTTAAAAAAATTCCTTGAGCATCTTAATTTTTCTCTTATTTAAGATTAGCTATTATATAATGAAAATCGTATTGGAAAAAACACATGGAAAGCCCACTTTACATAGCCAACAGATAAGGAGAAAAGACCATGTCTTAGTGTTATCTCATTATTACAGTTATTTTATTATATTACTGTTAGATTGCGATGCTTATGGCTAATAATAGTAAAGACTTCACATGATCAAAACTCTTCTTGTTCATTTGCAAAGGATTCTTTTTCAAAACGTTGCTTCTCTGAGCTGAGTTTTTATTTTTCTGATCGTTGCTCTTATTTCTTTTTATTTATTTATTTACTTTGTTTCTTCGGTGACGTATTTTTAACCTTACATTTCTGAACGTCTCCCTAAGAATTTTACTTTCACTTTCTGCGACAACTCTCTAGTGCTGCAGGTTTTCTACTAAAATGGAGGCTAATCCAGAGAAGAAGCAAAATTGTCTCCCTTCTTTCAAGGCAAGACTTAAAACAAAAACTAAAACAAAACAAATCAAAAAACCCAACAAAAAAGAAACCTAGCAAAACAAATAACACCTGTTTTATTTTCTACAGAAATTATTCTTTTTTTATATTCCTTTCCTATGAACATTTTCAAATGTACTTTCTAATCTATCGAGTAATTTTCAACCAAGCAATTTACTAATGAGAAAACATATTTTATTTCCCTGTATAAAACCAGAACTACTGACATGAACTTCTAAGAAGTAGATTTAATCCAAAAAACTAGAATTAAATGGAAAAGTAAAATTTTTAATGAAATGGGATTTAAAGGATGATATCCTGAGGATTATTTTGGGGAAATTAAAAAAATTTTGTGCAGCACTGACTTTTGCATTAAGCAAAGCTGGCACAGTGCTGGGGGTCCGTAATATTTTGGGGAGCCCAAGAAATGTCTTAATTGTAATTTCTTTTAAAGTCAGAAGGAAAAAATGAACATAATAATAATGAATCCACTCTGGATCACATTAGACTTTGTATCAAAGCAGTTATAAAATAAAAATATAATTTTTAGTATTTTTATAGAGGGAAGAGCCCATGGAAGCAAAGTTCTCAGGGCCCCAAAAGTCATAATGTGGCCCTGATTAAGTGTAAAAGCCATATTTATAATTATATAACTGGCTTTGAATTCACAGAGGAAATGCTGTGTACTTGTGTAATTCTGTATGCTTCTAGTTTTTACAAATATTGTCAAAATGCCACTTTAATACTTTGTAAAAATCCTGAAATACATTATCTGAAGTATGGACCTTATGCATAACTATAAAAATAGAGCTATCTAAAAAAAGGGAGATGTGGGAGTAATGATAAAACATTTTGAAATGCTAGTGCATGTGGTAATTTCAAGTGTGAGAAGGAAATGCTAAAAATAGATGTCTCTTTTCAACAAGCAACTTTAGAAAAGATAATATAAAGAACAGAAAACAATAGCAGGTGTTTGTCTATTGTCTACCATCAAGGCAGACAATAATAGTGCCTTGAATATATGTAAGTTGCCCAAAGAATTTGAAAATACAAATTGTAATGATCATTATTACAATAAACTTCAAATCATACAAAAAATGACCAAAATGGCATACTACATATTAAGAAAAAAAATAGTGTTCATTAATTTAGTGGTTTTTGCATATTTCTTTTGATGCCAAACGAGATAAATATGAAGTCATGCTTCCTGATATTTAACCCTGAAGATTAGGTAGGGTTTTCTAGAGAATGGCTAGTTAGTTAGTTACATGAAGTCTAATATTTTCATCATCATTGAAATTTGATAACTGGCACATGGGTGTTCATTATCAATTTTCTGTACTTATATGTGCATTCGAAATTTTCCATAACCAAGAGGTAAGAAAATAATATTACGATAAAAATCTTAACGCCAGTACTCTTGACATTAATTCTCAGAGACCTCACATCAGAGAAAGGAAATTCTCTGCTTCCAAAGGCAAGCTCCCTGTGTTTAGTCTGTCTGCCTAGAACTGACTGTTTTTCCAAGTTTTCCAAAAAAGCATATTAGAATTCGAACCAAAACGGCAACAGAGCACGTAGGGACACTTCTCGCTGTATTTAGCCAGTGTCTGATTCTCTGATACTAATTTTTCTCATTGGCTTTGTATTTCTTTTAGCCTCCATATACAGACACTATAAGTGTTTTTGTATCAATAGTCTTTTTAAAAATGTCCCTTAGAAAGTTGAAGATTTTCTAAAGATTAGACATTATTTGGTAAAATTTTTCAAAAGACTAAGTTCAAGATTTTGGATTTCATTTAAGTTTTTATAAGGTATTGTTTTTCTATTCTCTAAATATGTAAAGTATATAGGTTGTGAAAAATCCGATATCTACACCAAGTCTTTCTTATTATGTTTTCTGTGTGTTTTTACACTTAAAACCGTGCTTTGTGATTTGACATACTCCTTTGAGACCATCTGCATACCTGGCAGTCCACCAGCTGGGCGTCCATGTCCATGGGCTCCTCGGGCGTACCCAGTGCTAGGTCCAGAGTGGCCTTAGTGCTTAAGAGCCAATGGTCCAGCTCATCGACTTCAGAGCGATACCTCTGCAGGGCCTGCTCCTGTCTCTGTTCCTCCAGCTGGTCATTTAACTTCTCCTAATGAATTAAGCAGAATGTAACATAGATTACCCAAGGGTAAAATTATTAGACTTCAACGCAATAGACCAGTGGTTCTCAGCTCTGGCTGTACATCAGAACAAATTGTGAAATAATACTTATGCTTGGGCCACATACCAGAACAGCAAATTAGAATTTCTGGAGGTGAGTCTCAAGATTAGTATTTTTTAATAGCTAGTATTTTTTAAATCCTATGATTTTAATGTGCTTCTAGAATTGAAATGTTCTTAAGTGACATAGCTTTAGGACCAGGCAGATCATGTGAATGATGGAAATCAATCAAAGATTAGAACAAAACAATGCATAAGACAGCTGGTAAATGGCAGCAGGTACTTGACCTCAGTGCTGGGGAAACTGTAGGGAGTGGTGGGGACTGCGGCAAACTGAAGGACATACAGTCCACCTAAAAAGGCAGCATGATGCAGTTTCAGGCAATTCATTCCTGCAAGAAGGCATGGCCCAGTGTTACTGGTTTCTTGAGTGAAGACAGAAATTCAATGTTTTTGTTTGGATCTCTGGATTTTTTTCAATGATGGCAAATAACTTACATTTAAAAAAACTATCCAGGCCAATCAGTTTATTTCGAAACTCCACAAGGGTTTTATAGAATAACTGGGGACAATATTATAAATTAAAAATTTAATTCTTAAGATACTCTAAATATCTTCACTTAAAATTTAGTTTATGAATAATTTACTATTTTTAAAATCAAACTTTTAAAAAATAGCTGAAAATAAAGATTAAACAGAGCAGACACATTGGTTTTAAATTTCTCCCAAATAAGAAATAGACAAATATATGATCTGACTAATCTTATAATAGGCATAATTCGAAAAGCTCACACACCCAACAACAAGACCATGGTTAATTGAATTATGCTATAACCAGTAGCTAAATAAAATAATACTAATGAGAAATGTATCAAGAACTCATTATTTCCCAGGGAAGCTGCTAGACGAGGAAACAGACACGCTAAAGGCCTTTATGGAGTCTCTAGTCTGACATCAAATATACATAGTGCCAGGAATGATGAGAGAAGAAAGAAAAAGGAAAATAACTTCTTTTTAACACAAAAGTTATTGTTACCAAAACTGCTCTCTCGATTAAATAATATTAAAGGTAAGTAACATGAGAACTGGAAGCACCAGAATAAATTTTCATGGACCAGTGTGCTCGCGTTGGCCGCCAGCAACCAAGTATTTATTGACTCGTCACGGCACCAGTAACACTATTCACAAAACTCTCTTCCATACAGCAGACCATTGTGCAAACCTTCCACCATTATTCCTCACAGGGCTCGTGCCTACCAAGTATTTGCTTCCCACATTCTCAATTTGTCATGCTGAAATGAGGCAGAAAGGGGAGAAAAAGACGCATTCATGGCTCCACACTGACAGTGCTGTGTTCACGACAGCCTCCCCGAGACACGACACCAGCTTCTTACGAACGGGGAACAATAAAAATGTAGGTCACGGAAGGAACCCAGATACCTGTCCGCGCGACTGTCAGAGTCAGTGCGGACGACAGGGGTGACCTCAGAGCTGCTCGTTACCTCCAACAGCTGTTGCTTCCCGGACGCTTTCATCTTGATGGTGGACATGCGCTCTGCTAAGACGGTGAGCGTGGACTGCAAGGCCAGCTGCTCCGCGGGGTCAGACTCCGGGGACCCGGACACCAGCTCGTCTGCGAGGGACGACTGGAGCTCACTGATTTCATCTTGAAGCATGAGAATCTCGTCCATCAGGGCCTGCGGAAAAGACTGGAATCACGCTCATGTATATATATTTCTTTGCACTGAGAAAGCAAAGAAATGTCACATTTCTAATGTCACGTTCCTAAAGATATTTCACTGGAAGGCATTGAACCAGCAAATAGGGGACCCATTAACCTAAGTTTCACGAAGAAAGTACCAGATAAAATGTCAGAAAATGTCTGACTTCAAAACCATTTGTGGCACTAACTTAAATAAATTTGAACGAGTTAATTAATCTTTCTGGTTTTCGACAGGCTCATCCATAATCCGAGGGGGGTATGCTTAATTGTGTTTGAGTCTACAACTAATTCTATGTTGAAAATAAAATTCATCACTTTCTTTCTCAATGTGATTTCCCCCCAAATTTCTCCAAGTTTGAGACAGCAGTGCGTTTTAATCCAAAATTCATACAAGACGGGTGCAATCTGTCACCTGTTTGTATGTCATCACCCTCTCCTCATTTTCCTCTTTTGCTTCTCAACCTAAAATTGAAGTCTCTCAGGGCTAACCTCCAGGCCCTCTTTTCTCTCCTCCCAGACCCTCCCAGGTGATGTCCTCCAAAGCTTTAAATGATTTCTAACAGTGAACACTCCCAAAGGTATGTTCCTAACCCAGACACCTGGCCCTGAATTTCAGGCTCATATATTCAACTTACATGTTTCACGGGTATCTCCATCTTAGTCTGTATAAAACCTGCTTCCTCCCCTGCTTTCCCCACCTCAATAAAAGGCACCGCCCTAGGAATCATTAGTCACACTTTCCTTCACTTGCCAAATCCGATCCAACATCAAACCCAATTGCTTTCATCTCCAAAATATATCCTGTATATCAACGTATCTCCTCTGCCCCTTTGTGTTAACAGTCGACTGTTGGGCCTACCTGCTTAGACTCCTACTTCCCCAGTCTACTCTTCACAAAGTAATTAGAGTGAACTTTGATTTCTTATTTATTTGCTTATTTATTTTTTAGAGTGAACTTTTAAACAGGTAAATCAGATCCTCTCGCTCCCCTGCTTTAAAATAATTTGTGGTTTAATTGCTTCTAAAATAAAGTCCAAGCTCCTTATCATTCCTGTACGGTCTCACCCCTGCCTGCCTCTCAGACTATACTCCTTTCTCGCTCGCTACACCCCTGCCTTCGTGAGTTACTCCAGGACTCTCAGAAGTTTCTGAAAAATGGCGCCCCATTTTCCTAATCAACATCTTTATTCAATTACACATGGTTTTTATTTCTCATTTTTTTTGCGTGTTTTATGACTTGCTCTTTAGCTGAAGACTTGACAGGAGACATTCTTATTTTGGATTTAATTGGTGCATTAGAAAAACAGGCCTTACTGTAGAAGGGGTAACCATGACTTCAAGTAAAGGAACATTGGCTTTGTATTTGCCAGTATTTTATGGTTTCTAACATTGCCCTATTTGCATAATTCCCACCTCTTCCATAGGACTGACTGTAGGCTTCACTGTAAGTGCAGTGCCTTCTCAGAGTGGGTTCTCAATAAATATTTTAAAGACAAAACAACAAACGATCCTTTTCTTTCCCCGATATCAAGTCTAATCACATTTGATTAATTTCTTAAATAAACTATTGTACAAGCATTATTATATACGTCTAGAAAAGTGCACAGACTAAATGTACAGCTCCGTGAATCCTTACGGACGGCACGAGTGTCCACGCTCTTGCCACCCAGACCAAGAAACACACGACCACAAGCCCCCTGAACCCCCTCCCAGTTCCTACCACCCTTTTTCTCAAAGATGACCGTGGCCTTGGCTGATAGACGTCACTGATTACTTCTGCCTGTGTTTGAGGTCTCTAGACATGGACTTATACTGTTTTGTGTCGGCTTCTTTCACTGCCTGTCACCACTGCGAAAGCCTGTCGTGCTGCTGCACGTAGAAAGCTGATCATTTTCATTGCTGTGACATATTCCACGGTCATGTGATCTGCGGATCTTTTCTATTTAAGCCTTTCTAGTGGGTTCCTAGTGGTAATCTCCTTGTAGTTTTAATTTGCATTTTCTTGATGACTAATGAGATGGAGTACTTTTTCCTGGGCTTGTTGGTCATCTGGATATCTTCCTTTTTGACTGCCTGCTAAATATCTTTTGCCCATTTCTGTTAGAGTCTTCCCTTTTCTTATTGATGTGTGGAGTCATTTATTTATTCTGGATAGGAGTATCTGTGTTTCTGTTGGTTCTGTGTATTGCAAATATCTGCTCCCATTTTGTGATGTGGTATGTCCCTTAATGGAAAGAGACTTGCTTAATGGTGCCTTTGGATAAACAGAAGTCTTAATTTTATTGTAATCTAATGTATCAGCATTTCTTCTGTTGGAAAAGTTAGGGCTTTTAGTGTCCTATTTAAGAGATCTTTCCCTACCTTGAAATCATGAATACATTCTCACATGTTATCTTCTAGAAGAATGCTATTCAAAAGATTGTCCAGGAAATGGTATTAGTCTGCAAAATGTCACCAGTTCATGATGAGATAAAGATGTTGTAGGTAAATGTTAAGAAACTTTTACAGCAACTTGACATCAGCATGCTACCCAAGCAGTATTTTATTTTATTTTACTAAAATACTGGTCTATGCTGGAGTAGAAATTAAAAAAAAAAAATGTTTAAAAAGATTTTTCACTGCAGATAGTTTGAGAAGCTGTTCTAAAACTTCTTTTTTTTTAACTTAACAGATCTACAATCCACCTGAACTTAATTGTTGTGTCCAATAGAGGTAGGGGTCAAAATTTTTATTATAAGGATATCCAATTGACCTGGCTTTATTAAAAATATTTTTTATTCAGTGTTGTACACTTGACCTAAGTTGAGTGTCTATGGAGGTTGAGTGTGCTTCTGGCTTCTGATTCTGCTCCATTGACCCACTTGGCTGTCTGTGTCAACGCCACCCTCTCACAATTACCATAGTTTTATAAGTCTCACTCTCTGCTAAGATCCACCCTTCAACTCTATTCATCTTCTTCAAGGTTGTCTTGGCTGCTCCTGATCCTTGCCCTTTCCAATATACATCTTTTCATACATTTGCGATGTAGCTTGTCCATAGATTTAGATTTAGCTTGTCAATACCACCAAAAAAACTTCCTGAGATGTTTTAATGGGATTGTAATGAACTTACAGACCGATTTTGTTTGTTATACATTCAAAATGCTTTTTGTTTAGTACATTATTTTCTACTACTTTATAATCATTTTTGGTACTTGATTGACAAAAAGCATAAAATTCAGATATTTGGCCTGTTTAATTTAAAGTTCTCTCCAGATCTACACTAACCTCATGGTGGCTTTTTCTGCATCGACCCCCCGCACAAACAAGAAGAGCCCCTCACTATTTCACACCGTGTTTATTGTCATTCTGTCCTCCGTGCCTTTCCTCACACGTTCACGTTTACAGTATCCCACCCACTCTTGCTGCCATTCCAAATTTTCAAAATCTGTGTCTTCCAAAAGACCTGCTAGAGTCTCCTTTTATCTCCTTTCTGCCACTGCAGCCCACAATCACATTGCTTTTTCTTGGTACAATGTTAGTAATTCACTCCACCCCTAAAGCATGAAAAAGTTTGTCTTTAAACATAAAAAAGGTCTGGCAGTCAAATATGTCTTCAGCCATAACTGTCTCAGCTGGTGGCCAGCTGCTTCCTTACCACATCTGACTCAAAAATAAGGAGAGGAAGACGAAATGCAAGTCTTTGGGTTTCTGACTTGTGGTTATGAGGAGGGTGTGGGCATGACACTTACGTGGTTTAGAGAACTACCTTGGGCTTCTCTAAAATGACTCAAGTCTGAGAAGAACATCGAGTTTGTGTCTGGTTCAACACCGAAGGTAAACTTGAATTTCCCTGTGACTTTCAGAACTATCTGTAGCAGCATGGTTTGTTTCTAATGTTGGGTTGTTATACATATTATACAAATATAAGCAAAAAATAACCTCAGGGCTCTGTCTATTATCTGTCCTTGGCCTTAGAGTGGCAAAGACAACACATGCCCACAAAACGTTAGCTGCCCATAACAAAGGTCCCTACCACAGCGGGCTCATTCAGAACAACAAGCCACAAGGCAGCCTATGAACAGCATTAATGTCTTAAAATTAAATCTACTGCACATTTTAGAGAGGCCAACAAGACACAGTGCTCCACTCAAATTCCATGGATTTAGATAAGTGTTTAGAGAAAAACTGCAGGAATTAGGTTAGCTCTTTAAAGAAATACGTATACCTCCAAGAGAGCATTGGGAAAGAAAGAATAATGGAAGCGTTTTTATTAATTTTTTAGGAACTATAAAAAACATACTGGACTCTCTCACCCATATTCAACTGGAATTTAGAAACAGTGATTCTGTAATAGTGCTTTTTAAGTACCATTCCAGAAGCCAAGAACTAATTTAGACATTGTGATGCCATTAGCTTTTCACAATTTGTAGAACTTAGGTACGGACAGCAGAAGTTAGCAAAAGGAGGTCAGATGGAAAATGTTAGATTTGTGGTTACATAAGAAATGCATTACTTATACTTTGCCTCTCACTAGAGCATTATATAATTGTTAAGCTCAAATAACAGTAATAGTCACTGAATTAGCTACATTTCCTCACTGCTGTAATTGTGAGCATTACCACACCCAACTTAGTAAGGACAAAAAATCACGTGGCTGGCCTTAATTACAAGAAAAGTCACAGATTTGTTTTGAATTTATAATACTTAGCATTAAAGTGCAAGTTTGAGTTTTCTCCATTAAATCCCTCGAACAAAATAATACTTTGCTCTACATTCAGCTCATATGTGTTTTCATACGAAATGACCGAGAGGCAGGGTGTGGTCGTGAGTGGGAGCTAATTTGCATTTTTAATTAGGAACTCTAGAATGTCTGGGAAGATCCTGTTTTCATGGAGATCCTAAATCCTGTGAGACCCAGTGAAGGGTCTTCGGGAGCTGTGGTCACCTGGGACACAAGAATGATGAGCTTTGAACAAAAGCAGAGGGGACCCAAAAGTAGAGAGAGTCATACTATGTTAGTCATACTATGACTCCGGAAACATGGGCGGCTGACAATCTGCGCGAGTGACACTCAAATTCGCCTTATTCCAGCCTTTGGATAATTTACACCAATTCCTTTTGGAAGCTTAAAGGGAGCTGTAATGGAATGGAGGGACATTGTCCTGCCCCTCCAGGGACAATGAAGCACAGGTGGGTGTGGTGGGGTGGGGGGAGAGAGACAGCAGGGCAGACGGAGCCCCAGGGAGCACACTGTAGCTACCTGGACAGCCCCTTGAGATGACAATGAGGCGGCTGTTGACAATTAGACAATCAGAGTATCAATTAAAGAGGACCATGTTAGTCAGAAGAAAACTGCATTGTAACAGTCAGCAGAGTCTCTGACCGCCCTTGAGATTGGTTTGGTCTGGGTAAACAAAGGTTAATTTTAACTTTATATTTTTATAGCACCTTCCCCAAACCAGACTGACTATGGGTGACCCTGGGACAGCAGAAACCCCACAGAAGATAGGTTTCCAAAATGAGGCCTAAAATGGATGTTATGCACTTCGATTTTTACCTTAGTGTCACAATAAAAGTGTCAAAAACCTGAAATCACTGTTTTTTAATATGTTGTCTCTAGAGGAAACATTCTTATTTTTGCGTCATACTGCAAGGTCTTATATTGTAAGAGAATGTAATTTTATTTTAGACTACACTTATAAACAAGCAATGTATTCCCAGGTTCTCCTGGGTTCCAAAACTATATCAATGTAAAGTAGCAGAAAGATAAAGTATAGAGTTTCTCTTTTAAAGCTGATAAACTTTCCCATACTTGATACACATATCACATTATGCTTTTATCGGTATTAATTTGCATCTAAAAATACCTTTCTTTTCTTCTGCCTTTTATAGGATTGTCACATGCTCCTAAGTTTGGGTTGGGTACGGGCAGCATTTCCCCATGGTATGGTGACTGAATAAGTGAATGCATACCTTAATACTCCTGCACCTCTGTTATATCTGATTGTGCCTTAGCAGTACACCTAATAATATTGCTAAAGCATTAACCAGATTTTAATATATGCACTTCCTTATCATGCATTTTAAATAGATGCATTCTTAACAATACTTTTCTGAGTTAGGTTAATCTGCTTCTTTTGCAAAGCTATGCATTGCCTAGTTTATATAACCTTTTAAGAAATGATTCAAGTCAGAGACAATAACAAGATTATAATTTAGAACCCTTTATTCTTCAACTGCTTCTTTGCCCACTGAAGTCTGAGAGTTGTTCTCTTAAGTGATAATGAGGAGGTGCTGGGCATACACTGGCCGTTTCTTAAAACAATACCCAGAGTACCCAGGGAAGGTAGATGCCAGGAATATTTTCTTATAACAATGGTTTGTAACAAAATAAAAACAATGTGGCAACTATAAGGAAATACACGTTATGTAACAACAGAGAAAAAGTAACATTAGTGAATGTAGCTTTTTAAAATTAGGTTAAAGCTTTCTTTTTCCCTTCCTAGGTCCCTCCCTGAAGCAGTAACAAGCCATTTGGGATCTTGTTTACTCCCTAAGAACTGATACAGTTAAAAATGTCAGTCTGCTGTCCCCAACACAGGCTTGGCGGGAGACCAGTGGGTCACAAGAGTGCACCTTTTTAATCATGCAGGAAACTGAGGTCATCGCTATTTTTACCTGATGTTCAGCCATCTGGCTTTCAGGACTCCTGCCAGGCTCTAGATTCTCACTGAGTTTCATCTCGATGGCCTCCATTTTTGTGGAGATGGACTGGAGGGTGTCCTGGTACTTTTGCTGGCGCTCCAAAGCTTCATAGAGTGTGCGCTGCTTTTCACTGATCTAAAGAAGGAAAGGGATATTAGCAAATGTTTGTTAGCCCCTTATCTGCAAGATTATGACATTTCTTTCCTCACTGCTTTACCTCTGTGGCCAAACAGAGGGTATACAACTGTGCACGGGGTGTGTAAACTCTCTGCACGTATTGCATAAGACGACCAGTATGATAATCATGTCCGAGCTTAAACAAGTCCAAGTTTCCAAGACTTACCACATTCTTTAACGTTTCCCAAGAACGCTGCAGATCATCCAGTTTAGCAGTTGCAGGTGGCTCCAGTCCTGGCTCATAGAATTCCTGGGATGACAACGTGCTGGGGTGAATCTTTGCAGCATCTGTCTGCAACCTCTCAGCAGACAGGGCTTGGTAATAAGCAATATCCTGTGGGTGCAAAGCACAGTGTTGGAGTGAAGGGGGAGACAGAGCTTAGGTTAACATGCTCTGGGTGCTATTTGTCATGCGGGAAAAAGATTTAGGATTCACATCTGTCTCAGTGGCTACAACTATATCCAGTAAATTCTTGTGAGAAGAAGAACGTAAAGATCGTACCAAGGCATATTATAGTTGCTTTAGAATTTGTTTATGTTTAAAACAATGAACAAATTTACTAATATTCCAAGTTGCCAAAACTCATTCTTATACTTGGTAAAATGGAAATACACAGGATTTAAGTAATACACATATTTAAAGATTGATTGGTAGAGCAAAAAAAAAAAAAAAAATCTAAATGATTTTTTAAAAACATTTCCTAAAATGCTGTTTAAAGTTTTGAATAATTTTTAAAATACTTGCTTTAAATAAAAATTAAATCTATAGAAAGTCATTTTTCAGATATAGCCAGATCTTCAATATTGGAGAGCTCATTATTCTCAAAAATTAATTTAAATATTTTAATATTAAGTAAAGAAAAATATAATGGGAAGTTAAAACTACTCTAAAAAAAACAATAAAAAGGTATCCTTTTGGTTGGAATCAATACACAAAAAGATAATCAAAGTGAATAATATAAAATCAGGCTTTTCAATTATTTTTATTTCTTGGGTTCTAAGTAATATTACATTTTATTAGTACTGGTGATGGAATCTACTATATTAAGACATATAATTCACGCATTTTCAGTTGTTTCTATGGTTATTTATCTGCATATTCGTAGAAATTGAATTGTGAGTAACGTTTGTATTCTAGGAATTCCGATTAAAGAGCCCACTACTTTTGTAGTTGTACTGTTGAAGAAAATCACGTTAATTTAAAATACCTGAGCCTTACTGATGATACTGTCTTGATACAAAGTATTGACGGCCTCAGTCACCTGAGAAGCCCAGGTAGTGCAGGAAGGGGTCTGGTGTTCGGGGGTCTATGCGAGGGCAGAGCAGGGTCAAGTAGCAGAATAAGTTCAGACAGGAGTCTGACACCTGAGATCCCAGTTGAACTTCTCCTCCTAAGTAGCTATATAATTGGAGCAAGTCAGTTACATCTGCGCAAAACTGGGTGTTCTGAGGATTAAATGAAGTCATATTTGAGGGGCCGTGAGACCTTCTACCTATTTTGTTATTGCTGATGAGGTTTCCAGGTAAGTTCCTAACATTTATTCATGATATTTAGAAGACTGGTTTCTCTGCATTCCTAACCCTGTCATTATCTTGGGTAGATCACTTTGGTATTCTCAAGTCCTTGATAAGCTCGCATTCCTTCATCCGCACCAGCTTCCACCCCACCTCAGTCCTCCACACCCTGGAACATGATAGTCTGTCCTCCCTGAATCGATTCCCTCTGAAATGGTTCCCTCTCCATGTACTATTCTAAAGTTACTTACACCCTGCTTTTGCCAACACCTTCATTCCCTGTAATCTCTGCTTATCCCACATGGAAAACCCCAACTAGGGCTCAATCCAACTTCACTGCTCAGAGCGCATGTGTGTGCATGCTCACACAAACACAAACACCTACGCGGACACACAACTGAAGCCATCCTGAACTCAAATTTCCCAAAGTCTGTCTATATTTAGACTCACCTTTACCTTATGCTTGCCAGTTCCCTTGCTAAGGATAACCCTCGCACCTACTCCCAGAATTCCTTCCACCTTTGCTCTTTCAAGGTCCTCGGTCCATTCATATCCTCCCCCTCTCTATTTATTGTCTCCTCAGCATATAGTCAAATCTTTTCCATCTGAAAACACATACACACGTTCTTTCTTTTATAATTTTCTTCTTGCAGGATATCATATATCAGAAAATTCCACAAATCACAATGTGATCATCATGCTTGAATACACTTGCACACACATTCGTAATCACAGTTTCTTCCTTTTCTCCCTTTCACTTCGTAATCCAGTAACTGAAAGGGGTAGTTTATACTTGATACGTTCTCGCCCTCACTCTACTTCTAAATATCCAACTGGGCTTCAATCATAATGACTCTTCTGTAAAAGCATCCCATCATCAGTGGCTCTTCTTTAGAAAATAAAATGATTTTTCAGCCTTTCTCTTGCTTGACTTCTCAGCAGCATTCGATGCCATTGGCCACTCCTTTTGGGAAACATTTTCCCTTTCATCTCTCTTCTCCTACCAGCTCTCCAGTCATTCACTCTTTCTCATTTGTAGTTTGTTTTTTTCCACTCATTCTTAAATATTGGTGTATTTATAAGCTCCTGACTCATATATGCAGTTGCACATGTATATCCCAGTCTCTTTTGACTCCACATTTTTTTAAAAATCTCGGAAGAGAACTGGACTTAGGAGAAAAATGATAAAGTATCATCTATCTTTCACCTAAACTATAAACTTGGGATTTATTCTCTATTTCGTCTCTCCCCCTACCACTCACGGTTCATGCAAGAATGAAGTTCTACTGACGCATACTCTTGCCGCAGCGCTGGTTCAAATTCTCATCACAGCACCAACTTCCTAATTCCCAGGTTGCAAACTGGCCGTCTGCAGACTGCCTCTTGCCTATATACATTTAGCTTGGTTTATACAGTGTTTTAAATGGTTTGAAATTTCTCTTCACTGAGACAAGTAGATCTCATGAGAATCCAGATTTGTGGCTTCTCTGCAAACCAGAAAGTAAGTAAGACTGGACTCTGTGTCCACGTGGCTGCAGAAATTCTAACGGAGGTGAAGCTGCCGCCTTTATGTGGAGAGGTACTGTCCAGGTCACGACGGTCCCCCTGTAGTTTCTCTCATTTGCACCATAAGCTGACACTCAGCATCAGAGTGTGCAATTCCTGCCCCTAACTAGCTGCCCTGGCTCTGAATCTGGCCATCTCCATTCCATTGTCTACTTTAATCCAGAAAGAGCTGTTCTAAACCTCACTTCTGTACATAGATTCTAGTTAAATTCAATGGTCAATTATTAGCTTCTGGATAAAGTTCAAGTTCAAGTTCTTTTGTGTGGCGTTCAAGGCCCTTCGTGATGTGTTTCCTGCATCCCTCTCAGCTTCATTTCTCTCCCTCCTTCTCCTCCAAATCTATGTTTCTCCAATTATACTGATACTATTTGCAGCTGCTTTGATGGGCCACTTTCCTTCCCACCACCACACCTTCCTACGTGTGGTTCCTCTGCCCGAAAAACTTCACATCACTCCAGCTCCCTCCAGCTCCCTAACTCGTGCTCTACCCTTAAAGCTGACGGTTGCCATCCTTGACAAATACCGAACTCCAGCCTGGTTTCCGTGTTTCCTCTCTGTCTTCTCTTAACATTCAGTGTTTCCCACTGGCATGTCATTTGTGCCATTCTATTTTAATGACTTGCCTGCTCTCACAGACTGTGAGCGCCCTAAAGACTGGAGAAGTGCCTGTGGTCTCCGACCGTGAGCACATCGGGGAGTGTTTGGCAAATGACAGGCAGACATCTACGCTCATAGTGAATCATACATGTAAAAGCAATGTCTACTATTTTATATGCATTTACATACTATTACTGTCCACACAAAAAAAAGTTGCTTTAAATGTTGCAAACATTTTAAGTTACTCTATTATAAATGAAGAAGGCTCTTAAAAGAGCTAGAATAAAATAAATTTGTTACCCATAAGTCTTTTTTTCTGGCTCTTTTGTGAGTGATTGTGTGTATATGTATGGCTCAGGCCTGTTAGACAGGAATAACAAATCCTCGTTTCTTAAAAGGGTTTGAAACTATATCATCTTTTGTAGGTGAATAACTAGGATCTATTTGAGCACTACATAGATTCAGTAAAATAAATCTATCAGTCCTATAAGTAACTACTAAATAAAGGCAATATTTGATAAAGTAAAGAATCATCCTTAGAAATATGTCTTTCGTTGCTTATGTGCCCAAGTTATGGGAGTTATTATCAGTAGATTTCTAAGGAAATACATTTGGAAAACCGTAACTATTGTTTAATCAGCATTTCCCAGTTGGGAACGTGGTTTTACAAGTAACATCACATTAACATTTTTTAACAATTTTATGAATCAAGCAGCATTGCTTCCTGTTACTAATGAGGGGACTGAGAGACTTTCCAGGGACATCCAGCTTAGAGAAGGAAGAGTTGGAAACGTTCTGAGCCCAGCACTCTACCCATTACGCTCTTTTTAAATCTTCCTTCCTAAACTCTTTCCAGGAGCCGAAGTCTCAGCCTGTGTCTCAAGGGCTCAAGAAGACTGTAGCCACTTCTGGGGCTGCTTCAGTATTTCTACCCTCGAGTAAGCAAAATCGCTACCACATTTCAGCTAAGAGCTACTGTCGGAGACAGAGCACATTGCCTGTGGGGGAATCAGTGAGTTATATAATGAGATCTACTTACAGAAGCAGCGAGCACATAACCATTTTTTAACAGCTGCGACTCTGTCAAGCAGTTATATTTGGCTGCTCCTTGAAACAGCTGTGCACATTCTGTGCAGTGTTTTGAGTCTGAAAACTGGAACTTATGGAGATTCTAAATGTCCTCCTCAGTTTCAAGAGAAAATTTTGTAAATCCAGTGCATCACCGGCCATGTTGTAGAATTTGCTCATTTTCCTCTGACTTATATTACTGTACGAGACTATGTAGCCATAATGATGGTGCCAATTTGTTTCAGCAACACCAAGCAGTAATACTGTGCTTTTTAACATCTTCCGCCTAGTATAGCTGCCTGACATAAACTAAATACTTTAAAAAATAATTGTAGTGACATATCTAAGTATGTTAGGTTAACAACATGAATTAATCAATGTTTTCCTACGATGGAGAAGGGGCATCAACATAAGATTAAAACAAAGCATAGTCTCACTTATAATTCTGGGATTTGACTGAGTTTGACAGAGTAATCATAACAAACATGTTTGCATATTTTATCATTTACAGGGCACTTTCACATGTACATTGAAAGATGCTTAACAAGAAGTAGCATTGAGACTCATAATTTTAGAAAAGGGATATTCTTTCCACAGAGTTAGTTGCAAGCTCAGGGTTTATTGATCGATTTGAAAAAGTTAAGAACATTAGGCATAAACTTTTCCTATACAATAAATAGCTAACTACAGCCATAGTTCTCTGATTCTAATAACATCTGTGACCACAGGGAAAAACTTTGTCAAAGAATGAGTAATACATATTTTAAAATCAGAATTTAGAGAACAGCTTCCCAAATCCTCCAGAGCACCCTGAACTTCTCCTTTTCCTGTTGTTTTTTAATTTCAACTCACCACTTTTGTAATTACTCATGCCAAAGCCACCTTTCTCTAGATTATCAGGGCCTTGGGGGCAGGGAGTACAGCTATATTTTCTTTCATTGCATCTTTTGGACCTAGCACAAGATTTATTTCCAAGCAAGTGTTCAGAATGTATTTGATAGATGGATAACTGCCCTACAGCTCTATAGATTTTTACCAAAAGCATTGTTTTATATCTAAAGTTTCATCATATTTTTTTTTGGGGGGGGAGGGGATTCTCTTTATCACAGAAATCCTTTGAATGCTTCTGTTTTAAAATAAAAATAGTATGATTGACTTGTAATATACTTTATAGAGCATTTGCTCTGTTTAATGCTTCTTCCTTGATAATACTTTGCGACCTCTTTGAACATTTATGCAAGTTCACAGTAACATAATTAAAAACATTTTTTAATTGTTTTGGCTAAATGAAGAAAAGAAAGTATTACTTAACATGCATTAAAAATTTTCTGATTATTGTAAAAGCATCTTTTTATTTGTATCTAATATTTTTCATGAAAACTTTTTGACATATTCAATGTGGTATAATCTATTTTAATATAATGTACACTAAAAGGAACCTCATAACAAAATATTATTCCTATTTTATAAAAAATAAAATTGAAGATAATTGAAAGATAAGTAAGAAAATTCACATCTACTTAGGCATGTGTGTGTGTGTATGTACACACATTGGCAGCCAGCCTTTAAATTGGATGATCATTAGTAAAGAAAGAAAAAGTGATGCAATGAACAAAAGCTTTCCATCTTCAAAATCTGAGCTGCTAGATGTTAAAACTATGTTCAATGAATGTTAAAACAGCAATAGAATCATGTTATTTTATAATGGATGCAGTACTTCATTAGAGATAGCTGTAAGAAACTAAAGCCATGCCTTAAAACAGGACCTTCTCCAACTATAATTTCTGTGACCTAGTTTTTGCTCATCTCATTGCCAGGAGCCCTGGAGAGGAGATGACGTGTAAAGCCAGTAGCGGTCTCACATGACAATCATAGTTTGTGCAACTATCACACCTAGTGGTATGTTCCTCAAAGTCTAAGATTCATACCCACAGTCTGATAAGAACAGAGAATGGAGTCCTGCACCCTTCCAGAGGTCATAGCGAAGGGAATGCCAAGTGGGCGGTACCTGGTTCACAGAAGCGTCTGTATTAGCCACAGGTGAAGGGGAACGACAGGCAGGTGGAGAGGAAATCTCACTGCTGGTTCCCTCCTCCCCAGACTCCTCAGTGACAGGTGACAGCAAAGTGTGACAGCGACCTGCAGTCATCTGTCACATAAAATATAGCCCAAAGGACATAAAAATCAGTTAGCTATGTTGACAAAAGACCCGGCCAAGCACAGGTCAAAACAGAGATAACTCTATGACAAAGGTTAGAATCATTGAGACCCATATTTACATATACATTCTGTGCTATTGTTTAAAAGTTTTGTTCAAATAAAGATGACGCTAGGAACCATTCGTGAAACAAACAGGGATGGGGGCATGCAAACCATATTAAAAAGTTTTGTTGTCAATTAATTATTTCTTTTATTTTCCTTTTCTTGATTGTACCTTTGTAAATAACTAGTAAAATCACAAGTTATATAAATGAGGGAAGGGTCTAGGAAATAGAGCTTGGTCTTTTGTGGACATCTTGAATTCCAAATACTCTAGGGAGATAAGTGCACCCAAAGTAATATATCACCCAAAGAGTCCAGGTATGGTTATACACTATCCCGGCATATCACATACGTGTGAGAAATATATGACACAGGAGGACATTGAATTACCAAAATAATTAATACATTTTAGATGCAAAGTAATGGGGAAATAATGTTGCATATAGAAATGAATAGAACTTTCTTATTTTTCTAATAATAGCTCTTCGTCTATACTTTATTAAACATTTATACAACCTAGTCAGTCAGTGTTTTAGCTTGGAAAACACAATACATGTAGCATTATTCTCTCACCCCCTCCCAGAAAACTAAAAAAAGTCAAAGGACTTTTTTTTTTTTTTTGACACTTAGAGCCTCTCAGTATTACTGCTTAATTATTAAGAAATGCAGGGTCACCTTTGACATGTTAAGTAATTCAGCAGTCACAGGTAAATAACTTCAACTATCATTGTTTACATTGTTAACGATTGGTCTTGACCCAAATGTAGCAGAGAGAGTTAAGGAGGCTGTTCCTCAGTGCTAATCTGCAAAACCTACCACTGATCCCTTTTTAAAATTAACCATGGAGAGGGGACCTGGAGCCGGGAGCCAGGGACAGTCAGAGGGGAACAGTGCGCAGTGCCCGGCAAACCTGGCCTTGACCCTTACTTACCATGACCACAGAGGGGTGGGCCGAGGTCGCTGGGAGGAGCTCCCCGTCCAAGTCCTCCGTCCCCTCCGCCATCCCCTCCACCTCGGTCACCGTCAGCAGCATGGTGGCATGCTTGGCTTTCATCGTCAGCATCTTGCACTTGGAGTTCAAAGAGGCGATCTGCTCCTGGTAGCCCTTGATTTTCTGAGCCAGCTCCTGAGGAAACATTTTCCCACCCCCGTGTGTCAGAGCAGCATCAAAAGGAAACAGCTCGCAGCGTTCATCTTCCTCCGAGGTTGGCCAATGAAATCACAGCGCTGTGCCAGACAGCAGCCGCGGAGGAGACGCAGGATGTGGACTGTGCAAAGGCGCGAGCGGGCGAGCCTGCCTGCAGCGCGCACGAGCCAGACCACAGCGCAGCGGGGCCGGAAGAGCGCAGACCGCAGCTCGCGGGCGCTGGGGCTGGGGCAACGCGGCCGCCCGCCAGGGGAGCCTGGTCCGCAGGGTTGCTGCGTGTGGAATCAGCAACTTATGTAACGCTAAGAACGGGCGACTTTTTTAAAAAAGGCCTAGAGCAACTGAATTGGCCAGATGGTTCATGCCATGGAAATTAGGTCACGTGATGTTAACTAAAAACTACAAAAAAATGCAATGCTCAGCTCTTATCACACTGAATATATCAGACAGAGCAGTCAGTTGTTACAGACAGGGTCATGAAGTAAACTGTCATTCCTGTGATCCTGGGAGCTGTGTTTGTAGATAAGCTGAGTATTATATATGAAAGCCTAATTTGTAAATGCAGATTGCTCCCAAAATAAAATTTTGTACATTCATCAACTTTTCCCTCATGTACTACATCATACCTCAAATCTTTCTGATTGTTCAGTCTACAGCTTTGAACTCGTTTTGTTCAAAATTGATGGCTTTTCAATTCATCTGTTGTTGAAAAAACTGTCTTAAGAAATAGCGGCTTTAAAACTTTAACTAAGAACTTAAGGAAAATATATTCCGGACAGCACAAAGCTCTTAAAAATGTTAAATATTAAATTTCTAAAATAATAATCTAAAATAATTCTAAAATATTAAAATTATACTTTCTTATTTAAAAGATGTATACATCTTTAAACAGTGAAGTTGTATATTCCAAAACATTAATCCTAAAAAATACAAAAACGTTACTTTTTTTCTGTTTTGTTGGGCTCCATCTGAAAAGCTGTCATTTAGTGTTTGCACAGAATACATTTCGTGACAAAGACATTAAATGCCATTGTCTTTAAAATGAATGTGTATATACAGATATGTATACACATGCGTGCGCGCGCGCGCACACATACACACACACACACACCCCATTTTGTTACTGTCATTTTGTTTCTCCCCTCCAACCAAAACGGATGGAGTGGAAGGGGAAACAGTCCAGCAGAACTCAGCCTGTCTTCTTGACTTCTAGAATAGAACAGGAATTTTTAAAGCAAGGATTTAAAAAGTAGGAATCATCAATTATTTACCTTTTAGGGCTACTAGATACTTAATTAAACCTAACGGAGTTTTTTAAAATAGTGACTAAAAATAGCTATCTACTCTAGGTTAGGTTCAGTGCCTCAAACATGACTACTCTATTAATAATAGTTATTAATGGAGAGCAAAGAGGTCTGGTATTCTCTCCTGTGATTTAAAAGTGACAGGATAACTGTCTCAAATTAAATGCAACTATTGAAAAATCAAAGGGAAACACTTGCCCATGCTGACAGCAAACACCTACCACCTAAATGGGAGTTCTCAGCATTATGGTGTATAAGACTTATCTGGGTTGTTTGTTAAAAATGCAATTCCACTCTCCACTTCAAAAGATTTTGAATTACTAGGCTTATGAGAATCTGCATTATATAATTATCCCATGGGACTTCCTTGGCGAAATAACTCTATAGAACATTCTTATGAAAGAATAAACCTACCCATATCTCATTAATTTTGTGGGTTGGTGGTCAAACCAGCTGAATTAAAATGGAGTACTAATGGGTTAATGGGTTCTCCGTCTTCGTTTAGTATGTATTTTTACTGGGTATTTCTGAAAATGGTGGTGACGGATGAGCATAAAGGTGGGAATTTCAGGTATAGTGGCCACCATGACGAAAGCTGCCCTCTGTGGACAACCTGCCCTAAGAAGAAGCCTCTGTGGCAGGTGGAGGTCTGAGTATTCTCTCCTGTGATTTAAAAGTAGCAGGATAATTTTCTCTTAAATGTAACTTTTGAAAAATCACAGAAAAAAAATAGGACTTCTTTAGAAATGAATAAATTACCAGTTATTTTTATGAGTTAAAGTCATCCATAAGAAAACTGCACTCCCCTCAAGGTTGAAATTCTATTAAAAGCAGACAGAAAGTGCAGGAAAAAGCATTCTTCTACATTCTTATGTTATCATAAATCAGGCTTTCCCCACTCAGCACTTTCCTTCCTGTGTTTGTTTCATATATACAATGAGCCTCCCACAGGACTATGTCATCACTGATATGAAAATGTCTTCTAAGTCACATGACAAAACTGACAAATGTCTACACTGATGTTTCAAGCTGGGAGGAGACTATGACAAAATGAACAGACATTGATGAGGAAGATGGTCTACGGCTGACTGTGCTGAGTGCTGCTCCATGACCTTGGGCAAGTCCCTTATTTTCCAGGATCATCACTCTTCTCTTTCATGCAATGAGGTAGCCCAAATAGTTTCTGCTACAGTGAAAAATCATGGAGCCAAAGACACTAGATTAGAATCTGGTTTCTTTCAGTTACTATTTTTGGGAGCTCAGGAAGCCATTTAAAAAAACAGTTTCTGTTTTATATTTGTAAAAGGGAGATGATAAAAAAAAATCCTTACTTCATGGGGTTGCTATAAAAGATCACGAAAGAGCTTTGTAAATTGTTTTTAAAAAATGAAAAACAAAAACTGTAGTAATGATAATTATTGGTATTCAAGAGAAGATTTAAAAAATATTTTTTGTACTATGATAGAAAAGTTGCTCCAACAAAATACTGGACTTACAAAATGGGATTAAAAATAATTTCAAAACAAATTTATAACACAGTCTAATGTATGAGTTATACACAGTTGTTTCAAATATTCACTTAATATATTTAATAATATAATAATATAACCAATGGCATAAGAGAAACAAATAATATAGATATCTACAATGTAGGAGTAAATGTAGGTGAAATATTTACTTACATTATTTTGTAAATCTTATGTAAATGTAAGTGATCTACGCACTGGATGTGCCAAGAAATTAAAGAATTGCATTTGGAGAGGGAGGTGATGAGATTTTCCATCCTTAAAAGGCAACAATTGGATCTGTCGAGACCCTCACTATGATGTTTGCTTTGGAAAAACAGCTTGTTGCTCTTAAGACAACAAAGTTAAACAGAGCAGCTAGAAGGATAAACTAAATGTCTGTCCTTGGCACAGATAAATAAGATGCCTCCCCACCCCCAGTCAGTTACCTAAATTCATGATGCAATGAGCCAACCCCCAAGGGGAAGAGTAAATGTGACCTGTCTAGAAATTGACAGGTCAGGAAAGGAAAGTTACTGCTAAGTGTCACTGAGCTCAAACACTCAATATCTGTGATCTCTGAGACAAGGGGTGTCCAGTCCTACGATCATTATACCACCAAAGGCAGAAAAAAGAAGGCACATTCAAAAATAGGCAAGATGCTAACAGGCACAACCTGGAAATCAGCAAAACAGACATGGACCATTCTCTGATTTTGGTAAAAGGAGCTGAAATGACCAATGTTTGAAAGAGCAAATGATTTTCTTTTTTATATGAACTATCCCTTCTTTTTAAAGAGGGTGAACAAAGCAGCAAGTCTGAGCATTGCTGCTTCTCACAGGCTTTAAACACAGATGTAGACCGTGTTTTGGTGTATTAACTGTGAGAATTCAAGGACAGGAGACAGTCTGGGTTCCAGTTGAGACATGTCATGAACAATGTGTAAAGAGGTTTTAGAATCAAGAAGACTCAGGATACTGGGTCTTGGAAAAGATCACCAAAACTAGCCTTCAAAATAAAAAGAGAGCCAAACACGCTACCCAAGAACTGAACATATGATGTGCCAGACAGAGAAAACTTTTCTATTTCATTCACTAGAAACCAATCACATTCTAATTAAGCCAGTGTCCTGCCCTTGATGTTCACCCAAGTTCCTGTCTCACCTCGTGCCGAGAAATCTGGGCTTGCAGCTCCTGGATGTTGCTGGTGGCCACAGGCTTATCTTCGATCTCTCTGTGAGCCCCTTCTATAAGCTCCTGGAGATGCTGCATTTCTTGCTCATATTGTTCATATTGCACCACAGCCTCCTTTGGGGGGAAAAAAAACACATGGTTATCGTCCTATATCAATAACTGTGCAAGCGATTCTGTGCTATTATCTGCCAAACTATAGTATTCACTCCTGTTTACCTGTGTGTCTAGGGAATAAAGAAACAATGGGTAAAATACCGAGGTGACTCAACACCTCAACTTGACTCAGATATTTCAGAGCCTTCGCTCTAAAATATTTTGCCAAGATTATTCATGGAATCAAAGTAGGTAAACAGCTAGATCCTCTCTGTTCATTTGTCCTGAAGATGGCATGGCTAAAACACGCTGAGAAGTTGTATTAAAAATATGATCATTTCGGATGTGGTTCCATAGTGTAGCAGTTAGCATATCTGCTTTGTACCCAGAAGGTCCTGAGTTCACACCCCAGTGAAGCAATGGTCCATGGTCTATGGCCATGCCACCCTGAACAAACCCAATGTCTGATCTCAGAATCTAAGCAGGATCGAGCCTGGTTTGTACTTGGATGAGAGACCACTTAGGAGGAACAGGTGCTGTAGGCATAAATAATTATAAATAACAAAAAAAAATATGATCATTTCATTTTTCCATCTAAGAAATACTAAATATATATAAGGTACTTGGTAAGTACTGGAGTAATAAATTAAATGTAATTTCTATCCTCAGGAATTTATTGTCTAAGAAATTATGAGAGCATGTAAGGAGCAATGATAATTGACTAACTAGGCTATTAGCAATTTAATGAGAGGATATATATGTAATTTTTTGGATAAAGATGGTGAAATACGAGTTGAAAAGAGATATGAGGTAAATAGTGTCATTTCTTCCTAGTAAATGATATTTCTCTTATTAGGTGAGAAGACTAAAAGTGACACTTGGGTGTACTTGTTAGCAAGAAAATATATTTAGTGCACCAATATAAAAAAATTCTATATACTAGCAGCGAAGTCATATTACAAGATTCTAGATGATTCTCAGATAAATAATAAGAGGTAAAAATATCCAATTGAACATAAAATTAACCTTTATATGTCATTTTTTATAAAAAAAATATTGCTACAAGGTAGTTTTTTATATATATATATATATATATATATAAATATATATATATTTATATATATATATATATAACGGATATTTTTTATAGAGCTCTCTCCAAGCTTTGGTGGGTGAACCGAATGATAGCATTTCATCTCCTTATTTTATATAACCACGACAAGCTGTCAGATTTAACACTCTGGGTGTGTTTTGATGGCTGAGCCCACACGATGCTAAGAAAAGAAGCCCATGACTCATTCACTATTGCTCTGCTGCCGGGGGGGACCACCAGCAGGAGGCAGCGGGCAGGGCCACACGTGCCTGCATGATGTTGCACTGCTGGATGGCCGTGTGCTGCAGCCGGCTGGCCTCCTCCTGCAGCTGCAGAGCGGCATGGCACAGCGGCAGGCTGGTGACCACATCCTCCGGGATCCGGAGCGCGCTCTGGCAGATCTGCACAGCCTGGACCTTCGGCTTCAGTGACTCCATCTCAGACAGCAAATGCTGAAATTGCAAGTTCATATGTCAAACATTTTATACTTAAGAGTTTTATTTCATAAGCAAGAGACACTTATAAATTACAGCTTGTTTGCAAGTTAGAAACATTTTCTGAGGGATTTTTTTTTTTTTTAAATAAAGTACTAAGATTATAACTGGAGTTAGAAATTTTTTTTTTTTTTCCCTAACTCTCCTCTTTTTTAAATACAGGTTCTCCCTCATGCATTTGCCCTGAATTATTCTTTGCTCACCTGTCGATGAGAGAGTTGCTCCTTGAGACTAAGACGTCCAACTTCTGGAGAAGTCAGTGTTGTCTGGGCTTGCTCTAAAGCAACTTGCAAGTTTTTTAGCTCGGTTTCAAATTTTTTCATATCCTGCAGAGTAAAAGCAATGTGAATGTCAATAATGTAAGCACTTGGAGTGCAAAGACTATGTGAAGAAGACATTTCAGAGGTGTACACTGTATCTCCCCTATAAAACCACCATGTTTTTTTTTTTTTTAACAGTAGACTTTTCAATTTGAATTAACATTTTTTTCTTACCTTGGCAGCATCTTGGAGATTCTGCAAACGAATTTTGATCAGCTGCCTCAACTCCTCAGTCTCCCGTCCCAGTTCCGCCACTTGCTGAGACATTTTTTCTGTACGGTACACACTAGCGAGGTGCTGTAATCTGTCAGTCATTGCTTCCAGGTCACTGTGAATTTCTTCAGATTCTTCTAGCATGGTCTAGAGTGAATTATCGATATGCATGACATTGACAGGAGGGCAGGGGAGGATAGGTAATAAATATGGTGTGGTCTAAAGACCATCAGACTGAGAAGATAGTAAGGAGATGTAATTCACACGTCCCGTACACACTGTAGCTTGTGTGCGTCTTACTGTGTTTTAGCTTTATACCCTTGTGCTGCTCCCCGCCTACTATGATCCCCATCTCACAGAAAAAGAAATCAAAGTTCAGAGACTGAAAATAATTCGCCAAGGCCACATGTTATTAAGTGTCAGACTGCCACGCTCAGGCTTTGCCTACCACTCCAAGCTGCTCCCTGATGAGGTCAGGACGTGAGCATTCCAGCAGTGGCGAGGCTCTGACACATGGGGTAGCTTTATCAGATCACTAGGCCTACCTCTTCTCATACGTGATTAAACTAAAGAGATGCTTTTCAGATCTTATAGCCTAGATCTAAGATCTAAGCACATACTGATCTAAGAAATGACAATAAGACCAGAGCATTATACACAAAAATCCTTTGATCACTTGCTTTTAAGTAAGACAAGGAGGTAGACATTACTTAGGATACCAAAAGGAATAAAACACAGCCCTCGTCATGCAGGATAGTATCATCTATTGGGACTAATATGAAGGGATTAATAACCGTATGATATGCAGTACTTGAGCAGAGTGAAAGAGAAGGGTTAAAGAGGACAGAAATGAGGTGCTACCACTTGCAGGGAAGTTGGGAGGCTTCCTGGAAGAGTCACATCTGAGCCGAGTCGGTAGGATATTTGTATTTTGACAGATGGGAAGGAAAAGGAAAGATATTTCATATTGAGAGAGCAGCATAAGCAAAGGCACAGAGGTGAGTGAGCACAAATGGGCAGTTACTGGGGTGCATGATGTGAGAAGAGGAGAAATGGGGGATGAGACTTTATTCCTAGGCAGTAGAGCCTTATTTTAAAAACTAAAGTCCATTTTTTTCTCACAGTGAACATTTTTTCAAATGTAAAAATATTCCATAACTCCATACCACAGAGATAACTTCAAATCAGCTATAACTGCTGTTACGTTTGGGTATATTTTTAGGTAACTGAGATCATAACATGCCTACAGTTTTCCATCTTTCTTTTTCATCTGACATTAGAACACGTGCATTTTCTCTGTGTGCACTGTTTTTTGGGTAAACTCAGGCAGCTCTAATCACTAAGGCAGGCATAGGAGAACTCTCGAAACGATGCGTACAGGTTGGGTTCTCTCCAGAGCGTCTGTGTGAGGTGACCACCAGTACCTGATATCTGTCCTCCTGTGTCCCTCCTGTGCCCCTCAACCCACCCAACTGTCCAGGTCAAAAAAACCTGGGCATCGTCCTTGGCCCTTCCACCCACATCCATCATCTCCAAGTCCAGAATTCTAGCTTAGTTATACTCCTTGCTTTTGTCTTCTCTCAGCCTCCAAAGAGAGGCCTTGCTATTTTCCACTGGAATACAAAACCACCTTGTATGTTGCCTATCTACCCTTCATCAATCAATTTTCCATAGACTGCTAAGTCATCTTTCCTACAATACAGGTCTATGCTTGTCACTTGCCTGCAGAATATCTGTCAAGGCTTCAGAGTGAATTTAGGACAGCATCCAAGTTCTTAACAGGATTTCATGATCTGTCTTTGTCTTAGCTCGCTATTCTTATTTCACACCTCTTTCCAGCCCATATGCACACTTCCTCCCCAAACTGCGTCCTCCAGTGCACCATGCAGAGCACATCATACTCTTACTGCTGGGATTTCGACATGCGTTTTTGTCTGAAACACATTCCTCACAAGTAGGTTGAGTATCTTTCAGGGCTCAGCTTAGAATCACCTTTTCCTAGGAAGGCATCCTTAACCTTCCTGGAGAACCCTGGGCAGCCTGGGGCCGCACCTCCTGTGGGCTCCTTCAGCACCTTGATCCCGCTATCCTTGCACTCATTGCACCGCTTTGTAATTGTCTAAGTCTGTAGCTCTGTCTCCTTTCTCCCTTTAATTATCAACTCCCTGGGGGCAAACATGGGGTTATTTTTTTGTATTCCAAATGCCTAACAAAATTCTGAGCTTTAGAAAACACTTTCTAAATGTTTGTTGAATAAATAAATAAGCTATTTTAAAGATAACGTCTTCATGGTCATTTTAAAGACCACATTAGAGTCCATTAGATCCAAAAATTTACTCAGAAAAATGAGTCAACACTTCAGTTTTTTTTTTAATTCCATTATAGTTATAAATGCTGCATAAAATATTTTCTACAATTTGGATTACAGAGTAGGTACATTTTGATGATCATATCATTGTTTTGCAGATTTTACCAAGTCCCCCCGCAGTGTTTGAGAGCTCTCACTTCCTTAAATATGAATTTTTAAAGACTCTCGTTAACTTGATAGTTAAAATGCTCTTTTTAAAATTCATATTCCTAGATTTCTAATGAGATTGAGTAGTTTTTTTTTTCATTGTTTATAATCAATTGTAACAGAAGTCTTGTCTGTTAATATGCAAGCATGTTCTCAAGTAGAAGATTAGAATCGTTTTGGAAAAATTTCTTGAGAGAAGTGTGCAAGAGTGATTAGAGAAAGATTGTGAATACAGGAAAACCAAACTGGGAGCCTGTTAACTCATTCCAAGGAGAAAATGAGGCTTTGGTCTAGAACCCTGTCAACTGAAATGGAAAAGGGGATGGATTTAAAAGACATGAATACACGTAAATTAGAATGAAAGAGAAAAAATCTAAAATACTTGAGGCTGTCCATGTAACTTAAATAAAAAGCAGTCTGTATTTTTACTGCAAGATAACTAGGCTATGAGATATCTAATCTAATTCAAGCCTAAATTATAAAAGAATGACATAATTTCCTGGATGACATGACCATGGGAGAACTTCAGAGGAAGTGAAGTAATGCAGCCAACATGTGGCATGGCCTCATCATTCCCAGCCGTCCCCTGCCTCCTGCGGAAGGCCAAGCAACAGAGGCCAGGCAGCAGGCAGAGAGGGAGGCGTGAGAGCTCTTGTTGAGCACCCAAATGCCACGTAATGTGTTTGATGTTTGCACATATGTTAAACCATTTGATTCTCATAATAATGCTGCAATATAAATCATTTACATCTCTATCTTATTGATGAGAAGACTGGATTCAGAGAGGCAAAGCAGTTTGCTCTAAATCACACAGCCCTAAAGGCAGAGTTTGGTTTGCCCATCAGTCTGAGTCTGAAGCTTACATAATCTATTTACGTGTCACTATATCTCTTCGTGGGGAGGAATTTTCCACCATATCCCTGCATATAATTGTTTCAATGAAGCTGCAAAAAAAAAAGAACTGGTTATATTTGGTCTTGGGAAAGGAAAATTTAGGGGAGATAGAAAATAACTACTTATTTATATAGTCTTATAAAATCTCATGGGTAGTTATTTTCTTTCAAACCACCAGATAAGTTGTACGGCTACCTTAGCTTTCTTCTTTTTAAATCTGGAACCTACAGTAAGTTTACACCACGGCCCTTTAAATTTTTTGTCAGTCTAGCCAGTTAAGTTAACCTGCTCTTAGTTACTCTTTGAAAACTATTTTTCCCGAAGTTACCTGATGTGAAATGTACTGTTCCCGAAGTTGTCTTGCAGAATTCCATGTAATCTTTCCATGTACCAAGACCTTAGCTTTGTCAATCCACTTCAAAATTGATTCAAGCATTTCATTGTATTCTTCTAAATGTGATGCCGCCTGAAAAATCATTAACACTCAGATAACAAATGTAACCTCTGCTTCTTGGGGTTGATCATTATAATACCTGATATTTAAAGTGTCAACAGAAGCAGTGTCCAAAACTGTTAGAGAATTTTAATGAGTTTATTTGAGCTAAACTGATGACATAGGCCAGGGAGCAAGATCTCAAATGTTCTGTAGAATAACAGTTTTGAAGCTGCTTTTGCCCATTTGAAATTAAGGAGGGGACATAAGGAAGATTGAAGAATGCAAGGCAGGGGCTGGATTACAGGGCAGTTAACAAGATTTTATGCTTTCTTGAGGGTGGTTATGGTTTATTTCAAAGGTGTGTTAACCTAGAACAATGGACAGGGCTGGCTTAAAACCTTTCACTAAAGAAGTTATAGGCCCAGGGTGTGAATACCCACCATGACCTGCCCAGTTAGGAATCTGTGATTCGATCACCCTGTGAGGTTACTTTCCATAAAACTCCCTTTTTTGTTTTTCATCCACAAAAGGTATCATGAAAAACCAAGTCCTTGTTGAAAATATTTCAAGGACTTCCTAGCAGCTTTAGGATAAAGTCTAAGTTCTTAATATGCTTGAATAATCTGTCTTTTTTAAAAAAAATTCTCTATTTTCATCTCGTATTCATCTACCTGGATCCCATTTATGCCTCCCCACTTCCATACTCCACCCTCACTGAGTAAGGAGGTGGTATGTAGAGATTATAGCTATAGCATGCCAGGGTTCAATATTGTAATTCATTGGTTGCCAAATCTTGATTTACTTTGTCTCTGGTTACAGAAAAAACACAAAATCAGTTAGCAAAAACCGAGTCTATACCCAACAATTATGATGAATTAATGACTTGAATCCATTAAGTAAATAATAGCTAAAACATACATACATACATACATATGTACGTTTATTTATTTATTTATTTATTTATTTATTTATTTATTTATATCTTGCGTCGAGATATTTGAATTCACACAAACTGATTTGTAAAACATTACTGGATGAGTATTTGTTTTATAAAATATTTCCCCAGTCTAAAAAAAATCCACCCACTTTTGTCAGTGAATTTATAACATGATTTGACATAAAATAAAGTCAGGTGTAAGCTACTCCTAAATTACTCTCATCCTTGTCGATATTACCTTTCTATTTATTTTCAAAAGAGTAAAACGGGACATAGAATATCTGCCTTGGAGAATTTTGATGACTGGTCTGCAAACGTACCTGACCGAGCTTGGCAAGCCGATTCTCAGCCTGTCTAATGGTCTGCTGGTGAAGTTCAGTCAGTTTTCCTATCTTCTTGGCTAGGGGCTTAGCCAGTTGGTCATTTTGTTCCGAGAATTTTTGTACTGCTTCATCTAGTTCCATTAACTTTAAATTACAGGCATCTAATCCCTCTCCTAGCACCTAGATGATCATCAAAATGAAAGAACATTAGATTATAGAAAATGAATTTCTACAGATCAGAAGGATGATAAGTTAAATGATTTTTGTAGGAGCGAAATTATAAAGAATAATTCTACCATGACCAGGTCATTTCTGTTTCTTTGGCTGGGAAGGTGGAGCAGGATGTTTTGTAACCCTGGTGTTTATTTCCCATGGGGCTGAGAGAGCTAACATTTTCCTTCTGCCACACCCAAAACGGATTAGTCACTTAACTCATCAGCAAAGCAAGAATGCAGATTTAACTACCAAGAACATCCTTCATTTTGAAATTTATATACTTATGTTCCTAAATCATTATTTAGTTCTTTCACACTTTTCTCTTCACTCACATGTGCATCTATTTATTAATACAGTTCAATCACGATGGTAAATTATACCATGTAAGTAGATCTAGATCTGTTATTATATTTATAAAATTTCTTTATTACCTGTGTTTACTACCTGGTTTTAATGAAGCTTGCTAATACAGGAAGTTGGGTTTTTTTTCTACAACCCCCAAATAAACTAACTCCCTCAAATAATGAATTCACTCCATAGAACTCCTTATATTTCCACTTCTCTTCTTTACCTTTTGGTCAGTTTTAGCTTGAATTAAATCGTCTGTTTTTGCTCTCAGCTTAGTTAGAATGGTTGTGAGGTCTTTGGCTATCTTCTGAATTTGCTGGCCGAATTC
>CM053502.1:165874564-165891587 GCA_028627145.1 Eidolon dupreanum
CTATAATATATCATTACCTACTAATGATGAGTGACACATTCCAACACGAGGTATCCTGGGTTGCCACATCAGTATATCTATGGAAAACCTGGAGGGCTCTCAGCAGCCCGGGGTCCACTGCTTTTTCCAAGAGTGCTGGGTTGTAGGTTATCATATACACCATATTGAAAAGAACCATTTTGTCTTCGAATTGGAATAAAATCACTACAACCTGAGGTTACTGAGGGTATTTCTAATAGAATCCATAATGTAGTAATTTTCTATTTGTATTTGCTAAATAAAATTCTATGGACAGGAGCCCTGAAGCCTGGGAGGGTAACTGGCTTTCCTGACACACTACTATATATTGACCCCATCATCACTAAAATTCAGTTTTCCAAAATTGCTCCATAAAATTGTGACCATATGACAACCTGTCATCTGGTTCATATAATTACGACAAATACATATGAACAAAGACAAGAACACCTCATATCAGTCCTGTAATTTGCAGTTTACCAAATGCTGACAGACATGCTCTCCAGTGATGCCCCCGCAGCTGTGTCATGGGGCCGGGATCCTTCTCGCCCTTTCCAGAGGAGAAAAAGGAGGAGCCTCTGACAGGCTAAGCTTCCTCCGCTTGGAAGGGGAGAGTCTGGCTAGAATCTAGACTTTCTGATTACTATTTCTATATCCTACCTTTGGCTGCACTTTTGTAAATTAAAGATAATTTCTTTCTTGGATAAATTACTCCATAAAGACTACAACGTGTTCCGAGTCGAAGGCTAGGATTCGACTGTGGTTGAGTCGCTAAAATATTGACTTCGACTGTTCTCGATTGTTGGGTGTTCTTGGCACGCAGACCTGATTTTTTTAAGTGCAATCATTGGAATCCAGAGAGGCACGCACACGTACACAGGTGTGTGCACACACGCACACAGGCATAGCTGTGAAAGCCATCTGTGTTTGTGCTTCAGCTCTGTAGAGAGCAGGCGTACCTTGTGGTGGGCCAGTTGCTGGGTGATTGTCTCCAGGCTGCTGGTCTCCATGAGGTCGGGTGCCACCAGGCGGCCGGACATCTGCAGCAGCCACTTTTCTACCTCTTGGAGCTCGCTGTTGTACTCTTCGTGGTCTTTGACTTTCGCCTCCAGACTGCAGACATGTTCCTGTGAAGCCAGGTGCCCATTAGAGGTGACTTTCAAGCCAAAAATCAAATCAAAACTGTTTTATATTTCTAAAAAACCCAGTGCAATTCCTAGGGTAGGTCAAGTTACATATACCAGAGAATTACTAGGAACAGAAAAAAAAAATAGAAAAAAGAGTCGTCATGCCATTTAAAATGCCTCTCTGAATAAAAGAAAGGTACTGACCCATTTCAGCCCTTTAAATCTTTTGACAGAAAAAAAGGAGTCAGGGCCCCCTTTGGGGCAAATAAATACATTTTTGTTGAATTTCCGAGGTCTCCTTACCTTTCCTGCACTGCAGAGGTCCTGATAGTCACTTTGAAGCTTATCTATTTTGTCCTTTAAAGTGACATCCTGCACCAAATCCAGAAGAGCTTCGCCTTTCTCTCTCACTGATTTTACTGAGGGCTCATGGGACAGCACCGTTTGTTGAAGTGACTTGAATGACAAAGAAAAAAAGAGCCAGCTCACCTGTGTGTTCGAGGTGAATATGTACATATGCCTGTGGCACGTATGAGATGATCTCTTTCAAATAAACATTTGATACGTATTTTATAAATCAGTAAATGTAAAACATGAAAGAGAGGTTGACTTTTTGTGGCTAATACGGTTCTCAAATACAGAGTAACACATCAAATAGTTCTTCACATATGGAAACTATGAGAAAGCATTGTGTTTGGCTAAATATAAACATAGTTTATATTTCTGGCTTCTGCCTCATTTCTTTCAGCACCATCTTTTTATTTTGAGTTCATGAAGTTAACTGCAGCCCGAGTTGCATGTGAAGTTAGGGAGATAGATTCCAGCTGCAGCATTGTTGTACAGGCTCACATCAAGAACTCAGTGGAAAACAGAAAAGTGGCTGTGATTCTCATCTGGTACCTTCAGAGACATGCTGTCAGATGTGGTAGAAAAGCCAAGGATGTGAATAGACATTTTGGCTGGAGGAGGAAAGAGCTTCCCACAGGGAAAGCTCAGAGGCAAGCCATTACACTAATTCTTGAAGACTATCACTTAATCATTCAGAACACAAATTATTCCACATAAAAGTTTTGATAATTGTTTCAAATATTTGAGCAGGTGAAATTATATCTATATCTATATCTATATCTATATCTATATCTATACCTATATCTATCTATCATGTTATAGCTAGCTATAGTCACATCACCATTTATTCTTTGAAAAATTAATTTCTAGGATGTTTGGTTATAGTTGGTTAATGAGAACTTATTTTCTTTCAAATAGGGTATCTTGTTTTCAATTTACTATAGGTCAGCTTATCTTGGGAAGATGCTACACGAAACATAAAATCTATTAATGTGAGATCCTGATGCCTGGAAGATTTATCTGGAAGATCCATATACCTGGATCACACTGTGAGAATAGATCTCCATTTGTAGATACAATCTTAAATATGAGGAAAATATAATTCATAGATGGAAATATAACTTTGACGTAGTATATCTAGCCAAATAAATCTATATCACTCACTCCCAGTAGAATAGACACGCTATGGGTGTTTTTCAGCACCCACGACACCCTTCAACACACTCTTCCCATTGAGTCCCTAGAGGACACCCTAGTGCATTTGCCGGGGTAACAACAAATTACCTTGTATTTGGATAATTGAGCTTTTTTCTCATATAACTCCATTTTGGGTTCTTCAGGAACTTGTAGGATTTCTTGGTATTCTGCTATCCATTGAGTTAGTGCTTTATATTTATCTGAGAATTCCTTTGTTAAATGAAGGCCTTTTTCCAGAGTCATGTGCTCTTTCCGAACCGTGCTGGTCAGTTCCTTCAACTGCTCCACGTGGCCATCGATCTCTTTTCTTAACGTCTCTGCCTCGCCGTCCTCCAAGTATGTAAGAGCCTTCTCTCCTTTCTCCCGGGCCGATTTCAGCAAACTGTGGCCTTTCTCCATATCTTTCAGCAAACCCTGTCATGAAAGAGTGAGTAGGAAGCAAATACTGAGTTAACTTTATTTCTTTCCTTTTAAAGAAAAGGCTTTCAAGTCCCATTCTCGATTCTACCTATTTCCTCTTAAAATATGTTTTGAAGTTTATAAACAGATCTGACCTGCCAGGAATGAGGAAACCTTTTTTTTTTTTTTTCTTTACTTCAATAAAGGTTTTAAAATGTCTGATCAATGCATCATTTCCGAATCATAAACTTGAGAGAGAACTTGATGTTTCTCTCATCCTCAGCAATGGTCCTAAAGATGAGTTAAAACTGTGAATGCATGGTGCCTTGAATTTGGAATAAATAGTTTGTCTTAATTTTTAAGTGTGAAACTGGAAGTTAGGTAAGAATTTTGTGAACGGTCACGCCTAGGTCACTTGGAGGACATCTCATCACCAATATATGAAAGCCTGCTTTCGGCCTTAGAGAGATGAGAACTTAGACTCTGAAGTAAAATGATGAGCCAAGGACCATACCAGGCAGGAATGAGCATATGCGCTCCCTACATCTAGCATGAGAATAAAGCAGCTCAATGAGAGAGAGGTCGGGGACAAGTCTGACGTGCGCATGCCTACCTCCAATGTCTTCATCTTTTTCCCCATCATCACTATATCTACTCTGTCAATTTTGGCAGCCACGTTCTTGAAGTTTTTGTGAGTAGAGCTATACCAATCAGCATAGGAACTCAGGGATAATTCAGATTCCTCCAAACTCTGGATCTCTTCCTCCAGGAATTTTATTTGTTCCTTTAAAAGAAAACACAGTATTGAAGAGTGAATTAAAGACCTGTGCCAGTGCCTTTCTCGATAAATATGTATCGTCACTGGAAGCGAATGAAAGGAAGAACATTTTGGCTTGTGAAGTGTGCTGGTCCCAAATGAGCAGCCGGTGGCCTCCTCACCAGCACTTGGAGAAGGAGGGCCTGGTATCTGGAGGTCAGCTGTGTGGCCTGGCAGCTCATCCGGCTGCTCACGTGACGCTCGTCCAGGATCTCCTGAGCTCTCGCTCCTACTTCCTCAACCTCATCTCTGTATGTGGTGATTTCTTCGTGCCACTTCTGAAATGACATAGATATTTTGCAGGGAAAAGTTTAATCTTTGGTGTTCTTGAGTAAGACAAACATACGTATATTCTTTACAGGAAATGATTTCACCATATGTTTAAAACATATTTGTTGTGAGATATAATTTTGAAAATGCATATTTAACCCTCACGAAAAATTGTATTAAAACAATGCAATTAAGAGTTATAGATTTTTGATTTGGTCTCTTTTCTGTATATACTATACTTTGGTTCAAAAATTTTAAAACAGAATAGCATAAATTTTTAGATCTTCTGTTATATTTAGATAAATTTTAAACTAGATGAATAATGAAAAGAAATCCTACAAGCCTAAGCATTATTTTGATCATGTGCACCGAATTTACATAAAAATTAGAATAAAACTAAATATTAAGTTCTATTTCGATGCATTCTATTTGAACAATTTCAAATCAGAATCATAAACTTAAATGATTGCAATACTAGCATTCATGTATCTTTACAAAGCAAGATAATAGGGTATGTGAAGAAAATAAAAAATATTTCTTTAAATTATATTTTATTAAAGACCAATTTAAGATTCTATTAATAATTGCCGTTAGAATGTTCTGTCCTAATTTACGTTAAATTTCTTTTGAAGCAGAAAAAGATTTTGCAAAATCTAAACCTGGGGAAAAATGTTACTATTTTAATGAAACAAACTATGCAAGACAACTGCTACTATGGCCAAGATCAGGATTCAGCACTGGCTATACCTTCAGCTGATGTAATTGTGTCTCTTTGGCTGCCCTGTTAGACTGACGTTCCGTCCGGACGCTCATTTTCTGCTCCAGCGTCTTCAGCCATTCGTCTACTTGCTGAAACTTCTGTTCCATCAGTCTCAGTTTGTTGACTGCATTGTTGAACTGAGTTCGGGTCTCGGACAGTCTCTGCTGGTAAGCCTGCCAGTCCTGCCGGAGGGACTCTAAAGCCCGATCCTCCGTCTGGGGGATGCCCGATGGGATCACTTCCTCTCTGGTGTGCAGCACTGAATTCAGCAGTGCCTGCCCCTCAGCACAGTGCACTTGCAGCTCCTGCAGGGAAAGGTAGGGCTGTCACACCTCATTCATATTTTACACCTGCACAGGTTATCATGTCTCACCTAAGCCAATCATGCCAGCTTGAAACAACTGTGCCAGTTTGAACTTCAAGTATATAAGAATGATTTTATTCTGTCTTATACAGAACAAAGTGTATACTTAACACTGAATGGAGTTCCCCAAACCAAGAGAAAGATTTGCAAACATTTCCTATTAAAATAATCAAAGCACATGCATAAATAACACACACAGGGGAATATTTGTCCTAATCGTCTTAGAAACAGTTTCTGAAATTTGACTTTTCAGCTTATTAGCAAAAACACTTGTGATTAAAAGGGCTATTGTTTAAAAAAAAAAAAAAAACTTAGGCTTTTTATGGCTGGAATCTCTTTAAAGAGCCTAAGGCTTCTTGCTTTGCCTTTGAATGGGATCACTGCCTCACAGTGGTTGAGAAACAATAAACCCTCTTTTTCCCAAGGAGGGACATTGCCAAATCTATGCTCTAGGGAAAGGGATGGCTAAGAAAAGTTGGCCCATAGGGTCATAGAGCAGACAAACCTGGGAGGTTGAAGTATCGCACCTGCCAAACAGATACAAATATAATTTTCTCCACCAAAATGTAAGCCCCAAAGATTTACCCTAGAAATTCAGTATGAACCAAGACTTGAGCATAAACTATAATTTATAGAAAGAAAAACTCATAGCCTTAAAGATATTGGCAAAATAATATTATATACTCTTATTTCTTATGTTAAAAAAATCCAGTGTTACTCAGTCTGATCAACTAAAGTTGAAAGGAACCAAGTCAAAACCCAAGTGTTGAGAGTATCAATAGTTACAATACAGTATTATACATATATATATAGCTTTAATACCAGTTCTAACTATTTGAAATTGCAGATACCTGACTATTTCTACCAACAAAAATAAAAAATAGTAATCTTATGTGGTTTCAAGTAAATGGATACATTTTTCCTCAGCTATGATGTCACTTCAAGAATGCTGTAATGTGAACATGCTGTAAATAACAGGATAATACATATGGTAAAGTATTAATCAAAAGGGCCACGAACATAGAAATTTCATTATAAAATTCTTTAAAATTTTTGAAAGTTAATTTTGTACAATCTCATTTCTTAATTCAGGGGCTGGCAAACTTTTTCTGTAAAGGGCTGGATAGTAAATATTTTCGGCTTTGTGGGCCACACTGCTTCTGCTCCACCTTCTTAACTCTGCCATTGCAGGGCTGAAGCAGCTGTAGATGGAACATAAATGGATATGTGTGACTGAGTTCCAAAAAACTTTATTTAAAATACAGGCACTGGGGCTCTGGGCTATAGTTTACTGATCCTTGCTCTAATTTATTCATCTTCCCAATATTTTACCCTTTTCATATTTTTTAACTGTTTTCTCTATTTAAAAATCATTACTGTATTACATATATATTCATATATATATATTCATATATATATTCATATATATATATATATTCTTTTTATGTCCCATACTTCAAGTATTCATTCTGAAGAAAAAAAATGGTCCAATATTTTAAGTGTATACGTTCTATGACCCATATTAGCCCTTCAGTTTATGCGAAATAATTTGTCAGCGTGGTCCACACTGCTGGCCGATGCCCACGCCACGGCGTGTGCTGTGGACACAGAGATCCGAGAGACCTTCCACTGTGCTGTGAGGGCATCGCAGCTCCCAGCACCCTTACCTGCCACTATCTCCTCACCTCCTTGTAACATGTGTGATGATTCTACATAAAATAATGTAAGAATTAATGCACAGTGAAATGTGTGATGGGAGTTAGGTTTGGGCCATACGACTATTGAATGAAGTGAAGTATTTTCTTCTGACTGGAACGAGAGAAACATCTGCTGGTGACAAGTAACTTATTGGCTCAGTTCCCACACAGAAGCCCAGAGGACTCGGCATTTGCTTGCCAAGAGTGCCTGGGGTGAAGTGCTGAGAGGGGTTATTCAGCAAAAACAAAGTCAACTCTACTAAAATAAATTATGACAGCTAACCCTGGCAGACCAGAGTATCCTACTATTTCAAAAAAGAATGAATGAGATCTTTAAACAAGCTAATGAAGTTATGTCCCTTCTAACTTCACATATATTTATGTCATGAATGGACCGTCATTTAATTAACATTTTCTCCCATCTCCTTTAATCCTCTCACAAACTATTCTGCAGAGAAAACTGAATCAGAGAGGTTCTCTCTTGCCTGAAGTCACCCAAGGTCAGGTCCCACTGAGGATTAGAGGCCAAACTTCCTAACCCCATCCTTGTGCTCCTGCCATTATATAATGTTGCCTGAGACAATAGCCAGAAATTGTATATGCTGGTGATAACCGTCTTAGCCTTGTTCTTTCCACCTTGTGCAAGCCGCAGGTACCCCTTGCTCAATCCCAAACCAATTCTAATGAGGGCCACCAGCACGTCAGTAAGTTTCAACACACAACACGGAGTTATCTCATTGGCCTTTCATCATTCTCTACTGTGTACGCTTGGCAGCCCCTTCTTGGGGCACCTCCTGACTCCCACTACCTATCTCTCTAGGTAAGATCAGGGCCTCTCTGATGCTCCCACGAGATGCCTTGCGCTAGTCTATTATTGTCCTTTTCACACTGTTTATAATGGTGAATGGGTCTGCATTTCTCACTATATTGCAAGTTCCCTGAAGGCAGGAATCATATTTTAATCGTCTTTACCGGCCGTTGCTAGCCCCACGTCTGTACTATATTAGATTTTCAGTAAAGGCTGAACGAGTAACGAAGTCAGTGAGTTATGGCCACTGTCCCCCTCATCTGCCACCTCGCCCTGAACCACAGCCTTTGCCTGAGCACCAGCCCTGTTCCAGCTCCTCTAATTCTTTCTTCTAGGACTCTGACTCAGGACCTATATACCCAGCAATGTGGAGGTGTTGCCTGAAACCCGATGGCCCAAGATGGTGCCACTAGTTTGACTTTAAGGACAGTAACACATTCAACTGATTCCTGCTGCTATGTCCCATATCTAACTGAATCCTTTAAGTAGTAACAGGCAGGTGGGCCAGTCAACACTGTAAATCAGACCACCAGCCATTCCTGTCAGAGGCCACCACAGCAGCTGAACTAATCCCATGAGTCTCGGGACTGCTGGGTCTAAATTACCTACTAAATCATCTCAACTAGCATATACTACTAAGGTCCCAGAATGCTCCACCAGACCTCACTAGGGCTTCATTTGATATGTACCAGCTATTTATGGGAACCAAGGTGATGTTAACTTTCTTTTGCTTAAAAGAATAATTCCATTTTCAGAATGAAAATTCCTTTAAGATGAAATATACTTTACCTGAAGATCCCGCAGTGTCGTTTCATGAGTTTGGATATCACCTTCAAGAACTGAGTATCGCTCAAGCTTTTCTTGTTCTTGCCCCAGCCAAACTTCAAATGCCTTTAGGTCTCTCTGATACTCTTGGTGCAGGCGAACCAGTTTTTCACACTTTGTTACTGCTTCCTGTTATCAACATTTAAGACAATCAAGATGGGAATACATTACTATATGCAGTTCCAACATGCTGTAAGAATTCACTTTGGGAATTTTAGAAAAGTATGATTATCAAATCATTGGAATATGAAAGGTTTCCTAGAAGAATGAAGCTTTAAGATGTAAAAATATAATAAAACATAATATCAGGATTAAAAGAAGTTTTAAAGATCATTTTGTTGAATTAACTTCCCGATCTCTAAATTCTTTATGAAATGTAATATTGACACACCAAAAAAATGAATTAACTTTACTTGTCATAAAAATATACTTTTGCTTATAAAGAAAACTGAATTTCTTATATTGTACCTTAAGTAAGGATTTAGACTCACTATGGATTTCTTTTTCCACATACTTTGTCTAATAAAATGGGATGTGTTTTGAAAAGTTATTTTTATTTTCTTTGTGAAGCCTAAATGAAAAATGATATTACTGTTGATTTCCTGCATTAGAAAACTCTTAATATCAGACATTAAGGCATTTACGAGTCACTATGAAGCTGTCCAAAATTTTTCTTAAACTAGTAAACTTCTAAGAATTTTTAATTGGGAAGTATTTTCTTTGAGTAACTTTAATGTACTAACATTATTTGACAGTTTTTGTTTGGTTTTGCTGGTGACATTATATATATATATATGTATTATATATATATGTATTTAAAGTATTAAAATTCATTTTGCTCTTTGCTACCTGCTATATCATTTTGGTTAATCTGCTTTCACAAATCTGTCATTTCCAAAAGTAATTGAGTCTTTACATAAGCATAGCTCGAGACATTTTTACTTCAACGAGTTCACACGGAACACGGTTAGCCATACCTTGGCCCGCTCCTTGATCGCTCTGTATCGTTCCTGTAGGTCCTGGAACTCCAGCTGGGTGACATAGTGTTCCGTCATGCCAGCCCCTTTGATTTCAATGGTCTCCAGCAAGCTACTGTGACTTAACACTTCTTCATTTAATAACTAGGAAACATTTAAGAAAATAATAAAGGAGTTAACACATATCGACGATACTAATGGTATTAAGATATTTTAACTATATAGTTGACAAGTAATCTTGAATTATCTATTTGTAGATAGATGGATCCATTCATCTGTGTGTGTGTGTGTGTGTGTGTGTGTGTGTGTGAGAGAGTTTGATATCTGGCCCAGAACTTTCTCTGAGATACTGATTTTAATTGACTTCGACATCTCAAACTTCATTTGTCCAAAAACAAGCTTCTGATCTCCACTCCATTCCCATTCTTCCCCAGCCCCCACCAAACCCCTTCTCCTTCAGTCTTTTCTCAAAAGTAAACACCATGACTTCCCACCCAAAGGGTTCATTCAGAACACTGAAAGTCACCCTGTAAGCTCACTAGCCCATGCTGTTATCATCCTTTCCCTAGGTTTTTGAAATATCCTGCTAGGCAGATTTCCTGCCACTAATTTTTTTCCCTGTTCCCTTTTCCATTCTCCACACAGCAGCCTGAGTGATAAAAGGCTATAAGATTGTAAACGGAATCGTGTCACTCCCCGGCTTAAGACACCCATCATCTTCCCAGTGCCGTCAGGATCGGAGGGAGGAGTCTCAGGCCAGCACACATGGCAGGCAATGCGCCATCTGCCATCCGGTTCCTGCGCAGCTGGGATCGGAACTCCACCTCCCACCTTGGCCTTTCCGAGAGCGGCTGTTTTCTCGCGCAGCTCCGCGCACTGCCTTTCAGACTCATTTAGACTGGCTTCCGCGCCATCCATCCAGCTGGAAAACTGTCGGACGTCATCCTGGTAACTTGTCCACTTAGAAAGAGCTCCTTCGAGTTGACTGAAAGGTATTTGAAAGGACAACAGTCTGTATTAAGACAGCTTATCAGCCTCTATGCTATGGACGTGTTTGCTCTGTACACTCCACCTGCAGGACGTGGGGGGCCTGGGGTGGGCTGAATGGCCAGGGCTTAGCAAATCCGGGTCCCTGGCAGGCAAAGGCTGCTCAGGAAGCCAGTGACAGGGAAGTCTAGGCCAACAGGCACAAAAGTGAGACTGGGCATAAAACCTGGAATCAGGAACCAGGTCACAGGGAGAGGCTTGAGTGCAAAACTAGGGGAGGTTCGCTGAGCGAGGCTTTCATGGATCCAAGCGAGACTCTGGGCAGGAAAAGAACCAGTACTTAACACGGTCAATGTGAGCAGTACATTCAGAGGGGAGGAAAATAGGGATTAGTAAAAGGAGGAAGAACCAAGCAAGAACAAGCACGGTAAATCTCACCTAAGATTTAAGGTCAAAGAATTACAATGGAAAAATAGGGTAACATTTCCTGAATTGGTCTAATTATTAAAACCTGATTCTCTCTGTTCCAGATAAATTAATGCTTCCTTCTCTCAATACAGTTTACATTTTTAAGTCTGTTGATTATCTGTGTCTAATTTTCCTGCCACGCTTTGGGTGCTTTTGTGGCAGACACTTTGCTCCACCCACGAGTACCCTTGGACCATGCCACTTCAGCACACTGCCAACTAGACTTTCGATTGCCAGCTCCATGCCCTCTCGGCCTGAGGGCATTCTCTGGTCCTTGGAGCTCCTTCAGCCTCAGGGAAGTGTAGGCAAAAAGTGCCAGAGATTGTTGCCCCCTAAGGACAGCCCTGAAAATGCCTTCTAGATCCAGGGGAGTTTATTTACAAATTCTCCAGCTGCCTCACTCACTGGCTGGAGAAGTCCCAAACACATGCTCTCCGCTGGCTCCCAGCACCGCCCAGCAGGGTTTATGCCAGCTGCCCACTGCCCTAAGCAGTTTGATGACATGCCCTTCCTCCTTCCCATCCTTTACTGGTGTTTCCTGGGATTACCTCTCAAGGAAACTACATGATGAAGCATTAAGTTATCTTTTGACTTTTTAAGCAGTGAAAACAATAAGTGAAATGTGTAGTTATATTAAACAAGGCATAGTATTGCAGGTCAACCTAAAGGCAAGACTGTACTTGCCAGTTTCTTTTGTTCTAATGAAAAAAGAAAAGAAAGGGAGGGAGGGAAGGAGGGGGGGGGAGAGAGAGAGAGAGAGAGAGAGAGAGAGAGCGCACCAGCCAGCCCCCAGGAACAGTCTGTTGCTGAGTGATTATATTGATCTCTTCGTAAAGGCTGCCCAGTAGCGGGCTTTCATTTCTCCTACCTTTTACAGCGGATCCCTGCAGACAGAAGGGAAGCCCACATATCCTTCACACTCTGCAGCTGCTGCTGAACAGCGGGGATGCCTTCTGGAGAGGTGCTCTGAAGGACAGACTCTCCTCGGGTCACTATCATTTTCATCTGGATCTCTTTTTCCTGTTTCGCTGATAAAAGAGCCTGTAAAAGCAAATACAGGAGTCCTTTGTCTTTTGCATGTTTAACATTTCTGGCTTAAAATATTTCAGAGCTCCCGAGGATTGCAGAATGATGTACAATTGTGTTGAGCCTTGGCTCTCTCAGGCTGCTCTGGTGGGTGGAGGGCGGGAGGGTCCACTGCTAAGTGCCAATAACCAATCTCCAGTCACCTGCTGGTCTCTAAGTGGCCTTGGCTTTGCAGGTCTCGATTCTTTTCTGAATAATCTCTTCCTTCCACAGAAGTTTTATTTTACTGGTTTTTAATAAAGGACAAATAGACTACAGTAGAATTCGCGAATTCTCAAATGTCACGGGATGGAGAACTTTATAAATGTTAAGGCCTCTAGCCAAACGAACCTAAAGTAATATACTTTATCTTATATATTGATTTATATATTTCAAGTTCTTCATAAGTTCTTATCTTTTTCTGTATAAGAAGGAAGTGTGACTCAAAGTTATAAAACTGGGATTATCACCTGAAAGGCAAAGCTTTATCGCTCTCCCTACTCCAGACCTGGCTGACTTCTGCGGATACAGCTTCAGCTACTCATTCCTATCGGTTTTTGCTGCAGCAAGAAGGAACTAGTGGGAATTCCTCACACACCATGCTACTTGTTTACTCTGGCTTTTGCTCATGTGGCACCTTCTCAAATCTTGGTTCAGGTATCAGACTTTCTGAGAAATCTCCTCCAACACTTAACTCCATCTCGTCAGCATAGTTCTACTCTATAACCCTATCTGCTATTATTGTCCTCTGGGGTTCAGCCTTCTAGCCTCAGAATAAAATCCTTGAGGACAAAGATGGTCATATTTTGTTCATTTTTGAATCCTTGGTATCAAGGCAGAGTGACAGTCTCCTGAAGGCATCTAGTATATGAATGAGAGATAAATGAATGCAGAATTGTTATTTTACCATACATAGGACCTAGAACTAATATCTTGGGATAGAAGAAGAGTTGACTGACACAAGCAGGCAAGTGAATTGAACAAGATGGATAATGTTCTGCCCTAGAAAATGTTTCAGTGAAATATTGTCTCGGATTAAACGTGTCAGTGATGTGATTTGAAACTAGACTCTTAACCAGCTACCAAGCAAATAACCACACTTGGGTTTTTATTTTAATTTTCATAAAGCATTTATGTGTGAACATGTTCCAAATGATTCGGGAACACTTAGGCATGCCCAGCCTACACAAACAGAGCATCTGAAAATTCCCTGTGAAGAGGTTTGATATAACAACACTAGGTAGATGGAGACTTCAGAAATTGTGAGAAAAACAAATTCTGCACATTGGAGAGATTTCTCCGACAATGCACACCTCCAGCTTGAGCATCCTGCTGTCCAGCACGCTCTTGTCCGAGGTCGGGTGGCAGTACGAATCCAACATGTGAATCGCATCTGTCATCCAGTCTTGCAGCTCTTTAATCCCGAGCGAGAACTGACTGTGTTCGGCAACGATGCGATCCAGCCTGGACACTTTCTCCTGCAAACGACAGACATGGTTTTCGAGCGGTCCATTCCACAGAGACTTTGCAGCCGGAAGCCACTAGAATTGTAAAACTGTTTGGTGCAAATAACTAGGAATGGCCTTTGGGTCAGATGCTACACAGATTTGATGTCATTCTGCGTTAATCTATGAGACATGTGAACTCTTTCTAAATAGTAAAATCATGAGAATAATTGGGTCAAAAAAGCGGAAAACTTACAATTTACCACCCCTCAACTTAGTTGCTATTTTTCTTAAGACAACCGTAGCATTTTTTTGAAATCAGTAAAATTTCTTCCTAATGCCTGGTCTGAGAAACCAATCAAAGTAGTTTCTAGCTGTCACTGAATGTCACATTTGGCTCAACTGTGCCACACGACCTACACTGTTAGCCAGAGTTCCAAAAAATAACTATTTGAGATTTTTTAATATCTCTAAAATTTAAATTTGGGACCATAAGTGTGATTTTGTTTATTAATTATGAGTCATACTCAACACAGTGAAGATTTATGAATGTGTTGAACAGCTCTTAAAGCATTCAAATATTTATTGATTTTTGGTATCTAAATAAATACAAAGGAATAAAAAGATGCCCTTAATTCATTCTAATTTCTGATGTGTGCCAGATTTCTAAAATCAAAGAATCAAACTTATTTATAGGAAAAAATAGACGATTTCCTCCAAGATATTTACTAGTGTGACTCCCTCAAGTATGTTTTGTTGAGGACCCAAATTAGCAGACCAGAAATAAATCCACACTAAAACAGGTGAAGCCAAATGAAAGAAAAGACTAAATTACAGTAGGTTCCTTACATTCTAAGATCTGAAATGCAAAAGACAAATGTAGGGAACAAATGTTACAAGCCACGTAAAGGTCAAATAATGCTTACTCCACAAAGTGTAAGATCGGCCTGTGTTATAGCAGCTGAATGCTCTAAATAAGGTCATAGTGAGATGCCATTTACTTTGTTCTAAGCTGTTAGAACAGAGATTTAAGGAGTTAAATGAATCATTATCAGTTTTGAGCTCTGTTCTGTTGATTGAATTGAAACTCTCAATCAACACATCCTTGACTACTATGTAACGAATATAAAGAATTTAGACAACATTTTGAAAATGATCCCAAACTCACTAAAATTTAAACTGCTTTGAATTCATGTTTTTCTAAAGTAATTAAATCTGAGATTCCTCAGACCCCCAAATGAATTTTGCCTTATATTTGTACTTTGCGTCTTCAAAATAAAGGCTTTGGAGAACATTCCAATTTGGCATAAAAGGGAGTTTTTTGTGCCATAATAAATACTGGAAGTCTCTTCAGTCTTTGGAAACTCCCTCGCTCTGTTCAGATGGCCACATTAAGATGACACAGCACAAATGAAAGACTCGATCACAAGGCCAGGGATAGACTTACAGGCCATACTCCTGACCTAGGCTTGTCAGGCAGGACACCCAGCACACCCCTACTGAGACTCCAGATTTGTGACATCGGTCCACACTCACACACAGCACATGGCAGGCGTTACCTTTGTTAGATTGCTTAGCGCTAGATACTGAGCAGACAGCTGCGACACTCTGTGCATAAAGCTCTTCCCGGCAGCTTGTCCTTCCCACAGCTGCTGAGCTTTCTCTTTTAGCCTGTTGAGCTGAGGCTCGTAGCAGTTTATTTCCTCAAGGACAGACTGAAAAGCACAAGCAAGTTACTATTAAGAGGCTGGGGGAAAGCGCATCGCGGACGAAGCTTTGGCTCAAAGAACACGGAAATCAACGCTGGTGACCAACAAGTGTGCCCCGAAGGCATCATTAATTCCAAGCTACACATAGTATAGACTATACGACAAAACAAATCTACTTCGATGGACAGCTGGAAAAAACATGGGGGCTGTCGGCAATAGATCAAAGGTACACCGTATCTGCATGTGGCATCATCTAATCCCAGGGTGCTCGGCGGACGGGCTCCTGAACGCAGATTGTACACAGGACAGGGACAAGAGCATGGCCATGCGGGCCCAGGGTCTCATCACCTGGAGCTTCTGCTGCTCTCTCCTCTTCGCTGGCAGGTCGTACAGGCGGTTGCTGTTTTCATGCACTGCCTTCTCGGCTTTACTCAGCCAGTTCTGTACAGGCTCGGCACTTACTTCAAAGTCCTTCATTTGGATCTTCAGGTTCTACGAGGTTTTAGACAGCATTAGACACACACGCCAGTTTTAATGGCAAGTCCAACGTCCTTCACGTGGCATTTTGTCTGGGCCCCGTTGCCCACACTCTTCTTCTTCCCTTGTTCCCGATATCTGGAACATCCCATCCTTCACATTGGCACCTGAATACTTTTCTAAATATCCTTTAAGAGCTTTAAATGGCCCTACGTTTTAAAAATAAACTTTTCCCTAATTATCCAGCCCACCTCAGAGTTCACACCCGCCTTTGAACTTCTATCTCGTGTGTTGTTTATACCAGCCGTTCTACACTTTATCACAGACTGGGCTGGACTGTGGGTTTTCATCTGATGCAGGCAAACGTCATTTCCACAGCTGGATTACAGGCCCCACGAGCAGAGGGCATGTGCCTGACACTTTCTGGGCCACACCATGGTCCCTCATAGGAATATAAATAAATATTAGCAAACACTTTGTCAATTTCCATAAATGATGATATTAACATATGGTTTACAGGCTCATTAGGTTTTTTTTTTTTAAATGTTTTTAAATTAGCCAATTAATTTATTTTATGGTGATGTTGGTTAATGAAATCCAATAAGTTTCAGCTGTACACTTTAACAGTAAGGTGTATATATATATATATATATATATATATATATATATATATATATATATCTACACTGTGTGTTCACCTCCCATAATTAGATTTCTTTCTGTCACCACATATTTGACCCCCTTTACCTCATCTACCTCCCCGCTACCCCCTCATTAGGTTTTAAACAAATAATTTGTTTATTCTGATATATAAAAATGTAAGAAATACCAAGTAGTGGTCTGTGTTTATTACATAAGAAGGTTGTAGCTACTTTCATAGATACCTTGTAGGTACTAATGACTATTTAAAATGTATTTGCATGGTGCCATTCCGCTTTAGCAAAGGTGTCTATATCCATGGGCACGACTTATAAAAGTGTTAGACTGAAGTGAATTTGAAATCTATACTACCATGTGACCAAGTAAGGCTTTTAAATGAATCAGGGCTTTAGGTAGTGTTGGCAAAGAGCAAGTCCATAAAGGTTAGTTGAAAAATCTAAGTGGCAAGGACCACAGGAGCCTGTGGGGAATGGCTCAAGGTTCCACTGTATCCAATCCAGGGTGTCTACAATGTGGGGATGGTCATGTCTGCTATAGTCACCTCTTAGGCAGATGGGTAGCTATGGGAATGCTTTGGAAAATTAAAAGTGCTTCACCAATGTAAG
>CM053502.1:165892087-165981396 GCA_028627145.1 Eidolon dupreanum
CAATACTTGTCATACAGAAATAGCTTGTATTATTTCCTTACTCCCCATTAATATATAAAATAGCACACATTTATATGAATGCATTGGTTTTTCTTCATGTACACAATCAATTGTCTCAAGCAGGGATCTATTTGAAATTTGAGTTTCTTGAGCAAATCTTTAATATGCTTATAAAATGATTAGAGTCACCTTCTGAATCCACTTAATCTCCATTATTAGAATTAATTAGTAACACTCTCACCTGTATTTTCTGAAGACTTGTTGAAACTTCACTGAGATTTTGAGGTATATCAAAACATTTGGCAGTAGTGGTTTTTGCATTAACCAACCACTGCTGGAAGTCCTTGAAGGATCTTCGAAATCTCTGCTGCAAAATCTGTTCTTTATTCTGACAGCTTTTGGATGCTTGCAAACAAAGACTAAAACCATGGTTTGAAACATTTAATGGAAGGGGAAAAAACGATAAAAGAGATTAGAATAATGTCTAATCAACAATTCCTAGAGTATGCACTTATCATTTAGTAATGTATCTAATGGTTAATTTACATTAGTATTGAAATCGCATCTTAAAATAAACAAACCTCTAGCTTTTTATTTGTATGAAAATATTGTGAATACCAATATTACCAAGGTTCATGCTCACCAATTATATTCTTTAATCAAGCCAGACACTTTGCTGCTGTATGTACTCAGGTCTCTGGAAAACCGACAAAGGTCATTCAGCTGAGACTTGAGATCCTCTGTCTTAGGCTCTGCTTTTTGTAGAGCATCCAGTATCTCCTGTTAGGAAATAACAAGACAGAGGAGCAAAACTGGGCAATTTCCACATCTTCATATGTACTATACGTGCAGAAATGATGTTATAATTATAAGTGAGAGAAGAACCAACACATAGATTAAGAGATATGACCTATTAGCACTTGGCTAATTCGTAACCTTTTCTAGCCATGGATGGGCATTTACTTATGATAGCACCTAATTTGTAAGTGATTCATTTGAGGCTGGACACGTTGCCAAATTGTCGAATAATGTAAGGTAGGTTTGGGAAACAGAAAGAGAAAATAGTCTAAATTGTTCAAAAACAGTCTGACTAGATCATCGTTTAAAAATAATGATAAATCATTTTAAAGCAAAGCAATACTTATTTTGGTTTAATATTTATTATATGTGTGTGTATGTATATATAATCAATTGATTTATGTAGTATATACAATTAACTTTCACATTGAGAAATTCTTATAATCCACAGATCTGATTTAAGGAGTAATTCATTCATTTCATAGTTTTATTCATACAGTCACCAAATACTTCTTAAATGTCTGCCATGTTCCAATCATTTTGCTGGATTCTGGGGCACCCCCTCCACCAAACCACCACCACCAAATGACTAAACGTATAATTCTTGTATTTGAAGAGCTCACAATTTAATGGATGAAAAAGACATGTGAATAATCACAGTTCTGTGAACATTAAACCAAAACAAAGTCTTGGGACTTCACAAGTACCCCTCTGAAATCAGGGTCATGGTCCACTGAGTTACACAATGAACTGTCTCAAAGAACAAGTGAAATCATGAGTGTCCAACACACAATACCTGGTAAACTGATAAGTGCCTAATAAGAAAAATCAGCAGATAAATGACATCCAAATATTTAAATGGGACTGTGTAGATAATGGAATCACTAAGGTAAAAAATAATGACAATAATTAAAGAGGAGAGGCAAGAATGTAACGACTCAGAGAGCTGTTGCTGTTACTGCTTTTCTTCTCAGAGATATTTGTCAAGACATGGCCTAGATTGCAGAAAAACCACGCCTCTCAGCAAACCAGGTCTGGGCCACTCCTCGCCCTGGTAAATGGCTCCACTGTCCTGCCATTGTTCTAAATCAGAAAACGAAGCATCCTCTTGGCCTAACCCATTTCCCTTCTCACTCCATATGAGAGATAATGAGGTCTCATCTATTCCCCGTCTTAGATAGCTTTTCAAACAGTTACTATTGCATCTTTGTTCTCATAGACCCATTTACATCTTTATCATTTCTTTCGAGAATGACACAAGATCGACTTAATTTGAATCCTGTTCTCTAGTTTTCACTCCTGCATCTTCTCATTCCTCAGTAATTCTGTATCTTGGTGCTGTTCTTCCACCTCGCAGATCTGGTCAATTTGCAATCATACCTCAAGACCCAGTTCAGATAACGCTCCCCTAAGGATTCTCTGGCTCCCTCCCCACCTCTTAGAGGCTTCTCACTGAGGACACAAAGGACCTTGTTGGCCCTTATCACAGACAAGTGTTCCCACTGGTTTTGAACTTGGTCTTTCCACCTAGACGGTGACTCTGAGAGGAGGAATGGGTTTCTCTTGGCTTTAAAGTTCTTTATTTAACTTGAGTGTCAGGGATAGGGGCATTGAAAATATTTTTATTTACAAAATTTATAACTAATACTTAGAAAGTTTCTCTTTGAAACTTCAAATGCTGAACTAGTAACTACTGTTTTACATCATATTGAATCTTTTATTTAAGAGCATTATAAGAACCAAAGAAACTTACCATGCACCAAAGAAGCAAATAAAAAACCCCAGAGATTCAAATGAGTCATTACAAATTAGTGTTATCATAAGTGAAAGCATCTGCCCAAATTTTACACTAAAAAAAAAAAATGCTTTCACTTCATCACAAATTAAGGCATATGATTAGACTTTTTCAAATTTTTATTATTTATTTTTATTTTTAAAATTCTTAATTGGTCAAAGGAATATAATTTATTATTATTATTATTATGTTGAATTTTTTATTATGTAAATATCAGGTTATATACTTCTATTTCAGTTAAGTCCTGGAATGCATTTTTTTCCTTGGAGGTTATACAGGTTAAGAAAATTGCTAAATTTCTAACACTAAGAGCCCAAGGTATATTAAGAGATATGAGCTTTGTAAACACAGCAAACAAGATTTTTTTGTGACATGATTTTACATAGTTCATAGACAATGATTCTTCATAGATTTTTCAAAAAGATTTCTTTAGTATTATCGTTTAATTGCAGAGGAGAGTGTAGATACTTGTGAAGGCTCATGATGATGATGATGATCATGATATGAACAATGACAAGCCCTTCCCAATGACAGCAAAACGAAGCCACAGGAACCCTGGCAAATCCATTATTTTGTAAAACTTTTCCTATGCATTCATTGTAATAGGAGTATTATCTCCATTTAAAAAAAATTTTAAAAATTGCCCAGCTCTATTGAGACAGAATTGACATGGTATGTGAGTTTAAGGTGTACAACATGTTGGTTTGGTATTTTTATATATTGCAAAATGATTATTATTGCCAAAGCATCACCTAATATCTTTATCCTGTCACATAATTATCATTTCTTTTTTTTTTTATTATTCCCATTTTTAGATAGCACTTTTAGAAATAAGAAAAATCTGAGTATTTAGAGGTAATATAGTATTGTCCTCAAAAGAATGAGTCCTGGAGTCAAATGTAAATAGATCTAAACAGGGGACTGTTGTCTTAGAATTGTTAGTACAGTTAAAATCCTCTACTTATTTTTGCATTATGTAGGTGAGGACTATGAAAAGGCTTTGCCTATTGTTTTCACTAATAGTATCAAAATAAAAAGTAATGGTATCTCAGAATAGTAATATAATTTAAATACCACCAAATCTTTTTTTTTTTTTAATTCACTCACATTAATGGTAGCGAAAGGAAAGGAAGCAAAATAGAACTAAAACATTGTAACTGATTTTTCTGATATCAGAGTGAGTAATACTGACCACACGAAATAATTACCAGCTTCCGTATCCCTGTTTTACAGAACTGCTTTCTATACTTTATTCTGGTGCTTAAGCCTAAAGGACTGGAAGGGCATCCGAAAACAAACAAACAAAAAAAAAAACAAAACAAACAAACAAAAAAACAAAACTAGAAACATTATAAATAAAATAGCACAAAAAGATGATTATAAAATTTTCTTTTGGGGTATGCTGTATTTGTTTCGAATACTTGATTTAAAACAAGGCAATGTTGAAAATACTACGTGACTTTCTTACTGGCTGGAGCTATTTTGAAATGTTTATAATATAAATAGAAACAGAGAAGTTTACTTTACTAAACTTCCTTTTAAGGACATCCATGATTCAGAGCATTATTAAACTGCAAACATCAAAAGTCTTTCCAAGATACCATTTAACAATAAAGAAAGAAAGAGGATTTCAAGCTTCTGCCCATTCTTCACTATCCCTTTTATGCTTTCTTGTCTCTCATTCTGAAAGAGTTGCCTTTAGTTAAAGAAAAAAAAAAAAAAGGCCGGAAGCAACCCGTGAGCGTGACATTGGGGTTCTGTTAACGGATTAATTCAAATCAGCTGTCAAAACTACACACAGGAGAGCTAATCAGGGTGAAAACTATTAGTTGTGCTTTAGATCACTAAATGGTTCTTTCAAAGCTATAAATTAAATCATTTAATTGTTGGAAATAATTCACTGGCAGGCAAACAGCTATGACTCTCTGTCTATTTATGCCTCTACCCACAGGCCATTTTTTCAGACTGAATGGCTGAACACACTACAAACTCTTACACCCTAAGAATGAAAGTAGGATGTTTTCATTAACCGTAACTGTTTTCTATGGTAAAGAATAACATCTCTCCTCAGCTTTATTTTTAAAATAATTTGATTTATGAGAAAAGGAAACAGATCGGATTTGCAAATTTAATTAGAAAGACTTCTTTCTTTCCAAGTCTGATGGAATGTTGTGTGTTTTTAGTTCACCAAGGATTCTTTTCAGCAACAATGAGAACCGAATAAAATTTTCGGCAGAACCACCAATAGAAAACAGGAAGCCAACTTACTCGTCCCTTCTGCCAGCACTCCACCACCTCCGTGTCTGTGTTCTTGCCTTCCAGGACACTTAACTGCTGCGCCCATGTTGTCAGAAGGACTCCGAGCTGCTCCAGGGCCTGCTCCAGTTGAGCCACTTGGCCTGCGAACTCCTGCTCGGAAAGGGCCATCTGGCTGACCAAGGTCTCCAGGCTGGTCTGCGTCTGGCAGACGCTGTCTTCCCACTGCTTCCAGTCGGCACGCAGGGCCTGCATCTCCGTGTCCATGAGCTCACTCCCACTGGCAGTTGTGTTCTGTGTCACGGCGGGAGCCAGCGACTCCACTCTGCTTAGGCGGCTCGCTCCGATCTCTCTGGAATCCATCAGCTCCTGTAATGGAATGTCACCATGGTAACCGAGGAGGCTGTGAGTCACAGCAAGTTTCCAAATGTGTACAGGAGGAGACCCCGTCCTGCTAGAAAGTTGGAGCAAGCATGCCACAGGGAACCGGAATCAGTTCCATCTGCCCACCCCCAAGTTATAATAGCAGAGAACTGTCATCTTCAGCACCAAAGCTGGTGGCAAGATAAGCTGAGGAATCTGTAACATACCGAACCAGACAAAAGAGGGACCCTGAAATCGGGCGTGGCTTGAGTATGGAATTGTTCAGATAGTGACTTAAATAGCCTGTGGTGTATTGCTCCAAATATATGGGGATCTGATTTCTCCTATAATTATGGAAATCTGTATTTCTCCTTAAATTGAGGGACCAGAGGACGAGGATCATGGCAGAACTGGGCTCCCCTCATGGTCTGGACCCCATTTTCATCTTCTTCCACAAGATAGAAGCTGCAATCGCACCTCATTCTACCAGTAATCAGGCCAAATTATCATAACAAAAGAATGAGCCCTGCTCAATTTCAAATACTTCACTTCCTTATGTAAACATTTTTATAGTTACTAAAATGAATAATTCACAGAGAGGCTTAATCAAAAGTTCTAAGTGGTGACTAACCTTTAGACTGGGTTTATTTACTTTTTTTTTTACTTTAAAAAAAATCACCAGACGTTTAACAATTTAGCTAACTTTTTGGCTTAAAGTACACACATACTCTAAAAGACAAGATAAAATTATAACATGTGTTGTTAATTAAGTAAAAGAGTGATATTTCTTTCTGCAGTTAGACTCTTTTACTGAAATTTCACTGAATTCATCATCTGGTCTTTATGTATTTATATAATGTATTGGTAAAATCAGGATTTTATTAGTAATGATACAAAATTATGACTTCACTCCTGGATTACATAGAAAGAAAAGGTGATTATTAGGAAAAAAACTTCAAGAAGAACATCAATTACAAAATAAAAGATATAGAAAAAATCAGGGTATAAAGCATGTTTAATAAATTAAATTGAGCATAAATTAACTAATCTATATAATTCACATTTTATTAGCTTGAAATAAATATATCTTCCACAACCTATACAAGATAGCCACATTTTAGTATAGGTTATGTAAAAGTGTTTAAATAGTCAAAGCACAATCCCATGAAATCTTTCACAGTTAGTGTTTAATATACATATTATCCTTTCCTCAGCAGCAGAATTCTAAAAACCTTTCTTGTTCATCAGTGCATAGAGTAAGCAGCGATTTGATAAAGAAAAATGATAACTTTTAAAAAAGAGCTCTATCTAACTATTAGATTTAAATACTTACAATTCGCTTTTATGAGTAGTTTCTAATTTGGAGTTCAGAGATTATCAACTGTCAAAAATCAGTTTCCCAATATACTCTCTAATGCATCATCCTAGTTTTCTTTGGTATGGACATGAGGCATTTCAGTATTTGCAATCATTAACTACACTCATCTGATGTTGAGTAAGGGCATCATTTTAGTGTTTTGAAATGACTTTTACATGTATTTCCTCGACATGTATTTAAACTCTCTAAAAACGTCATATGCCCAAACCTTCATATGGACACACACACCCTCATACGAATACAAATTTGACTTTGAAGTTGCCTATTCTCAGTGGTGACTCCTGGGTGTGGCAGGGATGACATCAAAGGCCAGAGGACATGCTTATTTACTTCCTCCATGGTTTCTCCCCACCCACACGACAGCCTGCATTTAGGGCTGACCTAGACTTCTGAGAAGCTTTGCTTTCTCCTTCCCAAATTCCAATATCTTTATGTCAGCAACTTCTCCTACATTTCTTATGTTTCTTCAAATAAAAGTATTTGAAGAAATACATTTGGCAACTCAGGGAGCAGCCTTGTAAAGGAATTTTCTTGATCTCACATCAACATTTGAGAATGCTGTCCCCTATTTCACCCTTCCATTCACTCCCAAATCCATGTAATCGGTCTTCCCCTCACTGGACTGTGGAAATGGCTCTCTGTGTTGCCAAATAGCCAAACCGTCAAGTCTAGGTGGCACTCTTTGATCCTCCTCTTCATGGCTGCCTCTTGCTGCTTCTAGGATGGTGACTCCCCCCTCCTCTACCAGGGGCTTTGGTGGTACCCCACCTTCCTGGTCCTCCTCTTGTTTTTATTTCTCCTCTCTTTTCTCCCTCTCCCTTTCAAATCTTCTTCTGTGGCCCCTTAAGTATTCATAGTTTTAGTCCCATGCCCATTGTTCTCTTTGCTTAATACACAGGTCTTGGTGTAATTCACTCCATTGGCTTCAACTACAAATTAAATGCTGATCATTAGGACTCCAACTCTTCAATACAGCTTCTTGACCTGAAATTCAGACTTGAATATTCAAATGCCTCCTAAACATCATCACTGGGTAATTCAGATTCCATCTGTTCACAGTTGAACTTCTTACCTTTCCTCTTCTATTACCTGTCCCTCCTGCCTGTACTTGTTTTTCTCAGATGGACATAGCTTTATTGACTCTAGGGAACATCTTGACCATTACCCTTGACTTTTCCCACATCATCACTCCACAGTCAATTAGATCACTCATTTACCAAATCCATTGGATATTCTCATTGAATGTGTTCTATGTGTCAAGCATGATGTTAAATATTTGATGTGCATGATCTAATTAGTCCTCAAAACAACTTTATCAGGCAGGTACTATGATTATTCTTATTTTCCTCATTGAGAGGCTGAGGCTTGAGGACTTCAGGTAACTTGCCCAGAGACAATCAACAGAGGCAGGCTTTCGATTCCAGAGCCTGATCTCTAGTTAGTGAGCCGTCACTACACTTAGGGTATTATTTTATCAACATCAGTTTGTGCATCATTGTTCCCTACTACACTATAATTCTTTGATGGATGTACAACACTGGTTGAACAAATGGATGGATGAATAAATTAAAATACTACTTAGAGATGCGTCAATGAAGTATTTTAAAGAATTATAACTTAAGAAGTGCCTTTATGTGATTATCTCATTTAAAACCCTCATGGTCATTGCGAGATTTAAATATGATAAGCACTTAAAAGTAAATCTTCAAAATGTAGTCATTATTATTATCATCAACTATTGTTTTTAATGATTTTACTTTCTGATCTCCAGGGATCAGGCCATAATTTCAGTCTTAAATTCCTTACCACAATTACGCCACTGATATTCAACATTTCCTCATCTAAAACTTAACCATGAAGGATTTCATCATTGCTTAATTTTTAGACTAAAATCTATCATTTTCCACAGGGGGAGGTTATTGTAATGTTATATTCAAGCAACTAGAAATAACTAAAAGACTCTAAGATCTCTGACTCCTAACTGCGTGAATTTCTATTCTGTAAGTTGCTCTTAGGGGTGACAATTTTAATGTTCTTTAAAGTACTGTCTTCTATTATGTTGTTGTACTGTTAGCTAGGAAAGCAGAAGAAAACATCTAGAATGACATTTCCAAGTTCTTGTTCAAAAACTTAACTAAGTTACTGTATAAACTTTTCTTTCACTGTGCTAGAAATAAATATCCGATTTTGTCAGCCCACCAAGTTAGCATCTATTTTGTAGTCTCTCATGCTAGAGCAATAAACACATTTGCATGCAGAAGTATACGTGGACAATGTTCCATTTTGCTCACAAGTGTAAAGTATTTTGAATTCCTTTTTTCCCTCTTGCTTATGTTTAGAATTCATGAGGTGCAAGGTAATAAACATGAACAAATAGAAAACAGGACGAAAACATTTTCAATATAGAGTCTTATCCATAGAATCCTTATCATAGCTGTGTCAGACTCAACAACCAATGAAACAATGAAATTATAATATCTGTTTTTTTCCCTACCTTAATTTTAGACAGCTTTTTCTGGGTGGCTGATGAATCTCCAGACATGTCTGACCACCGGTGAAGTTCTTCCTTTGCTGAATGGAGCCAGTCTGTGAATTCCTGGACTGCATCTAGATACATTAGATGGTCCTTCACAACTTCTTCTACTTTCCTCATTTTCTCCTAGTAAATAAAGAAAAAACTGCTTTAACAGTAATTGCTATTGAGAATATAAAATCAGATAAGACAACATGTATTGTTCTCTTAATGATCTCAGAAGATTTCATTGTTCTTATGTTTAATATCTTAAAATAAAAATATCAAATCTTAATTAGACTGAAAGACTTTGAGAAAGCAACCATTTTTCCTATAATTTTACTTTGGTCTAGCTTTGCATAAAAAAAAAAATCTATGCTTAATGAATGTTAACTAACATCCCTCACTAATTATCTGTTTAATAATAATTATTATAATCACTATTCTTATTATTTAAGAAATTATTTGTGTTGGCTTTTTGTAAAGCATTCTGCTTAGCATGTTAAATGAATTTGCTCATTTTATTCTCATGACAGGTCTGTGAGGTAGATACTATTGTAGGAAAGGACACTTACAGAGATCACAGAGATGAAGTGACGTGCCCAAAGTCACACATCCAAAAAAATGTCAAAGCCACAACTCATATTCATGTTTTTTTTCCTCCATAGTCATAGCTCTTCATCATTACCAAAATAAAAATTAATATAAACAATAATTATAGTATTAATAATGCAAAGAGAATTCCCGAAAGAAAAACCCAGAAGGTTGGGGCGGGGGCGGGAAAACTCTCCTGTCTTTCTTTAAAATTGTCATAAACATACAAAAGAAATTATGGAGAAAAGAAAATGTTCAGTTAGAGTTGGAAAATATCACGATATTACATGAAGGAGCCTATATCTTTGAGAATAGAAAAATGAAGTTTGTGCTAAGATGAGGCATGAACACACTATTTTGCACATGATCGAAATCAGGAGGTAAACAGGCTTGCATTTGCTATAGCATATGTAAGTGGTAGCAAAAGATAAAAGAACTTTAAACACTGATATTTGAAGCTTAACAATCTTATTAAAAAATGGGTTGACTAACATTCTATTTGGAGAAAGTCAAAAAACAAAGAATAAAAAATAACCCCAAGATCGCAGAAAGAGAAAAATTCATGGGCATCCATAGGTGAGAAATTTTATTTGCATAATATCTGTTCACTAATTGCCCATATAGTTTTGGAGCACCAATTATGCAATAATTCAACCTATTATTTATCTGAGCCTTGTAGTTTTTTCTTCAATATAAAGCACTGACCTTGGCAACTGTCATTATGTCACTAAACTGGGTTTTCAGTTCCTCTTGAGCTGTTTCCTTAAAAGACTCATCCTCAGTCTTCTGGTAGAGCTCCCTGGACTTTGCAATGAGGCTGTGCAGAGCTCCGGCTTGATCCTCCCCCTCAGATACGATGGACTGAAAGTGGTCCAGAAGGGAAAACTTCTCCTTCAGACCTGGCTGCAGTTTCAATGGATGTTCTACTTTTTGATCCACTGATTCCATCCACTGCTCCAGCTGGTTTTTCCACTCTAGGTAGTCATTCCATTGGCTAATCACAGACTCTAGGTTGCTAGAATTAATGTCACATATCATAAAAATAAGTTATCTTGACATCTCTACTGAAAACCAATTATGAAGACATTTCACCCATGTAAGCTGTCTTATTAAATGCTATTGGAGGTGATGAAAATGCTGCTTTTAAGGGCAGGGAGAAACATTACTTCTCTGACCCACAGCACAGTTTCTTCAAAAGAAAGTGAATCTATGTCACAAAGATGTTGTGGTCATACATGCATCTGGAGGTTTGTCTTCCAAATGCTAATTATTCTAAAAAAAAAACAGGCAAATTTATGTGCTATAGTTTTGAAAATCAGCACGGGGGCATCAATTAAATTTTATTTAACATATACCAATTCTTAATTTCCTTGGGTTCAGTTTATCTAATTAAAATCAGATAGCAATTATTTATTGACTGGAATTTAAAATTGAAGGCATTCTTCCTGGGCAAATAATATCATTAGATTAATTTTCACTTAGGAATACATATGCACAATGTTTAATGTTGAATGTATAAAAGAATGAAGCTCGGTGTATTTATGAGAAATATGGTCACAAATATAATAGTCAAGTAAATAGCTCTCCAGATAGTCAAATAAAAGGCTTTTGGGCTAGATTTAAAAATTGTAAAGTATTCGGCTTTACAAACCATTCTAAATTCTTTTTCAGTGACCTGCTCCCAGCCTCCCTTGCATACAATCTTATGATCCTGAAGTTACCCAAACTGTTTTTTGTTTTTTTTTTTTGCATCAGTAGGAAACTCCTTATCCATGCCTAAATTCATATCCTTCCCTCAAAGAATTTTCTAGGAAATGCAGATCGCTCTCCCCTCCCCAGAAGCCACCCAGACCCCGCATTCTTTTATGGTCCCACAGTGTCTCAGTAACACAATCTGAGTCAGAGTTTTTCTGGTGTGTGCATCCCACCCGAGCCTCCCATCACCCGGAAGGCAAAAAGCACTTTGTTTTGTGTCATTATTTTAGCACAACGATTTGAGCATTGCTGCCACTCAATATCCCCAGTTATCAAACTTAATGCCTTACTGAGAGAAGAGAATCGAGGATTCGAATCTACTTTTGGCATTTAACAATTTATTCTAACATCTGAAAAATATTCACTTGTATTCCTGTTCACTTTTATGGCTGGCCTGTTGCTGAGCATTGGGAAGTTTGGTCTATTACTCAGAAAAATAACCATAGGACCTGATTTTTCTTCTTTGCTGACTGTTATGAGTTATAACTGACATTCAAAGTCCTGCTGATTTGGGGAGTCATTACCTGTGCTCTGTGTTAAAGGGAAAAACAAAACTACACTAAACGAACCTCCCAAATTTTAATTGAAACCACGGCTCGCTGTTTACATTGCAATGGCTGGCTAATGCAATGTATGTATTTTGCTTTGTGATGAACTTTAACCTTTTATTCATCTCTTCATTATGATCATATCGAGCACACACACTTCTTTGATGATAAAACCTTCAGAATATGGCTCCTGGAATGTACTTTAATCTAATTCTGACTGAAGGTCATTTGTCCAATAAGCCAGCCAGGTTCTTTATAGATACTCTGAGAAGAGGGAGGAAGGTAAAGAATCTTCCATCCATAAATACAACAGCAAAATGACACCTGCTACAACAGTCAGTATATTCTCTACTTTCTCATCAGCCTCTGGTGCTTCTCAGCAGGGGGCCCCGTAGCTTCCGGGGTGAGCGGGTTGTGCCAGGGATGGCCCCCATCACTATGATAATCAAAAACTCCCACACGCTTCCACAACCCCAACGTGGATGATATTACTCTAGGTCAAGAAAACGATTTATACTTAAGCTCAACAGTTACCGACAACTTAATTCTCCTTGTGTTCCCTCAAAAAGCAAAATCTTATTAAAGTTATTAAAGACCATATATCTTTGCTTGGATGAAAAGAAAGGGGGTATTTCACTGAACCCATGCTGTGTGCAAGATTCTATGAGAGTTGTGGGAGATATAAATATTACACACACACACGCACACACACACGCACATACACACGCATGCAAAGCGAGGAAACAAACAAAACAAACCAGTCTTGCTGTTACAGAAAATACAATCTAGGCAAAGACAGGCAAGCATACGATTTGCTAAAATAATATGCTTGGTACATCTACTCCGGGATCCCCTCAGCATGCTCCATCATTTTACTAAGCCACTGTGTTTTATTTAGACGAATAAACACTAAAACTAGTCTCTGTACCTCTGAGCACGGAGGGCAGAGCCCATGATGTTTGCCCACACGTCTGCCAGGGTCTGCAGCTGAGTCTGGATCACCTTCTGACCCTCTTCGTTGCTACTTCTCGCGGCCTGTTCCCCTTTGCCAATGGCCATGTTCAACTTCACTTCCCCTTCGCCTTTCATCAGGAGAATATCCTACGAAGGAAGAGCAAATACAGTCAGTAGAAACATGAAAGCCTTCTGATATTTTTAAAAGCAGGGATGTTTCCCATGAGAATCAAAGTAGGGAATAATTTACTTACCTGAAAATGAAAACAGTGACAACAACAAACTCTGGACCCACCCGCTGTGGCATATTAAATATTAGCTATCCAGAAGTCTGGGAGTCAAAGGTCAACTCCAATTTAAAGTCTTGGAAAACTTTGGGCCGCTAGCCTAGAAATTGTAACTTCACTAAAATTTGGTTTCAGAGTCAAAAGAAATTATTTTGAAAAGGAAGGCATACTTGTAAAAAACCTAATAGTTCCCTATTTTCATTGCCTGGCTAATTCCTGGTTTTCGAGGTCACCTTCATTGACTGTGGTCTGGGTAGGTGGGCTCCTCTGTGCTTTCAACATAACCCTGCTTGCTTCATTCACAGCCCCTACGTACATGTCACACAGCAAGTAACAATTTACATACAGGTTGGTCTCTCCCACCGACCTGAACTCCTAGAAAGCAAGCGTTAATTTCTATCTTTATAGGCTCAGCAACTTGTATAGTACTTGGAGTAAAGTAGGTATTTTTTTCATAACATTTACTGAATGTATATGAAATAAAATTAAACATTATTTTATAACTATGAAAACAAAAAGATGCCTTTACAAAGGGGAAAAATGACTGCTCCACATTCTTTTGGCCCAGTTTCTCCATTTTACCTGAACGATCCTCATTTACAGGCTCGCAGATTGTTTAAGACCCAACTCAAACGTTTGCGAATCTAATCAAATCAGTCTTCAGAAGTCGTGGGTGTCTGGCTAGTGCCACATGTACCTGTATTTGTAACAGCCGTTTTTCTAAGGTGTCTTTGCTTCCGACGGTACTCTCTGCACAGGCCAGTTTGTCCTGAGCATCCTTCACCCAGGACCACATGCTCTGCAGGGCCTCCTCCAGGGCCTCGTGCTCCTGCAGGGCCAGCTGGCAGCTCCTGAGTTTCTCCTTGGTCATTCTGAGCAAGTGCTGGTAGGTCGTGAGCAGCTGGGAGCACAGGCGTCCTTCCTTCCCAACGCCGTGGCCTTCTTCACTGAGAAGCTGCCCTCTCTGGGAGAGCTTGTCGAGAGATTCTCTAAAGAAAACAAAACAAATTCATTCCGCCATTCTGAAGTGCAGGGGAGGGACAAATGATTGTTGATGTTGGAGCGGTCACCGGACAAGAGCCCACAGCTGACATGCCTTTGAAATGAGGAGCCTCAGGGCTGTGCCGGCCACCTGCTTCTCTTACGGTTTCTCTGAATGTGGTCAGTATACACCCGGGAGTATGATTCAGCCCTTGCTGTGCCGGGATCCAAGCCCAGTGTATTCCTAGGGATTCACTTCAGAAAAGGGCTCAAGCCTGCCTCTCCAGGCCTCCTCTAGCATCTCTCCATTCTTATTTAATGCTCTAACCACGAACAGCTCGCTGAAATCCCCCAAAACACTGCTGTTTTCTACATACACGGAGGGTCCTCTTGTGTGAACGTCTTCTGCTCTCCTCTGCTTCTTTTCTAGCTGCACCTTTCAAAGCTCAATGCGGGCATCGCACCCCAGGCAGCGCCGTGATGACAGGAGAGGGTGGGGAGGACCGGTGTCCTCCAGTGGGAGCCTCCTGCCCCGTACTGCTCTGCCACCTTCTCCACCCTGACTGTGTCAACCCACAAGGCCTCTGCCTTCTAGAAGCCAGGGCTAGTACATCCACCTAGAGTCCCCAGCACCCAACACAAATGTTAGGCGGAGATAAAAATCCCCCCCCCCCCGCCAAAAAAAAAATCTTTCAAAAGGCCGTTTTATGAGCGCTTACGGGTGTCCTTCTTATATTTTGGGTGCCTTGCTCATCTCAGTTTGGAGTTACGTTAATTAGCTCATGAGAAAAATGTCATCATTTGTGGCTGGGTTGGCTCCATCCTGTTTTACAGGTTTTGAGCTCGGATCGGCACGTCTATCAGGAAATGTCGGGGAAGTGCAGATGTCTGAACACAAACTGCTGTGAGCACTAGAAAAACGGTATGGGCGGAGCCTCTCTCCTACAATATCTCCATTTTTTTTTCTGAGCAGCTACTATGTAAGTAGTATCCTAAAGGGCCTCTGAGAGATATGTAACCCTAATATAATATTACTCATTCTAAAATACATGAATTATCTGTTTGGTGAGACAAAAAAGTGGCTTAAGCCAAATTTTATGAGTTAAATAATAATTCAAGACAGATCTCACTTATTATAAGAAGAATTACTTAATAGATGATAAAAATTCTATAATTCTCAAGTCTAGGGTACTTTTAAAATATATAGGGCATCCCCCAAGATATGTGAAGTAACGGAAATATGATGATGGAAACAAAAACATACAAACAATAACAATACTGGGAGGAGCGAACAGCAAGCAAGGAAGAGAAGTAGTCTTAGAAGGAACTTAGGAACAAATACAGTTAAGGACTCAGCATCTGGTCCTGGGACATCAGAGAGTAACAGCTCAAGAAGAATGTGTAAAGCCATTTCAAAAGTTTAGAAGGAGAGAAGTACGTCTGGCCATGTTATATTGTAGCTAGACAAGAGTCAAGGTTTTAAAAGTAAATGTTAGTGTCATTTTCAGAAAGTTGTAGTTAGAACGATGCTATTCTGTTAAGTCGGCAAATATTTTCTATTGCTCTGGCACAATACGAGACAATAGTAATATTAAAAAGATAAACACCTGATGGTCCCCGGCCCTGAGGAACTCACCATGGTGGGTTAGGGTATATGGGGTCACAGAGACGGGCCCAAATCATTCCAGGAAAATTTTATAATAATCATCAAACTAGCACACCAATAGTTTTCAGTATGGGTTCTGTTTGTGCATTTGCTTGCACATTTGTTTTTCAAGGCAAGGAATATGCAACGTGCTTGATCAAAAAGAAGACTCAGCGGGAACAGGGGATGGGTATAATCTGAATTAAGCAATTTTTACTCAACTGATCACTGTGGCTGCTTTGCCTGATCCAGTAGGCTGGGTGCTACCTCTGCTGCTTCACAGATGGGTGCATTTGCTCTCTGAAAGTTTGGTTAAGAAGCCTGGGGTCAAATTGCACTCCCCTGATGGACAGTTTTCCATCTTCCAATGGAAGAGTTCCAGTGAAGCCACTACAATGCCAGGGGTGGAGCATGAATTTAGGGCGCAAAGCCCCGATGGTCAGGCCAGAGAACTTGGCCTGGGAAAGATGTCAGAATCACTTGCTCAGTGGGGAAGCCATGAAGAGACAAATATTGCAATGGAGAAGAAAAACTTCCAAATCAGTCAGACACGGTGATCATATCTGTTGTTTTACTAAGAATATTATGAGGATGGGGCGGACTGAAAATGGGGCTGGAGGGTGACGTCTATAAAGAATACATGAAAATTGGAATCTTCCGCATTATTTCTTTGTAAATGAATATCTTTTAATCACCTTAAATCTTTATAATAACCCATGAAGGAAAGTGTAGCAGCATCATCATCATCATCATCATCATCATCATCACAACACTTAAAGGCTAATACCAAAAACTATAGGAAACGAGTGGCCCGTCTAATTTGTTGAGCGAAGTGAGGAGGCTGTGGGAACAGACCAGCTCCTTATTTCTGTCCTTGTGCTCTCCCTAGAATACTACATGGCCATGGTAAACACTGCACATTGTTTGTATTCCAGACATTCAAGGATAGAAACACACACGGCCACCCAAAACTAACCAACCAACGCAGTAACGATCAAACCAAATAACTAACTGGCCAGACAAACACAAACTGGTGAGCCGGGAAAGGACCTGCACCACACCTGCACCTTACCTGGCAGCCAGCAGTTCTCCCAGAAACATTTCAACTTTATGGACTTCATTTTTCTTCTCAGGAATGTGCTGCTTGCTCTCTCCTAAGTTTTCTGTACTTAACCTTTCATCCATTTCATGGATCCATAAGTTCAGTTTTCTGTGCTGATCTTCAAAGCTAAAGAAAAACACACACACACACACACACACCTTAGAGAAATTCTTCTGTGCTTATTATAATAAATAAATTCTAACATCCAAGGTCACAATGTTTATGGCAATTAAGAGCTCATGAAATTTCAACTATGGAAGGATACTCGACAGTAAATCCCTCCAAATTATCACTTGCTTCAGTAACAAAACCAAAAATCATGGAAATTTCTCCAGATCCAAGCAAAAAAAAAAAAAAAAAAAAAGAATCACTCTGTCTTGTGGAATTGATTGCGTGGAATCAGTCATATGTAGTAATTACCAGCAAGATTACATTCCCATGTTAACGTGTACTTAACTATATGTCTTACTACAAAGATCCTGAATTAGGGCCAATGGATAAGTGAGGCTATGGAAGCACTGGGGGAAAAAAAAAAAGAGCATCATCTCTGTGTGTTTGTATTTTATGGGATTTGAATACGGCACAAGAGCACAAGGGTTCAAAATTTACCACCTGGTAACAAGTTTTTTCTTCTTCCTAATTTTATATTCACCTACGTTGATATAGGTTCTTGACTGGAATCTTAATTTACAGAAATTTGACAAGTGTTTTCTGTCATAACTCCAACCCAACAGAAGTAGAGAAAAAAAAAGAGACTTGGATAATCTAAAACCTGGGTGTCAATGCTCTAATATCTTGATTTAGCCAAATAGACCAAAAAAAAAAAAAAAAAAGTAATTCATTTATATCATTTACAATTTCTACTGAATATAATTCCTTTCTTTTTCTATATAGAAAATAAAGCCAAATGATACTGTCAGAGTTCAAGTAATCAATTGCTATCCCAGTATGAACCAGTACTTAAGGTCAAAGCTTATTATAATTCAAACTCATGCTTTCAGAGATTATTTGTTTATTCACAATGGCTCTTTTCTCTAAGCCTTTGAAACATATTCTGTGTACATGAAATCCAATCATACAGAAATAACCTACCTCCCAAGTTCTAAAGCACAGTCTTGAAGAGCCTGTTTGTCTTTAAGGCACTGTTTCAGAAATGCTTGAAACTCTTCGTTAGCCTTCGTAATTTGTTCTTGAATGCTGCTGACAATTTGTTTAGACAAATGTGCGTATAAGGTTTGTCCTTCTTGAGTCACGGCATCAAGCTTGCTCTGTCCATCAGTGATGGAGTCCAAAACATTCTATTTCAGGAAATAAAGGTAATAGAAAATATTTGCTATAATTCAGAGACCCCAGTGCATGGGATCATTAATTACAATTATTAGCTGAGATACTATAGCAAGAGAAGAAAAACAAAGGCCAAAGGAAGAGTCTTTAACAAGAGGCATTTGCAATTGCTACTCAGACTTTTCTTTGTGGCGTTACTGCATCTCAGGCCTCAAAGGGGGGCAATTCCACATCTGAACTCACCCTGGATCCTGCAAAACTAGCTTCTTTTATTATATCAATCTTCCCACCATGATGGCTAATGAGTTATCTACATGATTGGCATCACCTGCTAGGCCACAAAATCCTCATGTTCCCATTAATTTTTCAAAATCACTTTTTCTTTTACAGTACTTAGCAGAGTGCTTTGCACACATAAGCCACTTGAAAAACTTAGCCAAAACTCAATTTGAACCTAGCTTTCCGTTAGTCATTTCTTAATTCTAATTTACAATGACCTTCCTTTTCCTGAATTCATACATTTTTTCATAGTCAGTAAAACCTATTAAATCTCTAATCCCTATTGCTTTAATTTGAATATATCTGAGCTCCAAATTTAGACCATAAGCTGTTAAAAAACCCAACTGATGTCTTCTTTTTAAAACTCCGCCACGATAGTAACATAGATATAATTGTTTATGCTTTTACTGCTATAGAAATTAAAATTAAGTTTAGTTATGAATGAATGCCAAAGAATGGTCAAGAGCCTAAAGGGAGAGGGAAGGGGTCTAGCAATTCTATAGCTGTAACTTACTTTTTCAACTTACTTTTCATATTGCCTATCTCCTTATGACTCAAGAAATCTAGTTCTGATAAGGAGCAAGGCAAGTTTCAATGAAATAAGATTTGGGAAAAGAGATGGTTTAGATGTGACCTGAAGGAATTTGAGTGCAGCTGGGAGAAGAAGAAAAAGCAATGTCAACTTTCCTACCTGAAGCTCATGAAGCTTCGCCTCCAGAACTTTGCTGTCACCAGTTCTATCCGATGATTCTTTCGCTGCTGCTTTTATTCCAGAAAACCATTCTTGGAATTCCTGCATAGACTCTTTTAAAAATAATGAAAATGAGAAGCACATCCAAAACATGGCACGAGCTTCCAGAATGATCATCACAAATTAATTCTGGCCTTCGGCCCATTGCATCTCGCCTTACGAAATACTCCAGAAAGAAAATAATAACAATGCAGACGATGACACAGCATGATCACGACTGTTCATGGCAGAACTGAGAAATTATCTCAGAGAAAAGACACGAAAAGAAATTCATATTCCTAAAATGTCTGATTTCCCCTTATGTTTCTTTTTTTTCTTTCTTTTTATTTTTATTTTTATTTTTTTAGTAAAGAAAGATAATTAATTGCCTGGATATGTAAGAGTGTAAGGGCAGAAATGCTCCAGGGGTGTTAAAACCATTTTTATGGCAAAAGAAGAAAATTTCTCCTCTCTCCACCTAGCTGACTCAAAGAGTCTTCATGCTCTTACACCACAGCATTGGCACAGACAGCCACGCGGGAAGCCTAGCCAGGGACTGGCAATTTCCTGAATTATATGGCTGCTGTGTTTCATGGCCTCTCCTAATACCCAAGTTTACTGTGATTTCCTGAGACCAGTGAGAATAATTTTTCACACAAATGAGCTATATGTAGAAAAGGCAGATGAAATTCAGAATCATCGAAACGGTGGACTCCAACTTTCTTGGGGAGAAAGAGTAAACCTTCTGCTGATGGGGCGAACCCAAGCCTAACACTTCTACTGGCCAAATCTCAACCCACAAATGAATTTCAAATGATACGGTTCTGGAAAGTTTCGCAAACTTTTGCTGGCAGTTTCGATGAAACATTTGGTTTGACTCTTTCTCGTAAACAAACTATTGGTGCTACGGCCTGTAAGAGCTCACCATTAAAGTGTTTTTCCAGAGACTCCTGAAGGCTGGCCTGTGTCCTGAAGCACAGGTGGCTCACGGCCTCGTGTTTCCTTATCAGCCCAGTCATTGCGCCGCCCAGGCCTGCCAACTCAGCTGAGTGGTACCTGCGGCACAAACTGTTGAGATTTTCTTGGGTGGCGCTGATGCTGCTTTGCTGACTTTGCAGTTCTTTTTGGATTTCCTACAAAATGAAAGTATGCCATAAAGGACAGTCATCACATTAAAAAAAAAAAAAAAAAATTCCATCTGCTCTACTGTGGTAATTTTCTTGGAAATTGATGCTGTTGAAACTCACTCAGTAATGTATACGTTTTTATGAGATTGTGTGTGTGTGTGTGTGTGTGTGTGTGTGTGTGTGTGTGTATTTGTGATAGATCTGAGCTGATGGTTCAAAAATTTTGTCCAGTTCCCCTTGGGAACAACTTCAAGTGGCTCTTGAGAAGTAGCTAGGATTTGGGTGCTAGTGTAGGATTTCAAACCAACGAATTGAATAGATGCTTACGGATTCCATAAGCGTCTTCTATTCATGGGCCTGGGTTTAGTCAGTTGGTTGGAAACTATTAATGGAATCGCCCTCCCAACCTCACATTCTACAGTGATCCACTAGGGCTTTGTTTCAGGGTCACAGGCCAAACCAAGAGCATCGGAGGTTGATTAAAAACATATGTCCTTAGTCTCAAGTACAGTAAGAAAACATGCTAAAAGAGAACAGATCACAGATGTGGAAAAGTCAACTCACAAGCTTTACAGAGAGTTGATCATGAATGTCATTTATGAAAATGGACAGGTGACACGAAAGTGGGATGGTTCCCCCAACTGTCCTTTTTAAAATATGTCCTTTTCTAGATGAAAGCAGTCATACTGACCAATAAAAATAATTAAATGATGAAAAAGTATTTGGTATTCAAGTTTGAAAATTCATAAACATTCAAACAGTTCTAGAAATACCACCCTTTTAATAATAATTAACATTATTAATAATAACAAGTATAGCCTATGAGCAGGCCCTATAGCAATGCATGCTTTCTATTTTTAGATTATTCATTTTGCATTCAGTTCTTCACCTGTTACACTTTGCTGTGTCTGGTCTTATGGGTGATTGAGAGCCGAGGTTCTATTTTGATTATCATCTCCACAAAACAGTATTGATGTTCCCACTGAAGTGTAAACACTTAACAAGAGTTTGTTACCTACTTTTACTTTTTTCAGCCCTTCACAAGTCTCAGTTAGAGCACAGTTCATTAAGGATTCCTCCAGTTTTGTCAGCCAGGTTGTTACGTCATTAACAAATTTCTCCACTTGTGTACTCTGAGCAGTGAACTCTTTCAGGGTTCCTTTGGCCTCTTCAGTAAGTTCTTTGGCATGCTCCAGTCTCTGCTTTAAGTCTGCTTCTATAAACTAAAACATACAGTAAGATTTCATTAACATCTGTGAAGACCAGACACTCATTTACTAGAAATTCCATCGATATGTAGCTCGATTATAAAAAAACACATAAGCCTAACCGTGAATGCTCATTCAATTTCTCTAAAAAGAAAAATCAGTGGGTAGGACTTGCCAAATATTTTAAGCGATGGAAAAATGGAAAGAGTAAGGATTATAGTTAACATGGGACATTAAAGTGGTGGTTTGACGTTCCAAGGAATACATGAGATCATATTTCAAAAACAGAGCTAGACTTATGCAGAGTTACCAGGGAGATGACTAAAATCTGTTATGCATTCTCCCTGGGAACTGCTCACGCATTTTCACATTTTCTCCCTGATGTAGCCACTACTTGGGACAAATCCATTATAGGATCTCATCGGGAAGCAGTTTTTTTTTCTCTCTCACTTTTAAATATTCGTAGAGGCTAGGTCTTCTTTCCTTCCGAATGATTTATTTTGAGAGCGCTTATGTTTTTTCTGGCCCCACAGATAATAAAAAAAACATAATCATAATGAATTGGAAACAATTTCGATAATTAAAACATCCAGGCCCATTAAATAGTCAAAATTTGGAACTTACAAGTTAAGGCTTTTTTCTCACCCCAGCTCAGATCTGCTGCAGACAGGAAGCTCACAGTGCAGAAAGGGGCCCCGTGCCTCTTTTTGTCTTTCTTTGCTTTATTTATATTCCCCCACCTCGAACAGCTCTGACCCCTGCAGGCTTGGACAGGCTGGCAGGTGAGTGAGGGAAATGACACCTGTGTTTTCTAGGCCAGGTGACAGTTCACATTGTCTCCTCTCCCAGGCCCTTGTGGGTTTTTCTGAGACTCCCCTCATTGCTGCGACCACCCAGGGAAGTTCCCTGGATGTGAGCAGTGAATTTTTCTCCGGCTCTTCACTTCTCTCCTGCAGGCTGTGGGCATCTGTAACCTCCTGCGGCAGAGGTCTGTCATCCTCCAGAAAACCTTAGCTAACCTGAGCTTTTACACACTGATGCTCTCTCGTTTCCTCTCATAATTCACTTCTGGGCCAGAGGTCACTCTCTGGCATTCACCCCAGATGACTCAGAGATGCCGGCCACTCCACTCGAAACAATCAATCGAAACAATCTTTTCTCCTTTGGCGAAAACACCAGCAGTTAGCAAGCCTGTCTCCACCGTTAAGATAGCTCTGAGGGAGTTAGCTATTAGACTCCTATGTCTGCCAGCTGCAGGGGGCATATGCCATATTCTCCAGATGGCACCACTAAAACGCTTCTCCCTTTTTTGACGTAAGGTACAGGCACTCCCAGGCCTTGTCCTGGAGGATGCCCACGTGTGTATGTGTGTGAGAATCTGGAGTTCAACAGTAGCTCTCTCCCGAAACCCTGCTCCTGTCTTCTGCGAAAGTTCAACTGCTGTCCATTCATCCCCTTGCCCTGGGTGGCAGGCATAAGCACTCCTTCTCAGTTTTATATCATTAGCACCCCTTTTGTTCTCCTTGTCTCAGGTGAAGTTTCTAACATTCTGGCACAGATATATCACCCACCGATGACACTAACTGATGGATACACCATCTCACGTCAGGGCAACGGGACAGCTGACCAAGCAAGACTGATTGATTAGGAAGAAGCAAGAGAACAAAGGACAAAGGCAAAAGGGGAAGAAAGAAAAGGTAGAGAAAATACATGAGGGTGGCCACAAATAGGTTAAAGTCATGCAGCAGCATCTTCAGCCTGGAGCCCACGGTACTGGCCGCCCAAACAGATCCCTCGTGCGGCTGCTCCAAGGGCACCAGCCCTGAGGTAGCCCAGGTTTCCTGGTCCGCCCTGGCCTGCCTCATGGTCCCTGTGGATTTGTGCCATCTAAAGGGCCTTGAAAGGAGATTTACAATGGTTGATCCCTTTAAACTCAGATACTCGGGAAATGAATTAGAAAAATTGCAATAAGGCTATCAGATTCATAAAGATGGTCTCTGTTCCTCTCTAGACATAGAATGGTTCATGAAGCAAGCTGGATGATGCTACTTCTAAAATTTAGTAAGGAAAAAAGGAACTAATCTCATTATAATATTTGAGTTAAAAATATGTTACTACTAGCACAAAGAATTCTAAAGATGTTAATGTGTTCATCACCATTTACGATAAGGTCTATGCGTTTTCTTGAAATTATTATAATGATATAATGAGAATACATATATACATACATATGTACTTTAATATATAAATACATAAAAAATATAAAGTTTTTTTTTTTTGAGATAGAGTCTAGTGTACAGCAGTTATTACAAACCTGATTGAGTGCTTACCTGAAGATCTAGGGGAGTTTCTGGATTTTTAGTTAATTCTTTTAGATCCTTAACTTTGGAATGAAGTTCTTCCAATTTCAATGCTTTGTTTTTAACTTCAGACTGCGAAATAAAAGACAAAGGGGGAGAGCATAACTGGTTCAAACACTGACAAGTTATATTTAGCATTTATAATTTCAAGACTTAACTCTGTCAAAATGCCCCAACTTTAAACTGGGGAAAAAAACAACAACAACAAAAAAAACCTCTTTCATTTTCCAATCATTGCCTTTCTTTCTGAATGTGGAAAAATGCCACTCTTAACTTTCACCTGGGGATATGAGGAAGTATGCAGAACTTCTTTTCCTCCTTCCCTCTTTTATTGGGGGGGGGAAAAAAGCTCTTGGAAAAAATTAAACACTAACCAAAAGCCTTGAGTCAGTGGTGATTTTCAATAGCTAACTGTCATTTACTCATTAGCATTAATATCACTGGTTACTAGGGCAGCATTAAACTCTCGAGGAAGCATTTCAAAGCAAACACACATCAGGAATGCCTAATTACTGCTGACCATATATATGTAATACATAAGAAACCTTTCAGATTAAAATTAAAAGGATGTTAAAGCAGAAATCAAGTTAATTAAGAAATTCACATCTAATATTTTGGCTTTTTTTTTTCACCCACACTAACACAAAAAGAAGAAAGAATAATCAAAGAATCATTACTAAACAAATTAGACACTTATAAACTTCATTAGTTATCTGAGGCCACAAAGGAACATTTAATAATGTAACCCTCTCAACTTAAATATTGTATCTCGGTGCTTTGTGGACACTAACAAACCTCCTGATACCTTCAAACCAGAAAGTAATTTACTTGCTCAGTAAGATGTGATGAATAACTGTCAGGCCCACTGGCCTTTTCCAGAAGGAGGCTGGGAAATTAAGGCTTCACACTTAAGCACCTAAACTTAACTTCTTGCTCAGTGACAGTGACACTATAAGGCATGGGGCTGAATCCCGGTCACTGATTTTATTAGCTGGTGAGCCACGCAGACATTCAGGAACCTCAAAACCCATCTCTGTGCGTCACTGAACCTGGACGTGCTGAACGTGGGGCTGATACCCACTAGCTCACTGGTACCAGAGGTCAGGAGTAAGAATGTACTATATGCAAGTTTAACAAACGGCTTTCCAAAAAAAGGCCCTGATTTGTTAGAATTCGTCACCATTTTGAGTTACAACATGATGTCACTATACACGGAGTCGGAAGAGCCACACGGTAGCATGCCATTCAACAGTATTTCCATTATATGGGTATAATAAATGTCAATAACTCAAGAGCCTAGATAACGGTAATATGAGAATAATAATTAGAAAGTGATATTCATTATTTTAAATTTATTTACCATTTAATTTTTAATAATGGTTGCATTTCACGCTGGCTCACAGCATTCCTGAAAATGTAATTACCTGGCTTTTGTGAGCAGACACAAGCCTGATTCCGGCGTACACCACTGTCTGATCTGTGATGTTCACAACATCAAAGATAATAACTAAAAAAAGCAGTGGTACCTCGATCGTACTTTCAGTCCAGATAACTTCTTCCACTTCTGTTTGCCTTTAGAAATAGAAACCACCTCTAATATGCTCTTTGGGTCAAAGACAGTTGGATAGTTTGGGCAATACAGTTGATTCGACTATATTGTTTCAGACTATAATCCTCCATTCACGTATTTGTCATGCTCCACCTGTGTGCCAGGCATAGTGCTGGGCTCCCAAGCATACGATGACGACCAGCTTTTGCCTCCACCGAGAGCACAGTCAGGCATATGCTTTGTGAAACAGCTCATCTATCTCTTGTCACTCTATTTCCCCTTACCTGGCTTCATTTTTCATCACAGCCAAATCACCACTTGACATTTTACATAAATATTATAATGTAAATAAGTAAACACTTCAAGGGTAGAGACATCGTCTGTTTTACTAGTCTATTCTTAATGTCTAAAATGCTGCCTGATATATTTTAGGTGCTCTGAAGAATTCGATGAGTGAATGAATAAATAAATGCAAGAAATGGGAATAAAAGGAGTTCAAAATAAATTGGTGACTAGAACTTCAAAAGGCCACTTTCTGTGGAAGTCTATGAAACTCTAATTTCCATTTTCTTTCATTTCTGAAAAGGAAGTGCAAGAACCCAACACCTGGCATAAGTGTTCAGCACATGGTAAATACTAGTCGACCTTTTGTTTGAATGACGAAAAAATAAATACTAAATATTAATGAATTATAAACACTTTCAATTTTGTTTTTCAGTAGGAAGATGTCACATTCCCAGTTGAATGGTAAATATTATAGATTTTATGGGCTTTTACTTTTCCACTAATACTTTAAGTAAAATGTCCAAACTAACAAGTAATAAAAATGCAGAAAAAAAAAAAAAAACCCTCTTATCTAAGGCCTATTTCACCTTTCAGGTAAATAGCAAAAGATATTTCAGAGTTTGTTACACTCACATATGTCTTGAAAGAAAGAACAAACTTTAGAAAAAGGACATAATTTTTTCGTATTCCGGTCGATAACATACTACAAGCTCCCATATGAAGATGAGGCCAATTTACCTCAAATTCTTTGAGGAATTCTCCGGCTCTCAGGCTGTCATTCAGGTCGCTGATGCTTTCGGCCAGCTGTGGAACAGAATTATTTGACCATCCTTCGATCTCATCTTTACTTGAAAGTACATCAGCCCAAAGGGACAGGCTCATCCTTAGCCTATCCATGTTCTCCTCGATTCTCTCTGATACCTGAGAGAGAAAATGTAAACTGTCTGGTTAATAGTCTGAGGCTTTGAGATGCTCTTCGCCCCATCAACGTACTTCAAATGTCAATGGTTCCTTAATCTGAAATTACATTTTGACTGAAAGCAAAGTTTTACAGAAATTGCTGTAAGCTAATTAGTGTATCTGAGTCAAGTAAATGGTAACTATTACATAAATTGTTTCTGTCATTGGAGTTGATTGAATTTCTGAGACATTTGGCTTTTATTTGTAAATTGGGAAACTAACAACAACAGGTCTATTAGATCTACTATAATATAACTCACTCTAAGTTTGAATTCTATAGGGTAGGGGTCCATCTGGGGCATTATTACATTTATTTTTGAAAATAACACAATATGCCTTTTTTTGTAATACTGAGATATAAAAATGGGCATAGACTTGAACACATTCATAGAATAAGTAAATACATAGGAGAGCAACCAACTTATTTAGCATGCTAAACTAATATCATTTAACATTCTTCCCATAATAAGAATGTCCTTTTAAAAGTGGAGGAATATAAGGTTTTCCGAAGTCCTCAAATTATTTGATTACAGTATGTAAATATCAATGTCTAACTAAGTAATTTAGACTCAGATTAAACTTCTGAGTCTACATACTGATAATAGGGGGTAAACAGAATTACTGGATTTTTGAGCTGTAAAACAATTTAAAATATGTATGGACCAAGATGTGAAGTTCCAAGAGATCAAGTGACTTCTATAGTCACATAGTAAATGACAGAGCAAGAACTAAAACCCAGGGACAGAAACTACAAGTCCAATGCTTTTCAGTGCAAAATAACACTCTTACTATTTTAAATTATTTTATATTATGGTTTAATTTTCTGTAGGATGTCTATAAATTATTCTTTTACTTTTATCTAAAATTACAGTTTTGAGAAGAAAAAGAGTTATAAATTTGTTATGATTAAAGTTATCAAGTAAAATTCTAGAAAATCTGCCAATAAGTTTTAACAAAATAAAGCAAATAATTTGTTTACTAGGTCTAAATTTTATGTGAATGCTATTTTTCTTCAGAACATCATATTTGCAGTTGGCATTAAAGATTAAAAATGGAATTTGCATCTCTGAATAATCCTTTGCTCCAAAATGTAATTCATAAATGTGAATATATAAACTGTTCACAGAATCCCAGGTGATAAACTTACATCCAGCCATTTGTCCACAGTGCTCTCCATGTCTGTTTTCACCAAGATGAAATCACTACTGTGAATTTTTTTCAGCTCAGATAACAACTGTTTTCCTTTACTGCTAAAATTATCCAATTCCTTCTGTTTATTACACATTTCATTCCTGGCAGTTTCATGCTGGGGGCAAAAATGTTTCCTTAATTAATAAAATCATCAATGGTAAGTCAAGAGTTTAAAACCATTTGCCTTTAAGAAATTTAATTCATGAATGATGTTGTGCAGAAACCAGTGATGTTAATAAACTATGTAATATAATTTTCTTGAATGGCTAGAATCCTAAGATATCAGTATTCTTAAAAAAAAAAAGTTAAGCTTGTCAGCATGAATTACCTACATCTAAATGTACTGACAAGATTTGTAAAAGAATGCATCATAAATTAAAAAAAAAAAACAGGTCTACTGAAGTGTTCTATTAAAATAAACATTTTGAATTATTACCTTGGATAAAGCCCATTTAAGATCCTCTTCATCTTTTATAGCAGTTTTGGTTACAATGGCATTGCTGGCATTTTCTAGGACTTTAGATACAGCTGATTTCAAGTTCTGATATTCTCTCATTAAGTCAATCAGTCCACAGCATTGACCCTGGCTATAATGATTAAAGAAAAGACATCATTTATTTTCATGTATCAGGGAAGAGAAGCGTCGACTGCAATTGGACCTGATTTATAACCACATATTCGTAGATGGATGCTGGAATCAAGAGAAAACCATATTTTTACCTACTGAATTCAAAAGAGTGCTGGTCAATCTCATTTCATCTAATGTCCAAAATGTTCTCATGAATAAAGAATGCCTACAGCCATTAAAATAAAATCTGTGACCTCAATGACATACAAAGATAAATATATGTTCTTGAAAACTCAAGCTTACGTAGGTGTCACCAAATTTCTGTTTTTTTTTTTAATTGTTCCTTGATTTAATTACTTTTGGTAGTATGTGTTGAGGGAAAGCAAAACAAAACAAATAAAAAACACTGCTCAATAATTAAATATATATGAGGTTTTTTTTTCTATTTCAATGTCACAAATTTTCATTGACTATGAATCCCCTGAAAATTGTCAAAGAAGATAGCTTTTGTTCACAAAAGTAAAATGTTTTGAGCAAGTAATTCTAAGAATTTTTCCAAAGAAAGAGATGTGCACTAAGATTTAGGTAAAATGATATTCTTCTCACCATTATTTATAAAGGAGAAAAAAAATAGAAATAACTCAAATGTTAAAAATAGGCCAATAATTGAATAAATTCTGATACGTTCTTATAATTGAATATTGTGCAACCTCTAATAAAGCATAATTTAAGAGAATGTCCAGGGCTGTTTATTGAAAAGACTACCCTTTCTCCATCAAATTGCCTTTGTCAAAAATCAGTTGAGCATGTATGTGGCTCTACTTCTGAACACTCTGTATGTTCCATTAGTCTCTATGTTTACCCTTTAGCCAACACCACACTGAAACCAAGTAGTATGAGTTCAATTCTTTTTCAAAATTATACTATTCTTTCTGCTTTACATATACAGCCTAAAATCAGTTTGTCAATTTCTACAAAATATTCTGCCAAGATTTTGATTAGGATTCTATCTATATAAAATAGACCTCAATAAGAAAACAAACATGCCCCCCCCCAAAAAAAAATCAGCAATTTGAACAGGTTAATTTGAACAAGATATATAAATGTTAAATAACATATCAAAATATGCTCACTATCATTGGATGTCAGAGAAATGCAAATTAAAAACACAATAACATATCTCTACACACCTATTATAATGTCAAACAAACAAACAATGACTTGACTTTAAGTGCTAAAAATGATATGGAATAAATGGAATTCTGATACATGGCTAGTATGAATGCAAAATGGTACAGCTACCCAGGCAATTTCTTAAAAGCACACACCATCCAACCCACAATTCTACTTTTAGGTATTTACTCAAGTGAAATAAGAACTTACATACATACACAAAATTGAACATGAATGTTTATGGACACTTTATAACTGTCCAAACTGGAAAGAATCCGCTTACATGTGATTTTGAAAAAGACAGTACTAAAGAGACAGAGAACTGACCAATGGCTGAGAGGGAGCAGGAGTAAGGGGAGGAACCGACTACAATGAAACATGAGGACATTTTTTCAGGTGGTGCAACTGTTAGTGTGAAATTTGAGAGTCATAACCGTTGTATTACTGTATGAGTTTGTCAAAAGGGTGTACATTTAAAAAGGTGAATTTTACTGTGTGTAAATCATATCTCAATAACAAACAAATACAACAAAACAAAAAAAGGAAATCAGAGATTAAGAGCCTTATGATTGCATTTAAGAATTGTTGACAACTCCTGCTGTTAAGCATTGACTTTCGCATGTAATTGTTATATCAAGGTAACTTCCTCAGTCAAGTTCTATAGGACTAAATATTTATTGTAACTGAAGAGACACACTACTAAAGATGGCAAAAGATATTCAATTCTATTCAAATCATACCAATGCAAATCAACAGGCAATGGCCCAATGTCACAAAATAGGTAGAAGCTAAAAATAAAAACTGAGAATTTGTTGACTTACTTTTCATGAATTAGTTTCTTGGTATCATCCCAGGTGACTTCCAAGCGGTTTATCTCCCTGTCGACTTCAGGTGCAAAGGCTACATCTTTCTGAGCAATTTGCTTAGCTTTGTCTTTCAACCAACACAGCTCATGCTCATGAGAATTCAATTCATCTTCTAACTGATTAAAGACTCTCAACCTGTGAATTAAAATGTTACTTTACTGAAGGTAGTGAAATAATATATTATATAGATAGCTAGAAAAACTTTTAACAGAGTAACTAAATATGTCAAATGTTAAAGGTGCTTTTAAAGTTAACTTTTCATAATTCAGAGTGTACCTCAGAAAACATTTAAAGTCAGTCTCAACTATTCACTTTCAATCTCCTATTAAGTTTGTGTTCTCTTTCTATTTTGCCTTGATGGTATAAAACTTAAAATGAGGGCTGACCTTGTAGGCAAAGTAGGTGAGTACTTACACTGGTAAAAAAAAAAAATCCTATTGTGCCATGAGGTCCAATTCATGTAAAATAATAGTTGTTTCACTTAAAATAAAAATAGTTTACCAAGCACTATAATACATACATATTTTAAAAACTTAAATCACATACCTTATTGAAAAGATTACCATGAGAAAACTTTCATTTTTTTGTCCCTAATATATTAATATTTGAGCATTTGTGAAAAGTGTCCACATAGAGGCAGCCATTGACTCTTTTATTCTTGCATTTTGGTTTAGTGCTATAGAGTTTATAAAGTGAGTATACAGGCATTATCCCATTTAACTGCCAAAACAAAGTGGCTGGGAATATGCATTGTCATTATTTCCATCTTACAAGAAGAGAGGTGATTTGCCCACAGTGAAGCATAAATATGGCCGGGATTTAATAAATCAATCAATTCATTGCAACATTTCTGATAGTCTCTGTGTGACTTTGGTGAGTTCAGTGTTGTGGGTATTAACATGGACCTTCTTCTCCAGCAATTTTAGAATCTCCTGCTTGCTTGGCCCAAGCAAGCCTGAGAGGCCAGGCCACCCAGTGGCGCCAGTCCTACTGCTGACTTCCTGGGTGACCCATTGGCTCCTTTGCCACCCTGGCTCCTCATTCTGTCCTTACTCTGAAGCCTATTTTGTCCTTGCCAAATCTTACTCCTTTTTTAAAGTTTATTTTTAAACTAGTCAGATAGCTTATTGCCTACAAGGCGTATAAAGTAACCTCAGGAGCCACTATCATCTGACTAAAGCTTTGGCTCAGTGTTTGATTCCGATTAAAAGGAAGCAAATTGCAATGGACGTGGCAACATCAACATAACTCATCAATTAGGGACACTGTGGTACGACTGCATTTCAGCGATTTCTTGGCCCCCGGAGAAAATGGAAGAGAAAATCGACCCTAAGAACATGAGTGGGGAGAAAGTTTCATCAAGAAGGAAAAATAAGATTGAGAAGAAAGCTACTGTATTAGGAGGAATAATTACCTTTCAAATTTACTGCAGGAAAATACCCTTGAACCTTTAGCTTCTCTATTAAAACTCACCTGGCAAAACCCCAGAGTGTGTTAAACCCTCTTCTCCGCCTTCTCCACACCTCTAAGCAAACAGGTAAAAGTAGTCGCACTCTGCCAGGTGGATTGGTTTCACTTTAAGTGAACGAATACAAATCTCAAATGGCAGCTTGTCACCTTTCCAGGCTCCAGAGGTATCATTTCCATTTCCTCTGGACAGGAAAACTATTTCACACAATTTTCTGTTCACTAACCTCCTATTGTCACTCCACTCTCAACTAATGAGCCCGCTCTGTTTTTTTTCTGAGAGGCTCGCTGCCACCAGGGATGAATTCCCTATTTTACCACCAGAACTACAAGTCTACTTGAATCACTGTCTTTCTCCTCTTATTATTCTTGTTACAGAAGATGAGTCCCTTCTCCTATCAGTTAAAAATTGCTTAAAAAGAGATACTATGAACTATATACTCTATTGTAAATAAGGTTGCAGAGCGGCTTATATGTAGCCCTTAGGAAAATCCCTAAGAAATCTCAAAAAATTTTTAGGAATTCTTACATGTCAAATTAGCCATTAATAGTATCCTAAAAAACATAAAAGAAGAAAAGTTGCTAAATAGGGTACTATTAATGTGTTGCACAAGAGTTAATTCCAGAACAAATAAAAAAATCAAAGAGACAACTGGCTTCAATACAACTTCCTCTCACCTCTGCTGAAGCGCTTGGCGAGTAGGTTCTTTTAGTCGCTCTTTGTCGGTTCTTTCTTCGATGTCCTCTATGCTTTTCAGCAACTCTTCTTTCTGGTCTTGGAATGCCTTTTTCAATACTGCCAGGGCATCTGCCTCACTCTGCTTGGTTCCCAGAAGGTTCTGGATGCTCTCTAATTCTAAACAGAGATGATCAGCTATAGTTCTGCAGGAAGTCCTTTGCTCCGAACTTCCGCTTTTAAGATGGTATTGGGCTTTGGTAAGAATGCCGTCCAGACCGATGGCAGTAGATTCTAATGTTTTAACATCTCGAATAGCGTCACTCAGGTCCTTTTCTAGTTGATCCGTCTGTTTCTTGTTCATACTGTTGGTTGCCTCCACCGATTGCCGCAGCCGGAGGAGAGCCCCTGACAGGGAGGTGTGGCTCTGTACGAATTCCGCCACCTGGGACAGCGCCAGCTGCCGCCTCTCCACCACCTGGCTGGCTTCCTCGAACAGCTGGAAGCAGTCCTCCGCTTTGCCCTGGAGAAGGTGAAGGTCCTCAGCTCGACCCAGGGCACCCAGCTTTGCGAGGTGACCCTGCAGGCTTTGCAGTTCCCCCTTTTTGCTCTCTATTTCTGCAGCGTGGTCCTGGAAGGGAAGAGAGCATTATTGGCCTCTCAGATATACTGTGGTTTGGGCCGCAGATATGTTACAGAATCGGCGATGTCGAGATCCATTTTAAATGCAGTGGTGGTGTAGTATTTAAAGGTCATCTACAGGGAATCTTCTAGAAACATTCTTAAAATTTCCCATTTTGCTCATCTATAGATTTCATGTAAAACACATCTCTTTTGTAGAACTAATTCATTCCATGGAAAAGATTTCTTTATGAATAGAAATAGCTAAAAGAAATTATATATAAATAGATATAGATAGGTAACTGGGAAGATTTTTCAAGATTATATATAATTTATATATATATAATTTTATATTATAGAATCTATACATTTTCTATATATAAAATGCTAATTCAATCAGAGCTTAGAATTAAGTAGTGAAGGAGTGTGGACATTAGCATGTGGGTAAGGCAGATGAAACTTTGCACAAGTTTTAGCTGCTTCCTTTTTAAAGAGATGTAGATTAGCTGAGTAAGACCATTATGTAGCATATTTAACTAGCTCACGATAGATTTATTGTTTAAGATCTATCTGAGAATTGCTAACAATCTCGGCAGGGGCCCCAGGAAAGAGAAATCACTACCTACCTTAATCTGGACCACACGGCCTCAATATTCCCTTCCGTGGAAACACTGAACTTTACAGGGCTTCTTTGAGCATTTACTTTGCAAAACTTACAAACTCAATCTCTGCACCTTTGAGATGTAAATCTTTTTAAAAGCCTCTGGACAGTTTTATAACCCAAGAATGTCTTTTTCAAAAGCCTGGCAGTGGGCTCTGTGCAACGTAATCATTAAGGAAGATGGCGCCTAAATCTCCCAGTCTCTTTAGAGGGGAGGAGGCTCACTTACGTGGGCACCTTGCTCCAAGTTAAAAAAACACCTGCCATCACGAAGATATGAGGAAGTACCTTTCTTTTGGGTAAAACTAATTAGCGAGCCCAACATAGAGGAAGCACTCAATACAAATTAAATGTTTTATCATTAAATATTGTTATATGTTCATGTATTTTATCTCTAACGATCCCAATATCTGATTAGTATCTGATTTTTTAAACGTTTTTTTTTATGCCAGGATAGATATTATGCATAATTTAAAAATAAGAAAAATAAATCATAAATTTTAAGTAACTTTAAGCTAAATGGCAATTGAGAAAAAAAACTATATTGTTAAACCATTGGGATTCAGTATTAATTTTCTGCATTGGAACAAAACAAACCAGGAAGCTTAAAAATGAACATATTCATCGTTTCACCCTAGAAATCATTTGCTCCACTTGGAAGAAATGGTATCTGAAGGTGGTTGCCCATTTTATCTGAAGTGGTTTTAACTTTCACATATCTGCATAACACATTGCCTGGACCCACACGCTCAATTACGAGAACATTGATATAGGAATACAAACTTACACTGCTGGCGAATGTGTGAGCTTTTTCTTAATGTTGCATCCCTTTATAATTCAAGTGCTCTCTTTTATGAAAAAGTTCTTTCATCTTAAAAGACTGTAGTTTACCTTGTGCCGAATGAGAGCTGCGTGATGGTCGATGATGCTTATCTCAGAAGTAGTTTGTAATTCACTGAGAAACAGCTTAATCCAGACAGAAAAGGAAAGAAGAAGTTCATCGAATTGCTGGTGTTCAGCGGCCACAGATTGAAGAAAATTAATCCTAGGCAGACAAAGATATTAGAGTTAAAATGCCCCATCGCTGAACAGAAGAAGTTGATAGGTTTTTGGAATAAGCTTCAGCAAGGGCAAAAGTGACATGGTTGTCTGTGGACAAAACAGAACTCTTGCTGCTCTCTGCCTTTCAAACCCTATTTCTCTCACAATTTTCCTCCTCTCAGTGAACATCACCACCATCCACCCAGATATCCTTGGCGTCATTCCTGCTCCCCCCACTTCTGGTCCACTGCTTCTGAACTATGCATATCCTGTCACATCCCAGCACAGAATGGTCTGTGCCTTCTTTTCATTTCTACACTTCAGTCTAAATCTCATTTCTTGCCTTGCCTGCAGCCTCCAGCCTCCCAAACTGGCCTCCTTCCTGCCACCGTTGCCTCACTATAACCCACTTTTTAGGGAACATCCAGAAATGAATTTAAGGTACTCCAAACATTCTCTGCCACATTTAAACATGGGGCAATGTCCTGGTACATGAAGGCAGGCAAAACGCAACTCCTTGTGAGGGATTCCACATAATCGGCTTCTCTGACCCCATCTGACACAGCACTGCTCCAACACTGCCACTGACCTCTGCGTCCCCAATATCCTGGCTCATTACTGTCTCAGAGGCTTTGCCCTTTTTGCTCCCTCTGCCCATATGATTTACCCGCAAAGCATCATGGGTTTGCTTCCTGCACAGCATTCAGATCTCAATCAGATGCCATGTCCCTGGAGAGGCTTTGCTTGATCATGCGTCTGAAGATATGCCACTCTATGGTCCCTGCCGTGTTAACCATGTTATTGTCTTCACATTACTTAATAACACTGAAACAGTCTTACTCATTCACTTGTTTAGTTACATGTTTATCCTCCCCCGACTCAGTGAGACAGGACTTTACCTGCCTTGCTTACTACTATGTCCCTAGCACATAGAAAGGTGCTTGGGATATGGTCCGGGATCAGCTATTGCTTGTGTAATCAATAAATTTGATTGATTAGTAACAGGTGATCTGAGGTCAGAATCCAATACTGTAATTAAGATTAATACCTCAATCAGTTATTAATATTCATTACAATGGTTTGCATCCAAAGTTCAACTTTTATTTTGAATGTTTTCACGCATTTGCATCATTTTAAAAGCCCTTTCCTTTCCCTCTGTGAGAGAGGCATAGGGCAGATCCTACTCTATTTTACAGAAAGGCGTTCATTTTTCAAGAGCTGGTACCAATCCATCGCCTCTCCAGAATCTATTCAAATGTCCCTTCCTTTTGTTTTCATAACATTCTGGGTTCGACACTCTCATTGACTTTCTTGTTGTCCCCATGCTGATCTGTAAAATACTGAGGTCAGTATTATGTATTTTTATGGCTCCAGTATCTGATATGGTGCCTGATATTCAGCAGGCACCCAATAAAGGTTTGCTGATTGGTTGAATAAACAGTGGAACGAATACAAGCTTCGTGAATTAGAGAGCAGAGCACTGTTTACTGTTGCTATGCCCAGCACATGGAAGAGTGCCCTACTCAATGCAAAACTCAATAAATATTTGCTGAACCAATGAACTAAAAGGATGATAGAAAAGATTAAATGACTTATTCCAGATGACATGGGTAATCAATACCAATTTAAGGCAAAACTTTAGAAAGGTCAAAAGCCAATTGTTAATCATTTAGTCAAAGAGGCTTTCATTTATTTTTGCTTCCATTTAGCATAATAGCAATTTCCTTGCTCTCTACAAAGTTCTGTATTGGAATGAAATGAATTATATATATAATGCCTATATGTATATATACAATGCCTATATGTACGTGTGTATGTGTGTGTATATATATATATAATGCCTATATGTATCTAGATAATGCCTCTGTTGAGACCTATGTGAGGCAAAATTTTAATTATCATCACTCTCCAGCACACAAATATCTTAAACAATAAATAATACAAACATGAACAAACCTACTTTCTTCAATATATTTCAACTAGTTTAATCATTTGCCCTGATTATGAGACTAAAATTTTGAGATGAGGTTCATCAGAAAGGCTAATTTTTGAGCGCTTTAATTTTTAAAATGGCAAATAAAGTAGTTTTCATCCTTTCCATAATTATCCCCTGAATAGTTGGGGATAAATAAAAGTGAACAAAATTATTATTTTTTAATTTATCCAATCACCATTTTTAAAAATAAACAATACTAGATTTTTTTTTTTTAAACAACCTTTTGCTAATTATCTGTGGCAAATCCCTCCATCTCTCATCCAACTGCTCCAAATGTAGTTTCATCACTTTCACATCATCTTTGGAGGCCAATGAGAATAATGACTCCTTCAATTGCAAAAGGTTACTGTAGATTGAGGCCTGGGATACCACTTCACTTTGCAGTGCCTGAGAAAAACAGAATGTATTAGCGATCTCATCCCACAGTGATTGACAAGGAAACCACAGGACCACAAGACACAGGTGGGTGTTGTCCAAAGGCTTCCCAATCTTGCAAAACGCTAGTCATTGGGACCAGGCTAAGGAGAGATTTCATTACTTGACTTAGAAATGGATCTGCTTAACTTCTAAACATGAAAAATGCTGCTGAAACCTGAATTAGTTTTCCAGAGTCTGAGTCATATTAAGTTAGACAAATTTAGAAGCTATAGAATTTCTTTCAGGATGCAGAAACTGAATAAGTGAGAATCAAAGGAAAACAATGGCCAAACAGAAACAACGCCTATGTAACATTAAAAAAAGACACAATTCAAGGTAATAGGAACATGGTCTTTCTTTCAGTTTAGAGACTATATTAGGCCAAAGTGGGGAACCTACATGCTCTTTATTTTATTTTCATGCAACAGAACTACTTAGTTTTTCAATTTAATTGGTTAATGAATCCCTTAGGTGCTGTGAGTAGTGCATAAAAGTTGTAGTTCATACCTAATAAGAGATAAACACTCTATGTAAATAATAACAAAATAACATGATGGTAAACTGGGATGATAAGTGTAGCATGTCACATATCACTTGTCAAACACTTGTCACAAACACTTGTCACAAACACTTGTCAAAATGTCTTCTTCCCTCTCTGGGGAGACCACATGTGTCATATAAGCAAATTTGCTAAAGGAATCAGAGGAAGAAGAATACAGTCCATGGATGACAGGAAAGACCACATAGCAGAATTGGGACTCAGGCTGAGTAGAACAAAGGACATAAGCCCAGGAGAGAGGAATGTACTAGAAATGCACAGACCACAGTTGGGAGGCAGCTTGGCTGACACAGAGTGACAGAGGCCTGGAGTCCTCTCTCAGTCCCCTAACTCATACAGTGCTCGTTTTCCATATAGTATGTGAGGAATACAATTTTATATGGCCAGATAGCTTTGGGTCATTTTTAAGAAAAGAAGCTATGATTTCCCCTCTCAGAGCATCTCACACTATATTTCCAGAAAGACAAACACCAGACTGTGGACTGAGGACTACCCTCTGTCCTCAAGGCAAGACTGCCTCTGGAGGTTTCTGAGCAGGGAATTTTGGAGAGATTAATACAGAACATTAGTATTTAATAAACTAGAAAGGCAAGAGCGTCAGGAGTATGGGGAACCCTCAAAGCGAAGGAAGAAGAAAACTTTAAGATGGGATAATAGGTTCAGACGTTACAGACACTCTCTGATGGAGTGTTTAGAGAAGTGATTATGAAAAGTAAAAGGATGGAGCTTCTACTTAAACTTTTTATAAAAGGCGATGGGAAAAAGTTGGGGTATAGATCTGTCATACAACAGGTCTCTCTAGTGAAGGAATTTTGCCTATTGAATATTCTGGCATAAACAATATCATTTGAAGCAAGTTATGAATCCCCAGACATTAGTAACATTGTCTGTAGTTTCAATAATACTAAAGATTTTTTTTTAAGTTTAAAAGGCTGGCTTCTTTGAGGATGTAATCAGTATTCTTTGTCTTTCTATCATCTGCATTTGTGCTCATTCTTTGTTTTTCTGTATTGCTTAAAAATAGTTACTGTGACCTTTTTCTACATTGTATTCCTTCTCTCTAAAACAACCTCTTTATTACCAAAAAAATCACAAAATTACAAAAGTAGAAAGAATATACCTATGCCTAGCTTCCAAAATTGTTCACTGATAGTCAATATTGTTGCATCTATATTTCTACTTGCTCCTCCCTCCGCTGAACTGCCAGATAACTTGAGTTCAGATGATAGACATTAAACTGTAGGATGTTCTAATGCATCATGCAAATCGAGCATCATAATGTTCACTATTATTTTGTTTCTCAGGTCTGGGTAGTTCTTTTTGGGATCACAAAACCAGAGCAAGAAGTTAAGTCAGATAGCAGGTTTCGTTTTTGCTTTTGTTTTATTTATTTATTCGTGTGTTTGCTTATTTATTTGCTTGTTTGTTTGTTTGTTTATTAGGCAAGGCAACCTTTGGTTGACCTCACAGATTGCAAGGACCCTGTCAGCTTACAATCCCTTATTTTTTATTTTTTGCACCTACAGCACCTGGTCTTTCTAGGCAGTCTCCCATCCAAGTGCTAACCAGACCCGGCCCTGCTTAGCTTCCAAGATCAGACGGGATCGGGCTTGTTCAGGGTGGCAGGGCCATAGACTGCTTTTGCTTTATAATGCAACCATAACAAAGAGCATTTATCTTCCTCACACTTCCTTGAGCTTGCCTGTAATAACTGAAGTTCACTCTCCACTTTGGCTCTGTCTGCAGAAATGTCCATTTCTGGGGAACTGGCGATAGCTTCGCACCGCTCCAGCCAGGTCAGAAAGGTCGACAGTTCTTTCTCTAGCCTAAAGAAAGCAGAGATAAGGAACGAATTCATAGAAAAGTATCATTCCAGAAAACTACATCTCTCTGAACTTGGAGGGTCCAACAGTGACCATTACAAAAAAATACAATGTTGATTATCTTATTTCTAGATGTGGAGGGACAAAAGCCACTCCTTTCACGTTCGTGTATGGCCTCACACACGTGTCTCTATCTGCATCACATGGAATGAGACGCATAAACCCTCTTCCTTCTTGGGGACGGTCAGCTTCTCATGAAGATGATCAAGGTCTTCTCTGTTAGACACGTGACTCGATGTGTTCTACGCCCGGGGACGGTATTACACTTAGAGAACAGTTGATCCAGGATTTCCTGTTTCAGGGAAGTTATTGAAACCCAACCTTGCAGCTTGAGAAGGGAGGCTGCTCACCTCTGCCAGTTGGCCAGCAGGCTCTCCAGTACAGTCTGTCTCTCCTTGGCCTGACTCAGTGTCCCCTCGTATACCTGCTGTACTGTCGCAACATCCTGAATGGAGCCGCCTCTGTTAGCGACCTTCTGGGCACTGGCTGAGAGAGCAGCCACTGAGCTGTTCAGTGACTCCAGAGCCTGACAAAGATCCTGATGAGAGGACGAAGGAGTGGGGTGAAGGCACAGCACCGAGAAACGAGACCTGCATTTTTCAGGGGGACCCATCCATGCTCACCCAAATTTTTCCCTCAGTCGACCACAGTGGTATATGAAAACAATGTCTGCCCACAAATTTCCAGCAAGAGGTAGTGAAGGTGAAGAGGAAGTTACTTCATGAATGCAGAAGGCAAAAATCAAAATGGAGACTATCCCCCAGATAAAATTGTATTGCTGTATATCTGAGTAATTTCTACTTTCCCTTAAGTCAGATAATTTGTGAAAATTCTTATTCATTTTATGCCAAATGTATTTTTAAAAAATCTCTCAATTCCTATTTTACAAGAGCTGTATGTGACATGCAATATTTTCTAAAAGAAATATATGAGAAGAGTTATGGCTGACACAGCTGCTATCAGAAATCAGTGATAATAACAATAAAGGTGCCTGAGAATGTGGCAGGAACTGTGATGTACATTACACATATTAACTCATTTAATCTTCGTTTACCATCCCCATTTTATGGATCAGAAAAATCAAGACGAGAAAAAATAACTTGCTTTAGAAATATGAATATTAGAAAAAATATTATCTTTAGTTCTCAATTATTAACTTAGTTGTCTATTAAAATCATTCCATCGGAGGGGCAAAAAAAATAATTCCAACCAATTCAATTTTCCTACTTTTTCCTATTTTCCCTCATTTTGGTGTGTGGGGGTATTTTTTTTTAAAATGCATTAGTAACACAAAAATACATTCTTACTATAAGTATTTCAGTGACAGAAATTCCCCTCCCCTTTCCAGATGTGCCTTTGTCAATTGTTTGTTTTCTAACTCTGCAGCCTCTTTTTCTGCGTTTCTGTATATCATGCATACACATGCATATGTAGTAGGGATAACGAATACATCTTTGTTTTTTAATTAACAGGTGTTTCTTTTAAGTATTCCTTTGAGCCTGATTCTCTTCCTTTGCTCCTTCTTCTAAGCTCTGTCAAAAGTGTCTGCTCGTTACTTTGCAGAACAGCTCACAAAGGTCAGTAGTTCAGGGACCAGATCAAAAAAGCTAGTCATTGGGAATAGGTTAGTGAGGATACATTCTTTGCACATCTGAGCGTAATGGGTTAAAATCTGAAATCTGCTATGCACATTTTTTTCTGCACATATAATTTTTATAATGCTGGCAAGAAGTACCAGCCTGTATTAAAGCTATAGTCTGAAAAAGTTACATGTTCCAATTAAGAGAGGAATATATTTTAAATGAATGCCTCTTTTTTTTAAAATGAATGCCTCTTTAACTTGCATTTTAAATGAAAGTTTATTTGCATACTTCTATGTCTTGTGTTATATGAAGTAAATATGCTTTATCTATATCAATTAACATAAAAATCTTTTCAATTTTAACTCTCATAAAAATATTTACTGTTTTCATTTCAAGCAGGAATTATCAAATCTCTGAGTTCATAATTGGCAGAAATGTTGAATCATACTCTTACCATATGTTCTTGAAGAGCTTTGTATGTTTCTGTAGCTGAAGAACATATTTTAATTGGATCAGCAAGTTTATCTTCAAATTCAGACACAGACTGCTGAATCTAAAACATTGGTGAAATAGAAAAATAATGGTGAGAAAAATATACATCAAGGTAAAGCAGCGTGCCTATCTTTTTCAGATAACTTTCAATTCAGTTTTTAAAAATCTAAAATGAATGCTTCCTATTATTTGAAAGAAATATAAATAAATCTTAATGTCTATCCGAACACACTTTTATATTCCTTCAAAACGTGTACCATATAAATAATTATAAATGTAGGCATACTGAGAACTTGATAATAACTGACATATTGTATCTTTTCTTTGTTCCATTATTTCTGGATTGTGTATTGCATTTCACTATTGATGCAGTGTGAAACAGGTAACTTAACGTGGATGAATCAATTCTTACCTTTCTAAGATTCTCTTCAAACTTTTGCTGCTGAGAGATATGTCCCAGGATTGTTCCTTCCAGACACTGCGCATGCTCTCGGAGCTCTTCCCAGTATCTTCTTATCTGTGTCAACTTGGCTTTCATTCGAGCAGATTCTCCGGTGGTAAGAAACTGGGCAAAAGACTGAACTTCTTCTTCTAGTCCTGTAATGCTGCTGATCTTACTTTCTATTTCTTGAACTGTGACCTAATATTTAAAACAAGGAAAATGACAATGTAGGCTGAGCAAGCTTGCCTTCCTGAAATGATATAATTATTTGCGGAGAGAAACCTGACATTTTAACGTAGTAGGACGGCTACAGAACAGCTTATGAAAAATATCATGTGTTTCCTGACCTCATTTTTTAAGAATAGATATGCAGAGAATGTCTAAAAAATAGAAACATGGTGAGCATGCTCTCTGGATAAAGGAAAAAAGAGAAATAGCTACTGCTGCTTGCAGTGAAGTGAGTAGAGAGATGTCCCCGAAACTCTTAAGTATGTCTGAAGTTACAGAGAATTCCTGGCTTACAAGCATTTTAACCAATGGATCTGGGAAGCAGTGTGTTCCAGTAACTCACAGGAATGCTAATATTGACATTTCATGTACATTTCCTAAATGTGGTTGAGTATTTCATATTTTACCAGACTAAAAGCTTTTCTGATTCCACTTCTGCCTAAAGCTAGTCTCCTCAAATTTACCATCTATTTTTTTATGCCAGTGGTTTCCAAATTTGGAATACATTAAGATCACCTGGTCCCCATTCGAGGAACTCAGATTCAGTAGGTCTAAGGTGGGGCCAAGACTTGGCATTTCTAACAACTTCTCAGGTGATGCTTCTGTGGCCGGCCCTGGGGCTCACTCTGTGACCACTGCTTTATTCATTACCTGTGCAGTAAAGAGCCAATGTACTATAATTTCCATTGGGGCAGAAGAACATTTTATATATTAGCCAATATGTGAAAAGTACTGAAAGCCACTAAGGGTGTGTGTGTGTGTGTGTGTGTGTGTGTGTGTGTAGAGGGCAGTATCTCTCATAAACATGCAGGCATATTTATGTATAAGAGAATGAAAATTATTTCTTTGAGGAAAAGAGCCAAACAGTCCAATCAAGATAAAGCCAAAAATTCAGACAAGTCTAAATTTCAGGTAATCTAAATGGAAAATACAGTTACCCTAGAAAAAGATAAACGTGACTCCTGTCTAGATGAGATAACATAGAGGGTAATAATTTCTGTCTAGATGAGACAATCAGAGATAATTTGCACCAGATCAGTGCCTGTGCATCACTTATTTTTATTTTTCATATGCATGACTATAGCAGCATATCTGATAGATATTTGTTTGAGCATTAATATAATCTTCCTTCATTGAGCTGTTTTTTAAATGATAGATTTTTAAAAAATTACTCATAAATTAAACAAAAATATATTGAGTGTCTCTGATGTGCCAATAATTGTTCTAGGTGCTTGCAATACTTCAGTGAAATAATCTTAGTTAAGATCGAAGTTCTTAGTTCTTAGAGTAATAAATATGTCATAGACAAATTCGTAAATGCAAACTATACAATTGTATTGTTGGATTGTGGCAGTAATTTTTCTAATCTAAGAAGAGAAGATGAAAGAAGAACGCAGTATGTGCTCTTATCACTTATAAATTATCAATTAGGAATAAGAAATCAATCAATTTGGAATAGTACATAATGAAGAACAAAAATGGGCTTATAAAAAAATTTTCACAATGCAAATGTTGTGAACTAATTTTATCCTAATAGTTTTAAATTGAAAACATTATGATAAAGTACTATCATATTTTTATTATTTCCCACAGTAGTCTTTTGTTTGGAAACAAAACATTAACCTATTGGCAAAATTCCATAGTAAAGTGTATTCCACTCTGTCTTTGCTTATTTCTAGCAAGTATGTATTTTCTGATATTCATATTTATTTAATACATTTATAGCTAGTTTTCAAAATGACATATTGGAATGTTAAAATGTAATTCTCATCTGATAGCATGGAAATTCACAATTGAATGTTTATATATTTAAAATTAAAATATGTAATCATTTTGTTTCCTAAAGAGCAATAATGTGATGAAATTTGATCACTGATATATTTCTGAAGTCATGGAATTAAGGTTTAAATAATAGTGAAATGAATTCATAGAAAAGATAAGCAAATTAAAAAAGTCTATGTCAAAAATTTTGAAAGGAAATTTTGAGACAAAACAATTTGAATGCTATTCTTTGTGTTCTTAAAATTTAGTGAAAATAATTAAAGGACAACTTTTTAAAATTGTTTTAAAGATTAAACATACCCATAAATATTTTTTAATGGCTTGGCTTCTGGTTTTCCTGGTATACCACACAAGACAGAAGCAGACAGTGTATAGAAGACTCCACATAGCCTTGCTTGCCAGAGGTGTATGATAAACCAGGATAATCTGCACAGCAGGTAAACTTGGCTAGGCAACATTGCACCCTCCCACTGTGCACATGACAATGACTTGTTCGGCATCATAATGTGAAATGCTCTCTCACTTTCGTATTTATTTTACTACATTTAATCCAATGAAATGGCAGAGGGTTTCTCATTCCGATAAAATGAGCCGAGATAGAAAAAGAAGTAGCCGAATTTTGAAAATGTGTAAAAATTGTATATTAAAAAAAAAAGAAATGAACCCTCAGAATTCATTTCTTTCAGCCCATTTTTTTCTTAAATTATTTGAATGAAGTAAACAAGGATAGTCTATGCACATGGTTATTTTAGAGCTGGGGGAGCTACATAGTCCATGCTCCAAGGTCATTACAAATGAAAGAACTGGAGCAATGGGCTCTGATTGCTTTGCCTAAAGAAAGTAATTTCTCCTCCTTGTGCTTTTGAGGGTAAATGCCACTAATGTTTGAACTAGATATTTGGGACGATTCTATAAAGTACAGTTGTAGATGATGACTACATTTCATGTTGTATAAATGAATTAACAGAGCACTCCAATAGGATTCATTCAAAATCAAGGAAAAGAATACCGTAACCATAAAAACATTTTAATGATATTGCACACAATATTGACTTTGAATGCGTAAGTTAGACAATATTAATACATAATTCCATCTATAATCTGTTGCCCAGTATCAATCAAGACTTCTTAGCTCAACGTTCTGTGTGAACTTAATTTTAATAGGATCACAGAGCAATGAAAGATTTGTCCTGGGGCTGAAAAGGATTTGATGAAACCTAAAAAAAAAGTTTTTAAAAGCTAGACATAAATTATAAACGTAATGAACGTGTGAGCAGGTCACCTTAATTTGGCTGATTTGCACGTCCATGGCAGATGATGAAGTTTCCAAGGCATTGAGTTCTTTTTCTTTCTCAGTTATCCAGATGGACAGGGTCTCAAAATTATTGCCAAAATGATGCCACTTGTTTTTCACCATTTCCATGGTTTTAATACTAAAATTAACCAAATTAAGTAAATAAAATGCAGTATTTTAATAGAAAACAATACATTTTCCTTTCAATTACCAGGTGAAAAGATAGTCAATACACTTGTGACCATGCCAAAGTTGAAACTATTAGAACAGAGAAAAAAAATGCACATTTGATCTGTAGTTTGTCAATTCTCATCTTCCTGTCTCCTCTGAGAATGAGCATTTAACGAGGTAGCATCTACACCATGTCATGGATGAAACTGTGCTTCGAACAAAATATTGCTGGGTCCAAAGGGGTTTGAATACAGACATAACCTGGTTAAACTCTACACGTGACCAGTAGTTCCCAGGACTTATTAACTAAGCTGCCTGCACAGATTCCAGTGCACACAGAGTTTTAGTGCTCCTACTTTTGTGGACGTGGTCCTCTTGTCGTTTGAGAGAGTGCAGCGATGCTTTATACTCAAAGATCTTTACAAAATGCATCTTTATGAATTAAGATAGAGCTTATCATCTGAATTCCATGCCGCCATGCAGGAACTGTTTCTATCATCAGAGCTAAGCCTGCAATCTATAACTTATAACAATTTCAGCTATTCTTACATGTTTGTATGACCTTGATTCCAAAATACTTTTATAAATCCTTGTCCGTAAGCACCCTAACAGCTTTTACACAATTTGGGCTTTATTTGTAATAAATCTAAGTGAACACAAATTTAGCTATAAATTTTCAGTTTGTATTAGCTATGCATATATAACCATGTGATTATGGCTTTCGGTTTAGAAAAAGAGTAAGAAACTTATAGTAGTATATCATTGAAGTCACTTGGTTAAAAAAAAAAAAATGAAAGAGTTTCCCTGTTTACCAAAAGGCACTTGAAGACATCAAGAAAAATACAATGGCATCATTGATTATCAAATTAAATAATATTGCAGCCACAAAAGGATACCCTGGTGTGCCCAATGCTTTAATCAGTACGGGTTATGTTGCAAGTTTTTAAATGAAGTAAAGATTCAAACAAGTATTCCTCATAAAGTAGCTTCCTTTCTAATAAACTCTCAAGTTTTACTCTTTTCATACATTGATGGATAAAATCTAATATAAAATTCTCAAAGCTCAGAGCCATAATTTCCTTTAAATAAATTATTTAACAAACTTTAAAGTTTTGGCAAATGTACAATGTTAATTTCAAGGTGTTAACAGTACTAAAAACAAATTTTAGATTTGAAAATTCATCTCAGAAATTATGTCCTATACCTTAAAAATGTGTCAGCCATTTGCCACTAAATAACCTTTAAAATAAAAATGCTTGGCCGTGTTATTTTGAAGAACATTGCCATATCCTAATACGTTTATTCCCTCCAATCTTTTTAGTGTATATTTTGTACATAACAGGATAGAATGCCCTCGACTATTCTTTTTTATTTAGATAAACATACATTAAATATTTTAAAATAAAATAGATTTTTGAAGTTAATTTTTGAAAATAGAGTATCAGTCAGTAACAACTGAATATTGAGGCATCGTAAACAAGCTCTGTGAGCTTCTTGGAGATGAAGTTCTATATCGTATGAATTTAGGTCTTGAATCTACACAACCAAAATAGCTCCTCCTCCCTCTAATTGGTGACAGCAGAATAATAGAATAAAAAAATGTATTTTCAGTATTGTTTCTTTTGCGAGATTCCCTTGCTAGTGTACTAAGGCCACAGAATTTAATAGATATGGCTTTCTCATGAACAGAATGAGTTTACGATGCAAAATCCACACCCCTTGCTTTTTTCCTGCTCTGTTATGAATGTTGGCTTCTGTGTTGCTGATACTTTCTTTTGAATTGTGAGTTGCTTCCTCAAAACATGCTGAAATACACAGACACCGAGATTTTAAAAGAATATTTTGAATACAATATACAGGAAAGACTGTATGAAACTTTATCTCAGAGAAGAAAGTTTAGGACTTGTCAAGCACATACTCTTCTTCGAGTGTGTCTTCTAATTTTCTGACTTGCTCTCTGACTGACTTGGCCTGTTGCTGAAGTAGATGCTTATTCTGGGGCCCAAGTGGTATCTCTGAAGCTTCCTTCACAAGATTCTCAGCCTGGACTGCAATACCTTCCGTTCGTTTAGAAAACTCCTAGAAAAAGATATAATTGTTAGGAAGACATCTTCTATTAAGCTCTGATCTCAATTATATTGCATACACATACTGCAGTCTCCCCATGTAAGAATATTAGCATATAATATTCTGAGCAATAAAACGAATGTATTTTCATCATAGCCTCAATAAACTTTGCTAAACTATTTCTTTTTATATACACAACCAGATCTCTACCTTCACAGTTATCCAAAATCCTCACAAAAATATTTTTCCATTGTTCCCTGCATGGAATCTGGGTGGAACCCTCCCAGATGATAACTCAATAAATGTAATTGTATTTATAAAAAATACCTTACATATTTTTAACATATAAAATGATTAAAATTACAATATAACATTCTATTTAAATGGCTGATAAAAATCATACAGGATTGAAAGATTCTATGGCTTTATAAAACTTCAAATTCTTCAGTAAGTTAATAATAGAAGAAATAATTTTTTAAAAAAAACAGCACTATGAGAGACAAGCCTTTCACTGGTAAGAAAACAAAAGCACAGGGATTTACTTGCTAGAGGCTACGAAAGGATGAATGTGTAAGAGTCTTCTTTCTTATACATTAGCCAACACATTCCTATACTTATTCAGTCTTTTTATACACCTAAAACACGGCAACAGGAACCAAAATAACCTGTACAACTCTAAATGCTTTGTACAAATCTATCAGTCTGCTACGAGTGTCTAAGTCATTTAGTGTACAGGCTGAAGCTCACCAAGGATACCCCTAGGTAATACCTCTTGGACGTCCCACTGAAGCCTCAAAATCAGTATGTCCAAAACAGAGGTGGTCATCTTTCCTCACTAATAGCTACTTCCTCAAGTTCTGGTCTCACTCTCATCATCTTTGTCAGGCTCAGAACTTTGGGTATCACCTTCTTTTCCTTCATTCTCTTTCCTTGCATCTGTCCTATTGCCATCCCCATTACCCAAATTCACATCTATAGTAATGCACATATGCAGTAACTTTCTCATGGGATCCCCTGACTCCAGTCTTTCAGCTTTTCAATTTTTTACACTTGCTTGAAACTCACCTCCCTAAAGCACAGCTCCGATTTCATGAGGTTCTTACTTAAAAACCTTCAAGCGTTCTGTGTTGCCTAAAGAATAACGCCTTAGGCCTTCAAGAGTCTTTGCAACGTGACTCCGCTTTCCTTTATGACTGCACTTCCATTTTCCTGCTTCACAGTATAGAATCCCCTTACCTAATACAGTTACACTTTACGTCATTTCCGATTACAGGGATGTTCATTGTCTGCCCCAAACTCTGTTTTTCTATGTCTTATCTGCCCTTTAAATTTCAGGTAAAAATATCACTGCCTTAAGAAAGATTTTTTTTTAAATGCATTCAACTATTAGGCAATGATTTCTTACTTTAATGCGAACTTTCTCTTAGTACTTGATTTTCAATCTTAGTTATTTTTTCATTCCCCAGAGCAACCTGACCAGTGTGTTGAAGAGCGGTTGATCAGTAAATAATAAGTATTGATTAAATGCATACTTTTAATAATAGCAATAAGGGAGGAGAAACACAGTTTTTCTTCTGAACAATGAGTACAAAGGAATTCTACGGTCTTACTGATATACCTTTGTCTGTTCCAATTCTGAAGATAAACTTTCCAAACTGCTAAAACTCAAGAAGCGCTCATGGCTGGAACCTGTTTGAAAAAGGTATCTGACCACTGTTTCTTTGTTTGTTTCAAATCGCTCCCATTTTCTTAATGTGACCTAAATTTGAAAAAAATAAACATGTAATGTTATAAATTATCAAAGTGTGTCACAAAATAGTGTTCATATTTCCATTCTTTGTTAGGCCAATTTCCGGTTAACCTTCTGACAATTTTTACAATTATACTGAATAAAGGTGATTCTAATGGCTTCTCTAAGAATTTCTGTTTGAGTCTAGATTCATCTATGAAAAGAGGATGTGTGGACCAGGACTCTGAATTTTCTATAGGCTGTAATGTCCTACAAATCCAAGGATATTACTTAAAATGTAGATAAAGGACAAAGGAAAGAAAAAGCTTCCCAGTTTCCCTCAAAAAAGGAAAGGATGAAAGGGAGAGGTAGATTATCTTTTCTTCAGATAATGTGTCAAGATTACAAAAAGGCATACCGTGTGGCTGCTGGACTACTCGGAAAAGTGAAATGATCCGATGTAAATTTCTGGATTCAGACAAGCGTGAATTAAAGTCTTGGCTCTATTATCAATCACTGTTCTGGGACTTTGGGTGAAGTTTTTTTCTCTTTAAGCATCCACACCAACAAAATGTGCTAATTACAGTACCTCGTCTCATAAGGCCCGATGTAGTGATTAAAAGAGATAAGATAACTCATGTGAATATTTAACACAAGGTTGGAGCATCACAGGCGGAAACACACGGTTGCCTCTGCTAATATGAGCCGGAACCCGGAACCCGGAAGTTAACATCACCCTTGACTTCCGGCCTCCTACCTGGATGCGGCGTTCCTGCTTCTCCCTGCTGCGCTCCACGCTGTCCAGGCTGCTCTCCAGCTTCCGCAGCTCCTCCCGAACCTGGCCCGGCAGCCCACCTTCCCCCTGCCGATCCAGTGCGATCTGCTGCTGCACATCCCTCTTTTTTGCAGCGATCCTCTTTGTTTTTTGCTGGAAGCATTTATTCAACATATGGATATAAATGTTATTCTCTAAGCGGCTAAGCAGGGACATAGACGCCCAGACTTCAGCAGAGCTACGAAAGGCAGGACCTCACACCACGTGGGCCCGAACTATATTTTATTTTAAAGTTAACGCGAACGGTTAAAACAGACAGCCAGGACTCTGTTAGTCAAAGATGGATATTATTTATAAATATTTTATGTTTCTAATGGTAAACAACATAATTAATTTGGTCTTGGTGTTTTAATGGTGTGCAAATTTAGACAGCACTTAGCATTTGGCCAAACTATTTGTCATAATTCTAAAATAATTATTTTCTGCCTAAAAATACAAAGTCCTAACTCTTCTTTTTAAATTATTTATGCTGTATAAATACTAATATTAAAACATTTAATTCCTGGGTATATTAAATATAATTAATCTGCTGAGATATCTGGGGAGAGTTATGTTTTAAAATAAACTTTTTATTGAAGTATAATGTACAAACAGGATGGTATGCAAATCTCAAGTGTACAGCTTATAGATTTTTGCAAAGTAAACATGCATATAACCAAGCACCTGATCCACGAAATGTAAGGAGTTTCAAAATATTAATGCAAATATCTACAATATCTCATATTTCTTTTAAAGTCTATTAAAATCCAAATATCACAATGTTACACTAAGCATTAATTATTTTTGTACTCGGCCTTTTTATAATTATTATTTTTATGTTATTTTTATTTTATTATTTTTTTAACATTTTTTTATGCTGACATTGGTTAATGAAATCCCATAAGTTTTAGCTGTACACTTTAACAGTAAGGCATATCTATATTTACACTGTGTTCATCTCCCATAGTTAAATTTCTTTCTGTCACACCACATATCTGACCCCCTTTACCCAGTCTACCTCCCCACACCTCCATCTCCCTTACCCTCTGGTCCTTTTTATAATTATCAAGTTAATCTACAAAGCCTAAAGACTGTCATTTTACATATGCCTTTAATACAACTTCCATTTTTATACATTATTATCTGTAAAATTAGCATTTTGCTATATACATTAAGTTAGCTAGAATTTTGTCATTTAAATATTTGATTTGAATCATATTTTCACTTACACTGAATTTGCAAATAAAGTTGACTAAAATTGCTAATTATCAATATATATACCAGAATTTCTTTACTTCCATTTCTAATCCTTTACAGTGGTCCCCAACCTTTTTGGCACCAGGGACCAGTGCTCCTATGAGAATTTGATGCCTGACGATCTGAGGTGGAGGTGAGGCAGTGATGTTAGTGCTGGAGAACGGCTGGAAAGAACAGGTGAAGCTTTCGCTTGCCCACCATTCACCTCCTGCAGCCGGGCTCCTAACAGGCCATAGGCCTGTACTGGTCTACCACCCAGGGGCTGGGGACTCCTGCTTTACATACCCTCCTGAAAGGTCTGACGCTTCATGTAAGCTGTAATTTCCCTAACTAAGATGGATTCAAAGTTGTAAATTGAAAAGTGAGATTTTAACATGACGGCAAAAGAATACTGATCTCAAGTATGAAGGAATTTATCTCCATACTTCCCTACTCTGTTATGAAAGGACAATTTAGCCAGTGTATGAAGGTTTTCATAACTAAATCAAATTTTTCTCCACAATGTTTCTTGAATTTTTTGATATCAAATAATTCAAGCCAAAAATTTGTCTTATAGGATCTTTTGAAATATTTAACACTTAACAGAGAGAGTAGAAGTAGCAAGTTTTTTTTGAAGCATTCAGCTGAGTTCCTTCCTGCACAAACTCCCTGCCTCTTTCTTTGCCCTTACCCATTGGGTCAGTGAATACACTATTCCTCTCTCTGGTTCCTCTTTCTGGTTCTGGTTCTGAACTTTGTATAAATGCACTGAAGTAAAGAGGCATTCTACCTGGTGATGAAGAAGTAACTGCTGTGCTTCAAACAGGTTTTCAGTGTCCAGTATCTTCTCAGCTTGGTCCTGGACTTCTTTAGAACCAGAAATTAACTCTTCAAGGGAACTCTTCACACTTTCTTTGTACTGGACACAGTCTCCAAAATTGCTTAACATCTTTTCAACCTAGGTTTTCATGAAAAAATTATAAATCATATGCTCATATAACCTTAAATATTTTAGGAGTATATGTAAAGTCTATCTCAATAACTTGAAATACGTACACAGATCTCTAATTTTAATTCATTCATATATTTTTGAAGCTTATTTAATTATTATTAAACTGCACAGTCACTATGGGAATTGCAAGCCTTATTGGATATTATTAAAAACCCACGTGACCTTGTAATCAAGGCAGGATAATGAAACTCTATATTGTATATATTGTTTCCTGGATCCCTTACATTACAATCTCATGACTAAAATCTAGTTATAAAAATGTGTTGTAAGAAAGTTGAGTCTATCTTTTTTAAAGTAAATAAGGAAAAAACTGAATAGAAGAAAAAGAATTGAATAGAGGAAAAAGAATAAAAAGGTATTTGTTGAAAATGTCCTTCCAATATTTCTACACAAAATATCAATACAATTTCTAATTTTGTGATTCTTAGGTAGATTCTTTTTTTTTTGTCATTTTCCTCAATTTTCAGCTTTGTATTCTTTCTAACTTTGGCTTTCTCTATTTTAGTTTACCAGCATCTTTTGTTCTCAAAGTCTGTCCCTCTCCATCTTCACTAAGATAATCATTTAACATCGTATCATCATTTGTCTTCCACAGAAATCTTCCTGTTTCTCCTTCTCTTTTTCTTTGACCCTCTTCTGCTCTGAGTTTGTCCAAGGGAACTTGGAGCATGCTGCTTGCCAAATAGAAATAACATCCTAGGAAAACCACACACTCCAGATCTCAGTAAATCACACCTTTCTTTAAAAAAAAAAAAAAGTGACTATTCATTACATATTGTCAATCCTGAGCCTTTTTTTCTTACACTAGACAATTGCAAACACTTTGTGTTCAACATTAATGTGAATACTAAATGGATTATAATCAAAGGAAGGACTGAATGTGTCAAATCCATCTTTTTATATAAATTCGTATGAGAAAAAAAATGTTTATTTTTCTCTGTTCTCTTTTTTCTTTCACTAAGTGCTTAACTAACAAACAAGGGTATTAACATAAATTATACAGAAGTTTAAGGTCGATGAGTATGCAAAGAATTAATGTCTGCATTTGTTAGAGTTAGATTGTTGCTATGAGTCTCATGGGCAGTGTTATGTGAGTACTTGAAAGATAAAGCAAATAAATGGCCTTGGTAAAATATTAGGATGAGTAATAATTTCTCATTTTAAAGGTTGCCAAGTAGTTGTGTGTGTGCATGTGTGCATGTGTGTGTGTAAAACCAAATAAAAGTTAATCTATTGCTATGACTAAAACTATTTGTTAGATCTTGGATCAAAGATCACCTGCATATATATTTACTTTTTGTATTGTTATCCTTACTTTTACTCTTACCTCCTTAGCCAAAGAAAGAGTAGAGAAGAGTATCAGAATTTCACTTAAAGTATGGTAGTGGCAACTAACTTGATTATAGCTATGACAGATAGATCATTAAAGGATTGAATTAGCTTATGTTTCAAAATTTGATTCATCCTATCACTGTTTTCAATTTGTCAAAAATTCTTAAGAAAACTGTATGTGATACATCAAAATTATCATATAAAACTAAAATCAAAAGTTCAGAGTATTTTTGGCTTATATAGATTCACCACTAGAGTCTCAAGCAGATCTACGTGGATTAAAAATATAAAAGGTTAATTGACAATCAAATCATTAGATTTAGGGACAGCCAGAGAAAATGTCAGATCTTCAGAACCAGAGAACTTTGCAGTCCTCCAATTGATCATTATTTTTTGCAAGGTCACTAATGATAATTCAAGAAATATTGGTAACTATTTTACTTTACATGCTTACATTATCTTCCCATTAAACTCATTAGACTTGTACAACAACTGGGGCACCAAAAATATTCTCACAGAGGGAGGAAGGGGCCGTACTCAAAATGAAGTGGATGGGTTTGTAAAGTCTAATCTATAAAAGGGATATAAACATTGAAGTGTACGTCAGGAAGTTTAAAACAAGTAGCTCTTGCCTAAGAGATTTTACTGGCCGGCAGACTAAACACTGAATATTTTATCATTACTAGCTATCAGTTATTGAGCATTTACTCTGTTCCATGCACTGTACTAATTGCTTTATATACATTATCGCATCATATTCTTGACACCTACTTTTGGTATATGTTTAGCCCTGTTGTACATGTAAGAAAATCAAGGTCTAGAGATATTAAATGACAGGGTCAAGGTTACATAAGGTTACATAATGACAACCTCAAGGCTACACATGAAATGGAGTATCAGAGTTAAACTCTAGCTCTCGTTTTGTTTGACTCTCAAACCTGACTTCTTAACCTCATGATTTACCTTAAACTGGCCAAGAAACAATGCTTTTGGTATGAGTGAAAAAGCATGGATCTGATAAGCTTTGTACTTCAGATATAAATCATTAACTTGCACTAATATATCTAATAATGGCAGAGACCATAATTCAAACATCCTACTGACCTTCCCCTCCAATATTCATATAAGTACCAATTATTCTGTTCAAATTAAAATTTCTTTATAAAATTACTTGTTAAAATACAACCCAAAGAAAAAGAACCTTCCAGATTCCTCACTCAGAACTGTTTAGAATGTGAATAAATGGCATACCTCTGACAACAAAGTTCCGAGAGCTTTGAAAGAACTAGATAACTTTGCCAGCTCATCTCCTTGCATTTGGGCTTCTTTCTCAGAAGAAACTTCAACCAAAATTTTAAGCCTGGATTTCAGCCAGCTGAGAGTCTCACCTTTTTGGGTAACACCATTTCTTATCTCCTGGAATGAAAGAACACTTTCGATGAACCAAATACAATTGTGAATCATACCTTTCCAGCAAGAAAGGACTCACCTAAGACAGTACGTAAGGTGGAGGCTGGAAGTCCAGATGTTCATTCACCAGTAGAGTGCCTGCTTATTTTACTTTGTTTGGATCTTTAACAAAAGTCCATAAGTGCTAGAAAGAAATGTTTCCCCAATGCCAATATCCTACGTGTAAAATCAGTACTCTCTATACCAAAAAATTACCTTCATAATTACATGGTTAGATGCTTATGGATATCCCCTTGATCACAACAATGACACTTTTAAAGGTACCATAAAAGAACATGTGATACAAATTGGGAATTATAAAGTACAGTAGCCTTTCTTATCTTACTTTCTGTGAATTAGAAGGAACATAGTAATTTTTGAAAAAAAGAATAAAAGAGTCCTTATTTTAGTTAGCTGTTTTTTGTTTTTTGTTTTTTTTGCTGAAGAGTTTACTTGTTGAATCTTATTATGAATGCCCTAAAGATTTATTTAGTTTCATTAACTCACATTTTATGCCTCATTTCGGTTAACTTTTAGAAGTATCTCTGAGAGTGAGATGTACAAACAGGAGGATGACTCTAATTTGGAAAGGGAGAGCTTACTGGCCAAGACAATGTCAGTAAGACTGGGGGCCTCAGCCCTTGTAGTGCTGGGGACCAAAGGTAAGGTGATGGAGGCAACCTCTCCCTCTGACACCCACCCTGGGTACCACGAGGGCAGTGGTCTCCAACTGCCTTTTTGGGTAACACCATTTCTTATCATGTGTGATGCTATGGAGGATCTTATAGGGCAAATGCATACTAGCCAGAAAATGGCTGGTTCCAGAAGCAAGTGATCTGTTATTCTAACAGGAGAATGTTTTTTTTTATTTTTTGTTTTTGTTTTGTTTTGTTTTGTTTTGTAATACAACAGCAACTGACAGCAAATACTGATATCCTTCTGTTGGTATAGCATGATATTATTGAGCACCTCTAGCATTTAAGGGGATTATAATTTTAATAGAAAAAAATGAAATTTAGAGGATAGGAATAGAAAGGAAAAATATTCTCATTAAGTATGTGACTTGTAAAGCTTCAGAAGACTGACAGATAAAGACTTTTCACAGTACTGTGAGTCTCCAAAACTAAGAGTCAGTCTAAGAGGCAGAGGGTTGCTCCATGCCATTCATAGGATGCAAAAAGACCTGAGGCTCTGGCACGGATGGGTTATCAGGCTGCCCACAAGCTCACAGGGGCTGATCCAATCCAGGCTGAATGTAACATGGAAAAGATGCTTAGAGACCTTATCCAAATCCCTCATTTCCTGTGACCTGGCTTTCGAATGGCTGAAACATATTAAAATCCCATAGTGTTCTTGTTTTCTGGGACGGTTCTTAAATCTCACAGTGTGACACACCCATGCACGCGGGGTTCCTCTCAGGATTCTGCATTAGCTAAAGATACCTGAGAAGCACCACTGAGTATAGTGAAATCTCAAAGCCAGCAACGATGCAAGAGAAAAAAGTTTCTGTAGTTCTCTACGGTAACATGAGGAGGCTTAGTTTTAAGATTAATTTTAACACTGATTCATTTTCAGGAACTTTATTTTTATAGAAATAATAAAAAAAAGGCATCGATTAAATAGTCTGTCATTATTTTTTTATGAATGAAAATTTCTGGAACAAAAAGTGGCCCAGAGCTTACCTCTACCGCCCGTTTAAACTCTCCATGGTTGGCAGTACTGATGGTCTCACTCTTAACCCCCTTCAACCGTGCCTCCTGTGTAGCGATCCAGGATGAGAACTCAGAAATTCTGAAACAACACCGGCGTTTTCTTATTAAAGGGAGAACATATCAGAATGGTTATGATACATTTTCTATTTTGAATTCATTCATGGAAACATAACAGTCGAGCGATCAGCAAACTGATTAGCAAGTTTTTTTGGAAATTGTTCCTTAAAGGAGCATAAAGCTCAGAGCAGGCATGGCCACTTCTGTGGTCAGTCAGTTGGAGGAAAGAGAAAACGGAACAGGTGGAGCTGAGCTGAGGAAAAAGGTGTGTCCTGGGGTCTGAGCACCTGGGAGTATGGAAGGTACCATCTGAAGTCTTGCATCACATGTCCCCACCAGAGTGAGACAGGAAGCAAAAGAGTCCGAAGTCATCCTTTGGGAAATATGAAGAAATCCAAGAGGAAGGGATTAACCAGTTCTGCCTCCAAAATATCACATTTGGGTTATTTGGAAATAAAGTGCTCCACCGTTTCTGACTGAAACCCATCATTTTTATCAAATGAAGCACTTCTGTATAAGAACAAGAGCAAAATCCTACAATCTGATTTTCTTTATTGCGTAAGGTAAACGTATGTCGTTTCTCATTTTGGAATAATCATTGCATTAACAGAATTACGATAGTCTATCTCCGTCCTTCTAAGGGAACAGTTTCAAGACCACCTGCTGGTGTAGTCCTTCCACTTGTCTGGATCATCCATAAGCTTCGCGTAGGTGCTGTCGATGGCAGCTCTGAGCTCTTTGAGGGTCGTGTGACAGGTTTCAGGTGTGTTCCTTCCTGGGTCCCGGACTGGGAGTTTCAGACACAGTTCTTCGATGAGCTGTAACCTTTTCTCACAGAGATGATGAGGACCTTTGTCGCTGAAGAAAATCTAGAAAGCAATAAACATTTACAGAACCCATGAGAAGCCACACAATATTTTTATATTTTCATAGGGGAAAAAAAAAAAAAAACAAAAGAAGATTCCATTTAGGCTATCACGTAAAGTAATTAAGCTATTTAGTGTTTTAAGACTCAAACCAAAGCATCGGCTGTATCCTTTAAGTGACTCTTTGGAGGCATGGCTGCAGTCGGGATGTGGGGGGCGCACGTACCCTGTGCTCTTTAATAAGCTTTTCACTGCCTTCCTGGGAAACCAGCTTGGTCTCACGATCCAGCTCAGCTCTGCATTCTTCTACACAGGCCAAGAATCTGTTCTTCTCCACCTCAATCTTCAGGTGAAGCAAGTGATACGGGGCTTCTCCTTGAAGATCCTACATTCCATAGGAAGATTCGGAAAAATGTGATACCATTCCTGGTCATGTACACTTCCAACTGAAGTAGCAAAAACCATGACGTATTCCCTTTAGAGCCAATCGATATTGTCACTATTGTCTGCATCTACCCTCTGTGCTTTGTACTTTTCCAAAAAGAGGCGAATCCTTTCAGCCTAGTGCAGGTAAGGTGTTTCCACCGTGATTATTCTATTTAATTTTTACAATGGCCCATGCAGAGTTAATGTTCTTGTTTTAAAAATTAGACCACTGAGGCTCAGCGGTAAATAGAAAAACTTAGATAGGAATTTAGATTTAAATCACACACTGATGCCACATACTCTCTCCTCAGCACGTGTCCCCTTTCATTTTGTCAACAATCCTATAAGGCAGGAAGAAAAGATATTGTGCCCATTATACAAAGGGGGAGATGCAAGAAAACCTCATTAGTAAAAAACCCAAGATTAAACATCCCAGAGCCGCCTGCCACCTCCTCTTTCCCTTACCCATTGGGACAATGAGGCAAGGCAGCACTCAACAACATGAAACTATCTGTGTTCTTTTTGGTATAAGCATAAGCTTCATCATTATCTTTAGTCCAAGAATTTATTAATTTTAGTTAACTTGTATCCCATAGCATTTAAAAGATTACCTTTAAGATTAAAGACTAAGATAACTGATGAGATAAATGAGTTAGGACTATAGAAAGACAAGGACTCATTATATCTCAGAGAGCTTAATGTGTGTGTGGGTGAATGCATAAAATAAAATACAGCTTTCAATTATAGATTCTATTCCATTTATGACACATTACATTTATGACATATTAAGCTTCAAAGATATCTTTGAAAGCTTAGATTTCTTTAAAACTTTTTTTTTTCATTTTCCAATTTAGTTAGTAAAAGATATATTTCTTTAACTGCAGTTTTCCTATACATAGGGCTGATTTTTTTAGGCTATGTTACTAAGATTAAAAAAGAAAATCCAGAAAGTAACCTAACCTGTTGGAGAGTTATGTATTGCATGACTCCTTTGAATAATGCATTTGAAATTTGCCGCTCGATATGACCTCATGGTGGTACTTAACCTGTTGCCAAAGCAGGCTTCCTCCAGTTTGGAGGGAGACAGGCTTCAAGGGGTTGTCATCATGTTACAACTGTTTTCCCTGACATGTGGATTTTGAAGCTGGCTTCCATGTGACAGGCCCAGCGCATGACACTCAAGTGCAACTAAGCCAAAAGGATCCTCCGTTCCCCACATCACACTCTCCTGCTGTCTCTCCTCCAGTTACTACTGCTTCACCCTCAGCTCCCTCCTCCCAGACCTCTGCTTCTTCTTTAACTTACCAGCTCAGAACCGATCACTTGATTTGCTTGTTTCCAATTTCCAAGTGGGCCCACCTCTCTCCTTTCAAAGCTCTACTAAACAGATTACTTATACTTTTCTGGACTTATTATATATCATGTTTTTATCATTCATGACTAATTATCTCTCCAACCAGACTCTAAGTTTCCTGGGGAAAAGGATTACGTTTTGTTCAGAACTGAATCCTTAACCAAGAATTGTTTTAATTTATATTTTTAGATAACAATCTAAACCAGATGGTAAAATCCTTGAGAACAATACGTATGTGTGTAAATTATGTTAGGTATAATTTCAGTAGTATACCTAACATAATTTACTCAGATAGAAAGAGTTCACTAAATGTTGCTGAATATGTTAAATGCCTTCATCATTCCTGTCCCCTTCCCCCCAAAAAAAGAAAATCAAGAAGGAAAAAGAATACTTTTAAGTAATACGAGAACATTGCTATGACTAAAAAATAGAAATAACAAAATTATATCATATTTCATCAAGTTTCATTCAAGTTCAGTTTTCGTTTTTTGTTTTTGTTTTTGTTTTTGTTTTTGTTTTTTTTTTTAAATGGGAGAAGTAGCTATGGTGGCTTTCCATGAATTTCTAAATTTCTCTTGCGGTCGAACCTTGACACCCTCATGCTCTCTGCCATTATCCATGACACCACGTTCCCGTTATGTCCCGACTCACCTTCCACTGTTTGTGGAGCTTTCTAACAGCTTCCTGCAGCCCTTGCTGTTCTTGCTCAGGGAGAATGTCGGTGAGCTCATCACAAGCTTTCAGGAAAGCATTGAGCACCCTCTGATCCAGTTGACTAAAAAACTCCTGGCATGGAGAGGGGGACCACGGTTAGGAGAGCTGGGCAGAATGAAGGGCAGCTTCAGGCACTGTACAGTGAAGCAGTCATGCCTCTAAACAAGCATCTTAGCTGTTCAAACCTGCTGGGTAATTACTGTTTTTTTTTTTTTTTTTTTTTCCAGGAATGAACTATAATCATTTAGAGTTAGGAGTTAGATGCCACCACATCTGAAATTCAGTTAGGACTTTTTAATTTTTAGAAAAAAATATTTGCGGTTTTTAAATTTGGCAGAATATTCTAGAAAACCAGTGGGAGATCCTAAAATCTTGACTCCATAAGGAAGGAGTTCTAGGGATGAACTCACAGTGTGTTTCTTCAGGAGCTCTTCCGGATCCCCCTTTTCCTCCAGGCCCTCCCGTGCCATCTGCAGCACCTTCTCCAACTCTGTTCGAGACTCCTCAAATTTCTTCATCAGGCGACTGTTGGTTTCCACATGTTTCTTCCAATCTCCAGTTTTCTTTACCATATTCTTGATTTAAAAAGCAATTATAAGGTGATGCTGCTTTCTCATTATTGAAAGTATTATTTCTTTCCAAAAAACACTTGGAAGGAATACGTTTCATTATGAGAATAATCAACCCCTTTTAATATTAATAAACATTAGAGAAAGAGGAAGTAAAAATATTGGTGTCTGAACACCTGTATTGTGTATTTTTTTTTTATTGGCCAAAAACACACCATATAATGTGCTAAGTACAGCCAGAAAAGATAGCGCTTTTTTAGAGAAAAATGACATAATAAATATGGAAGACATGGCAAAAAGTACCATCAGTTGACATATGTCAATACTGGTCCCGGCAAGATTTATCAATGGATGCTAAAAAATGGAAGAACCACTGGGTAAAAATATTCACAAGGGTTCAGAGTAACTTTCCACATATTGGTTATTAATTACAAGTAAACATCTTTATCATGAAGAAATCTGGTGCCATCCACCTTCGCTAAGGGATCAAGCTTCACCTCACCGAAACAGGTTAACCAAACGTGTCCCCTGGTGTGATGATCAAGGGGACATGGCACCATGCATGTGGGGCGTGTCCCAGTGTGGTACACCAAGGGCACCTCCTCTGAACAGCATGCTATTGGGACAGGAGACCGAGTCTGCTGTCGCCAGCCAGCTACTATGACCTCACCAGTAGGTGAAGTGTTTAGTAAGAGTGCAAGCATGAACCGTGATGATTTGGATTCTTTTTTTTTTTTTTTTTTAATTTATATGTTCCCGCGTTCACATCTTTAAAGCAGGGAGAGAACTTACCTGAAAGGCAACATGAACATCTGCAATCTGCCTCTGTAACTTTGTCTGATCGAAATGCTTTAACACATTGCTCGAGATCACAAACTTTTGAACACTTTGACTGCCTTTTTCGATTTGTATCATGGTTTTCTTACAGCTTTCTTGACAAGCTAACAGTTCCTATGGAAAAGGAAACCCACAACAGTGGTATTTAAAAGGGTAAGGAAGAAAAAGAGTAAACATTACGAAATAATAATAACGATGTTATATAGCTATTAGGCTTTTAAGCAGTAATAAGTAAAATCAAAAGTACAGAGAAGTATTTCTTTTCAGAATTTTAAGCAATCACTGAAGTCAGGGCTTTTTATATAAGACACTTAAATGTCACATTTTTTGAGATTTTAAAAATATTTCATGCCCATCTTATCAATATTAATGATAGAGAGTGACAGAGCATCAAAATTTTTATTTGTCTAGTGCCTGCATTTTTCCAACCAACTAATAGGCCCATGGTTTACTGAGTGAACAGTAGTGAAGTCAATCTCCATATCATGTCTTAATCTGACTGAATTTAACACCAATGCACATCACACTTTGCTGAGTCAGAGACAGCAGATTATGTATTATTTGTGATTCCTAGAATGTACAACATCGGAATTCCTAAGGTTCATGAGCTCTATCAACTTCATTAACAAATGGCGGCCCCCAGATTCTAACCACGAAAGGCAGCAGACCAATGGGCCTGGGAGGACTCGTAACTGTCACACATTTGCAGGACGAGAAGCAATGGTGACGTAGACCCTTCCAACTCTGAGTCTTAACCTGACATCACAATGATTTCTGATGTTGGCAGCATGGAAATTATCCAGCCTACCCCAGGGCAGACAGTAAATTTTTGACTTGAATCCACATCATTTGCATTTCAACATCCTCAACTGTTTTGGAAAAATGTTTCGAAAAGGCTCTTTTGGGTATCGGTTTTGGTAATCTAGATGTAAATTTCAAGAGCAGGGTTATCATTTTGTTCTGGCAAAACAAAGCAAGGACATATTTTTTCTTTGTGAAGATTTAGGAAGATATTATTAAACGTTATTAATATTTACAATAATAATAATTAAAATGTTAAATATTTTCATTTTGGAAGGATTCTTTGATGACAATTTATAGTAATTTGGGAATGTAAGAAATGGCACGATGACTCGAAATGAGAAACACTATTTATCCAATATGATGAGAACCCATTGGAATAATATTAACAAATATTAATTGGAATAGGGTTTGGTGGTATAATCATTGGGTCTTTATAATCAACAATAATAATAATCACAATCATTTATAGAATACATATCACGTGGTCTTGTGTGCTAGTCACATTATAGACTATGTAATCTCTACAACAAGCTCTCAGCTTTGGTATTATCACCTCCATTTTAAAGTAAGGAAATAAAAGCTAATCAAGGCTTTGTAATTTGTGGTATCAGACCTAAGATCTGAATACCTGACTCACTTCAGATACCCTCTGCTCTTTCTACTAAGTGATGCTACCTTCCTTTTATGACTCTATTTCAATTAACGCAGGGGCAAACCTTTCGCCCTTTAGTTTCACCCTCCTCTTATGGATCATTTCATTTATAATAAACTAACTAATCAGGTCAATTAACTGCAACTCAGTAAGAGGCTGTTCTGCATACAGAGATGCTTACTAAAAATGATACAAATAAAAGTGATTATCACTCCTAACACATTTCCAGAATTTTATGGTTTTGTAAACAGACCTAGTCCTAGAGGCAAAGAAAAGATCTCATAAGACATAGCTTATAAACACTAGAGGGAAATGAAATGCAATTGCCTATTTTTCTATATATCTAACTATATAAAATTTAAAATTATAAAATCTTTTATCTGTATATAAACTTATAGATAGATGATAGATATATAGAGATAAATTTTTAATTTTATCTGTAGTAGATAGGGCTTTTGTCTTTGAACAAGATGTATTTTCGTTTTGAGTTGCTAGTACTATTCTAGAGAAATGTTTTTTGTCTTGATGGGTTTCTATCACTTTGAGCACCTCCTCAATCTTATTACACATGCTTTAAAATAACTATGTTTCCTGAAAGGGACTTTTTTTTTTTTACCTGATGTTTTTGTTTAAAAAGAGCACTAGATTGTGCCTCATGCTCAAGGATGGTCAAAATTTCATTGATTTTCCCAAGTGAGTCATAAAAGAACGTCATCTGCTTTTCTAAATCCTCCAACGGTGTCGTCAGTTGTTGACACTCATAAAGGAGTGGGGAGTAACATTCTTTGACCTTTAAAAACACAAGGACAAAAATTCCATTAAGCCATTAAATGCCACGAGCTCAGGACACTGTTCTTAGCTCTCAGGAACATTTTCTTTAGTGATGTGGTCATTTTGTGCTTACAGATCTCCAAAGACATTTTTTAAATGACATTCCCTATGTACTGTTAAATTTTGATACCACTGAGATAAATGGATGACACAGAGATGTCTCATGAAAATTCACCTCAACTAGTCGATCTCAATAGCACTTTCTCATCAAAACAATGTTGTTAGTGAACCAGACGGCATCGAATTCTGCTCCATAAACTGTGCAATGTATCTTCACTTTGGCCTCAAAATCTGATGTAAGATAATCATGAATTACATTATCTAGAGTAACCTATGCCTCCAACTTTATTTTCAAGAACTCTACTGCTTAAACTCTTAACTAGACACACTTATAGACTTGTCGACTTCTTCTTCCCAGGCAGACTTGTTGAACAATCTTCCTACCTCCCTGGAGCTCCATGCTTAGCTACTCCCTGCCCATCGGCATCCTACTCATCCCCAGCACTCCTGTCACATACCAGTTTATTCACCAAAGTTCCCACACTAGGGGAGATCTCCCTAGTCTGGACTGAGCCAGCTCTCATTTTCTACTTGACTTTTAAAAAATGGCGTCACCCTGTACACCTGGACTGTCTTTATTTTCACGATGAGGCCAACAGCTCCTAGAGATCACAGGAGCTACAACGTGAGTGCCACCTTTAGGTTGTAACCGAGGACCAGTCGAGTCTTCAAGAACTTTTTTTTGCCTCCTCACTTTACTAAGAGTAGCTCCCAAAGTATTATTAAAACTTTTGGAAATCAAGGAAGAAAGAAAATTGAGTACTTGTTAGTAGATCATTCTTCCCGCCCCCCCCCTTAAATTATAAATATTCTCATGTTCTCATATACATTGCCTAAAGGAAAATCTCATCAAAAGAAAGCTACTGATCCACTGCAACAAGGCTTTGCTACGATTATTCTGAACACAATGAAGAGAATCTGCTAACACGTATGCATAAAAATCAGTTACCCAATAAATGAGTCACCCAGTCTAAGTGGACTGTGCAAATGATGTCATCTTCACAAAATTCAACTTTAGAGGGAAAAAAAAATCCCACTGGAACTTCCAAAGCTCTTAAGGAAAATTCCTCAACAGGATAGAAAAGGCTGATGGCCGATGCGTGTTAGTCACTGAATTCCCTACACAGAAGTGGCATAAATGTGTAAATTTTAAGTCTATAGAGAGCTCTGTGAGATGAGAAGGGCAGACATTCCCCTGCATTGTGGCAAGGCAAGCAGAAAACAGCATAAATACTCTTAGAGTAAAGGTATATCAAAGAAATCTCAATTAAAGGGCGTTTGGGGGTTCTCTCTCATTTAAATGTCCGATCTCTTCCTCCCGGCTCCTCTTCTTTTACCCACCTCTTTGCTCCATCACATTTAATTGGCTCCCTGTCCTCGCAGTTAAAATATAGCTACTCGTACTTTTAAAGTAACAGAAGCAATATTTGGTATCAGCCCATAGTTTCATTTTTTAAACTCATAACAAGGTTGCTAAATGTCAACGTTACTAAGTTAAAATCCCACTAAGAATCAAAAGCATGATTTGTTAACAGGAAAACAATTTGCCCACATGATGAGGAGGTGTAGGCCAGCAGAAGGCAGTGTTGGTCCTGCACAAGATGTCTCACCTTGGTTAGCTGCTCTTTGAGCCCTGACATGGTTGCAAACATTTCATTAGCTTCTTCTGGGGAGCTCTCTTTGGTAATGAGCTGTGCTGTCTTTGTGATTATCTTGTATTGAGCATCCATCACAGGTACCCTCTGCTCAATATCCTGCGTGAATAATTGAATGAGCTAAATTAACACATGGTACATTTCCTTTTAATTTTAGGATTCCACAGAAGGCTAGACAAAAATCAGTTTGTACTGTATAAAATTCTATACTTATAATAAACTTTTGGAGATTCCAGTTATTGCTTTCCTTCATTACTAACATATTACATTTTGGTAATATTGTATAAATAAATGAAAGTTTTCCTTTAAAAGTAACCATAAATCCATAAGTTAACATAAAGATAAGCTCCACACTTTCAATATATATGTGTTAATGTAGTATACAAACATTATATTAAGTAAATGCATATTAATAATTTGGGGCAATTCCTCTGGCTTTAAAAATTAAACAACCTACTTTTTCTTAAAATGTAACACATTGTCATTGCAGAAAACTTATAAATCAAAGATAATAGGATAAAGGAAATTTAAATTACTTACAGTCCTACCACACAGTAATAACCAGAGCTAACATCCCATCATTATATCATTAATGGTTTTTCCTGTGTGTGTTAACACCTATTTTTTACTTTTTAGTTAAAAAAAAAAAGACAATACTATTTCTTTGTTTTTCTCACTTAATAGTATATTGGGAAAGTTTCCTATGTCATTAAATATTCTTTCACTACTTCATTTTGAGAACTGCAGTGTATCCAAAATGTGTAAATAGCACAATTCATTTAGTAAATCCTTAATCGTTGGAGGCATTTATATAGAAGTATTATCATGAATGTCTCCTGTTCACTCCTAGTGCTTTATAATTTGGTTGTAGAAAAATATCTCCAAATTGAAAAACTATTTTGAAGTTACTATATGGTCAAAACATATTTAAAAATTCAAACAGATTTTTTTATTTGAATATAATTTTTTAAAAACTTTGAGTTGCGAGTCAGGATATTCACACATGTCAAAATGATGTAGACACAGGAGATATAGAAAGAGCTTTGCAGTGAGCTTGGCAGTGAGCCGAATAACTTCACTGATCTTTATTTTCATAATAGAATAGGTTTTTCACTTTATGGTCCAGAAATACCGCCTCACCTCCAAGTCTTGAATTAATAACTTGACATTCATGAAAGAGACTTCTAAAGGTTCAGAAAGTTTCCTGTGGGCTTCAGTTGAAAAGTCAGACAGGATAGTAATGCAGTCTGTGTATTCTTTCTTCATTCTGTCCATCTCATCGGCTCGAGCGTACTGTTAGGAAAGGGAGGAGGGTAACACTGAGAGTCATTAGGCCAAGGCTCTGGAAGCCTATGACCTTAACTTCTACATACTCTCTGGAACTGTGACATGATACGAAAGACTCTAATTTCCAATTCTTATTTTAGATACACTTGAAGTGATTCCAATTACCATGGGAAAAAAAAAAGGAACTAGCATAGAAGTGCAGAAATATCATTTGCAACGTGAATCGTTCCATATACATAGGCCTCACATGGCAATATAATTCTTAATCAAACTATACATGTCTGTAATGTCCCTCCATTACAAGTAGAAAAGAATAAAGGACCAAACATAAACATAACAGTTTAAACACATCTGTGCTCTGCCTTAATAAGCCCATGTTATAACAATAAAGCAGTCGCTAAACAGACTGTTTATCACATTTATAACACATGCACATTTTCAGCATAGATAGATCTGAAAGACATACTTGCTTGACTTCCATAAACAACTCTCTCCATCGCCCATTTAGCAATAATAATTGCTGCTTAAGATCACGGGAAACCACCTCATCACATGTTTCAATTAGAAAATTGCCAGCATCATTCATAGCAGTGTGTTGCTGTATCCAATGAGGCAAATTTCGAAAAAAATCCTAAACAATAAACAATGCACATTATTGTAAAGCACAAACTAGATTTCATAAAGGGTATGAAAATGACTAGACTAATAGAAATATCTTTGTTCTAAAATTTGTGCACATTTGAAGGTAAATCCTAAACCTCTTGCAAAATGCAAATTGTTAATGAAGAGGTCAAAAATAGGACTTAAAATGCTGAGTGTCTTTTTATAAAACCATCTGTGCCTTATCTCTTGCTGAAGACAAAAAATAAAAGAAACCATTTTCTGTTATTTTATAAATGAAAAAAAATTAATTTCTGTGAGTGTAAGGGACTTGTACATACATAGTCTTCAGGCTAGTAAATACCAGTGCCAGAATCATATAAAAGACATACTATTTTAGGAAAACATAGAGCCACCTTAAAAAAATTGTAAACAAACATTTGACCTGTTACTTTTGATTTTAAAATCTGAATATAGTACATCAAGATATTAATAAGTGGAGATAAATTATTAAAGAAAAAAATTTTAAATTAAATATATGGGCCAAGAACACTTACTCTAATAACATCCTCTTACTTGTTTAAGGTTACACAATGGGTAATGAATCAGTTTCCACCTGATTTCAAGTTGTGTGTGTGTGTGCATGTGTGCATGTACACACACACACTATGGCAAAAACCAGGGATAACAAAAGATAATTCAAAATCCATTTCATAAGCTATGTGTGGGAGGACTTCCTCCATAAATAGATGAGAACACTCCTGTTTCTGGCAGTTTTGTTTTCTTGGATGAAATGAACACATATGACAGCTACTAGGGCAATGCACTACTGGTCTAATCAGAAAAGCCAAAATCTGTATGAGTATATATAATTCTCGTCACTCTCAGCTACACGAGAATATGTAACCTAAATGAAATGTAAAACAGTAAAACACTTAAAAATTATACGTCTGCCTGTATAACACAATAATAGACGAATCAGTCTTAGAGGAAAGCAGTTATTCTAATGCATGTACTGTATTTCTTAATGAGAACCTGGCATTTTTAATATCTTTTACATAAAAAGGAAAAATGTCAGGCCACCATTAAATACATAAATCATTCCATATCATGCTACTTTTAATGTGACATTAAAGTAAAACAATAACTTTTGCGCACACACATATATAACTGTCATTGGAGGAGGAAAAAAAAATCGCTAGTACTCAGAATGAGACCCTTGACTGAGAGTTGTTAAAATCCAGAAAAGAACATCCAAACAGACGAAAGTGTGGTGACCCATCTGTTCCGCTGGTGTATGCCATCACACAGATTCAGTACTATACTAGCCAAAGCTATTTTCATCTTAAATTGGGAAATCCTCCGAGGTTGGTGCCCTGGACACGCCCTCTCAAGTACAGACCTGACTGTGAGTATAGCGCCCTCTGCTGTCCACTGGGTTTGGCCGCCCTTTCCAGAATGCAAACTCAATAACTGACCTGATCAGATAGGGAACTCTCATAACTTTTATAAAGCAATGCATTTCTTAGCCTAAAATAATTTAATAACCTGAAAGTGCAACAGTGAAGGCAAAGTCAGGATTCTTGAATCAAATCTGCGAATATATAACAGTCCCCAGAGAACTACGCCGTGAAAGTCTCTTATTTTTAAATGGATGTGTGCTTGTTTCCTTTCGTAAGAAGGAATCTTACCTTTTTGGCATGTTCTGATTGATTCAGCATCTTTTCAGCATCCTCTAGCCAGGCCTGAAGACTAGCCACGGTATTGCCATATCGGTCCCAGCTGGAGATTACTTCTTCCAGCATGCTCCGCACGCTCCTAACCTCTACCGAGAGGTTCCTCCACTGCGCGGTGGTTTCGCTCATGAATTTCATCACATTCTCAGCTTCTTCCACTGAAACAGATCAAAGTGCAGTCCTTATTGCATATCCTAAATCCGCCATACCATTTTTTCTGGGGCCAATACCTGAAGGCGCATTTATAATTCTTCTTTAGATCATAAATTTGACAGATGTCATGATAGAATTTAATTCAGTGAATGCTGGGAATGTGTTGTATCTTATTCATAGGTACTTACAAAGATTAAATATGATATATGTTTAAAATTCCTGATAGATGGGATGGCAATAAATGATATGTTCACATTTTAGATACATTCGGTAGATAGACACTACTACTGAACAAAATGAACTCGAGCATTAGTCACGAATGCTAGAGTTCATTTTCAGTAAACACGGCATATTTACAAATTGAAACAAACATATTTTACAATTTGTGTCTTTACACTAACTGAAGTTTTCATTTATTTAAAAATATTCAAGTTAGTCGATTTTTTTTTACCTTAATCCTCAGAATTGAAAATAGGTCGGATATTTGCAATTTAGAAAATGAACACTTACTTTGCTCTCCCTTAGGAGATCTCACACACACACACACACACACACACACACACACATACACGTATGATTATGCAGGCTAGGTACTGCACAGCCAGGGGGAATGAATCCAATATGTTTCCTCCAGCAGCATGGTCACACAAACATTCCACAGAGAAAAAAATGATTTGATCATACAGAAACCTGTAGGTTCTAAATTTTACTGTATTCAACACGGCAACAGATTCTGACATGAGTTTTACCTGAACCATCGGCTTTGACGTACATCTCAGCCGTCTCTTTCAAGATCTGGTATGTCACTTCATATTGTTCAAAGAACTTGCTGTTTTCTATAAAGGCCTGGAAAAGGGAGAATGGTTAGAAGATAACAAATACTGGCTTATGTTGAAATACCAAAGTCATTTTCTTCAGTATGTGGATATATTACCCAAATTTACCAACCTTGCTCTTTTTAAAAATATCAATTAATTCAACTGCCATAAATAACTTGATTATTCTGAAATTTTCATTGTTTACACACTTTTTATTTTAACTCACAATAGTATTTTATCTCTTCTCCACCCAAAGGTTTGTTATTAGGAGTTGCTCCAGAGAACCTGGAGCTAACATTTAGAAAGCACTAAATTTAGAAGAACATTGTCAAATGTCCCACTGTGTTTTAGCAGTGGAATTCTGTTGCTATTTGAATAGTAATTCTAGTGAATGATGGCTCTAAGGAACTTCAGATTATAAATAAATGGCACATAGCACAAACATTTTTCTTAAAATAAAAAGTAAGTACAAAAATGTTCACAGGTTGAAAAATGTTAAATAATCACACATTCTATCCATGTTATCCATGGTTTCCTATTTCTATTTCCTAGTATAAAAATTACAGATAAGACAAGTCTGTACCTAGATCAGAATGAAATTTACGTATGTAATAGAGTCGCTATGAGCAAATGGATAGTAGAAAATTGAGAAGACACAAAAAACCTTAGGTAAGTTTTATTATTATTAACTCCATGAACTATGAAACAACTCCTGTTTCAAAGATTATTCCTACTTCTCTAAAGCAGAAAATTAATGTAATTATAGGTAACAACATATCACTAAAAGCTCCTTAATTTCTTTTAATAGTATAATTAGTTCTTATGATTTGAAGCCACTAAAATACTTGATAAGTGTTGTTATTAAAAAATCCAAAATTAGTGTTCATAAACCAGCTGAAGTTCTGAATAGAACGCTGATGAATGCTTAACGCGGAGATGCAAAATGCTTGTGTGCAGATGCAAAACTATTCATAGGGCAATTTCACAGGCACTCTTAGACCTTATTGATAAATGTTTATCATATTTCAAGGTAACATTTTAAAATTACATATATAATACATTTCGTATCATTTTATGTGTATAAAGTATTAAATTATGTATCAACTATTCTCCAGAGAAATAGTGAAGAGAGAAGGGTGTGAGTTACTTGGAATAAGGGGTTCCATGATCGGTACTTTATTCAATAACTTTAATAGGCTTCATTATTTTTATATGAGAATGAAGTAAGTCCATAATAGTCTGGTCAATTCATTATTTAGCCTTATGTCTTACTCCTTTAACACCTTCCTGATCCCAAACTGGGGAAAGCGTAATTTACTATCATTTAAACTTTGAGTAATTTAACCAAACAAGCAAGTCATGATTTGATCAAAAGTGGAAAATGAAACCTAACGTTTAAGACATCGTAAGAAATTGAAGAGATACGTATATTTGGGAAAGTTTAAAAAATAGTCTCCATTAAGTTTTGGCACAAATTTCACAAAGCTAATGGAAAAATGACTGTTCTGAGTGTCAGTTAGGACATCGTGTACTGGACAGAAATATGCTTTTGTTAGAGTAATTTACAAATTTATTATGAGTTAAAAAGAGAAAAGCTTATTTACAGTTTCATTTTTGGTCCAAGGGAGAAATAGTTGTTTTAAGAATATTATAAATATTGTAGGGATTCATTAAAGTATTTCTGAATTTTCCTATGAGGAAAACTAGGCAATTAATTTTTAAAGAAAGATACCTTATTGTTTATTTTAATTTTTAATTGTTTCATTTCTTTTCTTTTTCTTCCCCTGAGTATTGACTAAGTCCATTTAGTAACATAAATTATTTTGTCTCTTAGAATCACTTTAGCAGTAATACAGCTAAATCTCCTTTTTGCTATGAGATATCTAGACAATCTCTCAGAAGAATGCAAAAGTGAACACAAATGTATGTTTAAAATAATAGTGACAGGATTAATTTATTTCTTTCAAAATAAGGCTTACATTTGGCTATCAAATTCAACAAATAAGCCATGTTAGTCAAGAGACTTTTAAAGTTGACGGCACTTCAAGAAAAACAAGATACCTCTCTGTGTCACTAGATTCAAAGTCTTAGTGGAAAAGACTGTATTTCTACTCTCACAAGATAAATACAGATGTTATAAATAAAAAGCTCGTCACTCAAAGGGAGCTAAACCAGATAATTTAAGATTTTAAAAATCAACTTCAAGGAGTGTTTTCATCAGAATTGCCTATTTACATTAATAAAATAATTACAAATAATAAAATAAACGTTCCTATTACTTATGTTGCATTCCCAGAGTCCGCAATTCCAAGAGCTCTTCTTTTCTTTTATGTGAAAGAAAAAAACGTTATCATACTTTTTTCCACAATAAAATTGAAGCAAGTGTTAACTAACAATCATGTCAAGAACAATTCTGACAGGAAGAACCAAACTGATTATGTTCTGATTTACGTGACAGTATGTAATCTCTTATCAGTAGCAAGTGGCCAAAGTTAGTTAACAAGCATTTGTACAGTATTTTTCAATTCTTTAAGAACTTATCAGCTGCATATTACAGCACCTTGTACAAAAAGTAGTAGGAAGCACATTATCTAATTCTCTAACTCTTAAAAAAAAGTATCTTTTTTTCAGATGAAGAAGATTGAATTGAGAGTTCAGACTAAGGAAAAGATAATTATAGTACCTTTACATCCTGAATATTACTTTGGTCATTAAATGATGTAGCAGCATATGGCTCATTACAATAATTTTTTTTAGAAACCAAGGAAAGGATCGCATTTAAGAAACTGATTTATGATTTCATTTGAAAATCATCATATTCTTTGAAATAGTCTGTTCTGAAGAGAGTGATTTTCTTGAAAACTCTGAAAGGATGAGAGAGGCTCTATGGAGTATGATGAGATAGAAGAAAAACAATATGTATCAGTCTTTATTCCTTAGAAAAATCCCCGTTATTCTATTATTGTTGTTTGTTGTTGTTGTTGTTGTTGTTTTTGTTGTTAAGTTTGGGAAAGATTAAGTCTTCTAGAAATTAAATTATTTATAAAGTCACATGGGTGGTAAGTAGTTGAGCCATGTGACCAGTGGCCAAGCCTCCATCATCCCCTCCACCTCACCTACTCTGCCCTGATACCATGCTGCCCGTAACAGAAATAACAGCAACATTCAGGCTAGAGTACCAAAGTGTAAAATATTGTCAAATATGGACCAACATTCAATGGAATTCATAAGTTTATGTGAGCTACGTTCTTTAGTTTGCTAAGCTACAAGAGATCATTTTAATGATTTAGTCTTTTAAGTTTGTTTTTTTTTTTTTTTTTTTAAATCTTTTTCACAGCTAATTTTGTTAGAGCAAAGTTCAGAACTTAAGCCCAGGGCTTTTGAGTCAGAAAGATATGAATTCAAATTCTGACACTGCTTCTTACCAACTGGGTGGGCCATCAGGGCATGTGACCTGAGCTCTAAGACTCCATTTCCTCAGTGAAACAATATGAAAATGCCCAGCCCGTGGCGTCATCACTGGGATGGAAGATGAAACATGCAAAAGACTTAGCACATGAGAAACATTCAATGGCCTCCAATATTCAAACTACTGAACAAAAAAATACCTGAAAATCCTGTTTGGAAATGAAGCATGAGCAATAAACAGGTATTTTTCACCAAGGGATAAGAATATTAGGAAATGTTCACTAAAACCTGCTATATTTGTTGAGTAAGTAGAAATTTTAAAATAATTTTGAGTTAAGGAAGAGATTAACAGTTTGGTGAACTTCTCTTTCCTTCATGGACTAGGCAGAACATACTTTTTTTTTTTCTTCCATTAGTGCCAACTCTCTACTTACATATCCTATATTTGAGAAGTTCAAAGAGAATTAATAAAATCATTGTGTTGCAATATTAATCTGGTGCATTCAGTCTGATTGGCTATCCCTAAATAGCTACAACAAAGATGGATGCTTCATAATTATCTACTGAGCTCAGAGTGTATCATTTGATATGACTAAACCCGAAAATATAAATGCGTATCTGTATTTAATATTTAAAAGACTAATGTAATCACTGGAACTTAAAAATCTGGGTTTCTCATTACACTCCAAAATAATTAAAAATGAAAAAGGGAACAAAAACCAGATTTCACATTTTTGGACAATTGTTTCTGAGATGACTGTAGTAAATCTAGAGAGAAATTTTACTATAAACTTATTAAATCTTTTTTTTTTGAAATGCATGTTGTTCATTTATCACTTAGTAAATAAAATTAAAATGTAGCAAAATACATTATGGTTCTAGGATGCGTTGGTAAGGACATGGTTTTAATAAGTATTCGATCACACCTGTTACAGAGTCACTGTGACTGGTCAGGTTAGAAATGGGCTTATATTTTAAATTTATTAATTTATCATTTAGAATTTTTGATTAAACATAAATGAAATAATACAGGACTGAAATGCAATATCAATAGTAATTTTGCAAGCAAATTTGTATTGCTAATAAATTTGGGGGGTATGTGGTTAACTAAGAAAAATAAACTGCCTTTAATAATGATAATTATCTAATTATATGTAAATGGAAACTGCTAATTACAGAATAACCTAATCCGTTTATTAATACAGGGCAACTGTTCTATGTTCATGTAGGATTATCGATGATGATAGCTCAAAATATAAGATGATTTTAAAAAATAAAATTGGTACAGGGACTTACAGACAAAATTTTACTTATCCTGAGTGCACACAAGCAGCAATGCAGCTCAGGGAATACATGCTGGACAAAATCTAAAAAAATAGTTTAGAGAAATTGACAATGGTTCTAAACTACTTGTGATTGGATTTTAGAAGACATGAAGATAATCTTTAAGTGTTTTAACTTTGTTTCAAGGATGAGCTCACAATCACAGTGTGGGTATACCATGCAAAAACTTTTTTTTTAAACAATAAAGTCAGCCACAGTGATTCAGTATGATTAATGCGGCAAAACCTTCTATATTTCCAAAGAATACAGGTGTGTATTTCAGATTGTGGTGAAAAGCTCACAAACCTATCAAACAAACCCATTTAACGCACTGGTACCTTTCTGTTTAAATTCAACATTAAAATGCCAGTGTCGGATAAACCGCTGGGTATTCAAGGCAAAATTCACAGGTCCTCTCATTCCTCTGTCAAAGCATCAGGGAGACTTACGATATAGTTTTGCAGAAGCAGCTCCACCGACTCTCTCCTCCCATACTTGATGATCCAAGACTTCAGCTTTGACTCTGCAAGAACCAGCAGTGAGAGTAGACGGTACTTTAATTCTAGAAATTCCATTTTCATTAAGTGTAGTTCTGATGTGGAGGAAACAAAATGAAACCTAGAAATAAAACACCGAGAATTTACGGAATGTAACTAATGGTAACAGAACAGTGCTTACTTAAGCAGTTATGCCGTCACAAGCTCTTCTAAACTCTGGCTGATCAACCACTGTTTGGAGATAGGATTTCTTTTCTAGCTCTGGGTCTAAAGGCAAATCATTATTGATTGAAGTTTTTGATTTAGTTCTTTCCCCTGCCAACGCATCTCTCATCTGTTTCTTTTATAAGCTGTTTTTGCAATATTACATAATGTTCCTCTCAGAACTGAATAAAAATACAGCCTCTGAAGAAACCATTTCTGTGATTTCCAGGCTCTGGGTATATTTGGGCTTACTCTTTTCAATTAATACTATATTAGGATGGCAGCATTCTTAAGTATGTGTTACAGGAGCTCAAATTTATTGTATCAAATGTAAGCATTTCTGTAGGAAAAAAAAATCAATTTATGAAAAAGAAAAGAAAGGAGAAAAGCACCACCAAGCATTTTAAAAAGAGAGACTTCATTTAAAGCCTGACGTTCTCTTACCTCTCGGCCATGTCCTCTAATTGGTCATGTGGCACTGGGATCCCGTTGACAGATCTGGTCCGGTAGATTTCATGGAAGGCTCTTTTGTGGGCATCTGTGTTTTGAAGCAGATCCTGAGATACAATTTAAAAAAAATAAAAAAATGTGGCAACATGTTCATAGGAGGCTAAGAAGCATAATTTTCAGCCTGTACCGATGAGTCAGTGTATTCAACAATTTGATCCTGCTGCCACATCCATATGTGGTTTGGTGCCTATCAACGGCTTTTACCTTGTACAGGAGCCCGGGGCTTGTCTCTAGGGCCCCGTGCTAGAGCCACATCTAATAATTATGGCATCTTTAAACACACATGACACTTGCACAGCAATGCATTTACACATTTTAAAGGTACATGGTCCGGAGGGAAATGTAATTACCGCTATCAACAATGGGTTGGTATTTTTCTTCTTCCTTGAATGTTTGATAGGCTGCTTTTTAAAAGCTTAAAACGAAGCACAACTAATTTAACCCTTTAATGGTAAAAAAAAAAAATTAGACTATTTTTATTTCATTTTGAATGCATGCAAAGTTTCATAAAGTGATATTTGCTTGCTGGCTAAAGAAAGTCAATTATATTACCGTGTATTATGAAAATACCCTTAGAAGAGCTCAGTCAAGCACAGCACAGGGAATGCCCCACAGACACCACGTGTGAAGTTTATAAATATTTTTGTAGACTGTATTGAGCTCTGCAGTTTGAGTACTTTATTAAGATTAATTTGAATCTCCCTTGATTTGTTTTCTGAGTTTTTCACTGTCAACAGACTTATTTACATGAAGACTTACACGAATTTTGCAAGTCCTAGCCAAGAGAGAGGTGAAAGGAGATTCCTGTCATATTTTCTAGAGCTTAATTTGTTTCTCAATAGCAGAATAACTATGCAACAGTTTATCACTCACTGAAAAGTACGACACATTAGCCCACCAGAAAGATGCATTTAAATTAATATTGTTTCTCTCACATGAGGATTTAGTGAATTGGAGAAAATAAAAGCAAAAGTCATCCTACAGCCATATGAGAAACACTTGATAAAAGGGAAAAAAGTGAAGGCTTTTGTATTAATTAAAAAGTTAAAGTCGAATGTGTTTGTTCAGATAAGTGAAATTAACTTGAGGGAGGGGGGCATTAAATTTTACATTGTAAAAAAGCCAGGGCCGAACTGTTTATGTCCTGTTATATTTTGCTATGAACTACGTTTTGAGCTGCTTTACATCTCTAGGTAACTGCACAGATATTCACAAGTCACTCTTGCCCATAAAGAGGGCACTTTGTGCAGCCAAGCTGGTCAAGAGGACAGAGGACTGTCCTAGAGCGGCTACTGACCGTGCATATTTTAGTCAATGTCCACCTCCTTTATGTCACCCAGACACATTGCTATGGTGAACGATCTTGGCTGAGACTTCCCGAGGCCACTGCAGGGCAAACTCAGAACAGCATCGCACCCAGCTCTGCTGTGTGTGTGCCACCATGTGTTAACACATGGGTGAGCCTGTGGCTGTGTTGAACACCTGAAAGTTCATTTGCCTTCTAAGAAGCTTTCCCTATTGTAGTTTTAAGCATCTAGTTCATTAAAAAAAAATCTTGGCAAGATATCAAAACAGAAACATTTCCGAACATATGATAGAAGAACTACAGCCGGCATGAGGTCACTAGGTCCTCCGGAAAGGCGGTCTCGCCATGAACCAGCCAGATGCTGAGCACAGCATTACACTTCCACTAGTGAGCTCACAGCAAATATGTGAAATCTTTTAGGTCTCCCACTCTCAGTCAAGAATGACCCTGAACTGGACCCCAGACCTGTGAGCACAAACAAAGTGGAAATGCTGATTGGCCCAAGCAAATATCTATACCTTTGCTGCAGGAGATTTTGTCTTAGAACTTAAATAAGGTGAGAATACTGAAACAGAGATGCCTACACTTAGCCAGAACCTTCTAGGAGGACTGATGTGGGCCTCGTGGATAGCAAGTGCAAACAGGAGGAGGAATGCAAAAATCGCCAAACACACGATCCAAGCTACCATTTGTGAGAATCAGCAGAAACAACAAATTTAGAGTACTAGAAAAATATCAGTAGTTTAATACTTGACAACAGCAGCTTGTAAATTAGGAAGAGAATAATCTCGTTAAAGTGTTCTTAATTCCTTATATTGATTAAGAGGAGGTTGGGTTATTGATTCCTTTCCAATTTCATTAAGTATCTATGACATAATTTCAAGGGGAACCACACTATACAACCAGAGTTGATGACATTCAAACCAAGAATAAGAAATACAGGCAAACAGAATAAGAAAAATAAGCAAACAAATGAACAAACAAACAGAAACCCCTCAAATCAACTTATAAATAGAAAGAAGGTAGGAGGAAAAAGTAAGATAAATAGAAAGCAAAGAGTCAAAAGGTAGAAATGAATTCAACTATATCAGTAATTATAAATAAATGAGAACAGAATATAGTAAATTCACTACTTAAAAGGTAGAGATTGTCAGATCAGACAAACAAATAAAATGGAACCAAATGAAACAGAACCAACTACTTCTTACAAGAGATTCACCTAAACATTAAGAACATTGATAGGTTAAAATTAATGGAGTGGAAAACAACAGGCAGGCAAATAAATACTACTAAAAGGAAGCTCGTATAAGTATATTACTATCAGACAATATAGATTTCAGAATAGAAATTATTGTTATTAACTCTTTAATGATGAAACTTTCAATTTACTAGAAGATACATTAATTTTGAACTTGAACATACCTAGTGGGTCTCAAAATATATAAAACAAAAACATAAAGAATTACAGGGAGAAACTGACAAATCCTCATGGCAGTGGGAGTTAACAACATACCTTTCCCAGGGACTGAGAGAGAGCAAAGGGGACAACTGGGATGGCATATGGCATGTTAGGGGCGAGGGAGGGAACAGGAGGAGAAAGGGCTGCAAATCTGTGGGCCTCATGGGCCTTTGTAAGAATTTTTTTATGTTTATTTTGAGTAGATGGAAGACAGTGGAGAGTTTTGAGCAGAAGGGCGAAATGAACTCAACTACATTTTAAAAAGATTGCCACGGCCATTATACTGAAAATACCCTTCCCTGATACACTGCCTCCCTTGGCTTTAAGACAACACAGTAACTGGGTTCCCTCCCTCACTGACTGCTCTTTCTCACAGTCTTTGGTTGGTTCATCTTCTCTTTGATCTCCTCACATTGGATTCCCTCAGGGCTCAGTTCTTGATCCTTTTTTCTTCCTTGTCTACATTTCCTTATTTAATTTCTCTAGTTTCAGAGCTTTCAAAATCCCTCTATATGCCAATGATTCTGAATATTTATCTCAAGCCTATCCCCCTGTCCTAAGCTTCAGTTTCTTTTTCTTACTCCATTGCATATATCCACTTGAATGCAAAAAGGTCTCATACTTACTGTGCCCCAAATTGAACTCTTGATCTTTCCTCTCAAACCTGCTTAATTGATTTTCCATCTTAACCGACAAAAACATCATTTTCCAATTGCTCAGTCTAAAAATCAATAGTGTCATGTGTGACTCCTCTTCCTTCACAATCAATATCTAATGCTGAAAATCTTCACTGTCCTCAGAATATATTCAGACTCCAACCACTGCTTATCATCTCTACAGCTACCACCCTGATTTCTGTCACTACTTGGATTATTTAGACTGGTTAATTGATTCCTACCTTCTATGCCTAACTCCATCTATTCTCACACAGCAGCTATAGTGATAGTATTTTAAAAAGTAATAATATCATTCTTCTGGGAAGAAAACTGAAGGGCAAAGATGATTAGGATATGACAGAGGAAATCAACAATGCCCAAAATGCAGTTAAGTGAGAGGGTGTAAAAAACATTACATAAAAATAGGTGCTTACCTATAGGCACAAAAAAGATTACCAAAAAAATAGAAGAGAATATTTTGAACAATTTTATGCCAATAATTTTGAAAACTTGGTCAAATGGACAAATTTTTAGAAAGTATGAATGGGCAAAACTGACTCACGTAAAAATTTGGAAGTCTGAATACTTCTAAAACCATTTTTAGGAGCTGAAGATATAAGAGTGAAAAAAACAAACAATAATCCTTATGGAGTTGACATAACAGTATGAAATGTCAAGCAATAAATAAGGTAAATAATTAAAATAGTAGTTAGGATGAAGATAAATGCTAAAGAGAAAATTTTAATAAGGATGAGGGGAAAATTTTAATTTCAAAGGGGTGGCCAAGAATGTACCGACTAAGAGGTGACTTTTTTTGATAAAAGCCCAAAGGAGATGAAGAAGCATATAATGGAAGATCACTGGCAGAATGTTTCAGGTGAAGGGGAGAGAATATTCCAGAATGATGGCAAGGGTAAAGGTGGGAATGTGCTTGCCTGTTTGATGTCATCTTTTCACTGACTCAATTTATCTTTTCATCTTTACCCTATTTAAAATTGCAACACTACCTAATAATTTCTGTCCTTTTACCTTCTAGTCTAACACCTATTTATTAAGTATACTATTTCGTATCTTCCTCATCCCACTTGAAGGTAAGATATATAAGGGTAGGGATTTTTGTCTGTTTTGTTTATAGGGTGCATCAGAAATGGTTAGAACCCTGCTTTTAACAGGATATTTGCAGAAAGACTAAGAAAGATTAGAAAGGCACAGCTAGAAGAGTAGGAGGAAAACTAGAAAACCAAATGAAGAAAGAGTTTCAAGGATGGAGGAATAATTATATAAAATGATTCTACTAGGAGAAGTAAGACGAGGACTGAGAATTAGCCATTGAGTGAGGGTCAAAGATAACCCTCTTTGAGAAGGACAGCATTGCTTGGAAAAACTTGATTGGAATGGGTTCTGGGAAGAATGGGGGAAGAGCAATTTGAAAACAAAATGAAAGCATAGACAACTCTTTCAAAGAGCTTTGCTGTGGTAAAAGGAAAGAGAGAAAATGAATGGTAGCTGGAAGGGGAAGTATGGTTAAGAAAGAGACTCTTTTAAGATGAGAGAAATAACAGCATACTTTATACGAATGGGAAAAATCCAGCCGAGAGATAAAAAAAATAAGAAGGAAAGAACTAGAAGAATTGTCCTTTGGAAAAGAGCAGGGAGGGTGGGACCTAGTGCACGTGTGGCGGGGTGGCCTTAGCTCAGAGCAGATGGTTCATCCATAGTAACAGAACTGAAGATGGAGTATTTGGCACAGATGCTTGTAGGTGGGCTGATGTGATAGTGGGAGCTGACGGAAATTCTTTTTTGACTGCTTCTATTTTCTCAGAGAAATAGGAAGCAGTGTCATCAGCTAAGAGTAAGAATAGGGGAGGAGGTGTGGAAGGGTTGAGGAGATAAGGTATAAAACAGTTGTCCCAGAAATGAAGTGGAAATGGCCTCAAGAAATACCTTTGGAGTGCCAGGCAGCATTAAGGGCCCACTGGGGTTAGTCATCATGCCTGGGAGGGTGTTTATCTCTAGCCCTTGTCAGCTGCATCCACGTGGGCAGGAAGCAGGCAGAGAGTTGTTTTTAACTAGGGCTGTGTTTTAACCGGGAGAGTAGGACAAAGTGAGACATGGACAAGGGGCGACTTTAATGACTGAGCATTGGATTTAAGCAGAGTACAAAGGGAACCGATGGCGTGGAAAGGATGCAAGGCAGTGGAATGGCAGTAGGATCAACAGAATATAGGGCGCAGAGGAAATGATAATTTGGAGTTGGGGAAGTTAGGTTGGCCAGTGAGATGCTTGAGGAAGAGAGTCTGGAGGGTTTCTGTTACTGGTGATAACAAGTTCCAGTCTGTGCCTACGCAGTGATCACTGGGAGAGAAGAGGTCAAGAAGCCGAGAGGCAAGATATTGGGAAGATCATTTATGAGTTAGTGAAGTTATTAAGAATAACAGCATATGTTGTCATCCAGGAAATAAAGTCTTTGAGAAAGGAAGGAAAGTGATCCAGGCTGGGCTGCTACGTGTAGTAAGGATGGGTAGAGTCTGATGACGATTGTCGTGATTTCTTAAGACCGAAAGCCTTGCTTTGTCAAACAATACTACTAATAAAAACTAAGTTTAATCATTCTACAGGTATCATATGCAATAGTTTTGTGGGCGCATTTAAAGCTTAGTGCCTAAAAAGAAAACTTGGATAATCAGCTATGTGACTTTGGGCAAAGAACATGACCTTTCTCTGCCTAAAGGTTACTTATTTGTGAAATGAGAATAATAATACCTATTAATATCTTGAATGTCAAGTGCTTAGCAAAATTAAGTACTTAGGACTAAAACATGGATAAATCTCAGCTATAGTTAGCTGTGATTGTTGTTATCTTTCTAGGTAACTGAGCATTAGGGTATCTGAAAAACAGAAAACATAATAGAGGTGTTCCTTTTTTTCCAAAATAAGTATGTTTCTATTTACATGTAAGTAAATTTTTAAAAAATAATGAAAAATATTGGTAGAACCACTAATAAAGTGAACTTTTTGAAAAAATATATTTTAAAATTTATCTGAATTCCATTTTCAAAAACTGCTTATGTATTAAGTAATGAAAGATTGTCATGTAGTATATTTTTTAAAAAGATGTGAAGAATGCAGAAAGAATTCTAGATCTTCATAGCATATTTAACTTTTCATGACATGAGCCATAATTATTTTTAAACTGGGATGGGAAGATATTCTCAGACATTCTTGCTCACGTATTGATGACTCTTATATTGTGCTTTTATCAATTTATTGCATTTTCAAGTGAGCCAAATATATCAGAAGAAAGTAGTGATACCAGATTGATGGGCTGGTTTTTCTGCTAATGAAGAAATCTATAATTTTAGTTACCTGAACCATGACTCAAATTTCTCACATCATCAAAGCTTAGCTTATTATAGACACCTAATAAATATATTTTGAATGAATGAAAGTTGACCTTAGAATTGACAATTACATTGTTTTATAACTCCACTCCTTTCAGTAGTGGTACCCAGACCTAGTAAACAGTCCTACCTCAGTGAAAAGACCATTCTGGAGATTTGCCTTGAACTTGTCTTTGTCTTAGCCCCTACCTGCCTTGGCTCACTTCCTGTCATCTCCTCTTTGCATTCCCTAGCACGCGGTCTAGTCCTTTCTGGTTTTCAGTCTCAGATAACCATCATCTCTGACTTCAACCCTTCGCCTTCTTCCCACTCCACTTCATTTCCGGTTTTATGGCTGTTTGCTGCACTTTCTCAGAGAAGTGGTTCTGGCTGCACACTTAGTGACTGGCATGGGGCTCTCTCTCCAGGGAGCCAGAAGTCTCAGGAGGAACCTTGAATCATAGAATCGCTGAGACACACGGTCAGCATGCACACTATCCAATTTAAACCTATTCCCCATCAGGGATTGGTGCTGGCTACAGTGTACCATGAATTAATATTTGTTACATCTCATTATCTAGTAAATAGCACTGTTAATATTGTCAGACATTTTCTCTATGGTGAAGCACTTCAATCAGACTTAAGTCTGTTAGATAAACAACAAACATAGGCTGTTTCTCAAACCTCTAGATTGGAGGCACCTTCACCAGCTGCCCAGTGCCAAAAACTGGCACATAGTAGGTCCTCAAAGCATACTTATTGAATGGACACATCTAACCCATAATCGCTGTACATTCTACATTTAATTTAAAACCCTAAGATGACTTCTGGATGAAATATTCACAACCGTTACATGATTTACATGAAGAAAAATTATGGGACGGTATTCACAGTGAATTACTAATTTGTTAAAGTGGTATATTATTTGTGTAGCTCTGCTTTAGCATTTTTTCCTGTTTTGTAATATCCTGAGACTTTCAACATGGACATGGCCCAGGCTTTCCCATGCTTATAAATAACCTTGACTTGGTTCAGCCCCAGGAAAATCCGTCTGACTTGATCTCTTAACCCTCATCTTCAGAGAACTAAAGTATAGGCCAGCAGGCCTGGATTTTATGCGTATGTATCTCTAAAGATGAAGCAGGGTCCAAAGACATACTCCCATCTGCGAGGCAGATTCTAGAGAGTTCCGTGTGTTTTGTGTGTGTTGATGGTGATGGAGAGGAAAGAGGCCAAGCTAAGAAATACTGGGCTGAACTGTTTGAAGGTAATGATTATAAATGAAGAAGGGCAAAGAACAAATGGAGAAAGGACCCTCACTAAATGCCTAGGATTCCGAAATCTTGTTGTCAGTCTTGCTTGCTGAGCTCGTCTGGGTTGAGTGAGTGGAACAGAAAGGGCCAGAAGCTGAAATTGCATGGCAACTCTATATCTCTAGTTCCAAAAATAAGATCCCAGAAGGACGTGAAACAAAATCTGTCTTGAATTTGCTTTATTTCTAGTCTAGAATATATAACAGACTACTTCCTTGGGGTAGTTTTAAAAATATCAATAATTTGGCAGAAATATATATATGAACTATAAATTGGCTATATGTGGTCAAGAGGAGAAATCTCTGCTTGTCAGTTTGTTCTCCGCATATACAGTAAACCCCTACCATGAGACCGTTAATGAGGTACACAAATTCAATTGCACAAAATACAGAATTGTGTTAATGTGATGTTAATGAAAAATAGCATTTTTACTCAGATCTGACCTATCATAAAACACATAGAGGAAGTATATCAGACCTTATACTAAGCACACTAATCACGCAGTAAGCTGAAAAAAGTCGCAAATAACTAAGATGTCATCAAGGCCTAATTCCACCATTTCTTAAGACCATCACCCCCTACCCCAACCTCACCCCGTGGCACCAGAACATAAGAACTTGGCTACTTGGCTTGCCTTCCATTGACAATGAAGGCCAGAATGAGGTCTGGAGCCAATGACCAATCACATTATTATGCAAATGCATATTGTCTGTAGGCTTATCTTTTGAAAAATAATATGTAGCAACAGAAATAACAAAAGAACTTCAAGTGAAAAAATACCACAGAGCTATTGGAAAACATCTCAGGAAATAAATGTACTGGTGTTGACTGTCATTAACAAGTACAGGAGCGGGAAGTGTAGATCTGAAAACTTCTAGGAAGGTGTGGCATCTCTGAATCAATATGAATGGATGCCCGGGAAGCCCGAGTCAGCGTGAATTTTAAATAGGCCACATCTTCAGTCCACACTGGACTGGTTTGCTGGAAGGTTTTTTGACCAGAATTTTTACCTTGTGTTGTTCACGTTTCCGCTGTATTGTGTTGGCCGTTTCCTCGTGGACCTGCTGAATGGTTATTTCCTCCCTCAGGGCCACCTCTGCTCTGTATAACCAGGCGCCTATGGTGCCCAGAGGTGCTGGAAGAGACTTATCAAGCTGTATATGCCAATCGAATAGCTGAAATACAAAAGTAGAAAAACGAAATATCTCTGATACAGAAGGCAATTCCTAAATTTCCCCCAAATCATTTTACGCCCTAAGTCTTTAAGTTAATAACTTCAGATTAATTTAGTAAATATCAAAGAAATTATCTGTGTTCTGAATTTAATGCTTTGAGAATGGGGAGGAAATTACAGTTAAAAGCAAATTTTGAGAAAACTTAAAATACATTTTAGACATGGAAGGATATTATTGGGACCTTAAGCCATTTTCTTCTTATAGTAATAGCATAAAGCTTTTGCTGAAAAGGATTGGATTTGCTGACATGCTCAAGGATGCAGGGGTTATACACCAGCTGATGTGCATCCCTTAAAATCTCCTACATGAGGAGAATGGATCCAGAAAAATCAGAGTCATTTAGACATCTCTGGAGGAAGACAAGTATTTAGGATTCTTTCTATAATAATATAATTCCCTAAGTCTCTCTCCATTTCTTTCACTTTATTCAATTCTCAAGCACCAGTTCCCAGCCTATTGGAATGCCAAGTGAGATGGATTGAGGTGTTTGGAAACTAAGCTATTTTTTGATAGAGTTTATGGGGAAAAATAGATTAGAAAAATGATGAAAATAGAGAAAATTCAATGCAAATATTCCCATTAGTGACAGAAATTTCAGAGGTTTTGAAATCTTGGTCTTTAAATTTGAAAAAATATTAATATTAAAGTTATTGAGCAGTGTTCCTTCAGGTTCATGAAAGACCAGATAAGATATGTTTAAGTTAAAAAAAAATGAATGTGAATGTAGGAAGATTATTAACCAGCGATGAATCATGGTTATGAAATATGGAGAAGTTGTGGAAGCTCCAATCCCAAACAATCCAGAATTAATGTGTGTCAAGCGAGAAATAATCCAGATGTTCTTCCAGGATTTCAATCTATCATCTGGTCAATGGTAATACCAGGTGTAGGGTGGGAAAGTCAAGAAAAATGTTGTTAAACAAGCATTTCCCTTAACTTAAAGGAACACTTGACAAGAGGGCAAAGATTTTCCCACAGGCAAGCCCTTCTCACCTCAGACAGAGGTAGGAGAACCTGATACAACCTTGCTTTGTAGAAAAGGATAATGGAAAATATTCTTAACTAAATTACGTTAAGCCCCAATGAAGTTAATCGTGGGACAACTTACCCTGGAGGACACTCTATCCCAGCACTGTTTTACCAAGGCTTGGTCAAGTGACAATTTACCGTCTCTATGTAAAGGTTGTATTAAATGTTCAATCTGTTTTCTTTTCATTTCATATTGAACTCTGAAGTGCTTGAATGACTAAAAGAGGAAAAATAGCAACAACATGGCAATGAGTCAAAAAAAGCAAAAGTAAAGGAAACCACATTTCCTAAATAACAATCCTTTATATTTGGATAGCGTTCAATGTATGTTATTGATAATAATAATGACAGTCATGATATGAAAAGCAGCTCCCATTCATCAACCCTGACAATGAGCCTGGCCGCATGCTAAGACCTTCTACAGATCATCTCCCCTGACAAGAACTTCTACATTTTACATTAAATCAACACATCCTAAAATGTGACTCTATGTCTAAATATCAATTGAAAATATCACTGATATATGTAGTTATCATGTGAAAGAACATGAGAATGGCCCTACAGAATCTAACAGACAACAACACATCTCAAAGGATTTCTGAATAAACAAACATGCAAATCCTCATGAAGAACACTAGGGGGAGATGGTGAGTCAATATTTTACCACATTTACTTATTCTCTCTAACTTAATGTAATTAAAAAATACCAAAATATAAAATCAATCTTCAATTTTATTCCACAGAATCCTATGAATGAAAAACCTTAGAAATACATGATTTGACTGATAAATAGAAACAGACAGAAAATGTTGATGACGCAATTAACCCACAGACAAAATAAAATGCTCTCTATATTTTGATTTCTGATGGTTTTTACCCTGATTTTAAAAAACTGGTAATCATATTTGACCTGAAAGGAGTATTTCCATTTTGTACTTTTCTAATGCTTTGGTTCCCTCTTATAAAATCACATCTGTACAAGAGGTAACTTTATAACCTGCAATTTATTTTTTGACAATTTATACTAAAACTAAAACTCCCTAATGTACTAAATAAGTGTATTCACTCTGTCCTTGCATTTCTATTCTCAATGTACTGTTCTAATAATTTTTTTTAAATGGAGCTCATCCAAGAAAATTGTATTTTGGGGGGAAGAAATGATTATGTCAAATTTCAAAGCAAAAAGGAAATAGTACATATAATCACATATTGACTACTTTATATTGACTACTTTGCCAAATTCACCAAATATAATATTGGTGGCATCATCCATCTAAATTCCAGCACACTTTATAGATATGATTATATAAAATCACACAGGAATGCAATAGCTCTATCTCTTATTGTTTGCCATGTTAAATCTCTCACATCATGGTACCTTCTTTCAGTAGCAAAAATGATTGAAATATAATATAGATAAGAATATATTATAGTTTTACTACTAAAACGCAATGCTATTTTAAATAAGAGGAAATGGCAGTGCAGCATAGAATAAATCACAATTTAATGGGAAAACCCGTTATATGATTTTATCTTGGAAGTGGAAATTGGAAGCCAAAATTCAATTAATAACCATGTAATGAGACTGGGGAAAACAACAACAAAATCACAACCACCACAAAACAACCCAGGCGTCCACTCGAATTCAATAGTGTTGGACGAGGCAGGTCACAGTGAAACTGAACCTATTAATGGGCCCGCCCCAAATATGCTTGGTGCAATCCTTTATTAAATTCAGCTTATTTAATAGTAGTTTTTTAAATCTGATACTGAAGTTATTTTTTTTTACTGATTTTGTTATTGTTTTTGTTATGTGACATCTACAAAATCATGAATTCTACAAAAACAATAACTAAAAGTTTGTGTCCTGGGTCATTTATAAGACTCAGAGTTCTGAAAAAGTCATGAAGTCTCGGAGCTCCATACATAATGTGGACAATACAACTACTTATTTACACAGAAACACAATGATTAAATCACAAGCAAACTTAAGGTACTGAACATTATTCCCCTAAAGACTTTGTTCATTAATATCATTTGAGAGATTAAACATAGATTAAATGACATATATGAATCTTACTTATGAAAAGCTTTTGAAAAACTGAAATCTTTTTCATACGTTACCTGATATTTATCCTGCAAATTTGATTCTGTCATCTGTGCCCTTGTCAAATCTCTTTCAAATTGTTCTATCCAAACTTTCGTTTCCTTCAAAATTAGCCTGTCTTCTCTCTAGAAACCAGCAGATATTACAATTTGATTAGTAACTGCATTTATTTAATTGCTGATTAATGCCTGACAGATCTTAGAATAGACTTAATATTTAATAAGTTTCAATTGTCTCTGAAAAATTTTCTC
>CM053502.1:165981896-166002276 GCA_028627145.1 Eidolon dupreanum
CCATCACTGGGTGTACTATCAACACTCGAAGAAAAACAAATACTTACATCAGTCTCTTGCATATCAGTGCTTGTATTGTGAATGTCAGGATAATGTTTCAGAAACTGGGCTACATAGGTCATAATAGACTTCTCATCCGGTTTATCCACATCAACATCTGGAAAACCCAAACCAAACGCGCATTAACTAACTACCACTAATTAGATTATAATAATACAAGCTTTGAAATCTAGCTAACATACCAAAAACAAACAAACAAACAAAGAACGACAACAAAAAAACTGTCCTTAATGCAGAAGAAAAATAGAATTAATATTTAGAGATTTGGTGGAGAGGAAAAGGGGAAACAACTATAGCCTGGATGACACAAGGTGGAAATTTTATGATTCATAAAGATGACACATTTTAACTCAGAGCTTTTAGGAAAGTAGTACTTGTTTCATTTAAATCTCTACATTAAGTGATCAGAAATCTGAGATACTATATAGTTATGCAGACATTCTGTCGTTAGTAAGACACAAATAATATATAAATTCCAGAATTTGTGTAGTATTTAAAACACAGGTTTGGAGCTGAATGATAAGTTACTATATAGCTTGGATAACTACATATAGCCAAATGTAAAAAACCCTCAACCCCCACAAATTCTACTTTAGAAAAGAGGAAGATGCCTTATGTTCAATTCCTTATAAAGCCTCTCCATTATGAAACATTCTTCTAAATTACTGTATTTTGTACAATCAAGTACTTTTAGAAGGAGACAGAGTCTGACAAGATTTGGATCATTGTCATTTGAAGTTTATGGATGTTTACCTAATAAAATCAGGTAAAGAAATTTACGCAAATTTAATAATTACGTGGGAATAAGACTATATAAATAAAAAAGTATTAAATGGTAATAAGTCAAAAAAAAAAGCAAAAAGGTCTTTTAAATACCCCTTTAAAGACAATGACAAAGTGATTACATTTTGGAGATTATCAATATAAAATATGTACCTACAGAGCAAAGAATAAAACAGAACGAACAAAAAATAGCAAAATATATAACTACCTTAGTATTTTGCAATGTTCCTTGTGCTTTAAGATTTCAGTTCTAAGGACTATCAGTGTAGGATCTAAGAAGTGCAGCAACTCAAACGACTTAAGAGGAAAAAAAGATAATGTACTCTGGAATTTGTCAGATGACTCAAAGGTGATTTTAAAAATGACAAGATCACCAATATGGAAGACACATGTGAAGAATGAGTAAAACTTCTATGAAATGTGAAAACAGAAAGGAAATCAACACTTAATACATGATTTAAACACAGTGCCTGCTTTTAAGAATATGCGTAATAAATGACAAAATAATTATTATAATAGATTTTGGTCTATTTAATCTGTGTCTCTAAAAGTTTAAACATTCAAGTTGACTACATAACTTTTTGATAGGGAAGTTCTCACTAGGAAAATAAAGGATCACCTTATACCTGGGATAGCCTGGGATTTGGGCAATCTCACTTTCGGATCATCAAAGAAAAGATTAAGATCTTCTTGTCTATTGGATATGAAGGAATCTTTTATGCTCTCATCTCACCTCATCTAGGAAAACTTTCAGCTCTGGTGAATCCTCTGAAGTTGAGGTTTCAGATAGACATGTCATGATCTGAGTCAGTTTACTGGATACTATCAGGTCTTTATGTGCAGAAACAAAGTGGGAAGCCTTGTCTCTCCTACTGAATTGAGGGGCCCAAAGCATGTTCCTAAAAGGCTAGGGATCACCAGGCTGTTCCCCGACCTCAGATGAAACTAACCAGACCTGTCGGTCTCTGAGGCTTACTTTTGAAAACACAGTGTCTCTACTTAGTGACGTTGTTTTAGAGCTAGAAATGTTCATTCTGAAATCTCACCTTTAAAAATAACTTCCTTTCACTGTGTACATATTTCTGCATTTGTCAATAAAAATTTCCATAATTGCCAACCAAAAAAAAAATTTCCATGACATTTGGAAATTTTACTTTGACTCTTTTATTTCAATATAACAAACGATTTACTTGTTTTTTTTTTTTATGTTTATTAAAAGTGTCAAAATTATCTTTTGAAGGCTTGAAAGAGTTAACTCCATTTCCAGAAAAATCTTAAATTCACAGTCGTACAAAAATGTACCAAACAATAGGATGAAAAATATTAGTCAGTTATTTGTGTAGTTTTCTCCATTGGCATCAAAACACTGGATGATTGCCGTTATTTCTAAGTATTTAATGACTGACATTTTAAAGATATGATCTTAAATTACTAATAATCTTTTATTTCTTCCAGATTCTTTGGAGTTATAGTAATAGAGTAATTCCTTTATCATGTGACATCCCTCCGTCCCCAAACACATGCTTCTAAAACTTTCATTCCACCCATAAATATAATGAGAAGTATAGTTCACCTAGCTGAACCCCCAATGTCAAAGTGCTGTTCAGAGGACTTTTCTCCTGAATTTAGCAGCAAATAATATTTTAAGAAAATATCAATGCAGGAAGGTACTATTTCTTTGTGCTTTCCTCGGGTTTTCTGGCCTCGAATAGAGTCTTGAAAGTCACTTGTAATTTCTGGGTGTAAGATACAAACCTGATGAGCTGAGCCAACAATTAGTCAACGTACCTTCAGGATCTAGCAATCTGGGGATCCCCAGCTCCGTCTCAGCAATAGTGAAGGCTTCCTCCAGGTTTTCTCGGTTTGGTCTTCCTTTGACCCTCTCCAAGTCTACCAGTTCTGGTCGAATAGCATGGATGACTGAATGAAAGGCAACCCCACTTCTCCAGCTCCGCCCAAAGTCTTTTACTTCTATTCCAGTCTGCCTTCATGTGATAAAAATAAATAATAATAATGTCACATTCTGAATAGATAATATGCATTTTCCTGAAGGCCTCAGACAAAATCTAACCCTGTTCAACAAGGAATGATGTACAGTTAGCTATACCAGTGAAGTGGTTTTGAGAAAATGTAAGCAAAACAATATTTTTAGAGGGTAAGATGATAAGATGTAGAAATATTGGTTCCATACTTAAAATTTTCTATATTAGATTTTTCAGTAATTGGGATACTCAATTTAAAACACGTTTTTAAAAGAAATCAATTTAGAGAAAAATGTCTGGCAAAATTTTAAAAAAGGTAAGATTATAAAAATACCGAAAATGATAATAATTCATCATTGTATATTTTTTTGAAAAAAGTATCTAACATTTCTAAAATAATGATGAGTAAACTGTTATACATGCATGGGTTACAATAAACATAATATATAATAGACATTGTCAAATGGGTCTGAATTATATCAAATGCATTAGAATGAACATATATAGATGGAGGCGGTCATATCTGCACATTAGTCATACAGGAGCTAAATTATTCCAATTACCCCACAGATCAAATTGTTTTCTTAAACTCTTTTTTTTTTTTTTTTTTTTTTTTTAATTCCCTTGAGGGCAATGCCCTGGTGGCAAGTATTTGTTCTTTGGTGGTGGATGTAATTGATTCAAAGCCAGTTATATTAATTAAGAAAGTGATTCAAGTTAGTAGTCATGTTTTGTCTTTGAAAACAGAAGTGAGGCAAGCTTACAATGAGTTATTTTTTCTACATGAAACCTGTCAACTGTAAAGGCAGTTCCAAAAAGAGTAAAGATATTTGAGCAACAGTAATATCCCTCAAGTTTAGAGTCATTAAAGGTGATCAATTAATTAGGTAACAGTCAGTGGATAATTAAAAAATTAGTCTCATTACAGTTATTTCTAAGTAAAGCAGAAATAACATCACTCAATTCTTTTTTACCCTATATTCTCAAAATCTCCATGAACTATAAGATAGAATATATATGACTAATAAAATGATTAATGTAGAAAGTTGGTAAGTCCTCTTAAATTTTATCTCAGTAAACTTAAGATTCACTTTATATTATGTTTTACCAATGTACATTCAGTTTGCATAAAATATATAGTCCTAAAAGTAGCATCATTGAATCTAATCCCTAGCTTCATGAATAAATATTTAAAAAACAGTTTCATAAGACTCCAGTATTTGTAAAGTAACCTTGAATCTTCTCTTAGAGTTTCTGTCTTTCATAGTACAGATATAATTTTTTCAGCCAATGTCTGACAAACTGGCCAATATCCACCCACACTGAGCAGTACATGCTTGTTATCCATTAATTTGTACATTTGCCTCTGGCTTCATCTTACTTTTCTACCTACATTTTCCCTTTGTTCACATTTCCTCATTTAAAAATGTTTTTGTATTCAGTCTCTTAAGCCATCTTAAATTATTTTTAACCAAATAAGGTGAAGTGTAAATAAATAAACAATTAGCTGATAAATGTCATCATATAATTACATATTTTCTGATTTTCTTGAATTTTTTATTGTTTTAGACATTTTCAAAAATAAATATATAAAATGTTTCCTTAAATATCTATTATGTTGGAATAATTTAAACATTTTAGTACATTTTCTTCTTCTATATTTGTTGAATACTCACACACACACACACACACACACACACACACATTACTATAGTGTTTTGTCTTAGATCAAAATACTTAAACAAAAGTTTTAGTTTTAGCCTAAATCTTTCATTTAAGAATCTTAGATACAGAATCAAAGAAAACTTAGAGACTTCTCTTAAAAAAGGGATACAAACTTACAGAAACTTAGATATATCACTTAAAGAAATGATGAAATATGTCTTAATTATAGGCATTTCTGACCTCTAATACATATTTACTTTAAGTTATTTTAAATAGATATGATATACATATCTTCACTTGTTTCGTTACCTTGTTAATTTTTGCCCTAAAATACAATTGTTCTTCTTAGACATTTGAAAACAAGGTATGCAAATATCAGATATGCTATAACTGAATGCTTTCATTTCTCAGAGTACGTACCTATAGTAATGAAATTGGTAAAAAAAAAAAAAAAAAAAAAAAAAAAAAGAAGAAAGAAAGAAAAAGAAAAAAGAAAAAAGTAATAAAAAGATAAAGAGATAGGCAAGAGGGCTTAATTATCTTGTGTTGCTGAAACAGTTTTTTTAATTTACTACTCAAATACTTAGAAATTTTATATGAAAACAGTAAATACACTCTGATGACAATTTGTCTGGTGTTTACTGGATGTTTTATCCTTTGTCGCCATCTTCAGACCAATAAACCTTCAGACCACAGAATCTCATAAATTATCAGTTTAGAAACATGTCATATACTAAAATGGGTGCAGATTCTAAAATCCTTTATCCACGTCAGGTAAGAGGTTGCTTGAAAAATGCAGACTGGGACAATGTGAAAAGCAGCTTTTAGAAAATTTATCAACAATTCAGCAATATAGTATCATGTGTTCATTCCAGAATGTTTGTGGCAGAGAATAGACATCTCCTGAAATCTCTGCATCTTATGCAGCTGTAAAATAAATTGGACTTCACTGATGGGCTAATGGGTGAAAAAACCCTTGGGTCCATGAATCTGGACATTTATCCAGATAAGTAAAATACAACTCCCACTGATGTTACAAGTGTATAAGTTGCAGGAATGACTTTTAGTTATCATTAGACCCTTGTACATCTTTGAAACCTGTTACACCCTGTGTGAAACAAAGCTATTGCAGGAAAACTTCTCTGGCATCAAATCCGACTTTATGTCAAGCTGCTCTATTAACTGAAAATCAATTTATTTTTGGTTAGTTTACTGCTGTGTGGAACAATGGACAAGACAATATCGCATCGACATTATTACACAGTTTTACTGTAACAGCATCAAGACAAGTGTCCTAGCATGTGGTCACCAGACTCCTTTTGTCCCTCACACGTCTCCTCCTCATCCAGTTAAACCACAAGAGACAAGAAACACCCATGCAGATGGGATGCAAGCAGTACACCGGCAATGTGAAAATGCCTTTTTATTTCATTCCTATTATAGTTTGCTCTCAGAAATATTTTTAACTGCAACTGGAATCATAAAAATATGCCCCAAATTAGAAAGCCACCAATACATTTTAAAAATTAAACAAAACTATATAAGTAACACTAATTATATCTCTGTATGTTTATTTTTTCTCTCTTTATTTTTGCTCTTCAAACACTTTAAAAATAGAATTCCCTATGTTTAGCACCTTAATATTTTATAACGATGAGTATTTGTTTACAACTGTTTTCCAGAAGTAGAGAATATGATTCAGATTAGAGTTAGGCATGCAAAATAACAGAAAATGAATTAATTTTACATGTCATTTAGGAAAATTATACAAAAGCACAAATTCTATGTGAAGAGATCTTACCATTGACCACATTTCTCCATAAAATACTAGTATGATCAATTGAAAACTCTATTGAAATTGCTATGAAAAGATACTTTTTGTGAGTAGTACTTTTCTATCCAGCATTATCACATAAATGTACACACATGCAAATTTATTATACCTAGAAGGAAACAAACTAAGAGAAAATTATCCGTCCATAAAGCTGGAGCTGACAAAGGAACTTACATTCCCGAAAAAAGATGAGATCAAAGAAAAAAAATTAAAACTAAAATTGCTAGAAAGTCTCAGGAAATAAAAACAAATATAATTATTTCAGAATGTAGAACATAGTTCACATTATTATTAAACAGAACTCAATAGTCTTATGAAGAGATTATCAAGTTTAAACCTCAAATTTATTTGTGGAAAGATTATTTAATAGGATTAAAAGTCCAAACAGTAACTTCAATAGAATTAGCCCTCATGCTAATAAAAGTCTAAGGATTAAACAACTTAATCAGGCCCAAGTGCAGGAATGAAGAAGGAATTACTTCTATGGCAGTATCTTCTAGAGCATTAGTGACAATGTGTTTATATGTGTTTATATTTTAATTCAAGGAAAGAGTGGAACAAGACCATGAAGCAAGGCCATTCATTCAAATGTCTCCTCAAATTTTGCCATCATTGGAAGAGGTTCTCAGTAATAAATCGATAACCCAAACTATTCAAGGGTTTCAAATGTAACCAAACTCTTGGTACTTACTTGGCTGCTGTGTACTGAACCCACTTTAACAAAGCCTTCTTAGCATTTCCCTGGATCTTGGTGGCCACTTTGCGCTTGCTCGGGGGGCTGGCCGTCTCTGAGCTGACCGTGCTGTCCACGGAGGACGTGCTGCTGGACAAGGACTGCAGCTGTGGCAGGTTGCTGGTCAACTCTTCGATCTGTACGTTCACAGTCGACAGAAATACAAGAATTATCTTTATTCTTCTTCCCTCAGATGTTTCACTTTTCCAACTAAAAATGGTTTATCTTAACACGGCTGGCAAAATGTAAGCTCTTAAATGGCAGGACTGATGTTCTACTCTGCTCTTTGTATGTCCCCCTGCATCAAAAACTTGATGATAAACACTTGTTAAATACGTGAACGGATTAATAAGTAAAACCTAAGAGTTATCCAAGCTCATAGAATGTACAACACCAAAAGTGAAGCCCAATGTAAATGATGGACTTTGAATGACGATGATGTGTCAATACAGGTTCATTAATTGTAACAAATATGCTGCTCTGAGGGGGAATTATAGGCGAAGCTATGCACGTGTAGGTGCAGGGGGTATATGGGAAATCTCTGCACCTTCCACTCAATTTTGCTATGAACTTAAACCTGCTCTAAAAAATAAAGTCAATTAAAAAAAAAAATCTATGGGCTAGAGCTACAATTCTGAATGGAATGCCAAGTTAATTTCACCCCTTAACGTCTGAGCATAGAACTGGTCCCTTCCAGATAACAAAGATAAATCTTCTGAACTTCCTGTACCAACATTTCATCTTTGCTGTGTCCTGCCAACTTTTCAGAGTGGGGGCCTTTGCCAGAGTTCTTTGGGGGAGTTTTATCTATAACACCTTTATAGGGAAGAGAGGAAATTCTGCTTCCAAAAAACAATGTATCTGTGACAGTCACATGTCTGCCAGTTTGAGGATCAACCCCAGAGGCATGACAAATGACAGCATTATTAAATGTCTGCTATGACCTCCCTCCATGACATTATACAACTTAAAAGGGAACTGTAGCACAATACCTGGAAATATAAAATAATGGTCCACATCAGTCCAAGAACTATTGAGGGTCGGCCATCAGCGATATCGGTGGAGTTAATGTTGACTAATTTAATCTGTTTAAAAAGAAAAACTGTACTAGTAATGTACTAGAAAATTATAGCCCATTTAAGTATGCAATAATGAGTGCTTCATTAGACAGCAATAAAACTCGGTTATGCCTATGTAATGATACACACAAGTAAGTAGGGTGAGCCAGAAAAACAAACAGGCATATGGTTTCAGTGGAAATTTCGGGAGCATTCATTAGGTACACACAATAAAAATTACTATAAAATGAATTTCAAAAGCTTGTTTAAGTTGAAAAAAACGTGGCATCATGCAAAGAATTACCAACAAAATGCCAGACAGGAAAAAAAAAAGGGTTATTCTTTACATTTAGAAGTTGACTGCAACTTAAAAGAAACTGTGATAGTTTAAGAAGATGCACTTACTTTGAAGTTTGCTATCAAATAGCATGAAACTTATGTTCTCTTTTACCTATAAAAGTCAGGAGTTAAAGATTCTAAAATTTGTACTAACCGGTGATCCTCTGTATATGGACTGACATGAAAAACAAAGGGAGAAGATGATATACATACATAAATAACCTTTCAAAATCAGCATTTTTTGTTCAAAGGGAATAAAAATGTAGGTATTAAATATATTTGAGGAATATATTTTAAAGACAAAGGAAAGGTAAGAAATAGTAAAGCAGAAAGAGACACTTAGGGTTTAGTTCCTTACTTTGGGGCACTGATAACTATAAAGTATTGAGGATACATATTAATCTACCATTGTTCCCAATTATTCATTTCAATGCCTTCGCAACTATCAAAAAAGTTATTTCTAAGTCCAAGCAAAATCGATTTATCTTAGTCGGTCTCTATAGAACTGGTCATCATCTTTCTCATAATCCCTAAACCAATACAAAATAATAATAATAAAGTACTCCTTAAACTTCTAGCTTAATAATTCTCAGCCATGATTTCATGAGATGTATTATTAATAATAATAAAGTTCAGAGTTTATAAATGGTTAACTTTAATAAAAATTTATCAGATGCAAAAATCGTCTCACAAATGCTTTATGCTTTAGTAATTAGTTTAGATTTACTAGTTATACCTCAAAAAGGGTAGTGTAAAACTGGCACAAAAATCATTTGAAGTAGTTTGAGGTACATTCATGGGATTTTTGCCTCACTGGTAATGTTCATTCATCATGTTCTGAGACAGAAAAAAATTAAGAAGTGCTATAGATTATAAGCTTATATGTCTACTTATTTTAAATTTAGCACAGAGTAAGACATATACAAGTTTGTGAAAAATAAGAATATCGAATTTCTTTAACCTTTTATAACAGAACCTATTGAAGTCTTTATAATCATTTTGATTAGTTTCAAAACTTCTCCAGAACATTCTCCACATCCATTTTAGTATCCATGGCCCACAAATTTAGAATATATCCCAATAACCATAAGATTACAGTTGGCCTTTTGTATCCATGGGTTCCAGTATTTTCCAGATGGAAAATACTCTGAAAAGAGTTACATTGTTGCTGACATGTACTATGGTTGTGTATGAATGTTGTGTTTGCACTGAAAAGGCAGACCTTTTTCTCTTGTCAGTATTCCCTAAACAATACAGTGTAACAACTATTTATATAGCACTTACGTTGTATTAGGTATTATAAGTAATCTAGAGATGATTTAAAGGATGCAGGAGGATGCACAGAGGTTATACGCAGATACTAGGTCATTTTATATGAGGGACTTGAGCATCCTTGGATATCATATCTGCAGGGCTCCAGAGCCAATCACCCAGATACCGAGGGAGACCATAATGCATTTCACAGAGGCCAGATTATTTCTCTTTCCTTGTATATTATTCTTTTAAAAAATGTGGCTGAATGTAAGTTGAATTTTCTACCTCAACCCAACTGTACCATGAAGCTAACATATGCAGCTTATTATAGTATAGAACCTAATGATCTTTTGCTCAACTTGAGAAGAAAAACGTTTTTCATAATTAATTTCTCTCTTTAGAAACTGTGTTCCACAACAGGTTTATGGAGCATAGGTTCCCCCACCCCACCCCAATCTCTCTCTTGCAGAATCCTATTAAACTTACAATAATTCTTAATAGCATAGGAGGGTGGGATGGGCAATAGAAAGACATCCAAAGAGACTGAAAATTTTTCCAGAAAATCTGGGAAGGGGATGAAATCTAAGAGGATTGGTACAATGCTTTGGAAGATATATGGCAATATCTAACAAAACTACATGTACACTTACCTTTAGATCCAACAATCAAAAGGAATTTATCCCCAAAATGCATTACCGATAATATGAAAGTATATATGCACAGGTATTAAACTGCATCATTGTTTCTGTTTGAATAATATTAGAAACAACCTAAATGCTCATTCATAAGAGGGTGGTTAAATACACTCTGACACATCCAGACAATAGAATATCATACAGCTGTGAAGATGAATGAGGATCTCCATGAACTGATTTGGATGATTTTAAGACATACTGTTAAATGAAAAAAGCAAAGTAGGGGTGTGTCGATAGTGCAGTACTCTTCATGTAAGAAAGAAGGTGGCATATGAAAATACACTGCTCCTTTGTGCAAAGGAAATACAGGCATGGTAAATGAGAAATTAGAGAGACTGATTACCTAGAAGCGTGAAGGGGAGTGAAACAGAAGGAAATGATAATGGAGCAGTAAGAATGAGGGAGGAGTGGTACTTTTCTAAGTATAACTTTTATTCTTAGAATCATAGTAATATCCCATTCCCCAGAATATACATGTAGATAACTAGAATGTTTGGGGAGGGGGAAGGCGTTACTCAAATGGAATAGAACTCTATTACCCAAATTCTACTTCAAACGAATAACATAAGCACACTAAAAGTTTAGCATGGGAAAGACAGAAGTAACCTAAGCAAATTTGGAAAACAGTCTTTTGACTAAATATTGTAATGCTAAGGACTAAAAATCCACACACAAATATGGTTCTCCAGTTAGTAAATCGTTTCTCATAAGGGCAGGGGTTTTCAATTCTGCAACTATTTCATGTGCATATTAGGGCTGAAAAATAAGTAAGTGTATTGTAGATGAGAACCAGGGTCTCACTGCAGAAACTAATAGGCATGGAACGCTAAAATAAACCTTGTGATGTTAGACTGAAATCAGAAGTAGCAGCTCAAACTATTGGTTTATACACACACTCATAGCAGAAGCTATGGAGAGGGACAGAGAAAGACACCCAGGTTAGTAAACATATTTTCTAGATCTGCCTGTTAAGAGGGCCCAAGAGCAATGAAACCTCAGTAGCAATGAGTACACTTAGCAACTGAATCTTGGCTTCTAAATGCGACTTGCTAATAAAAGGAAAAAGGTCTCCTTAGAGAAGTGGCTGATTCCAGGACTTGGGCAGGGAAAATACAAGACAAGCAGGAGCCAGCCTTAAAGAACTTTTCATGGCCAAGCTAGAATGGTTTGAACAACAAAATGGTGGTAATAATAGTAGTATTCAATTATAACTATAGAATAAAATAAATATCCATGAGTCTATACTGAAATAAATAATCGAATGAATAAATGGAGAGGGAAAGGACATCTTTTCTTACAGAACAGTTCCCTTTAATACATGTAGAAGGAAATGAGGGAAATACAAAATCATCATTAGGCAAATGGCACATAAATTAATTACTGAAAGCAATCAATGCTAAAATCAATGAGCAAAGTTTGAGAAAAAGCAGAATGTCAGCATGATCTCGATGATCTCACCTAAGCTGTTTCTCAATTATAAAAGAAAAATAAGAATTTTACCATTAAAAATAAAAAACAGCAGACGACCTTACAAGTGATCAAACTGAACATCACCAGCAATAAGACATGTCCGTATCCTATATCCACTAATATGAGGCGCTGAGGAACGCGACATCACTTCCTCGGAATTCTTGCCAAATGTGTATAACCTTGATCTAATCCTGACACATCCTCATACAAACCCAAATCGAAAGACACTCTCCAAAATAGCTGAGCAGCAGTTATCGGAAGTGTCAAACTTATGAAAGACAAGGAAAGAAGGTGGAACCGTCACAGAGCAGAAGGGACAGAGCAGCCACCACCATCAAATGCAAGGTGTGTTACTGCTCGTTCCCCGGAACAGAAATAAGACACTGAAGAAACTGATGAAATTAGACTCCTATCTATCCTTTAGTTAACAGTAAAACATACCGATTTTAACTTGCACATTATGGGAATTACACTCTACATACATATACGTACTATGTGTAAGTTCTTAACATTAGATGAGGCTGGCTCGCGAAGCACAAATGTGAATCTCTGCGCCCTTTTTGCCACTTTTCTGTAAGTCTAACAATAACAACAATAATATGGCATGTCTATGCTGTACAGATTACGTGCAGTGTTTTTCTCCACAGACAATATTGAAAACGTCGGCCTGCCCACACCTCCTTCTTTCAGTGTTTTAGTTTTGCTTCTCTCACCTTTCTTCCTTCAAGGAACTTGAGTGCCGTGCCGATGTTAGCCACGGCGTGGATTCGCTTCATACGGCGTCCCTGTTCACAAGGCTGCAGGAGGAGAACAGGAATAGACCAAAGGCACACATTAAAAAGAGGGTTATGAAATCTATTTATATGTATTAAAATGTACTTGATGTACAATATATATTAAAATGTATTCAAAAACAACCAGCATAACTCAATTTCTATAAAGGTCAGTATATACATAAAAGAGCATTATCCACACAGCACCACATATGTGTATTAATTTACTCAATAAAGGCATCCATTCTCAGCTTATCTGTTAATGCCTTTGCCTTTCAGGTTTCTGTAGGTCTTAGAGCAGAAATTTACAAAATTCCTACATTTTCTATTAGACTGGCAGTCCTATAAATTGGGAAATATTTATATGAAAAATACTCTTGCTGTATGTGTGAGGACAGGGGTATATGAAAAATCTCTGTACTTTTCTCTGAATTTTGATGTAAACCTAAAAGTGTTCTAAAAGATAAAGTCTTTAAAAAAGTATTCTTCTAGTTTTATATCCCACATATGAGCAAAATCATATGGTTCTCTACTTCCTCTGTGTGACTTATTTCAAAGTACTATTGAATGGTACACTTGAAACCTATATCATTTTATTAACCAATGTCATCCCAATAAATTTAGTTTAAAAAAAGGAGATTTAAAGAAGAAAAAAGTGTACTCCTGGTCACTCACCTTTTTTTTTTTTTTTTCAGTTAAAGTAGCATAGGAGTTATTGACAATATTAGGAATATCACTCCGTTTGGATGACCAAAATACTTACAGCACATGAGCCAAGGTTAAAAAATGGGATTCTGAGAATAGAAATGTTATTGACACAGTGGTATATTCTGGTTACCTGTGTTTGAGTTAATAAAATCTATTGTGTGCTTTCTATGTGTCACGATGTTAATTTTAAAACTCAAAACAATTTCAGTGAAATAGATAGCATCAGCTTCCTTTACACCTACAGGAACTGAATGGATAATTGAGGCAATTTCTCCATAGTTGCATAACTGGGCTCTTCTCTGTGACACTAAACATTTTCCCACTGAAATCCCAAACTGAGTATCTTTTGTTTTTCAATCAATAGTGTACCAGGTAATAATTTTCATGATATGATTTTAAGCAAATATTTAAATAAAAAATGTGCTTTTAAAATTGTTTTGATTTTTATTTATCCTTAATTCGAGAACCTCCTTTCTACTTGACATCATTGGTACATGCATGGCCCACTCACTTACTTATTTAATTAAATATCTTTTATAATGTAAAAATCACCGATGAATCTGCCAGGTAAAACAAAGCCAAGACCCAGAAATTAAGTATGAAAGCCACACCCCTCAATATCACCAGCATTCACCCATGCACCTGCCTTCCCACATGCATGACAACCATTATGCAAATCCAGTCCAACACTTTCCTTTTCATATAAATTCATTTTATTTATATGAATTCTTTAAAATAATATTTATTTTGGTTGTTAACTTTACGTAAAGGATATTATCGTGTTAATCTTTTCAGACTGAATTTTTTCCACATAATATTTTGTTCCGGAGATTCATCCATGTTGTTGCCTGTCACTGTATTTCCTTCGTTTTGACAGCTATATTCTGTGACATCTATCTACTCTCCTTTTGATGTGAATCTGGGTTATTTTCCGGTTATGTTTATCATGACCTATGCTGACAAATCACTCATGCACATTCTATCTTTGTTACAAGTATAAAGAGTCCCTCCTGGATGCAAAGCTAAGAGCGGAATTGCTGTGTCAGTGGCAATGTGGCTTTTGAACTTCTAAAGTAATGTCCAACTCTTCCAAAGTGCTTGCACTACTTTTCACTCTTCTCAGCAATACGATTATAATTCCATTGATGAATATCCTAACATTTGATTTGGACAGACACTGAATTTTTTTTTTTCCAATTGAATGTGCATAACATGGTCTTTCGTTGTGGTCTTTCTTTGCGTTTGCTTGACAATGACATGCCTGTCTCTTCCTCTGTTCTCTAGTAACATCTGTCCCTTTTGTAAAATGCTTTTTCACATCTCTTGACCAGGTTTCTCTTTGGGTTGTTTGTCCTCATTGTTTTGAAGATGTACTTTATATATTCTTGATATAATCGTTTCTTCATCCTTTCCCAATGTGTATTGTGAATATCTTTGGCCAATTTTTTATTTCTTCATTCGCTTTCTTTAGAGGTTTTTGATTTAAAAACAATTCTAATTTTAGCATTAGTCAAGTGTAGTCATCTTTTATAGTCAATGTTTTGTGTCTTATTATTTTTTCCTAATCCGATGTCTCAGAAATATTCACCTCTATTTTTCTCTAAGAGTTTAAAGTGTTTTTGCCACTCTAAATATATGATTGCCACTCTAAATATATGATTGATTACTAATAAAGTCACCTGGTGAACAAACAAGGGACTTTGATGCTCCAGATTTCCTGAGTGCCAACTGTTCACTGTTAAGTGGATCATTAGACTCTTCTTGAATGCAAAGTATCAAAGAATTTGAAAAATACTGTACAGAAGGTTAAAATGGATAAGAAGTAAGCTTTTCTGCAGTCCTTAAACTCTATTAATAATTGCTTCTATTATTTCTAATTTTTCAATAGCAATTCTTCATATTCTTAAAAAATCTTAAGTATAAAATTAAATTTAGTGTTCCTATGTTGATGTGTGATTTAAAACATATAATCACTGGTCGATTTAAAGAGTAAACATTCCACAAATAATATTCAAGGGATGTAGAGGAATCCAAGAATAATAATTTAAAAACTTAAAAACTCCTCAGGGTCATAAATAAAAATAATAGACAAGAGAGTGATGATAGCTTATTAGAGGGGACCAGAATATTGAGAGACCACCCCCTCTCCCTGAGTTGCTGGTGGCAAAAGGAGTACAAAGCCATTTGGCCACATCTCCCAGAAGATCATGGTCAGAGCCAGAGTCCTGGGCTACGTGAATGGCGATGTTAAGTCTTACGTTCTTAATAGCATCCCACTTATGAGATAATTATAGATTTCTTGAGCAGTGTTCATGGTCCCATGGGAAATGCTCTTGCCCACATCCTGCCTTTGAAAGCTCTAGGAGAATGCCTGGGACACTCATTCCTCTAAATGACGCTTTTCACCTCTTAATGTGGTCCTGAACCATAATGTTTACATGTTCAAAATTTAAATAAACATCCCCAAGGTTTATTTATAATTTCAGAGTAATTCATTTATGTAATTCAGAATCTTGAAGGGCTCGATAGAAATAAATAGTATAGGTTCAATCATAAAAGGTCCTTTTGCGTCTCAGTTTCTCTTCCTGTTAAAGGAGAATGCTGAGATTCCTTCTGCAACTGAGTTGAGTTGCAAGACCCTATCATTCTAAGTCTGAGCGAGTAGGGCACTTAAACAGAAGTAGGATTCTGATGTTGAAATATATGCTTCTTCTAGAATCATTTAGTTTGGCAGTTAAATGCCTGTGAAGGTTTCTGCATACTGTTGGCCAAGTACAATGGCAGAATTGTATGGACACTTAGAATAATACACTTCTTAAATACATGCATTTGAATTGGTTCCTTCAACCTTTAAGGAAATAGCTTAATTTAAGAGGATAAATAAAGATGATCAATAATCTGGGGAGTTTACATTTCAGTTCAATAACTCCTACATCCTAATGCTCATCTGGTTTATTTAGTACATGAATGTGTGTGTGTGTGTGTGTGTGTGTGTGTGTGTGTGTGTGTGTATAAATATATATATTCAAAATCAGCTATTCATATAGGTCTTGTTTGATTTCCTCCAAAGCAGAGCCTGAGACAAGGACTTGGGTACATGTAGTTGATTGGAGAAATGATCTCAAGTAGCAAGAATGAGGATGCATGGGGACTGAAATGGGGAGAGGTGCCGTTAAGGATGTGCAGTTGAAGGTCTCCACTGTGGGCAACTGAGGCTCACAAGATGCTCTGTGAGATGTGTAAAATATGCCTCAGAATCGACCCTCCTGCAAACGCCAGACTGGAGCATTTATTCCTGGATTCCCGCCTCCATTGGTTGAAAGTCCTTTGAGACCATTAACTCTTCTGCAGTTGAGGGCTGCCTTGTGCAGTTTGTGGCTTTGATAAACCCTGAGGACAGAATCCCAGAGCTTGCTACCAGTGCTTGAGTGGAGAGGCTGTTGGGGTGCAGAGGTGTGTCCACCACTGCTGTGGCTGAAAGCAGACAGGAGCTGAGGTGACCTCTGGGGCACAGACAGCACCTACTACCTTGTGAATCAGATTAGATAAATGACTTAACACAATATTATTACCAGTTTGTATTTTTTAACAAACAACACTTCTACAAAAGCATTTTGGAGGGTTTCCTGCACAAAATTAATTGGAAATTTACATTCAGGCAAAAACATATTTTTCGAAAACTAAATTAGCCAAGTAATATACCTCTTTGTCAAGATAAAAGAAGTAAAGAATAAATAAGTACTCCCAATTTTGAACCCTGTGTCTAGCATGTTATTCAACACCCTGAAGACTATTTCCTGAGCTTCATTTCTAATTATGGTAAACATCATTTATAAATAGTTTATGCTTGCAAACTACTTACTCCTCTACCACTTTGAAATGAAAAAAAAAAAAACAGAAAAAATAAATAGTTTATTATTTGAGTAATGTAGAAAATAGATTTTATAGCTCACTGTCAACGTTTTTCTTTTTTACTCTGCTGGTTCCACCGTGCATAAAAACAAATGATTCTGAACATGATGTTCCCGTTACAAATGACTGGTGAAGGAGGATGTCCACAAGCGTATTAAAAAAATAAAAAACGCCATGGTGACTTCAGGCTTAGTTTTCAACAGACAACTACATAAATACACAGGAAGGACCAATGATCCTTTCTAAATGAAAAGCAAACATTTAAAGTGAGGCAGATGTTAGTTTGTAGCTAGCTTCCTGGGTATCATACACATGTAATAATAATTAACCATGATTGGTTATTGAGGAAGTTCTCTACTCTTCCTTCCAAGCTTGCTGCTACTACATACAATGTTCAAATCTACTAAAGGTGTGTGTGCAGGACCAAGAAAGGAAATGTATTCCTTGCTCCCAGAAATGACCCACAGGCTAGTGCTTCCGGTGTTTTACTGACAACGAAAGAGAACTTTCTTTTATATGGGCAGAGTCCCGCACGTTCCCAACTCCACAACCATCAACTCTAAAAGGAAAGTTTGACAAGCCTGGTCACAGAAAAGTTCTTACCAGTTTCTGCCCGGATAGGACCTCCAGGAGAGCAAGCAGTTTAACACCATCTTTCATATCTTCGAAAAGATCTTCTACTACCATTGGGGGTTTCCGCTACAAAATAAAAAAAAAAAAATGAATAAATGCAAAAACTGCTTTTCTCTCTCCCAGTCATATCTCTGCTACTCACTGTGGTGAAATATGTAGGAGAAATTTCTAAAACACCCCCATGATTTATTTTGGATATGATTGGCAGTTATCTTTTGATAGCTGTAAGAAGAAAAACAATCCTTTGAAGAGGGAATGTTCAAAAACTTCAGGAGACTTGATGCTTGGGCTTTCACAAATACACACCAGCATCTTTTGAGAAAGGGATTTTTGATAAGGGTGGGATGGCACGGGATAAGGGAAGGGGGAAAAGGGCACTAACAATGTAGAAGTTAAAAGAGGCATTAAAGCAGGACCCAAGAGGGGAGCAGGAGGTGCCCCAGATAAACTGGCTCAATTTCCCAACTTCCCTCTGAGTGAGCACATTACAGTGGCTTAGCCAGGTGTCACCCAAGGTAACTTCCTTAGCTCAGTGACCTGCTGCGGAAGCCTTGTTAGCATAGCCAAGGGCACAGATTTCATCTCCTGTGGGTTAGCTGGCTATGTTCCATCTCGCGGCCTGGCAAATCCAGCAACACTTCTCTCACAGTGTGACGCTGAAGCCACAGGATGATAAGCACAGGAGTACAGACTGACCAGTGCAAATTCATTCCTGCTACTGTGAAAATCGGTCAAGGCCCACTTTCAATCCATGGAGGGTCTTTTATCTTTTATAAAGGTCATTAAAATAGTTAACATACTGATACCAAACGAATTAAGGTCGACCTTGGCTCAGAAGAAAGTAATGTGATAATGCTAACGGTTAGTGGAAGGTAGTTGTCCTCAGATTACTCACAGAATAAGAACTTTTTTCTATGTTTCACCTGGGTTCAATCTCTATAGTTTTCTGATTATAAAAAACATGTTAAAGGCTTGATGCTAAATTCCTAACTTACAACTGTCTTTCTTTAAAAAAAAAAAAATTCTATGTAGAGATATGTAATCACCAGATGCTTTATTGAAATGATTTTTTTCTTTACCCACTGATACGATGCATTTATATTTTTCTTAAGACTGCATGAATTATAGTCTCTGACTGGTACAAGTCTAATTTTAAATGTATTTTTCTCTCTTTATAAAATGAACAGCTGAATACACTTGTTCTCATGCTGTGAAATATATGTTCAAAAATAACAGTTTTCATTTGTAATCATTCTCTTCTAAATTCCACTGTTGACACTGCTTATTTACATGGCAAAAATATAATAGTGACTTTATATTTTAAGTGTATAAATAAAATTATTCAGAATAAAATGAGCCATTACAATGAAAACTATTCAGTGCAATAAAAATCAAAGTTATTGTGTGAGATATAATAATCATTAAAAATATGGCCTGTTTGTTATTGCAAGTGTCCATTTGTATCTTATAATTTAAATACAGTGGAAAAGTGCATAAATATGTGACATATTCAGTGAACAAATACAAACACGGTTCTTCATATATCGTGTCAATCTGGAAATACGTTAAGTATTAAACAAAGCAGGGAATTTTCATGAAATAACGAATATTCCAAGAAATTTGACACACACAAAAATGATAAATTGCATCCATACGTCCATTTTGCCTTTGAACACGCAGTTCTCTGCCACCATGAAAAGCATTTTCTCAAGACCTCATTTCTACCTGTCCTGTTTCTCCTTTTCTATCTCCACAGGTCCTCATCCTTCTTCCTTCTGCTCCAGCTGCTCCTACACAATGCTCCTGGCAGTGGCCTTCACCGAAGCAGGGACTGCTGAGCAGTTCAGTGGCCCCCTAGTCTCTCTGTGTTGGACATTGGTGGCACTATCATCTCCTTGATCTGTCATCCTTTTGATCAGCCTGCTTGGTTTCCAGGCCTCTTTTCCTTCTCTCTCTCCCTTCTTCCTGACTGTGGCTATTCAGCAAACTCAATCATGACTCTTGTTCTTTATAAAATTTTGTCTGGATAGACACGACTCTTGAATCCCATGTTCTTTCCTAAAAACTGATGAGCACATGGCAGGCACTCGGGTGTACTGTTGGTTGGCTGACTGACTGAATGAATAAATGAATGAATGCAGTTTTCTCAAAAAAACTATGCCCATCTCATTGGACCTTTAAATGTGGTATATATAGTATGGGCAAAGAAAAATGGCTAGATTCCCAACAATCACAGACTAGAACACAACACAGATATAGAAGTGTCATGTTTCTGAATGTCTTGGTCACAGTAGAAATTCATTAAATGCTCATTGAAGGAATGATTTTTTTTTTTAGTCTTGCATGGAAAAGAGTAGATGGTTTTTATTTGAACACAGATACCCAGAATACCTTCGCTTTCTTCTTTTCCCCTTAGCAAATTTCTGGTCAGTTTTCATTACTCAGCTCATATGTCATCTTTTTTATTTACCCAGCTAGAAT
>CM053502.1:166002776-166033371 GCA_028627145.1 Eidolon dupreanum
TTTTTAAAATAGTTTGTGAAACGTTGTTGTATTTATTCAATATTTTAAGCTGTTTTTATTTATCAGATTATTATATCTAGCATTTGCTTATTAGTATGAACAAAATGATAATCGTTATCAGAATTAAAGTATTATTAGTCAAGTAGATGGCTTTTGAAATGTTACAAATCTTAGGCATTTTATAATTATTTTATTGATAAAGAACAATCAATAAGCTGCTATCCAGTATTATGTTTACCAAACTAAAGTTATTTTGCACTAAAAGGGAATACATTGAAATATATTATAAACTACCTTTTCTCAGGTTCTAAATAGCGACCCTTATTTAAGAACCACCATGACTAGGACTTCCAGTACACCCTGGCCTCATGAGTCTCATCCTAAAATCAGGAAGGGGAGGGGCCCGTAGGACCACCACAGTCGACATTCTCTTTCTCACACTCCTGACCCATAGCTGTGGACTTTGTAGTGACACCTCTGCCATCACTAGGTAAGTGGCCTTGAGCAAGTCACCTCATGGCATTAAGTCTCCATCTTCTCATTTCTAAAATGAGCATAACAAGAGTGTCCACCAGCTTCCTAAGGTCATTGTGAGGATTATGTAGGATAAGAAGACCTCTATAAATGTTATCTCTGTTATTACAACAGTCCCAACATGTGACCTTAAAATCGTCATCATCAGAAAAACTAGAGAAACAGAGTACTCCCTACCCCCAGAGTCTACGAAGCAGGTCATATCTGTTTTGACAGGTTCCAGGAATTCTCCTTCCTCAAATCTCTGCCGTCGGCCCTCAAACCCATGAAAGCGTTTAGACACTCAGGAGAGCCTTTCTGCCTGTAATTTCTGATTCACGTCCTTCTTAAAGAGGATGATGGTTATTGACATTTGCACATCTGTCGGGGGAGGGCACTATGCCTTTTTTGTCATGTGTTCCTCTGCATGATTGAATTTATTAGGTCCTTTCCTGAGAGCAGATGTGGGTGGATTAGACAATACATGAGCCCTAGGGCAATGAAGAAAGAAGCAGGGATGGGTCAGAGGTAGGGAGTCATCAACGACATATTTTCACTCAAAATTACTTCAAAAATAGACATATCCAAACAATGAAGGAGAAAAACAGAAAGTATACTCCCTGGGAGAAGGGGGGAGGCAGTGATGAAAAAAAATGTACACGTAATGTCTTATTTTTCTTAGAAATGTGGTTCTAAAGAGAGGTAAGACCTACGAATTTTCTAGCTGAGTACTTGATAACCTACAACGTTGAACCACATGAAATTGCCAATTATGTAGGTCAAAAACAGTCAAATGAAGGCAAATTCATAAGCTGACGTACTTAGCCTATGTTAGCCATCTTATATGAAAACTGCATACTTTTTAAGCCTAGAATTCACAGTTAGGGAGCTCAAGAGATGCACTGAAAGGTAAGTGGATGTCAAGACTGACAGGGAAAAAAAGCTCTGGATTCCTACCTCATTCTTCGCAAATTTGTTCCAGAGCCAGAAAAAAGATGGGTAGAAGGACTTTACTTACGTGTCCATTTAAAGTAATAGCTAACATTTATTGAACACAGTATGTGTTCTGGGCACTTGACTTGGATAAACATTGAATCCTCATAACGAATTAAGAAGTCTATCCTATGTTCATTGCAGCACTATTTATGATAGCCAAACTATGGAAGCAACCTAGGTGCCCATCAATAGACGAGTAGATAAAGGAGATGTAGTGTGTGTACACACACACACACACACACACACACACACACAACATGGAATATTACCCAGCCACAAAAAATGAAATCTTACCATTTGTGACAATATGGACAGACCTAGAGGGTAAGGGTATTATGCTAAATGAAATGTCAGACAGAGAAAGACAAATAACATATGATCTCACTTACATGTGGAATCTAAAGAACAAAAATAAATGAACAAACAAATCAGAAATAGACTCATAGATACAGAGAACAAACTGATGGTTACCAGATGGGAGGGGGGTTGGGAGGCTGAGTGAAAAAGGTAAAGGGATTAAGAAGTACAAATTAGTAGTTATAAAATAGTCACAGGGATGTGAAGTACAGCATAGGGAATATAGTCAATAATACAGTACCCACCTATCCTTTTCATAATACCCAGGTTATCTATGGCCAAACAAAGATAGAAAGAGGCACCTACACTTGTATAACTAAGCAGCAGATGAATGAGTCACACTCCAGCAGGATAGCCACAGAGCCTGCGTGTTTAACCATGACCCTGGGCTGATCCCCCCAATACCAGGGAGACAGAGAGGGCAGGACAAAAAGTTGTCGAGCCTGGAGAAGCAATATGACCATGACACAAAGACAAAATATTAGTATCCCACTGAATCTCAAAATCAAAATCAGTATTTTTAGAAAAATCAGGAATAGAGAGCAATGAGAAAGAATGAATGATGGGAGGAAACCCAAACCGAGAAAATGGAACTTGACACAGGCTGTTTAAATGTTCAGTAAAAATGAAAACCAGCCTGAAATGAACAAGCAATAACATTTCCAGACACTCTGAGTAGAAAGGCAGCTAACTTTCGTGCAACTGATAAAGGGCTCATGGGAACGCCAACATAAGAAAGTATTGACCTGGTCACTTTCTTAGTGGAAAGTATAAATCTAAAATGCTAGGTAATATGCTAGATTTCACCACTAGAGGACAAGGCAGGCTCATGTGCTTTAGATTTTTAGAGTATCCAGTAGAGTATTATAATACCTGATTTAAACAAACAACCAGTAGTAGCACAGTAAAATTGTATAATGGCCACAGAATGTATAATTTACATGCAATTATTTATAGTTTAAACTAAAACACCCTATTAAAAATGTCATGCAAAAAACGAAAAAATGCACATGCATTGTGAAATAATGTCTACAAAAAAATTATAAGGGAAACTATGCTATCTTACCCAGAGATTAATTATAAAGCTATATTCTTCCAAACATTTTTTTCTGTGTGAATCTGTGTGATGGATTTCTATGCATGTATGGACAAAAAAGCATTATTGCCCAAGGGTTAGGAACATAAGCGCTGAAGCCAGACTACCTGGTTTCGAATCCTGGTTCTGGCGTTCACCAGTTCTGTGATCTCTGGCAAATTTCTAAAGTTTATGCCTCAATATCCTCATTGGCTAAACTGGAGACATAATAATAAAAGCTTTCTTTGGGGTTGTTGTGAAGTTTAAGTAAGTGCATTGAAAATAGTGTCTGGCACAAAGTTTCAGTAAATAGGAGTGAGTGAGAGAGAGAGACAGAAAGAGAGAGCAGAAGTGAGACCACAAATATAATCATATTATACTTTATCTGTTTCTACTTATACTTATCTCGATGTCGATATATGTTAATAGCTTCTTGGTTATCCTTACATTTTTAATATAATGTTTAAAATAACGAGTAATTACTTATCAATGCTCACACACTTTTACACATGCAGAGACAACCTCTGAGATGAAAGAGTATATATGCTTCTTCATCTTCACATTCCGCCAGATATAAATCTTCCTAATTTTTAAAAATAGATGCATAATATTTCATTGCATAGGTGCATTTTACTACTCATGAAGAGTTCCCTATAAGGAAACTTAAGATGTTTCTAGGCATTTTTTTTTTTTCACCAAAAATGCCACAATCAACAACTCTGCTATCTAGCTTTTCATAGTAGACCAATGGGATAAAATCCTAGAAGCAAAACTACTGACTTGACGTTTATACCTATCTTTATTTGGAGGAATGTTGCCGAAATGTAGATTTTTTTATGTCCTTTGCCCAATCTCTACTCGTTGATTTTCTTTTTCTTACTGATTTATAAAGACCCTATTACAAAGTAATATAATTTTGTCTTATGTGTGGCAAACATTTCTCCAACTTTTTAATTTGCTTTTCGTTTAGTTATACATTGTTGTGCAGATATTTTTAAGTAATCAATCCCCCTTTGGTTCTGGGCTTTTAACAAGCAAAGAAAGAATTTCCCCATTACTAGATTACAAAAAAGAAAAAAAAAACTTTTAGAATTTCTTTTAATTCTGTGTTTTCTTGTTTTTAAATTTAAACCACATAAAATCTCCAATAATCAAGTGGTATTAGCCTATAAAATGTCAATTTCAAACAAGTGTATTTAAATCTTTGATCCACTTGAAATTGGGTGTATGTGAGTGTGTGAGCGTGTGTGCTTGTGCGAGCGTGTGTGCTTGTGCATATGCAAGGTGTGAAGATATGAGGTGTAAGTCAGCTGGTTTCCTCCCTGTTCCCCGTGGTCATCCAATTGTCTCCCAATGATTTAATGAACATCCATCTGCTATGTCTATGGGCTTATTTTGGATTATATATTCTGCTCTATGGCTATGTCTGTCTAAATTACTGTGGCTGTTAAATACATCCCAACGTCTGATAGAATTAGTATTCTCTCATAGCTCTTTTTGCAGATTTTTTTCTAGATATTACATAATGTATAGTTTTATAAAAATATAATCATTTTAATTAATTCATATTTTAAAAATTCTTACTAATATCTCACTTAAGAGCGCAAGTTTAGCTTAAGATCTGACATCTTTACAGTGAGTTTTCTCATCCAAGAAAGGATATGTTTTTCAGTTTCGTCAAATCCTCTTTTATATAGTCCGCAAAAGGGTGTTCCAATTTTTCTTCATATAAATTTTCCACTTTTGAAATCTGCCACTTACTGTTTTTAACAGTTTTTCAATTGATTCTTTTGTGTTTTCCAGTTATACATTTATATTAATGTAACTGATACTAAGTTTTGCCATATCATCAAATTTTATATATTTTATTCTTGTGTGATTACATTGGCTGGAATGTGACTGCTGACTTCAGTGTAAATGTTTCTAAAACTTATAAGGCCTGATGCTGGCTAGATATACACTATGAAGATATTTTAAAAATCAGAATTAAGTACAAATTTCATGTAACTTATTTTGCATATGGATGAGTATATTGTCTTTCTCCTTTGAGTTATTATTAATATGTTATATTGATAGCATTTATAATATTGAATCATCTCTACTTTCCTAAAATAAGACCCTATTTGACAGTATATTATTATTTTAATAAATTGCTAAATTCTTTTTATCCTTGGTCAGAGAGAATAATGTATCTCTCTGTTTTTTTCTTCAACCGTGATTCTCTGATGTGCTTCAGTGAGGAAAGAGGCCTTATAATCATGTTTTCTTATCCTCAGTGGCTTGCTATGGCCCCAGTCATGACATCTTTGTAAAGGGTTACTTCAGGACCACAGCACTTACTTTTAGAGAGGCCCAGGACCTACTCAAGCTCTGGAGAAGTTCTCAGTATCCTTCACATGAGCTAATTCAAATGTCACTATTATTTGGCAGATATTGTTTTGAGGGAGGTGGATTGTGATTTATTATAGTTGTTTTTTTCTCTTATGTTTCCATTGTGGATTTTTTTTTTTTTATTGTTTTTGATAAGTCTCAGAGAAAGATATAAAATAAAAACATCCTTCTTGAAATGTTTTACCAGAACTCCTAAGGCTGTCCCCATTGTTCCATTGAATGCTGTGCTTAATTATCTAGCACATTTTCTACTTTTAGATATTTCGGTTGTTACAAATTTTTAATATGATAACTGTCACTGAAAGGAAGGAACATTAAAAAAAAAAGTGAGAGGAAATACAATTGAATCACGTTAAATGAGAAGCAGAAAAGTAGAGATGCCTGTAGACCAATGAAAAAGATTCTAATTAGTGCTACTTTCATGGGGTAAACTGCTCAGGCAGGGAGGTGCATAAAGGGAACTTAATCTCTTTAGCAAGTTCCTCTTATTTAATTTCCTCTCTTTTTCCTTCCCACATCCTTTCTCCTACACAATCTGCTGTGCCAATATTGCTGAGAGATTAGAGCACCTCTCTCACTGGATGTGCAAGATGCTACACTGCGACTTGGTGACAGGCAGTCAGTCTTCTACGTTTCCACACCCTTTAGTTCTCAATTAATTGAAAATCCAGGATTGCCATTCATAATCACAAGAATGTATTTAGGTCAGACCAACTGTCTGGGAGAAATTCCTTTTATGCCACATGGAACTCAACTACTGTAAATTAGGATTATGGGGATAATACATCGATTTAGGATCAAGTGTATGATCACCCTGAATAAAAGAGGCTAACGACTACTTTGTGTCTTTATGTTTTGTTTAGGAATCATGACAGCAGCATTTTATTGGTCATCTATCTTAGGTGTAAATGCTTCACATTTTAAAAAATGCTTCACCTATGTCCTTCATCTGTCTAAAGAACCTAGAGATTTAAATTGTCTAGCTGCCCTTCAAGACACTTCAACTCCTATCATTTATCTACATCATCAGAAACAAATGTCTCAGTCCAAAACGAGTGCTAAGAAAGATCATAGAGAATAAACAACATCAATGTCAACAACAGAAAAAAAACACAGAAACTTTAAAATAACTGCAATGTTGAGGCTCTGTGCCAGGCAGTACGGCCAAAAAATTATATTATATGACCTGAGCCTGGAAGAATCTTACTCTGTAGTGGACTAAATAGATGATTTACAGGTAGGTGACATTTACAATGTGCAAAATATTCAAAGACTAAAATGATCAGTGATGTAGTTTCACACAGAAAGGCAGGTACTAATTCTATGGGTTCTTTTGCGGAGATTGTTTGAAGATTTCAGTCTCTGAGTAGATATGAATTGAACAGCCCATGAGAGGCCGGACCAGTGCCTGACTGGGTTCTAGGACAAGCAAGGTCAAGAGAAAAAATACAATCCTCTGAGAGGGCCAAGTTGCCCCTATGTTATGGATGGTGGTGATTGGGGAGGAGGAAGGAATAGGTTCTATCAAACTTATCAGAGGAGCTTTTTCAAAACACAAATGCCTTCGCTTCCTCCCCTGCAGTTCTGGTAAACATTAGGTGGGAGAAGAGGAGACAAGCACGTTTTTAAAAAAGCTCCCCAGCTGACTCAACTAACTTTTCCCCTCCCTGCTCTGCATCCACCTTGGCTTGGGAGGAAACACTGCCCTGAAGAGACCCCTCCAGCTGGGTCCCTGGGGAGGAAAAGAGTCAACACTCAACAGCCTGATAGCTGAGTAGGGTTACTCAGCTCTTCATCTGCAAAAGCAAACCGAGGAGAGCCCAGAGTCTCACATTTTTTTTTCAATCCTTCCTTTTTAACAGAGATCATGGGTATTCATTAGCCATTGCATGGGATTATTTAAGAAATATATAATAAAGAAACATTCTACTAATAGTTTTGGTTTTCTGAGAAATTCCACTAGTAATCTTTGAAAATCATTTTTTTCTACCAGGAAATTCAACATAAATCTAGTTTATTTTAAATTTTTATCTTTTAAAGACTTTAAATTAAAAAAAAAAACCATTAATGTGAAAATTCCTCACTTTCTTAACAGAAAATCAATCACAAAAATGAGTTTTGGTAATAAATGGGTCTAAACAGATGGCAGTACATGGCATAAATTACAGTTTCAAAGGTAATGGGGACTTTTTGTCTGAGACGTTTGCAATTGACATCTTCTTCATCGATTCATGTCACCATTAATATTTGACAGCTTTGAGTCAAGCAAGAATCACATGTGCAATTCTGAGGGACTTTACGGGGACAGCAAAGGACAAGTATGACAGTCTAGTGTGGCTGTCTTAACTAAACATGAATTACGGTTATCCATCTGAAATGGTTGCTGAAAATGAAATAAAAGATTTAGCAAACCTCAGTTGAATCAATTTTTTCCTCTTATACACAGTCTTTCATATTTCACCAGTTTGTTCATTTGCTAGTTTATAGTTATAAGCTACAGTCTTAATATATAAAAGCATACTTCATTTAACAGGAAAATCAGAACCCATTTGTCCCTAAAATTTTTATTTGCCTCTTATTACTAAAAAATTTGTAAACTGCATTCAATCGATGAAAACTAAAGATCTGACCAAACAACATCTCAGATGATAAGAAAACTTTTAAGTTAGGAAATTGATAGAGCAAAATCTTTTTTATTTTTTCTGGTAATATTCCAATAGGTCACGGTATATTACTTATTCTTATATATACATTAAATGGTCCTTGTACAGTACTAAAAAGCCAAAATAATATTCTTATAATTACAAATGTAATTTCTTTTAACTACATACACAGAAAAACAATAAAACCCAAAAAACTCTCCCAAACCGTGACCTCTTATATGTTCTGAAATTATTACTTGTTTAAAAGAGAAATCCTATATGACACCAGCCAGGTGAAAAATATTAATTGTACCTTTGTCCTATAGTTCTAGCTTCCTTAACTCGTCTGTCATTAATCTCTATGCATCTTTTTCTCCAGCTAAACTAAATTACAAGATGTCCCTGACTTCTCTTAAGGTTGCCCTCATCTACCCCGTTGATCATGCCCTTCTCTAGATGTGAGATACGCCCTCCTGAGAACAGTCTTATTCACCCATCTTCTGATATTCATCTAACATCACAACTTTTTCATGAAAAATGTCAAGGTCCTCTATTTGATAATTTCCTCCCCACAAACACACATAGATCTAGAGGCCAGAGAATTTGTTAGCATCTCTCTTTGGGATCATCCCTCATCTTTTGCTTTCTATAATTACTTGAGTGTTTTGTTACCTTCTCCAAAAAACCACCCACCTCTCAGGCCCAGGAAATGAGTTTTTCCCATCTTAGCATCTTCTACATCACCTTGAATAGCATCAGACCCAGAGAAGGTACGCAACAGAGAAATAGAGCGTAATGAAATATTTTAGAAAATAAAACATTTAAAGAGTATAATACAGTGAAGAGCATACTACAAGGAAAAGTAAAATGTAATGAAATATGTTAAGAAATGACAAACCTTAAAGAAGCACAGAGAGAGAAGAAAACACCCAGGGGGCTCCGGCCTGGGGACTGGGTACCCTGATAAGTATCCAAGTTGAGTCTAAGGGAGACTCTGAGGTCAGACGGACTTTGATTTTAATGTCAATTCTGCCACTTACAAACCATGTGACTTTGGACAATTCATTTAGAATTTCTGGGCCTTTATTTTCTTTCTTTATTAAACAGGGATAGAGACGTCTGCTTACAGGGTTATGAAAATTACATGAGATCACTACGCGTGCACTGCTCCACTAAACCAAACCCTCCACCGAGATGCACCCACCACTCCTCATCGGCTTCCTTTACCAATATTTTAGATCAAGAAAATAGTCGTTTTCCCCCCATTCGGGTCCATTCCGATTCGCTTGGACTCTGTAGAGACTTACACGTCTGAATAGAGAACAGCTGAAGTTCCACGAGGAAATCCGCTGGTTGTGCTATTTCATGTGGGGTACGGCCCCCCGGGAAGGAACTGGTGAAGGGATGTGAGATCACACCATGCAAAGAGTGGACAGGGGGATGGGCGTGTCGACCTCTGAAAGAGAAATGCCAAGGAGACCAGGGCCACCTTACGTGTAGTAGGAGACAGACTAGGTGTGTGCGACCTAATGGGATGAAACTAAGCTGCCTGAATAAAGTTACAAGAAAACAGATTTCTGTTTGGTACACGCAAAGAACTCATTTTCAACCGTTTGCTCTGTCTGATTTTGGAGTGAGTGCCTCACTCGCAGGGATGCTGGTCTGAGAAGACGTCAGACTACGCCACCGTTAGGACTTATTCTAAACTCGATATCTGATAAGTCTGTAAAATCTTCAGGGAACTTCTTGGTGTTTGGTGCTAACAGAAGATCCATTTATAGCAAACAGAGTCAATTATTTTAAATTTCAAATTCTGCAGTAAATTTATATAAATTATCTAAACACAGTTCATTAAAATAAATACCTCCTTTGACGCCATGTCTCCCTTCAGCTACCATAAATTTCTCTACTATTTTGTACTGAAAACTCTTCCAAGGAATTTCTCATACATCAAACTCCACTTCTTACTTTCCAGTGTCTCTTGAGCCTACTGCCATCCTCCCTATTTTAATAAAAACACTCTTATCAGTGCCACACCTCCACCTTACCAAATCCTGAGGTTAACTCTTAGGTCCACGTGAACATGACCTCTCAGGACACTGGTATTGCTAGTTACGCTCTCCTTCTTAACACTCTAGTCACTTGGATTCCAAATCATTCTCTTCTCCTGTTCTGTTGTTTGTTTTGTTTTTCTTACTCTCCCTTCTAGTCTCCATTGGTGTCACCTCTCCTTTTGCTGAACTACAAATATTGGGGAGGACCAAGTGAGCAACGATCACCTCCTTCTCTATTGACGATCTTCCTTCAGATTTTACCCAGACATTCACGCAGACTGTCATCTGTATGCTCCTGAATCACGGACATCAGTCACAGTCTTGAATTCTCCCCCGAGCTCCAGACTGTTTGATGAGACTGCTTTCTCAGCATCTCCTAACTGGGTGTCTCATAATATCTCAATGTGAACATTTTGAAGCACAACACTTGATTCCACATTTCATTTTCTAAGCCCCAGATATACTGGCCAAATGTGCTCCACAGAGCTTTATGTGTGTTGTTTACACAGCCTGGAATGTCCTCCCCCATCCTTCTTATTCATGCTAAGGCTTCACGTGCCTTCGTTCACAACCCTATCTCGAGTAGCATTGTAGAAGTTTATTAAATGGTTGGCGAATGGAGAAATGAGCAATCGCTGATTGCCTTTCATCATAATACTTAAAATGGTGCCGCAAGCTATTCCAAACTGCCTTGCCAGAAACTATATATTCTTTCCCGAATTTGGAAACACTAGAACAGAAATCTGTTAACTGAGCTGTTGTGGGAAAACGTACTTGGCTGTATGTCTGCCCTTAGTGGGAAGTCTGGAAACTTTATAAAGGGGATGTGATAGCAGCTATCCCAGAGTTCAGGCTTTACAAAGCATGAAACTTCAAAGATCACAGTTGCCTCACCTAGAAGATGCGCCTCTTGGGTCCATGGCCTCTACAGTCTCATCCAGCTCTAAAATTCTTTGCTTTTATGCTTCAATTATTCGATATGGCTTAAGTAATAACTCGAGACTTGTATATAGAAATGAGATAAGAGGCTGAATTAGCTGCTCTAATCAAGGCCATCATAGCTGGAGAGCTAAGGCTGATCCAACAAGCTTCTTTACTATTCCTAATGATTCTCTCCCGAAAGGGTGTACATGGAGCAAAGGATCATTATGGGAGAAAAAAAAAAAAAAAAAGACACCCTCTGATCTGTGTTCCTTGACTGGAACTTCCTTAGAGAAGAAGTATCGATATATACCTAAAAGCCAAATATGTGTGATATTTTTAATTATTTTCTCATTTTTAAAACATTACAGTTACAGTTTTAACTCTATTCTCTTTCTATTCCTCTTATTTCCATAAGCCCTCCACTGCATATGGTGACTGGAAGTGTAAACTGTTTAGTTATGTTCAGGGTGTTATGCCTAAGCAGAGTGAAAATAAAGGTACAGGAAGAGTGATTTTTATAGGACTATTTCACTTGTTTCATCTTAAAAATTCATCAAAAAGTGATCTTCCCTCCTATTATCTTCCCTCCCTGTTGTACTCGACAGACTAAAGTAAACTTGGCATTATGGACTTTCTAACTTGCTGGGGCACTGGTTTACTTCATAAAGGACTGGGTCTCTATAAAGGCACAAACAAGGGCATGAGCAAAAACTTGCTGACCTCCATGCTGGGAGCATGAATGCTTCCATATGTCCTGGGAAAGTGTGGATGTCAAATTGGTAGATAAAAGACAGTTCAATTAGACTGCTGTTACCACCCTCTTTAAATCTTCAATGACATGGATGATTTTCCCTAAATCGAATGTGAACTGGTGAATTCTGTTTTCATGCACTGCTCTGGGAGGCTCTAGATATTTCAGTAAACCAACAGACATTTGAGTTTTGAGCAACATGGTGTTTTCCCATGAAGCATATGTATGTGAATGTATCTTTAAACATCAAAGAGACATGCACGTTACAGTAACTAAAACTCCCTAAGGCATTTTCCTCTTTGCCTCAGACTTTCTACCTTATGAAATGTATATGGTTCAGCAAATGCTAAGATAAATACCTGTTGAACTGGGTTCAATTCAGTAACCCAGATACTGTTGTTCTCCGAATGAGTGAGCATAAACTCCAGAGACTGTGTTGTCTGTTACCCAATAGTACAATGCCTGTCTAACGAGAAAATAGCCAGGTGTGAGGGATTTCTTCTTTTGTTGTAACTATTATGAATATGTTCATAAGGAAAAAAAATCAAAATACACGATTGAATAGATAAAATACATTATAGTCAAATAGAAAGTATTCTCTCCTTTAGATAAACTCCCCTTTTTCTTTCATCGTCTCTATGGTAACTATGGTATCGAGTTTCATTTACTTTTCATATGATTATTGTTTTATATGCATCTTTCTTCTTCCTTTTTTTTTTTTTTTTTTCCTGAGACTAGGAGTTGATCCATGAGCTTCCTCTAATTTAGTAGCAGAATCACTGCACTGATGAAGTGGTGACAAATGCACTGTCTGCTTATTACATCTAAACAAGGTGAGAGGGAGGGAAATATTTCCTGGGGCTTTGGGAGGAAAGCGCTCATGCTTGGAAGCTCAGATTCAGTAACTGATTATATGCATTAAAATATTAACACTATTCTTCTTTAAACAATTTAATTAATTCCATCACATTGGTCAATTTTTCACAAACTCATTGGTCTGTTAGCAATATCTCCTGAAAATAGATATAATTTCAGCTTTGAGATTTTCAGAAAAACCTGCTATACACCTAATTTGGACATTATATGTTCTTACTTTGCAATATTAAAAGAATGCTTACCATTTGTAGAGCACAAGAGAAAAAGATACTGTGGCAATTATTTATCACTGTTGTTAAATAATAACAGTTTCTAAGAGTCTGGGTAAATCTGCTCTTATGCAGAAAGAGATTCAGGTAGACTGAGCATCAGTAATACAAACACACTCATTCAATATTTGACCTCTATCAGACAGACAATACACTGACATAATTATATGTGTTATTTTATGACATAATTAATAGTGTTATTTTTCATCTAGCTGTTCTCTATTAACCCAGATGTTTTGCTGCCGCTCATCTGTGCCACAGAAAGAAGCAGAATAATTAGTAATTTCAAGTGATGTCATTCTCTTTTGTAAGAGATCAGAGGCCTCTTCCATGCCTTTCACAATATTCAAAAAAAAAAAAAAAGTGAGCACAAACACAGGGATGTGATTTTCAACCTTCATATGGGATTAATAAATAAGCAACACAGTCCAGGAAAGTTTACTCTTTCTTTAATAATTTCAATAATAAAAATTCACAAGAGAGAAAAAATAGCATTTTGAATTTATTTAAAGCACTGAGTCCAGCCCTTGTGAGTCTCTCAAATTGTCATAAATTTTAGACTGGAGAACCTACTGACTCACAAATGCTCTACAAGCCTGCCAAAGAAAACATCACTGTGCATTGCTCTAATAAGTGCTTGGAATACAGAGGAAGAACTTTGTTTTCAATCCTATTTGGATCTTCTTATCTGATGGTATTAGGTTATCACAAACCCACATGCTTTCCAGAACTCCTCCCACTTCCCTCTTTTGACTACTGAGCAATCTTAATAGGTGACACTTTCAGATCCAAGACCTAAAAAAATCTTTGGTTCCTAAAGGAATAAGTCATGGAGGATTTTCATTGAATTGAGTATGAAATGATGGATTTGGTTTAAATGTACTACTCTGGGAGGCTCTAGATATTTCAGTTAACCAACAGACATTTGAATTTTGAGCAACATAATGCTTTCTCATGAAGCATACGGAGGAGAGACATTTATTTTTAAACATGAAATTAATATGCATCTTGGAGTTGGTGCTCTGAACATTATCTACCACAACCAGATACATCAGTGTTTTTCTCTTAATTTGCAGATAAAGATAAATAAACTGCAAAATGTTGCATGAGACTTGGTCAATTTCTTTGGTAAGAATCCCCAAACTATTGATTATAAAACTAATAATGTATATAACTAAATTTCTACTGCTGTCTATGGTAACAATTAAAATCCATTGGTCAGGTTCACTTAATTCAAGTGTATTCAGGGACACTGTTTATACCACTATGTCTTGAACTGACTGCTTATCTAATAACAAGCAATGGCAAGCATTAAATTGTATGTTTGTCCTATTGCATAGAAGTTCAGAAACAACCACTCTAACAAGGTGCTACTAGTCAACAGATGATTATTAAATTCATGGAATGAGATCTAATAGGTAAAAAGTGGAGACACAAGAACTGCTTGGAGGATGAAGAGTAATAGTTGGGTTGAACCTCAAAATAACATGGGACTTGAAAAGATTCAGTAATTTATTTGAAATGTCTGTTTTAGTAACAGCAAGAGCCAGCAAAGCCCAAGCATATTAGCCAGGACTGGTCAATAAGTTAAGTGAAGAAGCAGCTGACAAGCCCTAAAACTTCACGTATAATAACAAAGATGAACAGTTTAACAGTAAGAGAATAGATCTGATGTGGCAAAAGCCTTAAAAGAGGTGACAAAACAAGACAACAGATGGTCAGAGGCCACAGGGAACAGCTGCCAACATCTAGGTGAGAAGAAACTGATAATCCAAAGAAATCTCACCTTTGCAAAGCTTTCTTCTAAACAAAGTGGGATGAAATATACCATCAAAGCAATAATTTCTATTTAAATGGCTAGCAAATGGTGATACTGGTGTAAGAAACAAGTTTCCTAATAAAAAACAAAAACAAACAAAAATATTTTTTCAGTGCCCTCTTTATCTTATATAGAGAATTGGATGCAGAATTTAAGGATGAGTTATGACCAGGTAGAAGTTATGGTAATGTTCCTCCCTTGTAATAGAAGTGTTTGTCTGCAGATAGATAATTAAAAACAAAAAACAAAAAACAAACAAAAAAAAAAACCAGATCTGCTGAAAATCTCTGTCCGTATTTTTCTTCTAACTAAAGAAAATCTTTCAGCTTTCTCTCCTATGATCAGTTTCCTCTTTCTCATTGGCTTTGCTCTCAGGAGGTCTAAATTCTCCTTGATGTTCAGAGAAATTGGGAGATAGAAAGCAATTGGAATCACTGGGGGAGAGTTTTCCCCTAGATGACTCTTCCTTTCATAAAGAAAAACATATAAAGTCCTCAGAAATTCTGTGTATGAATTTACGTACCATGAAATTAAAAAGCTCTTACTTAAACATAGCCCTGGTAAAAATGGTATTGCAATAATGAACTAAATGCCCAGTGAAGGTCTAAAAAAATAATTTTCCTCTTTTCTTGGAGACTGCTATGATTCTCTGCATACATTTATACCATCTTACAGTGGCAAGCCTAAAATTAGAAAATTTGGGAAGGTCCCTTTCCAAATCTAAGAAGACACTTTAGAGAACCTGTGAACGAGAATGACATTGCCCTGAGGTGGTCTGAAGTGGTCTAAGGTGGGGAGGCCTTGTTCATTCCGCTGAGTACAGGGTATGCTGTAGTGAGCTATGCTTATAGGGAGACTTCATCTATACAAAGAGCAGGAACACTAATAGGCATTCGACAGGGAGTTAACTGCCTAAAAATAGGAAGAAGACAAGCATTTGACGATTATCCAGAGATGGAATTGATGCATAATGCATTATGCACTTGTCAAGGCAATGAACAAGCTAGGCACGAGGCTAACTGAAGAAATTGAGGTTCACCTAACTGGGTATTCATCCTTTATCATGGACTAGTCAATACATTTTAGACAAATCGAAGACAAAGAGTTAAGGCTGACTTTTAACAACCAACACCACTCAGACCTCTAGAAGGGACAAATGAAGCAAGTGAAAGACAACAGCAAGCCAGATGAGGAAACTGCAGCTGGAGAAGGATACAGACACTTTCCTTTCCAGAAGGACAAAGGATTCAGGCACGATCGAGCCCTGCTGAATAGCTACAAGAGCAAAAATGAAGTTCAGGTCATGGGCAGAGGGGTGCCTTGGACACTTGTAGAAAAGATTATGAGTCCTGATCTGAAATGATTTGAGTCACTAGTTAGCAATAGTACCAGTAGGAAGGGAATTTAAACAGCACTGAGAGACACGGTTCCTATGGTGAGATCTAAGAATCTGGTGATGTGAAAATCTCTATGAAAAAGGATGAGTGAGGGGTGTGTCTGCTCCTTACTGATGCCACACCGACCCCCTTACAGTCATCACGGACTGTGTGTAAAAAGCTGCACATGCTTTGGAAACTCATCTCCAGTGTTCACTGGCCACTTTTGGTTTGTCTACCCAGCTGCTCCTTGGGCTAGACTGTCTCATCCCTTGATTTCTGCTCATTTGGGTCCAGGGCTTATGCCCCTTCAATAGATGCCAGAGTCTGGCACTCAACAGCTTAGAGAGGAACTTCTTAGTGGCTCTTCCCTATTCTCCACTACTCTCCACCATCCCAGCTCCTTCAGCCCTCAGCTCTAGAGAAACTTGGACATATCTGCACTAAGTGGAGAGTAAAGGCAATGTTAATTAGTACTTTCCACAGGCCTAAATTACTCACTTTCTAATGAAAAGCTGACTGCATCTAGTTGTATGTATTTTTGTTATTGTCAATTCTTTCGGGAACAAGTAGGATATAAATAAAGATTTCTCACGATCTGAAATCAGACCAGAGCTGTTTTATTTTTTTTTGGTTAATACCTGTCAACTTTTAAGTAGGTACTATTCAGGGAGAGAGAGAGAAGTACAGAAGGAAGGGAGGGAGGGAGGGAGAGACGGAGGGAGTCCTAGTATAAGAGCTAACTTGGAGGGAGAGGCACCCCCTTTGTGGCCATTAGTCACGAGCTGAGGAACAAAATAAGGGTGAATATGAGACAGGTCAGAATGAAGACGCAGCAGACAGGGAAGGAGAGTTGTGTATTTCGGACTAAAGTTACTACTCTACAAGTGGCAGAACCACTGCCAGGAATGAGGCAAGACTTTCGTGTCTTGGTGCCCTTGATCTTCATGAATTATCACAACTTCTCACTCCCACTCGCAGCAAAGAAATGAGAGCTCAGACAGTTGTCTGGGTGATTCAAGGAAAAGGAAAATCAAACTCCAATACCTCAATTGCCTATATATCACACATCAAAGTTGGAGATATTTTTGGCTCACATCCTTGATTTCATTGTTAGGTTCTGCAATACAAGGACTGAATTCAGCTTTATTATAACCCAGTCGGCGTTATTCTGCAAAAAATGTTTGTGTCATTTTAAATGAAATGCTACTGATGGCTCTGCCTTTTGCCTCAGGGGAATCAGTGGGAAGGCAGGAAAGCAGGCATCAGCTCTTGACATAAATCTCCCTTCAGAAGTTTCCTTTCAAGTCAGAGGTGGATGTCAAGAGAGCTACTCTCTTTTTGGGTTAGGTAGTTTAACTGTGTCTGAAGAAAAGGTCTGGTGACTTTCTTTAAAAATTCTCCATAACAATGGGAAATATATCCAAACTTTGACGTTACTGATAACGATTACTAGACTTTCACAAGCATATTCTTTCAGAAACTTGTCCATTAAGATGATTATAAAACTGATTCTTAACAGGCATAAACTATCGTAGTCTGTGTTTCTTAAAGTAATATTCAATACAGAAAAGCATCCTGTGTTAAAAGATTATCAAGCTTATTTATAATAGGAAAAATTAGACACGAGAGAGGATTAGGTAAACCAACAACGGTACATATCTAAAATGGAATAGTATTTAACCATTCAATGTCAATGCAGACTTACTGATGTGTAAAAATGTGGACAACATATTGCTCCACTAAAAAACCCACAGAGAATAAAACAGCATTCAACATTAAATCCATTTTTCCTCATTTATAAGTGTGTACATTAAAAAACTTGGAAGGTTAGCCACCAAAATACTAACACCTGCCTATCTATGTCTGTCTGTCTGTCTGTCTGTCTGTCTGTCTATCTATCTGTCTATCTATCCATGCTATCTATTTAAGAAGAGATTTTTATCACTTTGTTCTTTATACTTTTCTGTGTTGGTTGAATTTTGAAAAACATATTTGTCTAAGCTTGGAAAATTTAGAAATCTAATATGTCTTTTGGTTAATCTCACTGGTAGAATGCTAAAAATAATCATTACAGTTTTGAAGACTATATTTCCTTAAAGTACAGAAATCTTGCTAGTTTTCCATTTGGCCTTATTTCTTTTCATCTATGTGTCAAAAAAAGTAATAAAATCTCTATATTTTTTAGGCATCGCGTTTTCTATGTTAAATGATTAAATAGATAACTAGCAATGAAAAAATGGACTCATGTTCCCTCTCTTAAACCAGAAACAAAAGCTACTTGGTTCTTCAAAGAGCCGATTGTCCTTGAAATGTAGAGGGAGTGCCCAATGTTCTGCATCGATAAACTGACCCATATTAGCAGCTATTTTGGATAACAGGAAGTAATTTTCTTTATCAAACATATAAAAGCTCACATTAATGTGTAGCTGGTTATGAAGCAACTAAGCCAAGAAGAAATGCATTACAGCTTTTCAGTCCAGTGGTCTGCCTTTAAGGTTGATTCAACATTTCCCATATAAAACTCTATTTTTGAGGCATCAATAACTGAGCCAATTAAAACTAATTACAGATTGAAACTACATGTAGCTTTCTGGACAGAAAGGCTCTTTTTACAGTTTGGAGCATAGGAACTATTTTACTTTGCTAAATGCAGATGTTTAAAGAAAATTTTACAGTTGAGATTAACGCTTGGACTTTTGCTCATTTAAACAGGTTTTTTTTTTTTTTTAAAGTTATTCTTGGAGATTTATCTGTTCATTAGAGTTCATTTATCTGTTCAATGAGCAGAGTCTGCTATTCAACTAGTCCATACCTTTAAAAAACCAAAATTAAAACATGAAGTTCAGACAAGTAATAATTAACAATTACTATTCCTAAATCTTGGACATGGAAGAAGAGCCAGCTTCCCCTTGCATAATAAAGAACAGGTCCACACTACCACTCCAAGGCATAAAGACACTGTGGACGCACAGTGGGGAAAGGAGAGAGCATCCCTCAACCCCCCATCTTCACAGTCTGTGCCTTGGCAGTGCTTAGAGCAAAGGGGCCACTTATTTGTTGTCTGCAACCCAAGGGCCCATCTGGGGTGTGGCAAGAAAGAGAGCTCATTGGCAGTGCTGTCAGAATGTGGCCTAGTTCCTAAAATTTGGCATGAGAATGAATATGAGGAAGGGCCAGTGCCCAAGCCAGAGCACAAACACAGCGATAGTCAGGGAGGCTTCTGGGGCTGCCTGGCATCAGCCCACGAGGAATCACAACCAACTCCCAAAGAGTCTCCTGCCCCCTGTCCAGAGCAACTTACTGCAAAAGTCTTCAGTCATGGTTCCGACCTGGCAACTAGCTTTGAAGCCCCTGAAGGGCCAGGGCATGGCTGTCAATTTCAGAGTTAGATCCTTTGTATTTAACGTGATATCTGGAACACAGGAAGTGTTCAATTTGTATTTGTTGAAGTGATGGAATATCTGCTGAATTACCACTTGTGACTGCATTTCACAAACAAAAGATCACGCAAATGCAAAGAAGTTAATCATTTGTATGGCAGTTTTCAGAAAAAAAAAAAAAAAACAATTGGGCACAGTATTATTTTCAAGCTATAGCCTAATAGTTAATATTTGCTACTTTGAGTGATCACAGCAACTAAGCAACACCTATGGAGAAAATTTTGCAGAAGTCCTATTGAAGCAACAGCTCAAATGTGAAGCGATGAGCTAAAGATATCTCTCGCTCTCTGTCTTTACATTCCCATCTCTTCAAAGGCCCACTGCGGAGGAGGTAAATTTACTAACCTAACATCCATTCAACAAATATTCAGTGAACATTTACCATAGTTAGCAAGGTTGAAAAAGACATAGTTAGGCCCTCAACAGCTCTAATTATTTGTAATAAGTGCTCTAATTAGAAGTAAAAATGAAGTGCGTAATTTTACATAAACTAAGCACATGCAAAATATCAACCTTGTTTTTCAAGTCAGAACAGAGCTAAGCAAGCAATGCTTATTAACGAATCAAATAATTTTATCAAGAGGAGAAAATGCCATAAAATTTCATAATTCTGAAGAGAGTCAGATAATCTAGGTTCAGTCTTATTTTGCCTTAATTAAATGCATGATTTGTACCAGTCATTTAATCTTTAGGAATCTCAATTACTCATCTTGAAAAATCAGAGTTGACCTTTTCAGCTGTTTCCTTCAAAAATTATAGGATTCTCTTTCTGGACACTTAGATTTCAACTATTAACTTAGGAAATCTAAAAAATGAAGACCTTTTTATGGATAATGTTAATTAGCCAAAATTGGATTTTTAATTTTTCAAATCTCTATAGATATTTAGTCATTTTGTATGACCACTGCTACCATCATATTAAATTTATAAAAGCGTCTCCAAAACTCAATGCCGTCATAAACTATTCTTTTTAAAAGTACAAAGTATCAAAAGAAGAAAATGTACAAAGCTTTAAAATATCTCAGAAATAAATTCCTTCATTGTTTGTTTGGTTATTATCCTGGCGGTGAGAGTTACTATTTTGAAAAAGGAGCCATTTTATCACAAGGGTGAAACACATTTATTTCACAGTAAACAGACACTATAATTATGTAAATAAAGAAGCAGCATAGCATTTGAATGTAAAATGACCTCAGAATATCTGATTCTTACTGTATAAGACCTATGAACTTGGCAATGCTTTCACAAATAAATGTTTTCACACTTTTTGACTTGTAAACACAAAAGCAATTCACTCTTAAGGGATTTTTCACAACTTCACTGAATAAAATACACTTAAGAGACAGAAATTTCCACCAAATCTTTTTTTGTAAGCCATACATCACATTTCCTACAAATCTGACTATAGTGCTACTAATTGTAGGGACAGAGAAGTTAAAGGGATACAATTAGCATGAATATATCCAGAAATAAAAATAATTGCTAGTTTCTCATCATGATTACTCAATATGACCTAAATGTTTTTGGTAGAAAACTGGATGTTAAATCATTAACATTCGAAATGATCTCTCCTTTTGATGAAATGTACAGTACAGACAAGCTTTAATTTACTAAGTGGTCATTAATTCGTTTTTGTGATAAGTTATTTTGAACCTAGAAAGATAAGGCTGTGAGTGACAGGAAAGTCCTCAGGCTCCCAGTGCACTGAACCTATATTTCAGTGGACTGTGAGTACTTGCAGTGTTCAAGGACTAGCTTAATGCCCTGGGCAAGGAAACGATGAGATGAGAATGAGAGAGACCTCTCTTGCTTGCTTTTTATACCAGACTGATTCCAGATACAATTTTAAAATAAGTAAAGGCTCCCTTAGAGGTTTTGCTTCTTCTCTTCTTCATCCTTTTCCACGTCCTAATTTCTCTTTTGCCATGGCCTTAAAGTCCTCAGGGTCTCAAGTCTTCCAAAGTCTCATCTCCTACCAGCGCTGGCTTTTCAGCTCAGAGCTAAAAGTGAACAGCTTGAGAATCACACAGGGCTCTGAACTCAGACGGACCCCGTACATGGCCGAATGCTCTGCACGTTAGTGATTCTTAATAACTGTTCAACAAGGGGCTCCATCCTTTTCTTTTGTACTTGGTTCTGAAAATTATATAGCCACTCTTCCCTCTTACCCGTAATTATCCAGAGGTCATTAGCAACTATGCAAAGTATGACCTTGAAGGAATATGCACTGATTCATGAATATTGAGTTACCCCTCAATTCTCTCAGAGAATCTGAGTTCCTCAAATATCTGCCTATGACCTTGGCCTATCACTTCACTTCTCTAGAACTCTTATTTTATCTGCAAAATAAGACCATTAAATTATAAACTATAAGTCCCCTAGGGACCTGGGCTTTTAAGAGTAAGGTGTTTCTAACTCAGGCAGAGTGAAAGATCACACAAAAATAATTTAGGCCATTAAATGATATGTTACCCTGGTCAATTTTTTTTTTTAAATTACAACTGCATGTTTTTATAGATATTTAATTTATTCATCAAACATATATTTACCCATCATCATATGTATCAGTCAGTTTATGAATTCCTTGTGAATTATCATGTCATGCCAGTAGACTACAGCCCCATGAGGACAGGAACTCTGTGTATCATGTTTACATTTGTAGTCAGAGGAACTAGACACAATATATGCTCAAAAAATATGTGTTAGATATAAGAATGTATGACTGAATGAACTGAGTACCTTGTGAATGACAGGTGTTTGCTCAGTACTGGACATGCAAAGTTGAATAAGACAAGACCTCTACCCTCAAGGCTCTAATACTCTAATAGGAAACAGAGAGAGAGAAAGAAATAAACCATTACAAACTGATATAATCAATACTGTAATAGAAACATGTTGAAAGTAGAGTACAAAGGAGGGATCCTTTGGCTCCTAGTATTGGAAAAGGCTTTGCAGAGGACACAATGTTTGGGTTGAGTCTTGGAACCTGAGTAGAAGCCCAGGTAAGTAAAACAGAGAAAGGAGAGGGCGGAGGGCAGGAAGGGGAGACTGAGGGGAGGGAACGTGCAAAGACACGGGAGTGAGGTCAAAGTTAGCCTGCAGGGAACTAGAAGTGCATTGGGGTGATTGGAACTCTATAATCTGTGAAAGGGGGATCAGATGGAAAGACAGGAAGATTAACAGTAGCCAGAAAATAAAAATCCTTTCTGCATAATGAGTTTATCTTTAAGGTTATGATGAGTCATTGTAACAAGGAAAGGGACAAATATTTTGAAAGATGTCTCTCATTACAATATCAAGGGTACACTCTAATTTAACTCCCAGGTTTCTGGGTAAATTCCACATTTTTCTGTTCAATATTAAAGCAATGAATACTCACATCAACCACAACTGGATAAAATGAGAGAATCTTTAAGAATCCTTAGAAAAGTAAAGGAGCTGAAAACGTAGGCCACGAATATGTAATTAGCATATTTCTTGACAAAATGAACTTATAGCTCATAAAATAATAAGTATATCAACAATAACAACAACGAAAACCCCACAAGATAAGTCCTGAGAATCATAAAATTCTTGACAAATCAGTAGACAAGTTGGCAGTAAAAAAAAGAGCAAAAAGACAAAAGGGATTCAAAGTGCATTGTGAACAATGATGTTAATACATATAAAGAGAAAAGAAGCAAAAGAATAGAGGACAATTGTATAATTCGAGGTAAATATATCTTTTTAAATGTGGGTGGAGACCAATGTTTACTAAACATGGAAGATTAATATCAGTAGAGGAAGGAATTGTTTGTTTTTAATCCAAGAGGTCACTGTGAACAATGAAAAAAAAAAGTAAGTTACCGTAGAAACCATTTTAAAAATACTAAGCAAACTTCACTAATCCAAGGAATTAAAAATTTATATAAACATTAACCCTGACCCTGTGTGAGGCAGTTGCCAATTTCTCCTCCCAGATATTTCCATTCATTTATTTTGGTAGAAATAAATAGAAAATTATGATTTGCCTATCTTCAGCATTATGGCAAAGCTGCATATATTCTCGTATGATAATTTATCAACTATTTAAATAAGTTCATGATTAACTGGATACCTGATTAATAACGGCTTAATTAAATCACAGAACATCATCAAAGTCAGGAACTATGTATTTAGGTATAAATAACATGTATAGAGTATGTCAATTGTCTCCTCAGCCCCAATTACAAAGAAAACAAAAGGGAATAATAATAACCTGGAATATAAATTGTTTTTATAAGGTTCTTAAGATACATGAGAGATTTATCACATGAAATGTATAGTCTAGTAGGTTTTCCCCATTACAGGTATCTATTACCCTAAATTACACATTAACAGAACTCTAAGTTCATGGGCACCAGTGTGGTCTTCCTCCTTCATATGGAGACTAACCCAAGGCCCCAGGTCAGATCCAACACAGGCAGAGTTAAACCACTAGCAGCTCAGTGAGAGTTTTCCTAAATACCAATGTAGTTTTTCAGCTTCAGTGCTTTGGAGAAGGGTCCCATCCCAATCTTGATGGGGAGGAAATCCCAGAGTCCTCACCATGTTTCAGATAATCCAAACGACCTAGAATGTCATACTTCGTGTTTTCTTTTCAAGAAACTGTGTCCTAGAGCAGCTATTTAAACTATGACCCAAGCAAAAAAAAAAAAAAAAAAAAAACAAAAAACAAAAAAAACAAAACAGATGACACTGACTCCAAAAAGATTTTCTCCAAAACACAAGAGAAAAGCTATTAGTTTCCACTAAGTGAAAAAAAAAAAAAAATCTAGAAAAACGTGAAGTGGTGAAAGTGAAGATTGATGAGGGGGAGGTGCGCAGGGTAGACAGGCTCTGAGATGCAACGGCCACACGCAAGGGTCTGGGATGACGTCAGTGGCAACACCATTCCCACGAGGAGCATCTGTCAGTTCACAGTGGTGCCAACTCCACAAGAATGAAGAGCTGATGAGGCCTGACGGAGAGACTTTTTAATCCTTGGGATACATTTTTGATTGGGCTCTACATAAAGTACAGAATTAAATTTAGTGCGTTCTTGAGGAACCGCACTTATCCAATTCACTTCCGAGGCCCTTGCAACTGTTGACTGGCATTGCACAGACGTATTCTTTAATTCTTCCGGAAATAATTTTTAAGTACATACACCGGAACGTGCAGTTACTCAGACCTGATATTTATACATAAAACATACGATTTTTAATACATTATCAACATTTTGAAACATGAAGTTATAAAGAATGTGAGCATGAACACAATTAATCACTCCTTCCTCGAACCCTTTCCTCCTTCGGCTTCTAGGTCATCCCCCTCTCTTCTTTCTTCTTCCCACAGAGCCTGCAGCTCTCTGTCTCACATGTGGGACCCTCTTTACTCTCGCATCCCCAATATTAGATGCTCGATTTCTCAGACCTCCTCTCTTTTCCATCTGTCCTTGTTCCCTGGGTGGTGTCAATCAACCCCGCAGCTTTACATACTATCTGTGCGTTCATGGTTCCCAAATGTTTTCTCCAGCTGTGCATTCCCCTACATCGCCACAGTCATATAGACTCAACTAACATTCCTGGATGTTTGGATGTCAACCAGGCATCTAAAATGTAACACGTCCAAAAAAAGCTCATGGTTTTCCTCCTCGACCCTGCTCCCAACAGTCCTTTGTCTTTCTTCATTTCGAAATGAAAAATGAGGGGGCCAACTTTCATTCTTATCTCTCTTATACCACATCTGATCCATCAGCAAATTATTTGGTTTTACTTTCAAAATATATCTAAATTTTTGCCGGCTCTCTCTCTATCCACTGTATAATATCTAGTCCAAATCACTCGTATCTCTCTTATCAAAATTACCTCTCTCCAGGTCTCCCTGCCTTTGTCATTGAAGATCCACATGATATTAAATATATTATATTCGCTCAACAACACTTATGAAGTATCCACATATGGAATGCATTATGTTAGTCAGTGTGTAGGGCACTGATGTGAATTTGACCCAATTTCTGCTTTCAAGGTACTTAGAGTGGGTAGACTAGACACAAAGCTGTAACATAATGCAAAGTGATACTAGATGATTGTCATAACAGTGCAACAGAGTGCTAATGCTAAAGAAATTTAGACAGAGAAGAGAGAATTTCTGATTATATCAGCAAGAAAACCTTCATTGAGGAAGCTGTATATGAGTCGGGTTTTGAAGGTCAGTGGAGTTTTAAAAGCAGTCAATAGAGCTCTTTCCTAAAAGTGCCCCAGAAGGAGACAGAAGAGTCAGGGCACCTTCAGTGTCGTTCAGCAGATATCTAAGATTAGGTGGGAGAGCAAAAGGAGACAAATGTTAAACAATTAAGACAGAGTCAAAATAGGGAAGCCACACCAAGAAGTTGGGACTTTAATAAAGAGGTCAAAAAGTAAAGGAAGGTTTTCATCATGGGAGGAACAAAATTAAGGTGGTCTGTTAAAAGGAGTTAATTTAGAGGTGACGTGTAGGAATGCTTTATGTTTTATTCGTAGCCTTTAGACCTTCTTACTTTCAAAGCCCTGCGCACAATATATCCAATTCGATGACGTGGACCCACATCCCAGATTAAATACATGTGTATGTTTATCATGTTTGAATTGACTTGGTTTACATTTTACTAGTCGACATAATTTTAGCATTTATGCACTTTGTTGATCTAGATTTAGCAATTTTCTTTTTCTGTTTCAGAGCCAATATTTTTGCTGACTCACGCAGCTTGAAGGCCTCAGGCACTTTCTCCATAATGCATGATGGGTGAAATGACTCTGCCAACAGAAAGGCTTAGAGGACAGGGTATCAGACACATTTAAGTGTATTAAACTTTTTAATACACTTAAAAGTGATATGAACATATAATATACCTTTAGGAAGGAAAAATGCGTTTAAAGCATTATAGTTTCAAAAACGACACACACTATGAGAGGTCAGCATAGTTCCTCATAGTCTGGACATGTGCCGTTAAAATAATTTTACGACCAAAACTAATTTTGATTTTAAAATTTAGGCAAAAAAACTCTTTCAAAGAGAGCAAACAATAGGATTCAATAACAGGTTTCTCCCTTTGCTTTTACATGTCTTGACTAATTTCTGCTTCGACTGATTAATTCAGAGATTTCAACTGAACCATTTATTTATCATATATTTATTTAAGTATGATGTTCCAAAATATAAATAAATGATCACTGTTTCATGTTGAATATTGTGCTGTATTTAAATTCAAGATGCTATCACACAACATTCATTGTAGAAACAAAGAGATTAAACCTAAAGGAGAATTTCAAGCTAAACGCAATAAATGGATTTTTGTTGTCGTTTTATGGTTTAATAAGAACCATTAAGTCAGAGTAATAAACTGTAAAACTTAATCTCTCAAAGTACTGTAAAAAAATTAGAATCGTCACAAGATGGCAAACTCTCAATATTTATTTGGTGCTAAACTAAAAGAAAAGTGCATTTTCATTATTTATCATTGTTTTCTATTTTTCAGTCAACTCTTTTGCTACTGAGATTTTCTTTTACAGCATAATGGATTTATAGGAAATAATATATTAAACAAAGTTTTAAATTTTTAGGAGGTGGCCATGATTATTTTTCACTGAACTGTTAACAAATTTCATAGATGTATCTCCAAGAGTAAATCCTCATCTTTTTTCTCATTTGTTTCTCTTTGAATTTATTCACACATATTAAAAGTCAAAATTTGACCTTGCAGTAAATTAGCCCCCTTTTTTTTATTAAGTTGACCTACATAATACCTTAACCTGCTCATTTAAATCTTCTCTGGAATTTACTATTTGCATTGATGCCACCCTGTCTTACAGTAACCGACACTGACACACTAATATAAAAATACTTAGAGTTTAGTAGATTATCTTCAAATAAAAAAATGTATCTGATAAAAGTCAGTCAACAAATACTTTTTTTTTTTTTTATTTTTTATTTATTATTACTTATGCTTACAGCACCTGGTCTTCCTAGGTGGTCTCCTATCAAGTACTAACCAAGCCCGACCCTGCTTAGCTTCCAAGATCAGACATCGGGCTTGTTCAGGGTGGCATGGCCATAGACCGTGGACCATGGCTCCACTGTCCACACAAACTCAGGAACAAATCCTTTTTTAGAGAACATTATATGGAAGCACTATGAAAAATTACAAAGAGACTTAAACTCTTGTCACAGTCTTAAATTTATAATCTGGACAGTTCGGACATTTATTTTTCAGATGTGACTATAAAATGACTCCATAAGCCCACCTGTTAAATAGTTCTCTTCAGCCTTTAAAAGCAGAACATGTATATACGAATTAACTGCATTTAAAATTTTAATACCTATGTATTATACTATTGTCCTGTATTTGCTTTTAAGGTTATATTTAAATTGATAAAAGTTACGGAAACATTTATTATTCTTAAAATCAAATGAGAGTCTGCACTGTGGTCTGTGCTCATCCATAATTCAGGATCCCAGCATAAAACATTATGCTCAGACAAGCACAAATATTGGCAAAGGTGGAATATTAAATGGCTACAGTAGCAGCTAAATTATGTAGCAATCTGTGTGTATACTTTTATTTCCTAGCACTAGAAATAAAAAATTAAACGCAGAAAAACAGTCAACAATTATGGCTGTAAACTAAATAAGCAAGAGAGTAAAGCCAAGTTGCCATTATTCAAAGCTATGTGCTTTCTATTAGCTATACAAGGATCTAATATGAGAATAAAACCCAAGAGGGAGGAAAAGCATTTGTTACTCAAATTATCTATTCAGGCAAAGAAAAGGGGATTCTAGAAGAATGTTCTTATAGATCTGAACTATGAAAACAGCAACTCTGATTCTATTTAAGTTAACAGAAAATTACCTTTCTTCAAATAAATTCCCTCATTTGTCTTAATTATCCGAGCGATAATGCTGACCCTCCACTGGTCAGGAACTTGGTCACTGGTTTGGAGGTTCCAGCAGGCAAGCAGGTAGTTAATACCCTTCACAGAAGCCACGTCTCCTCTGTGCAGAGAGGTCAACTCGACTTCCACTTAAAGCATCAGTAGGATGCACAATGAGAACTGAGAACAGCAGGTGACATGCACCTCTCCAGCTGAATCAGCAGAGCTAACCCAGTAGATCGACATGATAACAGGCATATCTGCTGGATCCCTTTCACTTCCGGCCCTTTAATTTTGTTTCCACTGATGCAGGCTACATGTGTTGCACCTGTGGTAGCACAGACCTTAAATTTTGTAGCCATTAATAATGTATATATACATATGTATGTATATACATGATGTAATTGATGCTAAAAGCTAATGACACATAGCTGGTACTCAGGAATTTTATCTTCCGAATTGTCAGGTACCCTTATGACATGTTCTAACTTTTTTTTTTACTAGAAAGGAAAATATACTTAATGCAGCAAGTATATAATTACTAGTTTTATACAGCAGAGAAATATAAAACCATTATCATTCCTCCCCAAATCTGCATGACTAGAAAAATTTGCAACAAATTATCAGGCCTGTGCCTTCTCATCCAGTTTTTTCCGTGACTACTTGAACAGCTCACCATGTCACAGTGTTTACAGTTGTTAAAGCCCCTTTGGTCTACTACTTGATGGAGCATGACAGCAATCCTGACAGGACTAAGCAGAATGACAACAGTCCCCATTTTGCAAGCGGGGTTCCTAAAGGCACAGATGTTAAATAGGACACCCACTGTCCCGGTCCTAGTGTGGTGGGGGTCCAGTGCTTTCCCCAACTCCATACACCTCTCAAGAAAATCCACTGACATATCCAGCACAGAAAATATATATACAATAAAACACTACACAGCAGTCCTCTTCCCTCTGCTCTCTCCCCTAACCGTGACCTGAATAACAGAATTGTCACTCAGACCAAAATAAGAATAAAGAGAAAAGTGTTTGTACTACTATAATCCGATTCTAAATTAAGTTTTTTTTCAAATGTACTCTTTATAGTTTCCCTTTATTGTTAATATTATGCCTCACCCAGAGGATTTTCACATTTAATAGACTCAAATGAAAACTGCTTCGTTACCTAATTGTTGTCCCTACACATGTGCAAGGCCCTGTAGGTCCCCTTTCCATCATTTTGAAGATGGGGTCACCGAGGCACAGAATGGTTCAGTAATGTGCCCCAGGCATCCAGCCAAGACAGACACAAAGGAATGGAACTCCAAGTTCAGCATTCCGTCTACCCAACTATAAAGATGCACGACTTAAACTGGAGATCCTTCGCACCAGGCAGGCCCAGTCAGAGGTCTGTGCCCACATATTCAGCAAGGATCTCTTCTTTCAGCTAACCAGGCTCTTTCTGGCATTCTGAGTGGGATCTTTCAACAATAAATGTGAAATGAGTACCACTTGCACCGAAGCGTCAAAAGCCCGCCCAGGAAGATAAACACTAGTGGGGCTCACGTGACCACAGGAGCTTCACATTGGTGGTTTCTGGTGAGGTGAAGAAAAGCCTAGTTTCACTCATCTGATTTCTTAAAGCTGGGAGACTGTTCTGGGCCATGAATATCCATATTTAAGAATTTTGTCTATATTTCAAAGTTAAGAGTTCTTAACTGGAAATTACTGCTATGCACATCAAATCTGTTGTAAGTAAGAAAAGTGGGGTTGTAACAGATTAATATGATGGCTGTGATGCAAAATCATATGGATCTCTTGCTGGAGATTCTAGAAAATCTAAAGGCCAAACTATAACATTATTTTTGAGCTGTCTCGACAAAGACTAGAACAAATTTCACTGGACACAGTGATTTGGATCTTTTTATATTCTAAAGGTATACATTTGACATTCGACATTATTTTATATTAGTTTCAGGTACATAGGATAGTAGTTAGACATTTATATAATTTACGAAGTGATCCCCTGTCTTGTCTAGTACTCACCTGACACTATACACAGTTATTACCACATCATTGACTATATTCCCTATGCTTTACATCTCCATGATTATTTCACAACTACCAATTTGTACTTCTTAATCCCATCACCTTTTTGACCCCATCTCACAAATCCCCTCCCATCTGTAACTGAAAAATCAAAAAAGAGGGAAAAAGGT
>CM053502.1:166033871-166081363 GCA_028627145.1 Eidolon dupreanum
GATGGAAAGGGAGAATTAGATAGACATTAGCAGATTGTGTACCAATCAGCAGTCCCTGCATCATCTACAAATCCTTCCAGGGCAAGGAAGTAAGATTACAATGCAGCTAAGTACATCCATCACACCTAGCAGAGGAGTAAGTTTCTATATTTATTATTTCATATAGCAAAAACATATTGAGAAACTATTTGACAATGGTACTAAATAAATAGCAGTGAACAAGATAGATGAGCCCCTCTTATAGGGGGAGATGATAAAACAATATTACAACCAAGTAGAGTGAAGAAACCCAGTACTGTGGAAATAAGCTAAATGCCCAGTCAATAACCATTTGCTGCATTTATTATACAGGATGCAGAGGGGTTCAGACTACCTGCTCTATGGGCTTTTCCTGTCTGAATGACATACTCTTCTTAACACTAACACTTGTGAAAAACACAGTAGTGTAAATCATCTCAACACAGCCTTTCCAGTCTCTCAGCAGAGTGGACAACTAGCTACTAAAGCAACTTCTTCTTTGTGTTTCTAAAAAAAGGAATACATTAGGAAAAACACTAGAAGAAATATTACCAGGTCACAGGAATACATCTTAAAGTAATGCAATCAAATTTTTAAGTATGAAGAAACTACTGAAGAAAATTCCAAACCCTGTAACAATCAGCGATGATATGGCTCATTTCTAACTGAAAAAAGATGAACCGACACCATGAAATATAAACTGATTCAAAGCACTTTGCTAGAATAGATATATATGAAGTATGGATATTACTTAACCAGATGCCTAAATATGTTCAAGAACAGCACCCCTATTAAAATCCACTATTAAAAAAATAAAAATAAAGAGCTACTGAATACATTCTGACGCTCTTCTATCTAAGTCTTTTGCTGAAATAAGTCACCTAAGCGTCTTCATTTTAAATTTAATTATTGTTTTTCTCTATCCACCCTTTACTAATGGTACTAATTAACAACAACAACAACAACAACAACAACAACAACAACAACTAAGATGGAAGATGGCTAAAGAAAACAAGAGGGACATATCCTGGAGTTAATATATTACTAATGTATGTGTATAGAGCATCAGTGACTACTATGAAGAATTATACAGGGTTTTTTTCCTGGAAGAGCAAAAATAAGAACAAGTAATCAAAGACAAAGTACAGAGCTGATTGGTATGAAAGGTGTTAAGTATCATAATTCAAGTTGTTTTTTTTTTTTTTTTGTAGGCTTAGAATATTCATTATGCCCAAAGCGATCAGCGACCAACTCCCATACTTCACTGGAGTACATATAGTACTCCTTGCCAAACATTAGCTCTCGGTGGATTAACTCACAAGGAAGGACGCATTTAACACAATCAAGAGGAGGAGAAATGCAGATTTCCTCACAGGGGAGTCCTGGGTCCTGCAGGCTTGTCACCTTCAGGCCACAGGGTGTGGCTGCAGCATCTTGAGATGGAGCCCCCCAGAGAAAATGATACCAATCTCGCCCAGTCATGGGCTTTCTGCATCCTGTTTCATTTACACCTCCTCTAATTTCCAAGAAACTGTCATATCATTTTCAGAGAGCAGGTCTTAGGGTAGCATCCTACTCATTTAACTGAAGCAATTCTTGAAAAAAATTAAATGGCAAATTACCTTTCCTCAATCCCTTGCACCTTTAAGAAAGAATCCATTGAGAAGGACTCTTTATATGGGGACAAACAGGACAGAAATAAACCGGTTTGAAAAGTCATTAGTTAAGAAAGATAAAAATGAGACTATCATGTAAAAGCTGGGCAAATATTCTCAAAGGCTAGCAATATTATTTGAGTCAGTCAAGATGTGCCTTTATCTTCTGCATGAAATGTACTGTTAGTCTTGATCCAGCACATTTTATTTCAAATTTGCCACAAAGTTATGAACAGATTCAAAAACACAAGAAGAAATAGATATGTGCTTTTATTACTCTGTTCTGGTGACGTCAGGAACTTTTTATCCATATTATTAATCTTTTTCATCATGGGGAGCAGCAAGCCTCTCAAAGAACCACCCTCATGACTCATGGTTAAATTAGCATTTTATGCAGATGTGGGTCATATTAATAACCTTTGCTTAATTGAAAATTATTACACTTTCTCTTGGGGAGGTGTGGCTTTCCTGTACAAAAGCTTTCTTTAGGAAAGTGGCTCTCAGATGAAGAGAAAAACAGGGACTAATGAGGAGAAGAAATAATTCATTTGAAATTTCTTAACGTTCACAGAAAAAATTTCAGATACTCCAGGTTTTCCATCCCAGACTGAAAAGCTCAGAAATGAACATTCCAGGATGCTAAGGCTGATGGCACAGCTGACGTTTCTTGCTGGGCTGGACCTGACTCATTTTAGGGACGAGGGCCTGAACTTGCAGCATCCACCCTGTCATCCAGGCAGCACACTGAACCCGTTTTCCAAAGGGCTTTCTTTGCTTTGCAGCTGATGGCTGCTTTATGTTGCACTATTTTCCTGCTCTTTGCCTTGCACCTGCCATCCTGCGAAGCACCATTTCGCAGAACTCCTCCGGTAGCAATGCAAAACCTCTGTCTGCAACGTGTCTTTCTGGGGAGGAGAGGAAAGTTCTCTTGCCCTCTAGCGTAGGCTCCGCCTGGAAGCATTTGCTCGGTGACAGCTGAGTAGATTCTGAAGCCCCGGCCTTCGCTCCAGCTACCAGCCCTGGGCTGTGCTACCCATTCCCCCTCCTCCTTCCCCCCAAGCCCTTCCTAAAATAGTCGGGGTGGAGGAAGGGAGGCTCCTAGAATGTGTTCAACGCCCTACATCTCACATCTGATAGTAGCAACAGAGCCGACCAACACAATACAAGGGTGGCTGGCTGCCTTTTGCTTCTGCAGCACTGGTGCCCGAGAGATGTGCCACAAGCGGAAATGACAAGTCAGAGAGGGGGTATTAATAGGGATAGCTATGTACAAGACGCCAGGAGCACGCTCCCACCTTCTTACCTCCTCATCCAAGAGTATCACACGAACACACACCACCACGGCACCATCGCCACCCCCTCTCTCCCATTAAGCACGCACACCCGAGCATGCAAGTACAAACTTGCTTACAATTTCTCTGCAATTTGTTTGGCTTGCACCCACATTCTCCTTCTCTCTTGCCCGCTCCCCCACTCCCTCGCCCCTTCACTCTCTCGTTCCATTTACCTTCTCTGTCTCGGGCTCGTTCAGGTCGCAGGCGGCGCAGCGAACGGCTGGCCGCGGTCTCTGGGAGCCCGGGTGCCGGTTGCAGGGCTGCGGGGAGCCGGGCCGCCCTGGTTACGGAGTACAACAAGCCGGGCCGGCTCCTGGCCGGCGGCCGATCCGCAGCCGCGTCCCCCGGGCGCGCTCGCACACCCTCTCACTCCTGCGCCCAGCTGCTCCGCGGCTCTCCCCTCCCTCTGCAATCGGGTCCTCCTCCCGGCTGCACCCTGGGGTTTTAGGCCTCCCCTCCCCTCTTCACCCTCCCCCACGCCCCCAGCACCAAAGCTCCTTTCTAGGGGGAGCTCGGGTGACAGGTTGAGTCCCCTAGGTCGCCACGCCCCTCGCCGGCCCCACGCCCCGCGCGGGGCTCGGGGATGCGCGGGTCCCAGGAAGAGCCGGGGGCGGGGGCCGGAGGCTCCCTCGTTGGCTTGCCTTACCTCCTGGAGATGCACGGCCTCCAGCGCTTCTCCGCAGCAGCGAAGCCGGTGCCGTGACCCACCCTCGGGGCGAGCCTTCCCGCCGGGTCCACCTCGCGGGGGTCAAGGAGGAAAGAAATGGCCTGAAGCCCCAGCAAGGGGGTGCGCGGCACTACCCGCTAACTTTTGCCTAGGGTTTCACCGCTCTGTGACCTTTCGGAGCAGAACCTGTCTTGAAAGGCTGGGGAAGTGCCCTGATGGTCCCAGGAAGGAAATGATGCAGTTCAATGAGGACATTCCGCTGGGCTCCTTTTAAATTGACTTTCAAAGAGATCCTAACAGTTGACCTTTTGACTGTCAAATCTGTAGCAACTAATTTCAGGGAAACTGGGCAGGCTTCGTAGGATTTTGTTGTTGTTGTTGTTTATAAAGCTCAGAACTCTTGAGAAGTCACGTGATACCTCGATCATATTTATTTTTGATTATTCACTAAGATGATGCTGAAGAACCACGTTCGGTTTCCTCGGATGCACTATTTCAGTCTCTCTGAGTCTTTTATCACAAGTGCTCCTCATGGTGGGGAGGACATCTCGGTGTTGCTTAGTAGCGTTCTAGAGAATTATTTTGTTGTGGTTTTATGGTTTCCAAGCAAAGTCAAACATAGTCTCTCTTCACCAACAACGAAGTCCAAGTCCAACAGGATTACGGCAGCTAAAATAATTGAAGCTGTGTTGCAAGACTCTTAAACATAATAATTACCCTCACAATTTTTCAATCTGAACAAAACTGTTTTCTCTTCTCTAAATTTGCTGAATGGAAGGGCTGGCTTACAAAGTGAAGAAAATTTCTCCTTCCCTCACTCGCTGCCAATACTCCACTATTTAGCTTTGCATTTCCTTCAAATTCTCTTTCTCCTGGATCCCATCAAAGTAATAATAGTCATGTGCTGTATAATGACGTTTTGGTCAACAACAAACTGCACATACGCTGTGGTCCCATAAGACTATGATGGAGCTGAAAAATGCCTACTGCCCAGTGACGTTGCATCCGTAATAACGTTGTAACACAATGCCTTACATTTGCAGTCCCCAACCTTTTCGGCACCAGGGACCGGCGATCTTATGAGAATCTAATGCCTGAGGATCTGAGATGGAGCTGAGGCAATGATGCTAGCGCTGGGGTGCAGCTTCAAATACAGATGAAGCTCTGCTCTCCTGCCCGCCGCTCACCTCCTGCTGTACGGCCCAGTTCCTAGCAGGCCACTGACTGGACCAGTCCATGGCCCGGAGGTTAGGGACCCGTGCCATACATGTTTGTGCTGATGCTGTTGGAAGCAAACCGCAGCCAGTTCTATAACTGGCAGTATAGTACATACAATTATGTACAGTATATAATACTTGGCGATGATAATAAATAACTATGTTGCTGGTTTGTGTATTTACTACTATGCATACTTTGCATCATTATTTGAGTGTACTTTCTACTTATATCTGAAAAAATTTGTTGTTAAGTAGTAGTAAGCCGTGTTCTGCCAGCAGCAGCCGCGTACGTCTCGTGTTTACTGTGTCTCCTGAATACGTCATTTCCTCTTGTGCTTAATTCAATCACGTGTTGTTTTGTACAGTCACATGCTTGTTGCCTAGGAGCGATAGGCTATCCCACACAGCCTAGGTGTGTAGTCGGCTCTATCATCTAGGTTTGCGTGATTTACTCTCAGAGGTTCATAAAAGGCGACCTAACAATGCATTTCTCAGAACGTTATCCTCATAGTTAAGCAGCATGAATTTGAAAGGAACCTGGTAAAGTACTCTGATACGTGATTATGCTTTTTAGAGGCCAAAGAATCAATGTCTAATTGTAAAACTTGTTAGGCCAGAAAGTTGGGCCTGGAGAGCGCAGTGCTGGGGATCAGTCGCTATGCACTTCTTGCCTCTGCCTGTCCCTCAGGCCCACACTCATTAAGGATGCCCAGAGCTCCTTGCGGAGATGATACCAGGAGACTAGTCTTTCTAGATAGCACCCTCTGCCTGGGTGGCCACCAGGCTGGGATCCAAGCTTCTAGGCCTATCACTCAGGAGGAAAAGATTAGACTCAGTTCTCCCTCCTTCACTTTCAGATAATCAATTCACTTTGAAGGCTTTTGAGGACGGGATAGGAAGGTATGCTTTACGTGTTAAGCAATTGCTTCCTTAGGTTGACTTACTTGAGAAGTGGGCCACTTAAACTGTTAACTTAAAACATTGCATCCACCACTGAAACTCCTTAACTAGACCTAGCTGCTGTTCTTCCAGGCTCAGAAAGGGAGGAGCCTAGGGCTGTCTGGGTGGCACTGGCTGCCCGATGAGCTGGACTTCCACTCTCTGCAAAACTTTACCCTCCACAGAAGGCCTAATCCATTATAAACTTTTGGAAAAGGCTTGTCTTTTCATGTACCCCAAGGAAGTGTGTCGTACTTCCATTTATTCAACAATACTGTTTGAAAATCTACCATATGTTACATGTTATCCTAAGCCTTGGGACTACAGTAGGTGGTAGAGAAAAGCCAGACCTGTTTCCTGCCTTCACAGAGCTTACAATATGATCAGGAAGTTAGACATTCATGAAAGAACCACACAAATGATTAGAAAGCCCAACCTCCAAGAAAAGGCAAATATTATTAAGAAACCTTTCAACAAATAGAATGAGCTTATTTAGAGATTGGAAAGACTTTGCTAAGGAAGTGACATTTGAACTGTGGTCTTCAAAAAGAGTGACATTAACTCAGTGAAAGAAGTGGATGGGGTCAAAAAGGGCATTCCAGAAAGAGGCAAGAGCATGTGCAAAGCCTCCATGGAAGAAAAGTGCAGGGTGTTCTTGAGGAACTGAGGAAGACTGCAGAGAGAAAGCAAGGGAGGAGGCAGGAGCTTCAGGAAACCGTGAACCCCACGAGGCACACAATGAAGAAATGAGCAGACCGTGTGGGTCTTAAAAACTGGCCTAAAGACATGAGTCTTTACATGAAGCCATGAAAGTGTTTTTCGTAGGTGCTGCAACGTGATTAGATTTATGTTTTGAAATTTTCCCTCTAACTATAGATGACGTGGATAACAGATTAAAACTGGGGCCAAAATGGGTAGAAGTGGACCAGTTAAGAGACTGCTCCAGTGATCTTTTAGAAGGATCACAGTATTCGTTATTAGAGCAATGGTGGTGGGAAAAGTGGTTGGCTTTGAGAGATATATAATAAACAAAACATATAGGACATAAGGCCATGTCTGACAAAAGAAAATCAGGATAGTACACTGGTTAAGGCCTCATGTTTTGAATCCCGAAAGGCACAGGTTTGAGTCCCAGCTCCATCATCAACTACCTGTATGATTTTAAACTAGTAATTTAATCTCTTGCAAATTCAGATTTTACAAACCTATAATTCTGATTATAATAATATATCTCATTCACAGGGCTGTTGTGGGGACTAAATGAGCTAATACTTGGAAAACACTTTGAATCTGCCAGTGCCTGGCATGTGGTCAATAAATGCAATATAATTAACATCATTATTATAGTTATGGTTATTGTTACTATTTTTCTAGATGTTTCTGAAGTTGGCAAATAAAGGAGAACAATCAGTCTCTACTTAATTTTGCAACAGGCTGGTTAGGCTGAGACACCAGTTCCTAAGAGCAGCAAAATGTAATCATACATCCATTGAATGCTGAGACAGTGACAAGGGCTGCACCCCAATTCCCTCGTCCACCGAGCCCCAGCCTGGTCCTCCTCATGTGTCTTCTTTTCAAACTCTCTTGATTTATATAGAATGTTATTCTGATACATCATGGCAACTGCCCCGCCCCATATCCCCTCTCTGCATTAACAGGAAGTGCCAAAAAACAGCAAAAAATAAATCATTTCAATACAGCTTTATCCCAATGCCTACATCATTGTGTTCTATTATATTTGTAAAATAAGTTGCAAAATCAGCAAATAATCATTTATATTTCTACTATTTATCTGTTATGTTAGTGTTAGTACTAGGTCAAAATTTTGCCATGTTCTTGGTTTATCAAAAGGATCAACCCTGGGGTCTTACCAGAGGTGCATCTTTACTGCATGAGGACTTGTGCAACCACAGGAGGGTCTCTTCTCCCACCTTCCTCCCTTAGTCCCTGAAAGCAAACTTCTCTGCACAGTACAGAGAAGCTCTAAACAAAGTGGCTCTCTTACTTTTTAAAGGTAAAGGGGCTTTGTTTCAGTCAAGGTCTTGATGCAGTCAGTAATGGCCCGGTGGGGTTTTACATGATTGACAGTCTCTTACCGAATAATTTCCGCTGGTAGAGTCATTACTGTCTGCTAACCAGGAAGAAGGACAGATGGGAGGAGGGGCTTACTTCTCATGGTAAGGAAGTCTCATGGGGACTTGGGGTTCAAAGTACTAAGATTCACTCAGTTCTTCCAAAATGCCCCTTTTCCAATTCTCAGGGCTTACTCTTTCCGATAAATGTCAACTTTCAAGTAAGACGCTTAGCAATGCTTTTAAGTCATCTTGCGCTGTTAATCTGTATATTACCTGCAGCAATAGAACGTAGTTCTGTTTTCTGTCTGTGTCAACAATGTGGCTACAAGGGTAAGGGTCCCAGAAACTCTCTGAGCATGCCTTGATCAAGACTGTGAAGTTCCTCATAATAAAGGCCATATATGACAAACTTACAGCTAACACCATACTCCAAGGGGAAAGGCTAAAAGCGTTTTCATTAAGATCTGGAATGAGACAAGGATGATCACTTTCACCACTCCTGTTCAATGTTGTATTGGAAGTCTTAGACAATAAGACAAAAAAAGAGAAAAAAAATGTATCTGAATTGGAAAGGAAGAAGTAAAACTCTGGTTATTTGCTGATGACATGATACTATATATGGAGAACCCTAAAGATTCCACCAAAAATCTGTCAGAGTTGATCAATGAATTCAGTAAAGTAGCAGGATACAAAAGTAATATGCAGAAGTCAGTGACATTTTTATACACCAATGATGAACTTTCAGAAAGAGAAATTAAGAAAACAATCGCATTTACAATTGCATCAAAAACAATAAAATACCTGGGAAGCAAATAAACCATGGATGTAAAAAACATATTTACAGAAAATTATCTCATCGAAAAAAGAAATTGAAGAAGATATAAATAAATGGAAGCATATACCGTGCTCATGGGTAGAAAGAATCAACATTATTAAAATGACCATACTACCTAAAACAATCTATAGATTCAGTGCAATCCCTATCAAAATACCAATGCCATTTTTCAAAGAGCTAGAACAAATAATCCCCAAATTAGTATGGAACTATGAAAGACCCTAAATATCCATGACAATCTTGGGAAAGAAGAACAAATTTGGAGGTATCACACTACCTGATATCAAATTATACTACAAGACTACAGTAATCAAAACAGATTACTGGCATAAAAACAGATACATCAATCAATGGAACAGAATAAAGAGCCCAGAAATAAATACACACCTACATGCTCACTTAATCTATGACAAAAGAGGCAAGAATATACAGTGGGGTAAAGACAGTCTCTTTCATAAATGGTATTGGGAAAATCGGACAGATACATGCCAAAAAAAGAAACTGGACCACTTTCTTATACCGTATACAAGAACAGACTCAGAATAGATTAAAGACTTAAATGTTAAGACTCAAAACCATAAAATTTCTAGAAGACAACATAGTCAATAATCTCTCTGATACTGCTACCAATAGTTTTTTTTTTTTGGACATATCTCCTCGGGCAAGAGAAACAAAAGAAAAAATAAACAAATGAGACTACATCAAACTGAAAAGTTTTTGCACAGCAAAAGAAACTCTCATCAAAATGAAAAGACAAACTACCAAATGGGAGAAGATATTCGCTTATGATACATGTGATAAGAGATTAATATCCAAAATATGTAAAGAACTCATACAATTCAACAACAAAAAACAAACAATTCAATTAATAAGTAGGCAGAAAATCTGAAAAGATATTTCTCCAAAGAGGAAATACAGATGGCCAATAGACATATGAAAAGATGCTCAAGTTCACTAATCATCAGAGAAATGCAAATTAAAACCACAATGAGATATCACCTCACACCTGTCAGAATGGCTATCATGAATAAATCAAAGAACAAGAAGTGTTGGCAAGGATGTGGAGAAAAGGGAAGCCTCATACACTGTTGGTGGTTTTGCAAATTGGTACAGCTGCTATGGAAAACAGTCTGGAGGTTTCTCAAAAAATTAAAAATGGTTGTACTTTTTGAACCAGCAATTGCACTTCCGGGTATTTATCCAAAGAAAACCAAAATAATAATTCATAAAGATCTATTCACCACTATGTTCATGGCAGTACAACTTACAATAGCCAAGATATGGAAGCAAACTAAATGCCTATCAGCAGATGACTGGATAAAGGAATTACGGTTCATATATACAATGGAATATTACTCAGCCATTAAAAAAATGAAACCCTACCATTTGCAATGATGCACATGGACATAGATGTTATTATACTGAGTGAAATAAGTCAAACAGAGAAAGATAAATACCATGTGATTCCACTTATATGCAGAATCTAAGGAACAAAAAGAACAAACTAATCAAAAACAGACTTATAAATATAGAGGACAATCTGGTGATGGGTAGAGGGGAGGGGGTTGTGGGGCTGGGAGAATGGGGTGAAGAGTTAAAGTAGTACAAATCAGTAGTTGATGGATGGTCACGGGGATGGGGAGCACGGCATAGGGAATGCAGTCAGCATTAATGTATTGGCTGGGTGGAGAGCCAGAGGAAAGAAAGAGCAATCAGGGGAATTGTTTCATAAACTACATAAAAGTCTCACCAATGTACTGTATATATACTTGAAACTAATAATAAAATTTTTTAAAAAATGTATCTAGAAAAAAAAACAGACTGACTTTCCTGAGCCTGTCATTTTTTTCATTATGGTCTCCGTGATGGTGTAATCAGATGTAGCTGACACACCCCAGCGTCCTCTAGGTCTCTTTCCTATTCCTCTATTCCACAGCAACAGCAACTCAATCTCCCAAATTCTTGTCTTCAAAAAATCTTTAATTTTAGGCAGCTATGGTGTGAATTTAAGTAACTGTTAGCCACTACGTCTCCTTAGAATTCTGTTGTACATTGGGACGAGGTCTGTATGCAATCACTGTGCAAGCACACCCAACCAAGTCCACTAACCAATACGAGACCCCCAGTTTCCAAGGTCTGGAACGAGTCTTGGCATAAAATATTCTGTCAGTCAGGATCCATTAAAGAGAGATTGAAACAACTTGAGGATTTGATATAAGAGTTCAGAGGTGCTCAAAATCTGTTGGTAAGCTAGAGAAGTGCCTGCCCACTGGCATGGGGCTGCCTTTAGCTTTCGAGCAATACTACTGCTGCTATAATCCAGAACTCAGCAACTTGCTACTGCCACCCAGAGGTCAAGACACTGCAGTGAGCGGCCAGCAGCATGACAGTGTCCCTGCTCTGAAGTCCTGATGATCACCCTTTGCCATCAGAGAGCCACTGCAGAATTCCCCTTTGACTTCCAAATCTCATGTGAAAACATTGGCAGAATGCAAATTTCACCCAAATCTCCCATGAAAAGGAGCCTGGGGAAGGTACTCTGTAGACTGCCAGCCTCTGAGATACAGGAGACAACACTGAACAGACTGTAAATAAAGGTTGCTTGCTCACAAATGGTATTCAGGACAAACGCAGGCTTGGGGTGAACAAAATAGTGCAACATTTATTTTCATTAAAACCCACAGAAATTCCAGTTTAAAATATTTAATCTTTTAAATCTATGTTAGCACTCACATTAATGTTGAGTTTTAAAAATTAGGATTTTAAGACTATTTTGAAAAAGAACACAAAACATTTAGCATTACCGATGAATTTTAAGATGCTATCGTTAATTTCCCAGTGTAATTTTCTTGGCACTTTCTCCCCATAGTTCCTGAAGAAACTGCTCTTAGACTACTGTCGTTTCTCCCCTGCCTTAGCCATCCACTCCCACAAACACAGCCTTGACCAATACCAATAATGACAATTACTTGGTAATGATAATCTCAACTGTCAACGCCCCACATTTCTGACCACTTGTGTTTCTCATCTACTCCCTCTAGTGGTCTAGTGCCGACAACCCCTCAACTACATAGCACCTCATACCATTGGCAGGACTACTGCTCACCCTTACGATGCCTTTGAATTAGAGAAGGAGCCATTCTTCAAGATATTTCAATTCCATCTTTTGGAAACTGTTGTAATTAACCACTTTTTAAAAATAAAGCGAGACATTTGAGTGCATTCTGCCAAAAATATTATAATGTGCACAAATCATAAATTTCAAATATGGGCACCCACTTAGAAGGGGTACCCCTAGGTGTATGTGGTACATTATCTACATTAATTGTATGTGGCAGCTTGGTGACTATTGGTCTGACCATTTTTGTTGTGGTTGTTGTCCATCATACTCTTTATATTTATTTCTCTTAGACTGGTTTAAATTCCATATTTAATCATTATGATCAGCTCCTTGCATTTATCCTCGAGCATCTTTCCTCTCATTTTGTCATACACACTTGGTTAAACCACATACTTTGCTAAATTCACTCCACCTACTTTGTACCCACACTCAACACTGCTGAACATGGCTGGAAAAAAACTCAGACATGCTAATTGGCCTTTGCTTTCGTGATCACTAAATCGAATGCCCCTGAATGCTCTGTTTCTCTAATCAATACACTCGCCCACTTTCGTAAACAAATTTCATACTTTTTCTCGTTTCTCCAAAGTTCCAACATCTCCCACATTAAAATTTTCAACTACTAACCTTTATTTCCACTTCCCTTGAACATTTTAAGCAATCAAAAGAGAATTTCCATAAGGTGCCACACTACTGTCTGCACCTGTGGTGTGTATTCAAACTCTTCTGTTTCTACGACCAAACTCTTAGCTAAGGTCAACTCCTCCACTTATATAATCGATTCATCCTTCTTGCCAACAGTATTTTCCTCTCTTATCAGAACAATTCTTTCTTTTCTCTTTACTAGTTCATTTCTATCAACACGTAAACATGCTGTTCTTTGTCTAATATTAAAAACAAAACAAAGAGTATTTGAGATCCTGCTCCCTGGCATATGTTGTCAGTTTGATTCAAACTCTTATGTAAACAACAATAACAACAAAACAAAACTCTCTTGATTACCACCTGAACTCCAAATACTACCCTGTTTCTTTACTTCCAAGCAATACTCCTTTAAAGAGTTGGCTGTAATCACTGTTAGCAATTTCTCTCCTCCCACTTATACTTGAACTCACTGTCATAAAGTTTTCACCTCAGTACTCATTCCCCCTTATCTAAGTTACCAATGACTTCTTTTGTGCTAAGTTACATGGTCCTGTCTCTCTCTCTCTGTCTTGATCTCTTAGAAGCATTTGACAACCTTCATTTCCTCTTTCCTCCTTAAAATGCTCTCTTAACTCGCCTTCCAAACCCACCACACACTTTCTTTATTAATGGCCTTTTCTCTCTCCTCCTTCTTGGTCTCCTTTGCTACTTCCTTCTCACCTCCCCAACCTCTATACTTTGGAAGACCAATAACTCTATCTTAGGGGTTTTTCTATCTTCCAGCTGCACTAGAGGAACTCATTCAATTGCATGGTGTTAAATATCATGTGTATGCTATGAACTCGGAAATTTAAATCTCTAGTCCACATCTTTCTCCTCAACTCCAGACTTGCATATCCAATAACCTACTCCAAATTTCCACTGGGAGGCTTAAAAGTATCTAAATAAAATATAACTAAACTAAATTTGTGATTTTTCCCTTCCAAACCTACTTCTGCCCCATCAGTTAATGCAACCACCCTCCTTTTCAGTTGTTCAAGCTACAACTTTAGATTCACACTTGACAATTTTTTTTCTCATTTCTCATCCCCAGTCACTCAACAAATCATGTTGATTCTACCTTAAAAATATATGTCTGTAGAGTATCCTTATTTTTAGACTATAAACTCTGCAATATTTAGTAATAATAGAGCATAGCATCTCCAACATACTCTCAAAGTGTTCAAAAAAATAATATGATGAAAGATAGGGATATTTACAAAAGTAAATGGGGCAAAATGTAAACATTCAATGAATTTGGTTGAAAGGTATATGGGTGTTCTGTATAATATCTTGAAACTTTTCTCTAGGTAAAATTATATATATATATATATATATATATATATATATATATATATATATATATATATATATATTGTCCATTACTCCATGCTACCATCTCGGACCATCATCTCTTGACTTCATATTAGCTCTCTAGTCCCAATTGCAATTCCTCCCTTCACTCCACACGGCAGCCACAAGCTCTTTGATGACCCTGAAGATTATCAGGCGAGCTCCTACTTCAGGGCCTATATGTATGATATTTCTTCCATCAAGAAACTCAGTTCTGAGAATTATCCATGGAGCTTACTCCCTACCTTTTTTTTTTTCAGGTCTTTTATCAAATATCACCTTCTCAGTGAAGTCTTTCTTATATGCTTTATATAAAATTTTTAGATGCTCTTCAGTAACCTTGAACTTTCTATCCTTCTCCATTTTATTTTTTTTCTCCAGCACTTAATACCAACATTGTATATATTTTCCTTACTTATCCAGTTTATTTTCTGTCTACCCCGAGAGCGTACGCTCCTTGAGGGCAGACAGTTTTGTCTGTTTGTTAACTCTTACATTCCCAGCTTTTAAAACTGACATATGAAAGGTACTTGATACATATTTGTTGAATAAAGGATGAATAATACACCAATCTTACTAGGCTTGTGGAATTCTACGGATCTTCGATTATACTGTTTGTTATGTTATTATAAAATCCCCTAGAATTTTTTACCCAAATCTTCAGGACTTCTGGACCCTCAGGGACCCATCGACACAGGATAATTCCATGTTTCATGACATGACGCGATAGAATAAGATCTTTTTCTTTCTCTTCAGCTGTTAAGACTATCTTTTCTTCTTGGTTCACAATTTTATAACTACTCCAAAGCACTTCTGCACTTTTTGGCTGTTTGGATAATAGTTTTATGCCTGAAATGGCTCCTGATAAGTAGACTTCTCTGAAATCCCCGGATAAGTGCACTTCTGAAATTTTGTGTTCTTTCCATGTTACCCTGAGTTTGTGTCACCGTCTAGGCATATGAAGTCTTTTCTTTGTTTTTCGTCATGGAATAATATTATTGATCCTTGCTCTACCCTTATTTCTCTCCTTTTCAAAGGATCTTAGCCTTTTCTGGGTACTTTAAGAATTATTTTTGTAGGCCATCACCCCTCGGCTTAGCTTGTGTGGGATGATTCTTTTAAATACTGTTTTGAACTGAACTGTTGTTACAAGAGAGCTGTGCCAGGAATGACATCACGCCGTAGATGAGTTTGCAGTCGGGAGAGATCATGTGGACTGAAGGACTTCTTAATTAGATTCCTGCAAAGAGTGTTCCAGGATGGCTGAATGAGCTCATTGGTACATACAGTTTTACTGGCCACTTGGAAATACTTCAAGGAGCCTCTCAGAAAGGAAAAGAGATCCTTGTCTGTGCATCTCTTCTTCCTGGTTTATCTCACTATCCATACCTACTTCCAGCTGGAAAACTTGTAAGAAATTATCAGAATTAAGTTTCCATATGAACATGTGTTAGTCAGACTCATTATGATGCAAGCAGCAGAAAAGCCAGCTGGAACTGGCAAAAACAATAAAAAAGATTAATTAGCTTATGAAAGTCTGAAAGGCTAGCTTTCGGGATTCACCCAAAATTTCCAACAAGAATTTGCTTTCTTCCTTTCCCTCTCTGTTCTGCTGTCCACATGTTAGCTTCATTCTAAGGCTGATTCCCCTTATGGTTGTAGGATAACTACTAGTGAAGGCTGGCTACATACTTCTTGGTTCACTCATTAGGAAAGAAGGGATTCACATCTAAAAGTTCCAGGCCAAGTTCTTAAAATTTACCCAAATTTGACTAGCTTAGGTTATATGTCAATGCCCTTCACCCGACCAATCACCATGACCAAAGGAATAAAATGTTCTCATTGGCTTTAACCAATCAGAACTTCTCCTAGGCATCAAACTTGATATAATATATTCCCAAAGCATTTGGTCAATGTGAGCAAGGTGTAGACATCTGTACCTGTCAGAATCCCAAAAGGAAGCAGAGGTCACACAAACCGGATTAGAGCAATTTGAGGTGGGAGATATATATATTTATTCAAAGGGCCAAATGACAAAGGTGTCAGTGAGGTACAGCACAGGAACTTGGAGAGAGCAACAGCAGGGCCATCACCGATTGGAAGCCCAAAGGAAAACCAAGAGAGAAGCTTCCAGAGCCTGGAAGAGGAGTCCTGTGGGGATTGATATGTTTAAATGAGCAGTGACCCACTAGCAACACAGGTAACTTCAGAAGAGATTGAGAGCAAACTAGAGGAATTAACAATCTTACATTCTTGTTTTCTCCTGGTTTTACTGGGGATCCCCATTGTCTAAACCAAACCAGAAGGCTGAGGATGCAGTTACCCCATTGATGTAACCATACTGGTCAGCCCTCCAGAGGAGAAGACAAAGTGGGAAAGGACGGAGAATAGAGCCAGGAGGACAAATGGAACGTATTCTGCACAGAACCTAAATCAAAATTTGTATATTGTGAGGAAGGTGGTAGGAATTAATAAATCCTGGAAGGCAACCAGCCAAGTGTGCTACAGACCAGAAATGTTTTGCTCGGTAATCTTACTAAGGACTCAAGATACTTAGGGCAGCACCTTCTATTCCAAAAAGTAGACAAAGCCTCTTAAAATTGCTTATAATACCACATATGTGTATATGAGTATTCTCTTAGCCCGATGACTGCAAACATCGACATTATTTATCTTAATTAATCATATTTATTGTCATCATCTATATCAAAAGCTACAGAAAGGATATTAGCTAATTGATGGGACGAATTGTTTCATTTCTAGGCAAACTATTTTGGACATGAACAATTATTATGCGGATGATAGAGACCTCCTATTCGCTATCTTTCCTAAAATAAAAGAAAAGAAAATGAATAAATTATTAGCATGAGATATTTAGATTAAATAGAGAAAGAACTTATTGACAGTAAGATATGTTAAACCTCAATATCTTACCCCAAAATATCTTTAAACACAGTTTTGGGATCCCTCTGCCTCTGCTCTAAGATAAATGTGGCAACCAACAGGACCCAAAATGAATATAAAAGATTAATTTTGCCTCTCCAAATGCAGAACTGCAATGTGTTGAAGGATGACTACCAGTGTGACAGCTGTCGCGGCTGTCGGGCCAGTGGACTCTATTTTCATCTCCATCTAGAGCTAGCTTTAAGTGACTCGGATGGCTGAGGCATTACACTGTACAGCAGGACCTCAGATTCCTCTCCAACCTTCATATGTCATGACAAGGACCCAAGCATGGAATGACAGGCTAGACCAGAAAAGTCAGGATTCAAATCCAGAAAGATAAGCAGAGTTAGAACATTTATTCATTTGCTGTTTAGTGAGTGCCTATTGTGTATGTGCCAGGCAATGTTCCTTGTGCTGAGTAAAGCAGTGAACAAAACAGAAGACATTCTTGCTTTCATGAAGTTTATCCTCTAGAAGGTCAAGCAGACACTAAACGATACACATACAAACATGTACTATATTGGATAATGATGGCCACTTTTACTCTGGGAGACATGCGAAGCCATGGGAGAGTCCTGAGCACAAGAATGACATGATGTAATCTGTAGTTTCCAAAAATCTCTGGCTACTGAGATTTTGCCTGCCTTATCAAAGGCGAAAGCAGGAAAATCAGTAGGAGGCCACTGCAATAACACAGGTGACAGATGGCTGTAGGTGAATCGGACCGTGTTGACGAAAAGGTGAGTAGTGAGAAGTGATTAGATTCTTACCGTATTTTGAAATGACAGATTATGAGATCTGTTGACAGACTGAAGGTGGCACATGAGAGATAGAAAAGTCATTAAGATGTTGTAACGGGTAGAGTATTTCCGAAGGCTTCCATGAAAACATCTGAGTTCTAACAGGTCTGAAATTGGAAGTGACTCCTTCTCACGGGGCAAGTAACGTGAAATTCTGGAGGGTCCTGAGACCAGGTTCTGCTACCTGTGACTGTTGCTGAGACTGAAGAACAGAAGTACATTCCCAGGCAGAGGGACAGACTGTGAAAGGCATGGAGGTGGAAGTTAGTTGGCATGCGGAGAAATGGTGAGGACCCATATATTGTTTAAACATGGGAACAGTGCAGGGTAAATCCAGGAAGATTACCTTAAAGACTAGGGTGAGAAATCTTTACGGAGAGTCATTCACGATGAGTGAGAAGGAGAGTCTCAGTGAGCGTTGCATTTTGAAAGGTTTCACCCACCTTCACTGTGAGGGTATAGTCGTCTGCTCAGGCTGCCATAATGACACAGCATAGATTGGGAGGCTTAAACGACGGAAAAGTATCTTTTCATAGTTCCGGAGGCTGGAACTCTAAGATCACAAATGGTTACTCCACAGGCCTCTCTTCCTGGCCTGTGCACAGCTGTCTTCTCCCTGTGTCCTCACATGCATGCTCACCCCTCTTCTTATAGGTTTTTCCTCCTCTTCTTATAAAGACACCAATCATATTGGATTAGCGCCTCACTAGCTCCTTAAAAGTCCTATTTCCAAAAGAGAGCCACGTTACTTAGGGCTTCAACCTATGACTTTTGGAGAGACGTGATTCAGTCCATAAGAGAGGGGTATAAACTTAAAAGCAGGAATATCACTACACATTTCTAGGCGGGAGGAAATTGGCATCTGAACTAAGGTGATTGTAGTGGAAAGGCAAAGAAGATGGATATAAAAGATATTTCATAGGTAAAGCTACACTGACTGAGCAAATAGTTGAATATAGAGGCCAAGTGAGAGGAGTCAATGATAGATCACAAGTATTGCAACCGAGTGACAAGGAGAATGATATTGTCCCTAAACAAAAATATTTGCCTCTTTCACTTTGCCCTTATTTCCTCCAGATACTACCTCCACTCCCATTTCTCTCTCTACTTCCTTTCTCTTGCAATTTGCTACTGCGGCAGAAATTCAGGCATTCTCCACTAGGTTAATATTCTTTAAGATAATTCCAGGAAACAAATCTTTCATGTCACGTCTACTGTGCCCTTTACTGTCCCACATCCTACATTTTCAGGCATTGCAATCTTTTTCTTTTGATTGCTTTATCTGCTTACTAGTTCATCTTCTTTCCTGGTTAAACTTCTCTCCTCCCATTTCTATGATTTCTTATTAGGTCTCAGTTATTTTTCTTAAGAATCATTATCATTATGATACCATTTGTCACTTTATGCATTTTATTATAAAAAAAATTAAACAAATACAGAAGTGAATGGGACTCCCATATACCCATCACTTAATTTTAAGAATCTATAACATTTTGCTATATTTGCTTTATCCAACTATTTAAACATTCTTCCTATGATAAAGTATTTTAAGGCAAATCTTAGACATCAAGTTATTTTATCCTTACATACTTCGATACCCATCTCTAAAAAAATGACATTTTCTCACATAACTGTAGGAGCATTATCAATGACAAAATTACCAATGGTTCTTTGAGGTATCTAATATTCAGTTTATACTAAAATGTTCACAATTGTCCCCACAATGCTTTTGACAGCAAATTTTCTCTTTATTTAAACCTGGGATTCGAACATGGTCCACACTTCGCATTTAGTTGTTCAATGTCGTACGTACATCTGTGTCTAGAGCAGGGGTCCTCCTGCTTTCCTTTTATTTCTTCTACTATTGATTTTTTACTAAAACTGTGTCAATTGTCTTGCATGAGTCCTGACATTTCGGGCTTATCTCTTTGCTTCTTCATGGTGTCATAGTTTATATAAAATAGCAGTTCTAATGTTTCGATTAAATTCAGACACATTTTCTTGTTAAGAATTCTTCAGTGCTGTAGGAAGTTTGACATCACCTCATGTTAGGAGGCATGTGATGTCTGGCTGTTCTTTTTGTGATGTTGAAATTGATTGGTGGGCTCAGGTTACAACAGCGCAGTACCTCTTTTGCAAAGTTCCCTTTTAACCTATCTTTTGATGGGCATACTCAGTGATGATCTTTGCTTAATTAATTACTGGGAATTGTAAAATGTTGACTAAAAAACTATAACTTCTTTTACATTTGTAGTAAGGAATCTTCTGTAAGAAAACCTTTCCTTTTTTCAGCTAGGGTTACTCAGGGATAGTTTGTTTATGGAAGACAGAATAAATATTTAGTTCTTTCCTCCTGGTTTCCAATATTCAGAGGGAGAACTTGGTACGCTACACCCAGTGGTAGTCACGGTTTCTGTAATCATTGTTCTTTAGATTTCTGTAACTGTCATGCAATTGTTGTTGTTTTTCTGACGGCATCGTTGCTTAAGAGAGTATTAAAATTGTCAGGTGGTAAGGCATTTTGATTTCTGGTATGTTGTTTATTTCTAGTTTTATTACTTATTTATAAATTTTAAAAAGCTTCATTGAGGTATAATTTAAATATAATAAATTTCACATATTTAGAGTGTTCATTTTGATCTGTTTGGACACATGCCTATGTAAAGTGTCATGGCAATCAAGGTAAAAAATATTTTCATCACTCTCAAAAGGTCCCTTGTGCCCTTTGTAATCCATCCTTCCTTCTCCAGGCATCCACTGCTCTACTTTTATTCATTATGAATCACTTTGCATTTTCTAGAGTTTGACAGAAATGGAATCATACAATATGTACAACATGTATCCTTTATTGTCTGGCTTCTTATATACAACATAGTGATTTTGAGATTCATTCACAATGTTGTTTGTATTAACGATTTGTTCCTTTTTATTTGCTGAGTCACATACTATTCTGTAAATATATCACAATTTGTTTATCCATTTACCAGTTGATCGACATCTGAGGTGTTTCCTGTTTGAGCAATTACTAATTAAGCTTCTATGGCTATTGTTGTACAAGTCTGGGTAGATATATTTTTCCTTAACTCTTGGGTAAATATTTAGGAGTGGAATTCTTTTTTAACTTTTTAAAGAAACTGTCAACCCACAAGGTATTATTTTTTATCCACTCTGTGGATCTTGATTTTAACTGGCGTATTTAGAGCTTTGCTGTTTAATACAGTAGCTACCAGCTACATGTAGCTATTGAACATTTAAAATGTGCCTAGTCTGAATTGCTATGTGCTTTAAATGTAAAATATATTCTGGGTTTTAAAGATAGTCCCCCCACAAAAGAATATATTTCATTAATAATTTTTTATATTGATTGCATGTTAAAACAATAATGTTTTGGATATAAAGCCTTTTTTATTTTTTAATGTAGCTGCTAGAAATTTTACATGATGAAAGTGGCTTACAGTATATTTTTATTGGTAGTGTTAGTTTGTAACATTAACAGTTAATGTAATTATATAGTTGGATTTCATTCTGCCATTTTGTTGTTTGTTTTTTGTTTCTTATTTCTCTATTCAATATTTTTAATAATGCTCAGGTGGTTGCTGCTTAGATGGGGAATATCTTACCAGAATTTTTAGTTGTAATTAGCAGAAGGGGTAGGCCACAGAGAACTTACATATCTATAACAGAACTGGAACTAGCACAATTACATTTTTAAGAGAATATTTCTAATTGCTAGTTCTACTACTTCCTTTATTGAGTTACTTACCCTACCCAATACAGAACCCCACTACCCTCATGTAGTAGTTGAATGGTCTTCCCACACCCCCCTCCCCTGTTGCAGAAAAATCAGACCGGCGAGAAACCAAGCACCACTCGGAGAGTTGGAGAACTCAGGTTTATTACACTGGTGGTCCCAGAAGAGCTAGCACTCTGAGAATCTGAGCCCAAGCTCAGGAGTAACCTTACTTTCATAGGGCTTATCTGCAATACGTGTTATTTAGACAGAACAAGCAAAGGGATACATCTGTTATGTAGACAGAACAAGCAAAGGGGAGGATGAGTCTTCAGTTGCTCTTGAGGTCACCCTGCCCTTTGGCCTATGTGGCAAGCATGTCTACAGAAGCAGAACAGAGAGCTGATTACAAGGTTAGACATTTGAGCGAAAAATTCCTCTTCAATCCCCCCCTTTTGATGCCCTTTAAATTCTTATAGGGCATCAACCTCTTGATTTTCTGTGCCTAGGGTTTAGTATAAGGGTGGTTTGGATGTCACAACCATTTGTAACTTTATGGATTCTAGGCGTGAGGAGACAAACTTCACAAGACAGTTCAGGATACAGGGACCAAATAAGAGAGCTATGAAGAGCATGAGGAGAGGACCTGCAAATGGGAGAAGCCAGGGTCCCCTACTCCATATTCTGGACCAGCACCCCCATGACTCGTTCAATTATTGGTTGATTTTCGAGGTTCTACCTGTAAGCCTCTTGGCTGCATCTGTAACTACACCAGATTAATTAACATAAAAACAACATTCTTCTTGTAAAAACAAGCATAACCTTCCTTTTTTGGCCTTTAGAAGATCAAGTCATCTACGGTTTTATATGACTACTCCTGCTAAGAAATCTAATTGGCTTTGTAAAGTGACGATGCTTTTGGATATGTCTTCTAAGCTGTCAGATAGGTCCTTAGATAAGCTCTGGTAACAGGACAGGGAGGAGGCTAGGCCGGCTGTGCCACCGCCCACCTCTGCAGTGATGCCAAGGTCTATAAGAAGGGGAAAGAATTACATCGCCCGTTTGTTTCTTGCGTGTATTAGAGAGATGGTCTTAGACTGGTTGTTGGGAGCGATGTTTATTTCAGGGGCCAAGTAAACCAGAGTACAGGTCCCTGTCCAGTTAGCCGGGAGACAGAGATATGAATTGGTTCCACAAAGAAAGAAGATACCTGGGGTTCTAAGGCAAAGGCAAAAACTCATCTCAACAGTGAAAAGGTGATCATTCAGCCTTCTGCTGTTTTCAGATTCCCAGGTCGAAAGTGTCCCTGCTAGAACTGCCCCAGTGAGGGCTTGGAGGGGTCCACAGGAATCATCCTGAGATGCTGCGGAGGTTCTGTTTTCCCAATGTAAAAAATTTCTCTTAGTGTCTATGAAGACCCATTCAGTGAGGTTTTCATATGCTGCTAAGAGCAGGCACTCTTCTTGGGAGGGTTCGGAGCAGGATTCCCAGGGAAAGATGCTTAAGCAGTCACTTGGCCTCCCCTGACAGTAACCTGAACTTCTGTTTAGTAACCCTGTCGTCTTCATGTTGGGTTTCCATGAGAATCGTACAGGTTTCTTAAATGGAGCAGCCTGTGCTACTTGGGATAATTTCTCTCAACAAGGCTCCAGCTACTTCCCATGTCCACTCAGTGTGCGTAGGGAAGGCTTCAGCCCATCCGGAGTAGATGCAAACTAACACAAGCAAGTATCGGTGGCCCTGGCAAGGCTTGACCTCAGTAAAGTCCACTTCTAGGTCTTCAGAGGGCATAGTCCCAATCGTCTACAGCCCTGGATTGGATTTTGTCCTTTGGCTGACATTGTGTTATGCGCAAGTTACACATCTAGCACCGATCTGGGCTTACAGGGTTGGGAGCTTCGGTATCTGGAAGCTCCCACCAGCCCTCCTTTCTCTTGGTTCTCCCTTCACTTAAGGCCCCTTGTTCTCTTCCTTGGTGTATTTCGGGGACAGAAGCGATTCTGGTGCTAGGAGAACCTTGGAGACTGGCTCAGGACCCGTTGTGGCACTTGGTTGGTTGGCAGCCTCCTTAGCTGCTTGGTCTGCCAGTTGGTTCCCCCCACTGACAGGGTCGGTTCCTCTCTGATGGCCCTTGCAGTGAATGACTGCCACTTGAGAAGGCTTCCAGAATGCCTCTAACAGTTGAAGGATTTCTATCTTGTTCTTGATTTCTTTTCTTCCCACCATCAGTAGTCCCTTCTCTTTATGAATGGCTTCATGTGCATGCCAAGTAGCAAAGGCAGACCTTGAGTTGGTGTAGATATTGGCCCGTTTTCCTCCAATCTGCCACAGCTCCTGGATGAGTGCTCATAGCTCAGCCCGCTGTGCCAACCAGCCCTGGGCAGAGCCTCGGCTCCGATCACCTCATCTGTAGTTGTTATTGCGTAGCGGCTTTGCATTGTCCTTCATGGATGAAGCTGCTCTCATCGGTGAACAATACCAGTTCTGGTTTCTGCAGAGGAATGTCAGTCAGGTCTGGCCTGCTTGAGTAGACTTCACCTGTGACCTCCTCACGATCATGGTCAGGAGGCCCCTCCTCAGTGGGCAGAAAAGTAGCAGGGTTCAACGTCCGCACAGTCTCGAGGCGGATGTGGATTTTCACAAACCAGTCCCGGACAAAGAGTTATCCTGGCATTGGTGAGCCACTGTGTCCCTGGTTACTCGTTAATGCAGTCACAGCACAGGGGATCTTCACATTTACATTCTGTCCTCACGTGAGCTCGTCTGCTCCTCTGACCAGCACTACCGTGGCAGCGAAGGCCCGGAGGCAGGTGGCCATCCCACGGCCACTAGGCCTAGCTGTATGGACAGATAGGCAGTCAGCCACTGCCATGGCCCAACTTTGTGTGAGGACCCCCAGGGCAGTGTGATGTTTCTCATGTACGAAGAGGTTAGAGTCCCATGTCACATCTAGCAATCCTAATGCTGGGGCACTGGTTAAGAGTCTTTATTTCTCTGAAGGCCTTTTCTTGTCTGGATTCCCACTCCAGGGGTTCTTTATCGGACCCAGCTGTGGCCTTGTACAGTGGCCTGGCAATATCAGTGAAACCAGGTATCCAGATCTGGCAGAATCCGGCCACCCCTAGGAATTCACGGACCCCTTTCTTAGAGTTTGGCCAAGGTATTAAACAGATGGCCAGTTTTATTTTGTGTCCAAGTGTCCAAAGTCCTTCTGAGCTGATGAAACCAAGGTATCTGACCTCCTGTTTGCAGATTTGAGCCTTCCTTTATGACACCTTGTGTCCCATAGTAAAGAGTAGGGCTAGCAAGGCTCTAGTACCTTTCCAGCAGTCTCCTTGCGTGGGGCTAGCCAGCAGCAGGTCATCTACGTACTGGTGCAGTTTAAAGTCTTTTGGGGAAGGCAGCAAGATCTGCGGCCAGCACTTCGCCAGACAGGGTGGGTGGGTTCTTGAAGCCCTGTGGCAGTCTAGTACAAGTCAGTTGTGTCTTCCTCCTGCTATATGAGTCTTCCCACTCAAAGGCGAACAAAGCCTAGCTGGCTGGTGATAACCAGAGGCAGGAAAGGCGTCTCTGAGTTCGAGACAGGTGAATCAGCTTGCGTGGGCAGGTAAGAGACTCAGGAGGGTGTACAGATTCAGGACTACTAAATGGAAGGTGACAACTGCGTTGTTGATGGCGCAGTAACCCTGGACGGGGCTGTATCGTTCCCTCCGGTCTTCTTGGCCGGTAAGAGCAGAGAGTCCCAAGGTGACTGATGCTCAACTAAAATTCCGGCATCGTGCAAACGCTGGATGAGGTCCCGAATTCCCCAGCGTGCTTCCCACAACGCTGGATGTTGCCTTTTTCACAACATGTTCACTGCCTTTTTCTTCCCAGCTGGGGCTATGTGTCCCCCTGGGGCAGACATAAGCAGAACAACTTGGAGGATGTTTTCAAAAGCATCTGCTTGGAATGGCCTGTCTTCCCTAAAAAATCTGGGGGCAACAAAGCCTTTTTTTATTAAAACCACCATATATATATATATATATGTATATATATATGTGTGTATATATATATATATACACACATATATATATATAGGAGCTATGGAATAACACACTCAATTCACGTGAATTGGAAGTAAAAAGTGGAGGTTTCCGAGAAATTCCTCACTTGCGGCAAATGCACAGGCTTCCCCAGTGCCTTGGCCTCGGTAGGGAATTTTCAGTCATTTGTGGTACTTGGGTACAGATGTTGGAGAAGCATTCACTGAAACTTTGGACTTTGGGGGTTCAGAATGTCTCATTCCTCTCTGTATCTTCATGCTGAATAAAGGGCCACCCACCTACAGTGATCCCAGTGATGCTTCTGTCCACCCTTCCGTCGTTCTTCTGTGCACCCATCCTTGTCGAAGAACAAGCGAAAATGGCAGCCTTGCACTGGTCGAAAGAGCTCTGTTTCTAAAGACATCAGACAGCTGTGGTTCTGAATTCTGGCTCTGTCACTTGTGAGCTGTGTGATCAGCTCTCTGAGCCTCTGTTTTGTCAATTTCAAGTGAGTACAAAAGGACCACGACGACCAGCCCAGGCATAAAAGAAGGAGAGACATCTGCTCCAGTCCAGAAGTCTGCCTTTAGATTAAGAAGGCAGTAAGAGCTGAGGCCTCAGAAAGAAGGCCCTGGGCCTTGGAATGAGAAGGGACCATGTTGAATTGTGGCTCTGAAACCCCCTTTGGGTGACTTTGGTGGGTGATGGAAGCATCAGATGTGTCTCATACACCTTGGGTATCCGACCATATGTGCTGGCCTTCTCATATCTGCCAGTGAGCCCCTTGAAGGCCCAGCTCACAGCAAGGGCTATTTGGCAGGGGTGGGGGTGTGGGCGGCAAAAGTACAGGTAGGCTGCTAACAAACTCTGTGACCCTGGGCATGTGCCTTCTCCATAATCTCTTTACCACATTCTTAGTTTTGCAGAGTATTAACACATTCACTGCCTCTTACTTCCCAATTCGGGCCTATATGTCCCGCCTGGGCCAGAGCTAAGCAGAACTTCTTGAAGATGTTTTCAAAAGCATCTGCTTAGAATAGCCTGTCTTCCTTAAAGGATCTGGTGTCAACACAGCCTTTACATACATATCAAACTCTGAGTACTCAGATATTTTTTCTTTCTTTATTCCTTTTTCCACATTTTCTAGTTATCAGCTGCTTTTTCGTATCTTAGAAGGCTTGGGAAAAGGAAAAAAAAAAGAAATGTATATAGATATAGATAGATAGATAGATAGATAGATAGATAGATAGATAATGATATGCTATATATCATATATCTATCTATCTATCTATCTATATATATATACGAAGTATGCTTATTCAAAGTTGGTGTTCTGAAAACAAATGAAATAGCTTCTAGAAAAAAGTTGCTGCTTATTCTTACAACTGCAACTTATTGGAGAAGATTATTAATTAGATATTAATATTACTAGCATTACATTCACACAAACCATCTTTCCTCCTTTTGCAACAAACTCAGTTTGTCAATAATATATGTTGAGTTGGGTGGAACAGAATTAAATGATGTAATTAATTATGCTATTTAACTTCTATTGTATTTTAAAGGATCATCCACTTATGAAATAATATTAGGATTATATTTCCAAAGAAATCACTGTGCGGAGGTGCTATAAGTCTTCTTTGGGCGTGTTAAAAACAAATCAACAGAACAAAATGGAGTCACTCATGCTAAGCCCATGTCAGTGAACCCAGACTTAATTATATTTTAGACTGATCCCAGAAATGGAATCTTAAACCAGTCAATCAAGAATTACTTGACCAGCACTAGAGAGGTAATCTATCTGATAGACCCCTGCCATCCTTTACAGGAAGGTGACCTTGCCACAACCATTCCACTTTTTGCTATTGTAATTTTCTTGTTCTCACTCCATTCTGCCTATAAGTCTTTTATTTTGTACAGCTCTTTGGATCTCCTTTCTATGTGCTAGATGGGATGTCACCCAATTCAGGAACCAGTAAATAAAGTCAATAAGATCTTTAAAATTTACTCAATTGAATTTTGTTTTTTAGCAGATGTAAACAAGCCAAGATCCATTTCTAACTCTGCAACTGATATAATTTCTAAGAAGTAAAAATTCATTTAAATTCCCACTGCTGTTACTGTCCCTACTTCTCAAAATTCCATTTGATTACACAGATCTACAACATCTTTGGAGTAAATGAAACCATTAATTAAAAAAAGATGGCATCAATAATATAAGAATTTCCTATACACCAACAGGTCATGGGTTGATTATTAGCAGTGGCCTAATTACTTTACAGAAGAAAACACATAGTTTATTAGAAATCGGGTGACCCAGATGTCTAAGACATGTAGGAATTACCAGTGAGGATGTTTAGAAGGTAGAATATAGCTGGTGATAACAAAAATAAAAAAATAAAATATTTACTCAGGGTCTACCACATTTAGGTTACTAGGTTATATTTGAAAGTGTTGGAGAAATAATAATTAATTAAAAACTAAATCTTCTCTCAACCTAGAAATCCTTTCTACAAAGGCAATGCATAAAGAAAACACTTTATCCAGAAAAAAAAGAAAGAAAGAAAGAAAGAAAGAAAGAAAGAAAGAAAGAAAGAAAGAAAGAAAGAAAGAAAGAAAGAAAAAGAAAGAAAGAAAGAAAGAAAGAGAAACTCATAACTTTATGTTAGGGGATAGTTTTGCAACTCAGAGCACTGAAATTGAACTCCTACCCTCCCTCAGAAATTCAGGAGGAGCTATCTCCTTTGATGTTTACATTTCAAAGAAATGGCTCTCAGAGTTTTGAGACATTCCTGAGTCATAGCCAGAAAAAAAAGGCCTTTCTAGTCTTCAAAGATGTTTATATATATATATATATATATATATACATATATATATATATATAAACATTTTTATATATATATAAACATTTCAAAGAGAGGAAAAAGTATTTAAAAATAAATGTTTATTGTACAATCTAAAGCAAATGCTCTAAGAAAATTTAGAAAGAAGCTTCCTTATTTTCAATGGAATTATGCCTCTTATTTTAAATTTTTGTCTTTAAAAGAATAATTCTCAACACGAATTTTAATACCTTCTAGTATCTTCTTACAGTCATGTAGACCTGAATTTTGTTCTCAAAGTCACATGTCTTCATGACTTCCCATTCGAATCTTTGCAATGTTCACTTGCCTTAGGGCTCTTATACTTTCTGGCAAAACTCAGCAGCTAGCAGTTGCCAATAGAAAGGAGAATAACATACTTATTTACTCAGAGACTGGGCAAAGAACTGGTTGTTAGAATGTCTCGCTGATAGCAGGAACCAGAGTCCAGAGAGTGTTCCAAGTGTTGGGGAAATATAATAAAATAAAAACAATCTTTCCACAAAGATTGAAAAGAAAGAAAATAATTTTTATTATTAAATAAGCTTGAACTTGAATGTGATGCTTATCACAGGCAATCCATTAAAGGGATTGCAAAGATGGAGAAAAAACAAAAAAGCTGTCTTTTATATAGCGAAATGGATACAACAACGGCATTCACGTTTATAAGATAAAACTGCTTATTTTCTCCTATCTTTATGACTGGAGGTAGGATTTGCAATTGGGAGTCAGGAGATAGCTGGAGTTAGGCTCATGATCTCCCATGAGACTGGGAGATAAGAGTGTTACTCGATGATTACATTTCAGGGAGATGGCTTTCAGGTCCTTGAAGGAACATTCTCCTAAACTGTGAGACTGGTGAGAGGCTTATTTAGCATTTTACCTTCCACAAGGTGAGAGAACTGGGAGTAGGGGGCCTGCTGAACATGAGATTTCTCAAAGAAACCCATGCTGAAGATTGACAAAGAACCAGTGCACACTCATGCCTTTGAAGGATTTTAGAGTCTTGAAAGATGTGCCTATCAAAGGTGGCCAGCGAAGACTGAAGACCATACATTGTACTCTTTTCTAAAAATTTGGTTATAAGATCCTTACCACCATTGCATGACTGTAGATAAAAGGAGAAAGCTTTTCATTCATGACTCAGATTAAATTTCTTGTGAGCCAAAATGGAAAGAAAGTAACTCAAGGCAGAGTTATCATATTTTTTTAAATAGCGAAATGTGGTATTCTTACACTAAATGTGGTACTATTTAGATTGGCCGCATTTACTTACTGCCTATTATATACTGGTCACTGTTTCGTGCAAACAAGACCATGACAATCACTATTGTAGAAATTACAATATATTAGGAAAGTCACAAAAAGAAACAGACGATTATAATTAAGAAAGATAAGTTAAGAAATGGGAAGTATAGAATGATATGAATGTTTCCTGAGACCCGCATTTGGGGTATAAAGGAAGGTTTCCGCATGTAAAGAAGTCAAACTGAAACTCAAAAGAAGAGCAGAAGTTAGCTGTAAGTTCAATAGCCTAAAGGTACAATACAATAATGGATTTTTAAATGAGAATCTTTAAGTCAAAAAACTTTTAATTCTCCAAAAATACTTTTACTAAAGTAAAATGAAGTGTGGGCTAGATCTTAAATTTCCCTCAAAAAATAATTGAGCTTTAAAAAGGAAAGCTTTCATGATCTAGAAAATGCTTTTATTCGTGATATCGCATTTCCTTAATGATGTCAGACTGAACTTCAGATTTGACTGCTAATCCTTTAGAAAAGGTTCAAGGAATGACTTAGCAAAAAGAAAAGACTCAAGTTATGATCTTTCCATATTCTTTCATCTTTTACCCAAACAACTTTTCTTGTTTTGCTTATAATACATGAGTCCTCTGCTAGGTGCTGGAGATAACAAGGTAAAAAATGCTTCGTCCTTCTTTTCAAGGTGCCCACAGTCTACTTGAGTAACAGGTATAGAAAAAAATAATTATGCTACCTGCAATGATTGATGCTTCCCATGATCAAACTATGATATGATCAGACGAAAGCTCTAACATCTTTCTATCACTATCAGATGTGCAACAAAAGCTTTAACAATTGATCACATCCCCATGAGGCTGCTGGCTGCTCAGGACACTCATATATAACTGCTGAACTATTACTGATTGATCCGCTACTACTTCTGATCACACTCATGTAAAGGTAGATTGCAGCATATTCTTAGAGCATATCTTCTGCTGCCCACCTCATCTAAAAAAAAAAAGATGACCTAATGACAATCCAAAAAAAAAAAAAAAAATCCACACATGTGGGTTCATTTCTCAACTGAGAAATCTTTTTTTTTTTTTAAATCAAGGCAATATTTTACCTCTGTTTTTAATTTAAAGATGAGTGAAAATACAAATAGATAACTGCATTTTGATGTCTTACAAACTTCTTTAGTAGCTATTTTCCTAATAGCTCAGCCTGGAGAAATAAATAGTTTAATTTGACACTTTATTGAATACAATAGGGATGTTTCCAGCAGAAGAAAGTCAGTGGAAAAAAGAATGCTTTATTTTTCCACTTAGAAAAATGGTAAATTCAACTAAAATGTATTTAATTCATTAAGTAGAATTTCTGTAAAGTAAGCATTCTTAGACTTCAGGCCGCTGTAAATATATGGTAAGTGGCAAATAGTGATAAATAGGAGGTCCTTTAGCTGAGCTTTTAAAAGTGAAATAGTAGCATATGCTGACATTACACATTGGAAATTTACACATTGAATATGTAGGTATAATTGCAACTAATCATTTTAATTCTGTAATTGCCTCATCTAAATGGGCTGCTTGCTATAGATGTACTGTTGGTAACTTCGTAATTAGTTCTACATTTCTTAAAGAACAAAATAATCTACCAACACCATGGTTTCCACCAACTGAACTATTTTTTAAGGCTTAAAATTGGAAAATTTGACCTTATTATTCATTGACAATAGACTAATTTATCCTAACAGACCAATACGTAGATATAGTTTTCTTTTTATAAAAACATTAATATAATTTTAAAAATTAACCCCTTGCCTTTTTGTACTATAGTATTTATTTTATTCATATTTTTCTTTCTTTCTTTTTTTTTTTTACTGGCATGATAATATATACTCAGTTTAATAGGAGAATATTTTCACTGTTTACATTTCTCTTCTGGTTATTCATTTTATTTTATGATTATTACTAAAAAATAATTGTGTCATTTAAAAGAGGTAGGACTTTTTTAAATGAGTTTCACTTTATCTGGTCATATCACTAGCTCGTCATTCAAGATGGCTTCTACACTCACATGTCTGGTACCTCACCAAGGATGACTGTGACAGCTGGGGCTGGCAGGGCATCTCTCGCCATATGGCCTCTTCATGTGACTAACTTCCAGGTAGGTCAAAGAAGAGAACTTAACAGGTAGAACCAAGAAGGGGGCCTCCAAGGTGATACTTGGACCATACAGGCAGGAGCTGGCAGTGTGAGCTGGAATAATAAAGGAGATAGAGCTGTGCTGCTGAAGATACTACCCAAAGCAGAGAGAAGAGAAGAAACACTCTGGCTTCTCTCTTCTTCCCACTCTCCAGTCTCTCACCAATGCCTCCCTTTGGCTAAATCTTATGGTAGCCAAGTAGGTAAAGGAAACTGGGATATGTAGTTTGTAGGGTTTGCCCCCACCAACCCATGAGATACAGAGCAGAGCAGAGGAAGATCATGAGATGGGTGGAATGCATTAGATGATGACTGTCATATGACACCATTGTAATCCATTCAGTCCTGGCCACAGGGGTCAAGTCAAGAGATGCAAATATGGCTATTAGAATGGAGGGAGGTTGTGGGACTGGCTTACATTTAAAAGGGCTACTTACAACTATTAAGCAATGAAATAAAAAAATATTTAAGTCCACGTAAATATGCTAAAACAACCCCTCATAGATTGTAATGGTTCTCCAAAATCCCTAGATTGGTTACTAAATTATTATTATCTCATTCAAAATAAAAACAGCTGGACGTGGTTCCATAGTGTAGCAGTTAGCATGTCTGCTTTAAACACAGAGGATCCTGGGTTCACACTCCAGTGGAGCCATGGTCCGTGGTCTATGGCCATGCCACCCTGAACAAGCCCCATGTCTGATCTCAGAAGCTAAGCAGGGTCGGGCCTGGTTAGTAGTGGGAAAGGGGAAATAATCAGAATTTTGTGAGATTTTTGAATATACCTCTGAATTAACACTCATTCCTAGTGAACCAAAATGGTCCTGTGCTCCACCATTCAAAGTAGAAGCTTATGTAGATCACACGAATAATGAAGTTTGAGCTCACTTCCAATTCCCACTTATCCCAGAACTCACACTATCATTATTTTCCCAGTTCTGAAATGCAGAGTTCTAACAGACATTCTCAGTAACTGGCAGATTCCCTCATTAGTTCCCTGATATGCAAAGTAAGGGCTATACTAGTAAAAAAAAAAAAAAAAAAAAAAAAAAGGTCAAGTGCAAACTCCTAGAACTTCTCTATCTATGAAAATAGTCAATGAAAAGCAACACTTCATTCCTGTGGAGACTGCAGAAATTAGGGTCACCATCAAGGACCTGAAGGACATAGGTAATCATTCTTATTACATCCATATTCAAGTTGCCTATTTGGCCTTATACAAAGCAGATAGATTTTGTAGAGTGCAGATGCTGTACCAGATGTAATTTCATTGCTGGAATAAATCAACATAGTCCTGGCATCTGGTACACAGCTATCGATCTAATAAATTATTTTTTCTTTATATGTGTTGCAAAGAACATGTAAGCACTTTGCCTCCAGCTCACCCTACTATCCTACTTGAGGCTCATCAATTCTCTAGCACAGTGTCATGATATAGCCCACAGGGACCTTGGCTGCCTCTCCATCCCACAGAATGTCATGCTTTCCATTCTATGCTGACTGCGCAATAAGTAGTAACTACTCCATACACTGTGGTAAGACGCACATGTGATAGAGGGTGAGGTAAGATTCCTACAAAAATTCAAAGGCCTGCCACCTCTGTTAAATTTTTAGAGGTCTTATAGTGTGTCAAGATATCTCTTTCAGTAGCTGGTCCCTTCTACCACTCAAATGTACACAAAGCACTTAGTAGGCTCTTTTAGATTTTGAAGGCATCGTATCCCTTTTTTGGGTATGTTATTCTGACCCATTTATCAAGTAGCTTAAAAAGCTGCCAGGTTCAACTGGGAGATTTAATACGAGAAGGCTCAGCAACAGGTCCAGACTGCCATGGCAGTTGCTCTGTCACTTGGGCTGTATGACCCAACAAATTCACTGGTGTTTTAAGTGTCTGTGGCAAGTAGGAATTTTGTATGGCATTTGACAGGCCCACTACAGGTGAATCACAACACAGTCCTTTAGGATTCTGGAACAAAGCTATGAACTTAGTGCTGTCTGACCTTCCAACATTAGTTTGGCATGCACAGAACACTTCAATCCTATGCAGAAGTGGTATATATAAAATTAGGCCTAGCAAGTCTCAAAGGCATAGTTAGCAGGCTGGTTGGATTTGTTTGTTTTCTTTCCAAAGAACAGAGGCACCATTCATCCTCCCTGGGCACAGTCACAGGCCATCATTAGAGCAGGTTGGCGTCCCAGGGTGAGACCGGTGGGCTTCCCGGGGCCAAAGGTGATCCGTGCTCCAAGCTTCGTTAATAAGTCTCTACTCAAAAGGGGGATGGGGCATTCTGGTAGGAACAGGAACTCATGAGCCACCAGTTGGCCCCCTGACCGACATCAGCGGGCTTTGCAGAACGAGTGGGCAGCTCGGTCCCCCGTGGCCCCAATGATAGTTGCTGCTCGGTCTGTGAGGGGAGACACGGGCATGGTCAACACAGCATGTTCAGCCCCAGTGTTCACCATAAAGGTCACTGATTGGCCCCTACTTCTATTGTGACTGTAGTCTCCCAGGGACCCAGGATCAGAGAACTCGGTCACTCCTAGTCTGACTCTGCTCTGGCCAGGCCAATAAGGTCTTAGATGCCTGGCTCAGGCTGGTACTTTCCTTTATGGGGCTGATTGAACTTCTTTGCCCTTCAGGCATCCTCTCATGATGGGGGTACTCGTTTCTCCAGTGGCCGGTCTCTCTGCAGTAGGCCCTCCAGAGGCCACCCTACCCCAAAGACAGGCCACTCAAGCTCACAAAGAATACTAAGTTTTCCTGGGGTCAGCTTGACCCTGTAACCCCTGGGAAACCCTTCTTAAAATTTTTTAACATACAATTTAAGATATTTGGCTTAGAGGAACCTCCACCCATAATGCCGTAGGGAGCTTCCTAATTGAAGGGGAAAATAGACCTTAAAATCTCAAGAAAATAATTTGACAGAAGGCCCCTATGTCAAAAGGCCCGTTTGGAGGTAGACAATTCTCAAGCCAAATCAATAATCAATTGTTCCCACTCCCTGTATATCCCACCCTGTGTTGATGGTGCAAGGACAAACAAGGGTGGGAGCCCCCTCCAAAGAGGAGACCACTCAGGTGCTCGTCTGGCCACGTCCTGAAGGAGCTTAGGTGATGCTTGGTCGTAGCGGATTCAGCTTTGTGTCTTAGGATCGCACACTAATCTAATGCCACCCTGGGCCATATTCTGTGCACCACAGAATCGCAGATGAATCCCCTCAGACTCTGTAGCCTTTAGGGACTTTATGGGTGCCCAGCCGTGGAGCCACAAATTCGTACCTGACCGATCGAATCAGTCAGGCCCCTCATTCACATGCCAGAGGTTAAAACATTGCCTCCCCCCCTTTCAGAAGGCCCTGACCTTTGTCCTCCCACCCCGGGAAGACCCTGATGTCTTCTCCCACTGGGAAGACCCTGACCTGTGTCTTCTAACTGAAGACTAGAAGGTGATCAAGCTCCTCTTCAGCCCGAAGACGGTACCTGACTTGGGTGCTGAGCCCTGGGGCCTTACCTTATCCTGTAGCCATTCCTGGTGAGTTAGTCCTTCCTTTAGTCTGGTTGGGGGCTTGGCCATCCCGAGAGTCAGAGCGCCGGTCTGAAAGATAACCGGGAATACAGTCAGGTGGTGCGCCTCCTCATTCATTTCAGAGCCCCTCCGGCTCGGCCGAGCCACCGGTCCAGCAGCTCAAAAGGCCAGCATGGTTGGAATCTCACTGAGGCCTCCAGAAATGTTGCAGAAAAATCAGACCGGCGAGAAACCAAGCACCACTCAGAGAGTTGGAGAAATCAGGTTTATTACGCCAGTGGTCCCAGAAGAGCTAGCGCTCTGAGGATCTGGGCCCCAAGCTCAGGGGTAACCTTACTTTTATAGAGTTTATCTGCAACACATTTGTTGTCTAGACAGAACAAGCAAAGAGGATACATCTGCTATCCAGACAGAACAAGCAAAGGGGAGGATAAGTCTTCAATTGATCTCGAGGTCACCTTGCCCTTCGGTATATGTGGCAAGCACGTCTACAGAAGCAGAACTAAGAACTGATTGTAAAGTTAGCCATTTGAGTGGAAAATTCCTCTTCACCCCCAAATATGTGTGTGCGATTCATTTGCTAATTCGATAGCTTTCTGTTTTTATTTTAATGATTGCCTTTATAGCTGTACTTATTTCTAACTCAGTTTAATATCTTCACATCCTCTATATATTTAGACAGTATTGATTGATTATTAAATATGAGTAATGTATATTTAGTGTATTTCCTTTCCCTACTCACCTCAACATTATTTAATTGTATTATTTTTATAATATTTATGCTTATATAGTTAATGAATTTAAACTTATATTACTTGATTTATTAACTCTTTAAGGGAACTGACAAAGACCGCTCATCAAATTTGCCAAGACATATGGATTCAGATTATAACTGAAAAAAATTTGAAAGGATTCCTGGAAAAATTGTGGAGAGGGAGACCATGAAAGAGTCAAGGTTATTTTATTTATTTATTTATCTATTTATTTATTTACTTACTTACTTATTTATTGCTGCCTAGAGACTATAATGGCAGACCTTCAAAATGCAGAATATTTCTCTTAACAAGCCAAGAATATATATAACATTAATAAAAATAAGAACATCTGGATTACAAATGGTAAAAATAAACACTTTTGATCTACCTAGTTGTGATTTTTCAAACCTGTAAATTTTCTTCTCATTATTATTATTACTCTCATCATTAATGATGCCTGATGGTTTTGATTCTCCACAAAGGGAGAGCTTCCGTTGGTACAGACCACGTTTCTATTTTTAGTTTGACAGAACAAGGTTTAGTCACTGATTTCATTTCTTATCCAGTTTCATCAATTCCATAGTTAGTAAAATTTCTCCTAGATTTTGGAAGTTGTTTAAGACTCAGTCCTCCAATTTGCCCTCTTTATTCTTCTTATGGATTTTAGTGATAAGTTTAGAAAGAATGCAATAGGTATTGCTTGACTACTTGTTTTTTTGCAGTTCCCGAACCTGAACCTTAGTGCATTTGTTTTTGACCAACAGCCTGTTCGACCTGTAACTACTGAGAGCTATAATGTAATCTTCATAACTATTAAAAGCAAACTTTGGCAGTCTTCCTTTTTATCAGAGGCTTTTCAATGTCTTACTTTTTATCAAAATTTTAACTCAACAACCACAGCATCAGCTGGAATTAAATGTAGTTATTTTTCAACCATTTTTAGACATCTAGGTTTATTTATATGCCTGAATAGATGGCAAATTCCTCTCATCTTTTTATAAATGTGACTGACCCTTCATAATTTTAAATTATTAGTGTTATACTCACATTAAGTAGTACCCAACTGAATTAAAAGTGAGCAGTTAAATGTTCAGCTAGTTCTACTTAAAAAATAGAGCAAGTAACTGAAGTATTTTTATCTTGAATTTAGAGAAAAAACCTATTTTACTAATGAGGGTAAAAAAATTGAATTTCATTTCAGGAAAAATGAAACATACTTGAGAATTTTTATAATGGAATAAATATATTTTAAGGCTAAGGATTCAAATTTAAAATAAAAGTAATTTTGATAGGATAATTCAATTTTATGTTTATGAATCTTACTATATACATTGGTAAAAACAGGAAAAGGATAAAGAGAATATGAATATGAAAGTCATATATTCTTACAGGCCTTCTGGATCTGAGATTTTTACATTATACTTTTAAGCTACCTGATCACCAGTAAAACCTATAAATCTGACAATGTCTATACTACATGGGGAGGAATCAAAATATACATAACATGACTAATGCAAATGACTAAAATAAAAGTGCTTTTGCAATCGTAGTGGAGGTGTTATAGGCTAAATATAAGCAGTCTCTAATTTTGCAGCTGCAGCAGCTTTAACGGCAGAGATACAGACTTGTGTATTGCCATCTTCTGGTGAGTTTCATCAGCTCCTTGTAGTACTTCATCAGATGGTGGATAAGGTTTTATAATAGACTCTTAAGGTGGCTGACTTTTCTAAAATAATGCCTTTATCAGTATGGATACATATATTTATTAAATTAATGATATGCATCATGACAAATAAAATTAACTAACTTTAGACGTAGACAGTTTTTAAATTTCAAAGGGCTGGGACTGTGATTTTTTGGTTCATCATTGCATCCTCTGTACTTAATTAACACTATTTATGACACAATATAGGTATTCTGTATACAGCTGTTCAGTAATAATAATAAGTTTTTGTTACGGTCATTTTATAGTCTTGACTTTAGTTTTCAGAATCAAATGGAAATAAATTCTTGAGTCTGAGGCCTCTGAGCTATCTTACAATTTTACATTTTTTCTTCACCTTGTTTCTCATTTCATCCAACATATTCCTACTACTTCCAGGTGTTAAAAAGCTCCAGTCCTCTATGAAAGAAATAATCTGCTTCCTCTTCCAAACATCCTATCTCTTCCAATGTCCAGATTAATTTCAGGAGACTGATGTTTTCCCTGTGGAAAACACAGACAATGCCTGAGATCCCTTCCCTGTTCTAAAAATTTATCTTTTTGATCCCTCTATTATGGAAGGGTTGGCCATAGAGACAGGTAACCTGTGTTATTTTTTACATATGCATGTGCCTCCGGTAGTCTTTTCTGTGATGTTTCTTTCTGATGAATAATCTTGGAGAATTCAAATTTTGATTGTCAAAGCTAAATTACTTACCATAAATATTACGTACTGAATCTGGAGGGATTAAATATCATCGGGCCCACCCTATGCATTTTGTATATCACTAAACAATGGACCATCCGTTTGAGTGACTTGCTTAAGGTTATAAAGCACACCAACAGTAGATGGTTGTTAGCAGTTTTGTCATCTTTTTTCTCTTGAATCTTTTGGGCATTTGCCTCTCTAGCACAGGAAAATTAGTTTAAAAGAGAAGCTGTTTCCTCAGGACCTGTTAGTAAGAAATGAAATTTCCTTCCCGATTTGATTATATCATTATTCTTCACACTTCTTTCCAGTGTATTTCCAGGAGAAACTTCATCTGAGATTAGTTTTTCCTTTTCTACCCTCGTATGCCTGTTCTTTTACCATCTTTGTACACGTTTATTTTCTCATTACCCTCCAAACACGTTTATTTTCTCATTATCCTCTTCCTGACTCCTTGACTCTTTTGTGGGTCTATGTTTTCCTGTCCTGGCTTGGTCTTTTCCTCCTTGTGCCATGACGACCATGATCATGAACGTTTTTGGTGTGAAGCTTCTGAAATAAATAGGCCTTATAAGATAATTTTTCTAGCAATGAAGACTCACACTTTATTCAAAAGTATGATTTTTATGTATGACCGTTAGTGAGTGGCTTTATTCTCTTCCCATTTGTTAATTAATGAAAACAATACCTACCACACTTAAATATCTACAATGAGTCAGGCACTGTTGGAAGCTCTTTCCATATATTATCTCTTGTATGTATAAACTACTTTGAGATAAGTGATGTTTGACAAATAAAGGGACAAAGTCTAAAAGACTAAAAGTAATAGGTCCAAGATCACTCAGCAGAGGTAAGGCTGGAACCCAGAATTATCTGAGGCAAATTTTGTGTTTTTCTCGAGATGATATAATCTTTTAATATTATAGAAGCATACTTCTATTATCTCATCACTATTTTATAAAATTTGAATAACTCCAAAGACATTTCAAAATAATCTGTATTTTCATAGATGCCTTTTCCAAATCTGGTGATTTCAGTGCTGCACTGTCCAGCCCAATATGGCATCCACTAGCCACATGTAGCTTGAGCACTTGAAATGGGGCTAGTGTGACTGATAAACTGAATTTCTAATTTAATTTAATCTTAATATAAACTTAATTTTAAATAGCCTAATGAGGCTATCATATGGGATAGTGTAGCTATATAATGTACAAGCTTTTCTGCAATTGTTTTCTATCATCCTACCTTCACAGTGTCACATGACTACTTTTCGGTGTTCTGTTCTATTTGGCTACTTTAAAATCATTGTGAGGAGGGCAAAAGAAATTGTCTGCATCCTTGATTGTGATTATAATAATGAGTATTAGTAGAAATTACTTTTAAATGTTAATTTCTAAGAAAAATATGGCATCGCAGCATACTTTTGCTCTTGCTTGGCTTCTTTACAAAGAATATTAAAAACTTAACACTTTTTCTTTAATTGGGACTTAATTGGCTTCAATGTGTAATGTAGAGGTTTCCTTTAACACCACTAATTCACAGTTTATTTGTTTATTTATTTTTACTCCTTTGCATCATTTCTTGTTCTCCGTATGCTTTGTATTCACGCTTCTGGTATTTAAGGTGCAAAGAGGCTGAGGTTATATCTTGTAAACCATGGAGTATCTTTCCTATGTCATATAATTTAGGTAACTAAACATTTAAGATATGGGAGGTAAACTGCTATTCATATAATTTTTAAAAAGATGTTCTTCATAAAATATATTTGTTTAACAAAGTAAAACAGAATGAAGTCTGTTTGAAATAAATAAAAAATTATGTAAACATAACATGGACCCACATAATACATATCTACCATGTTTTTAAGATATCACTTATTGAGTTTTTTGTATTGTAAAAAAGAATCATCATTTTACCAAAAATCACCCTTTAATAATAAACTTCTTCGTTTTATTAAAAAGAGATTATCATCTTTTGGAAGTATATCTATTGCCTACAATATGATACATCTAAAATTATTTTTATAAGGGCCAACTCAGGTTAAAATGATAAACCAGAGTTCTTTCAAGCAAAAGTTTATACCTTAGAGTGTTTAACACAATCTCAATTACAAGATGAAAGTGTTTGGGCGTTGAGAACTTTAGATGAACAGGCATTTGTTATCCATAATGTAAACTGCATGATAAAAAAATAATCACTCCCTGTGGAATACAATTCCACTGATTATACATAAGTTTTCAAGGACATTTCTCTACTGTCTCCTCCCCTGAAATTCTTTTCTTAGGGTGTGAACCAAGTAAGAGGAAATGAGTCTTTAATAAAACTTAAAAACAACTACTCCAGAACTAGCTTGCTGTTTGTTTTCAAAATTTCAATGACCTGTAAGAGATAGAGAAAGTGGCTGATGGAAGAGAAAGTCAGAAGAAGAAAAATAGTTATTTGTCTTAATATAACAATAGCATTTTAAAATGTTGACAGCATTTTATTCATAACCCAAAAGTACATTTGGTAGAGAACACTATAGAGAATATTTTGCATCTGGACAGTTTCTTTGAGCTGGTTAGCCATAAGCTTCCATGTGTCATGAATTCCCTTGAGACAAATAGATGTGAAAGAAGTATTTTTCCATCTATAGAAGAATACAAACTATCATTCTTCTTTATTGTTGAAGTACATTTCCTCAAGGTAAAGTTTGTTTCAAATTATTCAGAATTATAAAATATGCCACTGTTACCATGTAAGAAGTAATGTTCAAGATTTAATATTCACTGAAAAATATTTTCCATCACTGTTTTACTATTTTCATTTTCTGTTTCTACTAGTCAATTAATTTTTGTTATTTTATTTAAATATAATTTTTACTAAAATATGTATTTAAATATTTAGTAAACCCACTTTAGTATTTGTTGAAACCCACTACTACTATCTTATTTTAACTTTATTATCTTCTCAGATTAATATCTTGACATTTAAAAGATGGGAACTTATTATAATAAAATAATTCACTATAATTAGGAAGTAATCACTATAAAATTAGCTAAAATAATACCTAGAATAGCTCTTAGAGATTTACTAATCTAAGTTATTTTAGACATTAATAATAGAGTTTTGTATAGGTCAGGCACTAATTACAGAGAATATTAATGAGTTTATTTGAGCCAGTCTGACGACAATTGCCAAGAAGCAATATCTCAATGGACTAAGAAAATGCTCCAAAGAATGGCATTAAAATTAAAGGAGATGACATAAGGAAGGTCACATGAAATCACTGGTTGTAGATTAGTGGGTGGGAGAAAGCAAAGCAGGGAAATCTCTGGGATTGGATAAAAAGTAAAACAAAGACACACACTTCTTTTACATTGGTGGGTATAGGAAGTTAATAATTAACATTTATAGCACATAGACATGGTTTGTGGGGGACAAGATAAGCACGAGGGGTTCTGTGGTCTCATGCTCTGGTGCAAAGAGTTGTGCCTGAGGAGTCTGGAAAAAAGGAATTACTCTGACATTCCAAAGGTGTGTTTTTTTTAGATGCAAAAAGATAATAGACAGGCTCACTTAAGGTAAAGAATGATCTTTGCCAAGAAAGCTACAGGTCCAGGATGTGACTATTATTATCACCTGCTTTTCATTAGAAATTTGTATGTTCAGATCATTCTCTGAGGTTACTTTCGATCTCTGAGTTTGTAGGGCCCACCATGGTGGCCTCCCCTGAGCTTGTCAGATTTAGTATGTGACCTTTTTTTGGTCCCAAGTAGTTACCATATAGTGACCTCACAATCTAAATGCCTGACATGAGACTTTTTATTAAATTACTTCTCAGTTCTGTGGGATGATATTATTATCACCTCGGTAAACACATGAAGACATTTACATTCAGAGAGGGAAAGACAGAAAGAGGGGAAGGAATAAAAGCAGGAAATCAATGGGCAAAGAAAGGAGTAAAATCCCTATAACACATGATAGGCAAGAGGAAATGCAGTTTCTAACCTATCAAATTAGAAATGATTTGAAAGATAAAAATGAAGCTCCCACGCTTTTCGCATAGGAATGTTATATTGTACAATCCTTCTGGCATTGGACAACTGATTACTGTGTAAAATAAAATTTTAAGGCTAGGTTAAATTGTTGTCTCTCATTTTACAAGTTAGGAAAAAAGCCCATTGTAGTTAAATGACTTGGCCAGGATCTCAAAGTGACTCCTTTCCTGCAAGAATGTTGACAAGAAAGTCTACACTAGGGCCTAGGGCCCTGGAGGTGGGGGAACAGCAAAGAAAATGCTTCCCTCCCTTGCTCTGTAGGTCATTTTCAGTGTTTCAAATATTTGAGAGATGGAATGAGCTTCCTGATTATAGTTTTAGCAACCTGTTACCGAACTCAAAGGGTTCGTTTTGCCTGCATGTGTCAATAACCGAAAGAGCCAGGGACAGGATGTTTATTTAAGGAAATGGAGCCAAGCCCGGAGACACAGATGAGCTAGCGCCCAAAGACCTGGTTCCCTGACGGCCTCTAGGGAATAGATTATGTAGGGGAAAATTCACTAGTTATGGCAGCTGAGGGAGTTGGGGTCATGGGCTCTACTGATCGGTTGGGGATAGAGTAGGGTTTATCATTGTATCAAGTCCCGACATCGGTTACGGCATCATTCTGTCTGGTTTCAAGGGGATTCTGGTTAGAGTTGGCTGCCTTCATGTGTATGAAGCTGCAAGAGGTTTCTGTAGTTTGATAAAAATTCTGTATCTGTACTCAACAGGCCTTAGGGTCTGTTCCTAAGACTGTCTGATGCTGACCTAAGGGCTTAATGATTAAGAAGGTAGTCGTACAGAATACAGAAGGATAAGGAAATAAAAGAAGCCAGTGAGGACAAGAGCAATTTAAATGGAGGAGAGAGAGAAGAGAAAAAGTCATTTTAAAGAAGTCAAGATTCGCACAGTTATACTTCCTCGATGTCATGGCAGACAAGAATGAAAAGAATTTGACCTTCTGACTGTGAGTTCTAGTGGAGAGTGAGAACATGGAGTGCTTTTTGGCCACGTGAAACCTGAACCAGGGCAGAAAAGGCAGAGTGGGAGGTACTTCCTTGAAAAGAAAATCCTAGAGCAAATAGCTCCCTAATCACTTCTATATCCTCCGTTCACTGCCACTTTCAATCTTCAGCTCTCCTCTCCACTTTGTTTTCTCCTTCCATGGACAAAAAAAGGGGTCTTACAAAAAGTAATGTCACAGGGTGATCTGACCATGAATTTCCAAATGAACAGGTCATGGTGGGAAGTCACACCCCAGGAATATACCTTCTTCAGTGAAAGGTTTATCTTTGCTTTAAGCAAGAACCGTCCATTGCTTTGTGCATCTAGGTTAACACACCTTTGACATGCCCGGAGTAATACCCCTTGAAGGTGGAACCACCTTCAAGAAAGCAAACAATCTTCTTGTTAATTGCCTTTGTAATCCAATCCTTGCCTTTCTTTCTCCCAGTTTCATCTCATCTTCCTGAAATTCCCTCCTTCATTTCAAAGGCATAAAAGAAACTACAAACTGTTATTTTCTAGAACATTGGAGTTCTCATTTTGTAGTAGTTGTCATCAGTTTGGGCTCAAATAAACTCATCGAAATTCTCTACAGGTTTGGATACTCTTATGTCAATACTCCTTAGATTTGTTAAAAGATCAAGTGGAGAATATTTTAAATTTTAAGAGTACGTGAACAAAAATTGATTCAAATTGGGCAGTGTCAAATGAAGTGTTTGGGAGCACTCTGCTCCACCAACAGAAGCTAGGGGAAAGACTTTAATAGAGTGAGAGGTGGAAGCAAAGCAAGAAAATGATTTGATTGGCTGTAGCTTATGCATTTACCTTATTTGAAAAAGTCTAGATGGCTCTTTGTGATTAGTTGTCCTTAGGTTTTGGTTTCTTAACCTTGAGGCATCTACAGGCTTAGGTTTTCATTTGCTTACATGAGTTACTATGGCAATAGAGTTACCTCTGTCTAATGGCCTTCTTGTTTAATTAGTTTAACAGATTTAATACTAGTATTTATTATTGTAGTTTTCTTAACCAACCTGAGATAGCCTATCACATATTGTCAAGTTATCCGTTCTCTTATTTAATTCTTACTATAACCCTACATGCCAGATAGTCGAATCCCCATTTTATAGATAAGTCCTTTTTTGCTTGACTAGTAGATGGGGAGATGGCTGTTTCTCTGTGAAATCCTGTAAATGCTAGAGTTTGCAAGCTTTCTTCTGGAACATGGACTCCCAGACCGGGTGCTTTACATTTCCCCAGAAAGTTCACGGAATTTTTTTTAGAAAGGAAACTACTGTGTGAGGAGGGAGGAATGGGGAGTGGCGATGAAAGAGTGGATTGGGGAGGTGCTGTGGGGAATGCCTCATTATCTGGCTGTCAGGTATCCTTCTTATGTTGGAGACTTGTGGGGGAAATGGACAGTGGTCTACACAAGGTACACCCTTATTTTTATTCCTACATCTCTCAGACTTTTACTTAAACTAGACATTTTCATGTCCCAAGATTCTCTGAGGTTTGGCAAGGCAGAGACTCGATTCCTAGAGCGCTCCTCCTGGGTCTCCTCCTCCTATTTTGTTAGTCACTGCTCCAAAATCTATCTCAATCTTCCAGAATGTTTTGAAATTCCTTTTCCTAAATCCCATTGTGTATTCTCTTTGTTGTAACTATGTACACTTTCTTTCTTTTTTTTTTTAAGCTTTTCATTTTGAGATAACTATAGATTCACATGCAATTGTAAAAAATAGTATAGAAGGATCCAATATACCCTTTATCTAGTATCTCCTAATGGAACCTCTTGCCAAACTTTAAAACCTCACAACCAGGATACTGACATTGATTCAATCCATTGATCTTATCTACATTTCTCCAGTTGACACGCACTTGTGTGCACATGTGTGTGTTTATTACTTTGCAATTTTATCACCTATGCAAGTTCATTTATCCATCACCACAGTTGAGATATAGAACATTTTCATCACTACAAAAATTCTCCTGTGGCCCTTTATACCCACATCTACTTCTATCCACCTCAATCCCTAATGCTAACCCCTGGCAACCACTGATCTATTGTCTCTCTGTATAATTTTGTCGTCTTAACATTGTCCTATAAATGAAGTCAGATAATATGTAAACTTTTAGGATTAGCTTTTTCATTCAGTGTAATTTCCTCAATATTCATCCAAGTTCATGTAGCAATGTTTTTTTTTTTTTCTGGTTAGTATTTCATGGTAGAGAGGTTCCAGTTTGTTTGACTATCTGTTGAAGGACATTTCAGCTGTTTCCAGTATTGCTGCACAAAGCAAAATAGATTGAACTTAAAAAACATTGTATTATGTGTGAAAAGGTAATAAAAAGAATAATATTTAGATCAAAATGCTTTTTATTAAAAATATACACACTCAAACATGGTATGTTTTACAAGGATCCATTCAAATAAGTGATAGCTAGGTAACACATTAGAATAATTATTGTTGGAGGGATAGAAGTAGGAGTGGTGAATGAGGATGAAAATGAATAAATAAGTAAATAAAAAAAGATAAATAATAAATAACAAAAGTGCAAATAAACACATAAGTGAGTTAGAAAGCATAGACTGATGATGAAGAATATCATGAATGAATATTGTCAACACAGTCCTCTGAACATAAGGACCACTCCCCTCCTAAAAACAAAACAGAACAAACCAAAAAAAAAACAGTAAAATATAAGGATGTCCCTAGATATTCTAACCCACTATTCTATTGGCTCTTGCTCTGTGAAAGGTACGTAATTACCTAGAGAAATAGCTCATATAAATGATTCTTAGCTTATGGATTCCATTTACAAGAGTATGGAGTATACAAAGTACATTGTAAAAATTGTTTTAAACAAATTTTTGTTTCTAAGTTCAACCCATTTTCAAAGTTTGCTCTAATATTTCACTGAAAAGCTTTCAAATAATGAATAAGAATATAATCAATAACCTAAGAACCATCAACAAACATCAAGTATTATTAAATATATGTAAAACATTTTATTGCATTATGATAATGCATGATAGCTAATTGATAGTGTTATTTTAAAATAAAGTTAATTTTATTAGATTAATTGATATCTAATGATTATAATAATAAGTCATACATTATATCAATCATTGAGTATGCTAGGTAGCTATAATAGTTATTAAATAACTATTTTTATGCCTAGAGAGATGGTATATGATTTTAAAAATATGTGGGAGGTATATATATATATATATCATGATCTAAGGAGAAAAACTCAATATTGGGAGGCATTTAGAGAATAGTCAATTAGGGAATTTTTTACTTGACTAAAATTTCAATAAAATTCAGAAAACGATGAGAAATAGCTTTATGAAAAATAGAGCTGAAACCATCAGGAAAATGAAAATATGTGAAGAATGATAGAAAAAAATTATTTGCATTATAGGTAGATCTGAAATATATATTTAAAAAATGTGTAAAACAAAAAAAGACATATGAGAATATGGTATTAGTCTGTAGGAATGGAAAAATCACAAAATGAGATTTGAAAATCTATGGCCATCAAGAGTATAAACAACTTTTAAAATTATGATTAGAACCAGAAGACTAAAATGAAATAAAGGCCAATGACAGTGAAGAAATAAAACTCTCCAACTCTTTTACTTTTTTTTTCTAGTTAAGGATAAATATTTTTAGACTGAAAGATGGAACCAAGGATTGAAAAGAAAGAATTTCAGTCCTTGGTGAATAAGAGATTGTAAATTAATTCATAGTTGTTCTGAATGAGTAATATTTTCTTGTCTGGGCAATTTGGACTCTAACATAATGGAAATTTGAATATCAATTTTTCAAATGTAGGTTTAGAGAAACATGGAAAATAGAATTTTTTTATTTAAAAAAAATGAAATAGGTTCCTAAAAGTTAAAGTCAATATTTGCCATAAATTCTAATAGTTTTCAGAATAAGTTTTTGAATGAATGACTTGGGGATTACTCAAGAATGATCATGAATCATTTCAGGAGCCTGTATTATTGCAATAATAGCAAGACATGCCATGTTAAATTAACTTTTTTATTAAAATATCAAG
>CM053502.1:166081863-166114745 GCA_028627145.1 Eidolon dupreanum
TCCTCCATTCCTACTCTGCCTCAGGCACCCAGGGTCCATCACGGGGGCTTGCCATCTTCCCCATCTGGACCCCAGGAGGCTGGGAATGGGTACCAATTTCTCTGGGACTCCCTAAATCAATCTGTAGCTCATCGCAGGCAGAGATGGTTTCTTCTCCAAAATCTTTACTGGTCACATACTTTATAGTTATTTTTTCTTCAAAACTCCTCCTCTGACACTGCTGAAAATTGACTTGTTATGGATTGAATGTTTGTTTTCCACACCCCATTCATATGTTGAAGCACTAACCTGCAATGGAACTGTATTTTGAGGTGGAGCCTTTGAGAGGTAATTAGGGTTAGATTAGGTCATAAGGGTGGGACACTCATGATGGGATTGGTGGCCTTATAGGAAGAGAAAGAGAGAGATTGCTCTCTCCCTCTCTCCGCCTGCATGCACTGAGGTAAGGCCAGGTGAGGACATAGCGAGAAGGTGGTCATCTGCATCAGAAAGTAGGCTCTCCCTGAACCTGACCAAGCTGACACCTTGGTCTTGAATTTTGCAGCCTCCAGAACTGTGAGAAATAAATGTTTGCTGTTTAAGCCACCCAGTCTATCATATTCTGTATGGCAGCCTGAGTTGAAAAAGACATGATTCATAGGCAGTTTATTCTTCCCGATACTGTTCTTTATGATAAAAAGATACAGTGTTGAGTCCTGTAGACTCTTAACATTTTGAAACTGCAACAAACAGAGGAAACAAATCACTCTTGTCTCTCTCAAAACGTCTCATGATTGCAGGAAACAATTGTTTGTCAAGATTATCATCTATTCTGTTTAACAATTCCAATCCTCTCCAAGGCAACTGAAGAGATGAAGTGTTGAGAATAGATTTGTTGGTGGGGTGGGCGGGGGGCAACTAATGACAAGGAGAGAAAACCTTGGTTAACAACTGACAATTTCACTCCTCAGCCTATAGAATAATATGGCTCTTAGGGATCTATCCTAGCAGGTGGGAGTAGGGTGTCCCCAGAGAAGTTGAGAACGGAGCTTATGGGCTAGACATACATCCTGATGATGTTCTCTAAATTCCCTCTGACCATATTTCAAATGCATATCTTCAACTTGTATTCTGAAAACTCTTAGACATCTATGCATCACTGCATATTAACAGTCTACTAATTATTTCTCTTATTTCAGTTAACTGGAAACTGAAAAACAAGTGTCCACAAATGCTTGTCTTTAAAATTGCTGAATCTGAATCACGTGGAGAGATTCTTGAAATTTTGTCCCTCACAGAGTTCCATGTTCAGAGATTATGATTCAGTAGGTGTGAGGTAGAGCTTAGAAAGCCATACTTTTTAAGCAGCCCCTAACCTTAGAACTTCTGCATCTATATTTATGAGAGAAATTTGCCTATTACAATCTTGTCTTGTGATAGTCTGGCCTATATAACATTGCTATTGATGTTATGTAGGTCTCCTGAAACAGGTTGGGAAGTATTTACTATTTTTCTAATATCTGAAAAAGTTTGTGTAAGATTGACATTGTTTATTGTGTTTGAAAAATTTCACCAATTAAATATCTTCTGATTTTCATCAGATATTTTATTTGATAATTTTTTAGGTTTCTTTGCTGAAATTTTCCAGCAGGTTATTTTTTAACATATTAATTCACAGTTATTTTAATATTTGCATCCAATAATTAATATTTGAATTCATGAACATTTTTATATTAGATATTCTTCTTTCTTGGTTTTGCTTAGTTGGTCTTGTTTCTTGCTATGCCTTGTAATTTATTATTTATGCTCAATATTGTTTTGGGCATTGTAGAAACAATTGAAAACGCTAAGTGAAATTATCTTTCTCTAGAAAAGAATATATATATTTTCTAAAGTTAGTTAGAGGCTAGTCACCTTAATTCAGCCTGAGGTGGGTCTGATGTGTACCTGTATTTCCGTCTTTGCGAGGTCTGCTTTCTTTTGTTTGCTATTGTGCACAAGGAGGAGCTCTTCAAAGAGTCAGATTCGGAGCCTGAAATATTTCCCAGAGTCCACCTTCCTTGGCAGCCTCTTAATTACAATTTTTGCTTTCCCAGCCTACTGACATTGCTCAGAATTCTACTCAGATTTTTTGCCTCTCTTTACAGATTATTGCGATGAGAGATTTTCTTTTCTTTTGAAATTCGCTCCATCAAACTAGCGGGATTGGTAGGTTTCTGAGGGCATCAAACAGACTTTTAAAAATATTTTTAATCTGTATTTTATAATTTTTCTCAAGGTTTGATTCAAGTTAGTTCATATACAGGAAGAGATGTGCTATGCTGTTTATTTTTAACTGACCTCCAACTCTAGCAATACTGTTGAATAATTATATTCAGAATACAGCTCGTGATTTTTGCCTTTGGTCAAAACTACCAGCCTTCTGCCTCTTTGTTCCACACCCACACAAAAAGACATCTCAGATCTCATTTCTCCCATGAACGTTTTCTAACCATTCTAAACACGTTATTTTATCTTTCAAAAGTGATGACACTTATGGCCCCGTGATACCTATGCAGCTCATTTACTTTTTCAAAAAGAGTATAAATTAATGAGTCTGGTTCCCATTAATTTAAAAAAGAAAAAAAGAAAACCAAGAGTGCCAATAAGGTATCAGGGGTGAGCAGGATAAAATTTTAAACAGGATGGTGAGGGTAGTCCTCAATGAGAAGATGACATATGAGCAAAAACCTAAAATTATCTGTACAGAACTTCAGGAATAAGTCACAACTTGTGTAAGGCCTATGTCAGGGGCGTGTCTGGTGCATTTAAGAATGGCAGAGAGGGCACTATGGATGAAGCCAAATGAACCAGCAGAACAGGAGAGAATGCAAATACATAAAAACGGATCAAGTCGGAAATTTAAGGCCATTTCTAGGAGTTTGCTTTTACTTGAGCAATGGAGGGTTTAGGACGGAGGAATGATGTGATTTGACTTACTTTTTCAAAGTTTATCTCCAGCTACTATATTTAGCATAGAGTGTATCTGGGGAGAGCAAGGCAAGTATAGATGTAGGAAGACCAGATAGAAGGCTGTGGCAATAATCCAGGTCAAATGTGATGGTCACTTGGACCAGCAAGGTGGCCAAGTAGTTAGAAGTTGAATTCTGGGTATACAGGTATTGTGAAACAGAACAATTAGGATTTTCTTGCAGATGAGATACACATAGAAAATACTCACTCTTGATTTCAGTTATTGTAATTAATCGAATTTTTATGCCCTAAATATTATTCTCTCTAAAAACCTTTTGCCAATATCCTATTGCATGAACAATTCTCCTTTATACTCAAGGGTACTGAGAACAGCATAACCTGCTTTGGTACTAACTCAGCTTATGATTCTTGTAATTGCAAAGAATTTCGTGACTAGATCAATGTTCTGTTGTCAAAAATCACGTTTCAGATATTGGAACGATTCAACTTATGGCCACTAGATGGTGACCTCCACTAAGTTTTAATACTAATGGATAGCATTTGAGGTATTGATTAGATTTACTAAAAACCAGATTCTATATTAGAATCTTAGAATTGGAAGGTACTATAGTGATTGCCATTATTAAACCAAGACAGATCAAAGGACTTGGGTAAATTATACAGCTATAATAATAATAAAAGTTATCATTCATTGAGAAGTTATGTGCCCCTTGCTAGTTGTTTAGATATGCTTTACAACTAGGATAACACCTAATTTATATGCCATAACTTACTATTTTAAAATTTATTTCTTTTCCTTTCAAAAGGATAAATGCATTTTTAAAAAGTAATTGTTTGGTCTCATTAATCACATTATGTTGTAATTATACAATGTAAAATTATGGCTCATTTTTCTTCCCCTAAGATTGTGGAGATAGAAGGCAAATAAGAAAGCAAACTGTCCTCTAAAATGGGATATATGAACCAATGGTACATTGGTTCAGGTATATTTTTATAGTAGGTTTTTTTAAAAAAAGCTCCAAAAATTTATTGTTAGAGGTCGGCCAGAATTGAATTACACATGTGAAAATTTAAAACTGTATGGCCAATAGATGCTGTTTTTATTATATGTTTTCTAGATTCTACAGTTCAGGTTAGAAATATCATTAACTATAAACAAAAAGAATCCTATGGAAAACCAATCTGGAACAGAACTTTATAATTATGATTCAATATTTCTTTCTTATTATTATTCTGCATTTCCACACTTATTTTTGCAGTTTATATTTAAGGGAGTTTAACAAGATAGATAAACTATTTTTTCTTTTACCATATATTTCGACAAGTCTTAGAGATTCTTATGTCATTATCATCATTTGTGACTATTAAAAAATTCTTTATGTATAATAAGGACATAAGAATTAGTGCAGTGATTTCTAAAATAGATGTTTGACTGACTTTATGGGTAAGAAAGTCATTTCATGGCATGCACTCAACTGAACAACAAAAATTAGCCAAATCCATAGCCAAGGCAATATAATATTTTTTCTATGTCATTTTTATAACTTCTGTAGCTCCAGAATACTTTATATTCATTCAAAATTTAAATAGTTAATTATTAATGAGTATATATCATTCTCATGATGCTAATGTACATTTAAAGTTTATAACTTAATCTTTTTCAGATACCTATATAAACATTTATAGTCCTTTTTTTATAATAATATGTTTCGAGTCATAATTATTTATTCTGCTTGCCATTTCCCCAAATTTGGGGCACAGACACTAGGTCTACAGTGTCAAATAAAGATATTATCAAGCCATAGAGAATAATTATTCAAAATTGATTTATTGTCAGCACTTTCCTGAGAATATCATTTTAGTTTTAGCATCACCAAAAATATTCTTTTTACTCATACCTGCTACAGAAACATATTTCTTACTCCACATATTTTGGTTGTCTTCGCTAATTTTTTCAATCACTTTAATGGACAGGAACTTATTTTCTTTTCATTCTATATTTTGAAAGTGTCTAATTTTTTTTCTTAAAATTGAACTTGACGTTATTTTTTATTATAGATAAATGATTAGGAACATTTTATTTGTTCGAAGAGGCTGTGGTAGAGAGGCTCAAAGGGTAGATAAATAGAGACAAGCATAGGAACTTCTCTGACCTACAAATGCTTTTGTCGAGTAACTGAATCTGTTTCAAGATCCTGGTTTTATCTCTATTTAGTTGAATTAAAGTGAATGTATTTCTTTGATCTCATTTATTATATCTGCTTATATCCTGAAATATTTAGGATCTCCAATCAAGCCCAAGTAGTTACATAAGCTTACACACAAAAACAAGGGTCTATATTTTGTGGACTGGAGTTGTCTTCTCATTTTACGGCATGTATGAGTGAAAGCAACAGCTACCTGAACAGTCCTAGTCATCAATCTTCAATTATTAGGAATAAATTGTTAGTTTTACCACATGAATCTTTGATTCTTTTAATATCAATGAAATGAGAAATTTAAGCTAAGTCATGTTTAAGAGTTTGTTTGAGCTGAAACTCCATATCTCTGATTCTCTATTTGAAGTTGTTGGTTTTTAAAATTCTCCCATGGAGGCTGTTGATTCAGAGAAATATATCTATAGAATACATAATATTGTTTTACCACAATTTTCCCAAGTATTTTTGTTCATAACAGGTGATCAAATCTGGTATCCACCCTCGTCTGCCCCCACCAAAATCCTAGGAGTCATTCCAGATTTCTCTTTTCCTCAGTATAGCCAAGTATGGTGTTTGTACTGGTTGATTTTTATTTTAGAGGGTGGGAAGGGATTGTGTGTCTTTTGATCTTTTTTTAATTTTCTTTTGTCCTGAAGGATCCTAAATCTTCCCCTTACTCTTCCCTCTTTTCTCCTTCCTTGTGGATTCCCAAAATGCACCTTTTCTTTCCTCTCCTTTTCTTTCTTGTTTTCAGACAACTTTATTGAGATACAATTCACATCCCATATAATTCACCCACTTAAAGGATACAATGAAATGTTTTTTCATTATTGTCGCAGAGTTGTGTGAACATCACCACAATCTAATCTGAGAACATGTTGTCCTTCAATAAGAAACCCCGTCCCTACAGCAGTCGCTCGCTGCCATTCCCTCCCACTTCACCCCCCAGCCCTAGGCAGTCACTAATTTACTATCTCTATAATTCTGTCTGTTCTGGACATTTTGTGTAAATGGAATCAATCACTCGAGATATGATCTTTTGGGACTGGCGTCTTTATCCACTTCTTCCTCAGGGGGGGATTACTTTCGATGGCGGCCTCCTCACATCCCTGTGTGCATTCCAAAGTTTCTTTCCTGTAGTCAGGGTTGTCAGGGGCCAGAATATCTTCTCAATATTTTCAGTTTTTCCAGAATTGCTTTTCTTCTCCATGAAGGCTTGTGGTGGAAGCATGGGAGATAATTTATTGGTATCTGTGTCTCTTTTTCATTGTTCCTTTTCGAGGTAACTTGAAGTTAGATGTTGCCTTCTGACTGTGCTGAAGGCATGGGTTTTATATAATTTTATTTACTCACTTTGTTCTCTATTCTTTTTTGGAAGAAATGTTGAGAAATTTTGATTTTCAATTTTGCCATTGCTGTGGCAAACTTGAATTCCTATAACTTTTTTTTTTTTTTTTTTGGTTCCAAATATTTCGGGCACTGATAGTGAGACATTAATTTGGAATTTTACTGCATTACTGTTAAGGCTAATTTTAGGTTCTGACTATTTGCTTTTTCCAGGTAGAATCTAACTCAATGAAATCCTTATTTGGAGAGATTGCATTTTAAGGCCATGAGTCAATATTATTTTTGTGAGACACATTTTGGAAGAATAATATGGGATCTAACAGATCTTTCCTAAATCATCTTGTCATTCAGAAGTCATCTTCCTATTATAAGAATTTATTGTTTAGATGTGTTGTAAACAATTTCGATGTAAACATTTATAAAGATAATTGTAAAAGCAGGACATGACAAATATAGTCCTTCTGCAGGAGATAAATGTGGCAACAAAAGTCAGAAAGACATTAAATAGATGCTAAAACTAGGGAGCAGTAATTCTTCTTAGGTATCCATGAATATTGGATCGTTTTGTTATTTCTGGATTATAGATTTTCTGTGTCCTGTCATAGATTACAACAACGAACTGGAAAAACAGCTTGACAATTATAAACTCTAATTTAATAATAAAATCAATGAATCCAAACAAACTTCCTGAAAATTACAAAACATGTTAGAGATAGAGCTGAGTTTGGAATGTCGAATCAGTTAGCTTTGGTTGTATAACAGTTTACCTCAAAACATAGTGGCTTAAAATGATGATTTATTTAGTTCACAATTCTGTGGGTTGGCAGTTTGGACCAGGATCAGCTTAATGGGTTTCCTGCTGGTCTTCCCTCATGTGTCCCACTCAGTGGTTGGTTGAATAGCATCTGAACTATCTAGATGATCCCATTTATGTTTGGAGGTTAGCAGGCTCTTGGCCAGGGCAGTAGAGGTATCTGGGCCATGTGTCTCTTATCATCCAGGAGGCTAACTTGGGTTTGTTCCCATGCTGACAATTGCAGGGCTCCCAAGAGCAGAAGGGATGGGAGCTGAAAGGCCTCTTGAAGCTCAGACTTGTCCTTGCCCAACATCATTGCCATACATCCCATTGATTAAAGCAAGTCATGAAGCCGGCCCAGTTTCAAGGAGTGAGGAAATAAATTTTACCACTTGATGGGTATATTTAGTCCCCTCTCCCCTTTTTTAACCGATCTCAAATTAGCTAATTAGCTAATTTCCAATCCATGGCTCTCTCAATACAAGATCCTTAGACACTTAATTAGATAGAATAGCCTACCCCTCTACTTAACAGCAATTAAGTTTTGTTAATGAAATTTAGGCGTCTGTATCCAAAAGGGAATACTTGAAATGGATCTCAAAGAATGCATTTTCCAGAAAGAAATTAAAAATCATATCCAGATATAAGGAAAAATACAGGGGAAAGCACAAAGTTTAAGAGAGAATGACAGGAGTTGGGTTAGTCAGCCTATGTCAGCCTGGCTTAGGGGTTAGATCGTGGGGTGGAGGGTGGAGAGATGTGGTGAGTGGTGAGCTAGATGGGTCTTCTAATATCTAGGGTGTCTTTCATTCAAAGCAGGAGCTCTATTACCCAGTTTCATTTGAGAATATGTTTTTAGTTCCTGAAAAGAAGCTTGTAAGGTAAAATTTCCATTTTCGGTAAGGCTTTCTACCCTCCCTCACCCTTCACCAGAACAGGAAATTTGAACAAGCACCAGTCTGTGAATTGAAGGGCACTGGTATATAGCACTGAGTCTATGGAAAGTCAGGGAACAGAAGTTTTATTATCAAAACAAGGACATGATAGCAGTGTGAACTAGAACGTAGGGACCAAGAAAGAGCCCAGCAGGCTACATATGTCATGTCATTCCTGAGTCAGAAATATAAATGACAGTTCAGAATCTCAGGAAACAGAACAAATCCGTCAGCCCACCATACGGTTCTAGCCCAGCACTTCCGGTCTCAGAATGAGCACAGGACGTGAGACATCATGAAACTTGCAGGTGGGCTGATGAGAGCAGACAGAAAAAAACGAATTCAGTATGATTACAAAATTATCACTTTTTGTCACATTCATTACTACTGTAACTTAAATGGAAATAATCTTTGGATTGTATTTGCACCCTGATAAAAATTTTGTGAGTTAAATAATGACCTTTTCTTTTTTTTAAAAAAAGGGACAATTTTTATTATTTACTTTTTAAAGATGATAAAATAATGTCAGCAACATGGAGAGTTACAACTAAAAATGTTATTTTATATCCTTTTGTTTAAATAAATGGAAACATAAGAATTTCCATTTATTCCTATCCTCCTAGTATCATCTTCTATTTCCCTAATTTAAAATCTGTTTAAGTTAACCATACATTCCAATCCATAGTTAGTTACTATTTGTCCTCTACCCTGTGTTTTTAGTCAGACCCCTATTTCCAAATCAAATTACCTGTTTGGTTTTGTTTGTTTGTTTCAGAGGATCTTATAATATCCTTCACAGTATCCATGGCGATTGGGCTAGTAATCGGCGGATTCATCTGGGCTCTGTTTGTTTGTTTGTCTCGAAGAAGAGCCAGTGCCCGCATCTCACAGTGGAGTCCAAGTCGACGATCTCGGTCCTCTTATTCCCACGGCCTCAACAGGACTGGCTTTTACCGCCACAGTGGCTGTGAACGTCGAAGCAACCTCAGCCTGGCCAGTCTCACTTTCCAGCGACAAGCTTCCCTGGAACAAGGAAATTCCTTTCCCAGAAAATTAAGTTTCAGGGCTTCGACTTTCCATCCATTTCTGCAAAGTCCACCACTTCCCGTGGAGACTGACAGTCAGCTGGTGACTCTCCCTTCTTCCACGACCTCTCCCACCATCAACACTACCCACAGCCTGAGCCGGCCGGACTTCCACTGGTCCAGTAACAGCCTTCGCCTTGTGCCCCTGCCACCACCTGCCTATGAGTCCATCATAAAGTCATTCCCAGATTCCTGAGTCAGGTGCTCTCATTCTCAGTTGGTTTCTTTCTTGTCTTTTATTGACAGGATATCCTAAATAGACTAAACAGAATTTTGAGGACGTGGCCCTAATGACTAAAGTGTCCCCAAGCTGGAAATACTCATGCAAGTGGGACATTACAATGCAAAACACATTTCCTTCTATCACATTTTTCCTTGTCTCACGAAGAAGTGATATTTTCCCAGATAGTTATATATTTATGTATTTTGTATTCGATGTAAGGATTATTAAAGGCGGTGATTCTAATCGAAGAGTCAGCAGTGACATGACATATGTATTTCAGACTAAAATAAAAACTTTATTTGTGGTTTACAATCCTCATTCACTGGTCAATGTGATTATAAAGGGAAAAAATGAGTGTCACTTAAAAACTTTTTTTCTATCCTGAAGAATTTCAATTTTACTTTCTTTAGAATGACTAGTAAGTAATTTTACAATCTTGGATTTTTAATGGAATATGTGGGCACAAAATGACAGAATATGGAAGGTTCTTAAGTTTCTCAATTCCACTCATTTAAGAGAAGTATGAGAATCAAGCAAGGGAAGCTGAACTCCACAGGTGTGATAAGATACTTCAATTTTGACAGTTACTTCTGTGCTTTTCCTAAGAATAGTTACCCACATCATTGAGGTCGAATCTTTGAATTTACTCACATGATAATTTAACTTGTTTTCACTGTTGTAACTGTGTTGTTAGAAAAGCAACCACTGAAAATACAAATTATTTGACCTAAAAACAAACTTTAACACTTCAGCTTACAGTGTTCTTAAGGGATAAATTTTATTTCTTCGATTTAAATCTAGCAACTGGGAAAGTACTTTATCTATGTACCTTCTTCCCCTGAAACTTCACAGACAAATAAGTAAGGGTCAAAGGGAACGAAGTCTGTCATTGAAATAGATATTACAACCGTGAAGAATTTTCCTTCCTGAATTGACTCATTAAGCATTATCTCTCATTTGTATCTCTATGATATTCAACCTCAGAATTTGTGAAGAGTCTTTGTACAATCATTAAGCCATGCCTCCTGGTCCTCGGTGCAGACTGTTATTTAAGGAGTCCACTTGTACAAATGACTGCCTTCTTAAAGAAAGGTACAGCCCCAAAAGAGGTTACCAGACATTCGGTGGCCTGAATGCCTGTGGCTGTCCTTTTTCATTTAAGGACACAAGTTCCTTGGATAAATACTCAACAGGCCTGTGGCTTCTTTCTGATATAGTGAATATCTAGCTAATGTTTCCATTTGTTTGTTTCTCTGAACATTGATATTTTCAGTAAAGAAAAATGAACTCTCATTTTGGTTTCTGCTCATAGTGTCTGAATATGGCTCAAGAATGCAATAATTTTTATATGAGATTTAGTTGAGCCTTTTTTTAGTTATTTTTATTTAGCTTATGTTTTTTATTGTTTCTCAAGGATAATTATTCTAATTATTGTCAATGATATCTATAATAGATGCTCTTTAATACAGCATGAAAGAAAGAAAGCAGAAAAAAAGAAGAAAGAAAAAGGGAAAAGAAGGAAGAAAAGAAAGCAAAGAAGGAAGGCAGAAGGAAAGAGGAGGAAAAAAGCTCATAGGGTCATCAATTTGTTGTAAGGTTTTTTTTTTAAACAATTTAGCAATCTTCATATAGCCACATAAGATTTCAAGAGATCATTAACTTAGTAACAAGGCTACCTTTTGCTTGTAAGTCATCCTTAATGTTTAACATGAGAAGGAAGCAAAATTTATGGTTTCTATCTAGCTTATATTTTTGTCTCCTCCCTCCCCAAGTCATGGAACTATCAAAATGAGTATCTTGTAAATACTGTGCAATCTATGAAATGTGAAATTAATGCAAAAATTGGAGACTTTTTGTTGTATTTTTTATGTCAACTGTGTAATTGATTATGAAATAAAATTAAACCAATATCAATTTTGAGTTACAGTTTAATTTCTCCTATTTACTTTGATATTATAAACCAATCTATTTCTGAGACACAAACATTGTTTTATATAAAAGTGCATAAAAAAAGGTGGTGTCATAAATAAAGGGAACAGGATTTTCAGGAAATTCATGCAGATAGAAAATAAGTTATTTAAAAAAAAACATTGATTTAGATTCTTATCTCACTAGATAAATAATATGTGGATTATTTAATTTTTTGAGAATAAATTTTATTAAGATATAATTGACATATAAAATTATGTTAGTTTCGGGTATAAAACATAATAATTTGATATACGTATATATTGCAAAATGATCACATCTAGTTAGTATCCAACAACACATATAGTTACAAAATTTTTTTCTTATGATGAGAACTGTTAAGATTTACTCTCTTGACAACTCTCCAGTGTGCAAATACTGTTGTTGACTATAGTCACTATACTATACGTTACATGTCCAGGGCTCACTTATTTTATGACTAGAAGTTTGTGCCTTTTGACTACTTTCACCCATTTTGCCTTCTCTTATCTATGAGTTCAGATAAACATTTTAAATGAAGGCAATGTTAAAACTTGAGAAATTTTAAATGTTTAGCAAATGTTTAAAGTCAAAGGATGGAAAAAAATTACAAAATCAACTATCAATAGTTTTGATTATTTAAAAAATTCTGAAATTATGTTTGTCAAAAGATAAACTTGTCCGAAATTTAAAAATGAGCAGAAGAAAGAGGAAAAAAGTCAAGGAGGAGGAGGAGAAGAAGAAGGAGAGAGAGAGAAGAAAAAGAGGGGAGGGGGAAAGAAAAGATGAACCATAAAAACAAATGACCACTATCTTTAAGTTATAATGAGCTCACGCAACTGAAAACATTTAGTTCTAAGTTGATAAAGGAGTAAAGAATCAAAACAAGTAATTCACCAAAGAGAAAATGTCATTGATTAATAAGTATATGGTGAAATAACCAACACTACTAAAAAGAAATCACACAGATACATTTAAACCATTGTCTTGCATTTTTTTGACCACCTTAGCTGATCATTTATAAGAGAATGAATCTCTTCATTGTTGACAAATATACTAAGAAAAGCATGCTATTACACATCTCTGGTGGCAAGGTAAATCGGGCCTGCCCTCTGGGAGACAGTCTGATAAAATGTATCAAGAAGCTCACACTTGACAGATTGTGAAATCTCCTAGTACTTGATAGATACACAGTTTCCTTTGAGAAAAATGATGACGTGCATAATGAAACCAGAACATCTCATATCAGATGGTGAGTATCTGATGAAATGAGATTTTTCCTGCTTTGGGCTGACACAGGTTGGGGTGAAGGAAGAGAGTGGGACAAACACCAGCAGCCATAAGGGGGAATGAGATACTAAAATAGCAGAGATTTGAGGCAAAAATGCTGCAGCATCCTTTTTAAAAAATTAAAAAAATTTTCTTCAATTATAATTCATATTCATTCAATATTACATTAGTTTCAGATGTACAGCACAGTGGTTAGACACATATAATTTACAAAGTTCCAGCAGCCTTTTAATAAATTCTCATTTTTTGAGATTATGTATATATTTTTATGACTCCACAACTTGAAAGAAATTAACCCCCACACCAGTTGAAGGAGCAAGTGATGAGAAATAGACTCTTAGTGTATATATATGGGGATAGTTCTGCTCTGACCCAGGCAAGTGAATCCCTATTCTGGATCACATGTGCCAAGGTGCCCCACACTTCGGACTACCTTCCTTGAAATTTTCTAAGTCACAACACACTGTGTAGGAATGGCCAGGACTGGCAGTGCTATTTGGATAGGGTGTCCTGAGCCTGGACCAGAACCCAGTGGGTCCTGGCCCATGTTTTTCCTCTTGAGAGTGCTCTTTGATCCTCTAGCCCATGTGTGGGGTTCACCAGATGCCCCAGGAGCTTCACGGCTCTTGTCTATAGGACTTCTTGGGTCTCCATGATGGGGTCACAGTCCCAGAAGGGTAGCTTGGCAATCAGATAGCTTCTGTTGTTTGGACATATTTCTTTCATGGAATCACATATTGGACAACAATCAGAATGGTGCTAACATGCTGATTTGGGCTCGCTCAGAATGAAGACTCTTCATGTGCATTCACTAGACAATAAGTAACAACTCAAGTACTTCTCAATTCATTTAAAACCTTCACAGAAAGATCACTATACCTCACATGTGCCCATGAACTTCGTAAAGCATTTTAAATCAATGTATTAAAACAAGATAGGGTTCTGCAAAAAGTATTTACCCAGAGTCTCACACATTCGAAGCATGTTCCTGTGCAGATACAATGTGGGGAGACAAAAAGACATTTGCTTAATTTGATTTGGAAAGTAAACAGTCCCCGCTTTGTGGTGGTAAAATGCTTGCCATTTCTGACTCCTGTGATTCAGATTATGCAGTTACTGAAGAGCTCTGAGCAATTCTAAGGGGTGACTCCATGAAAGAAGAACAGATCTCTGATCTCTCTAATGGTCTAAAACAAATGGAGAGCAGTTGGGGAAGTACACTAGCGTCCATGCTGGCTCTCGTAAGGTATGTTGTGGAACGCATAGATTCTTGTTGCAAAGTGCCTGACCAGGAGGAGCTAAAACTCCAGGGCTAGTATGTGTCACTGGAGCCAGAAGTCTTTGCTGCTCATGGCCTTCACTTCGAGACTACTGAAAACCAGCTGCAGAAATGGATATATTTATAAATTGTGGGGTTTCTAGAGTACCTGAGACTCCATGATTAAAGATGGTCTTTACTGAAAAAATCAGACTTTATAGGTAGGCCCCAGCTTAACTAAAAGCAGATAGTGGGCTGGCTGAAACATAATCATATCATTGGTTGCAATGAGGATAGGAGAGACTGAGGTTGGCAGCTAACGAGTAACAGAAACCAAAAAGTTAAATGGTCATTAGAATCTCAGAGTAAAGTTATTTAGGGTATTATGGGAGTAGCCTAAGATGCTTGTTCAAAGATGAAGGACAAATTGAGAAATAATATTGACAAAATGCATGACAAAGAGTTAATAATTTACATAAAGAACTCATGTGATCAATGGGAAAAATCATTACAAGAGAGAAATTGGCAAATTCACTGGCGAAAATGGACATAAAATATCTGAAATAGCAAAAAAAAACAAAAAACAAAAAAAAAAACCAAAACCTCTATTCACACTGAGAGTAAGAAAAACTAAAAGTTCCTATTAAAAATCCACAAAGAATAGCAACAAGATATGGTAGACTTCTGATAAGATTGACAAGGGACATCAAGAACAATGTGTAGCTTCTGGTTTAGGAACACAGTATGATGCTGTAGCAAATCAGTTAAACAAAGGAAAAAAAAAAAACCCCAATAGACAATATGAGTACTAGTTCTGGAGAGACCAGCACTGGAGACGTGAGGGGCTGCTGGAAAGGATTAAACCCACCCTGATTCAGAGTCACCAATCAACAGATTGGACAGAGCTCAGAGAAGAACAACTTTGCCCAGCAGTGTCACTTCCTCTAACAGGCTTTGCATCAGAGACTGTCAAAGTCCAAAGACTGATTAAACTGATCTACGGAGAGAAGCACAAACCAATGGAGGTGCCATTGCCTCTGAAACTCTTAGTCCCTGGGGTTCCTAAATGCCACCTCTATCCCTCTCCTTTCTGTGGCATTAGCAGTAAAATGGTTTTGGGATCCCACTACTAGATATCACAGTAGCTTTCTGGCACATTTCCACTTTTATATAAACCAAATTGGGTCAGATTACAACTTTCCAAAAAGGTTTCTAACTAAACGGGTATTTAATACAAAGTGCTTTATTTCTGAAGCTGATAAATTGAGAAATATGGGTATAAGCATATTATGAAAAATTAGATTAGCAACTGCCAGTAAAATTAAGTATAGAAAAAAAGTCATGTAAATAAACAAAGAGAAGGTTGTATAGTAAATGGTAGGAAACAAAAGAAATAATAATGAAAAGTAAAAAATGAAAGCATGTCAAAATGAAAATATAATCAATTTTATTCTTTAGAAAATAAATACAAATGAGATAAACACACAGAATATACCAGGCTTCTAGTGGATCAAAAAATTCAAACTGTAAGTGAACTGTAAATCTTACCTAAAATGAAGTGATTCAGAAAAGTTGAAAATAAAAGAATAGGCAAAGGTATATTAGGGTATACCTATTACCAATGTTTGAAAAAGTTGAATTCAAGATGAAATGTGAACTAGGATATTAAAGGACATAATCCCTATGAGGATATAGATCATCTTGAGTTTTAGATAGCAAGTAACAAAGCACTAGAAAGATCTTTCTAAAACAGTGAGGGATGTAATAGTGAGGGATGTAAAATATATTTGAATATATGTGGAGGATATGCTTTATATATGGATAAGAAGCCTCGGTATTTTAAGATATTTTATACCTAAATAAAACTGTATGTTCAAGGTTATTTCAGTTAGAATTCTGCCGTATGTGGGTTTTTTTAAAATTTGTTTTTGTCTTTTAATTTAGATGAAGATAGAAAGTGATATGGAAATAAAAGTGAAGAAACAAAGTCTTCCAAATTCTAAGAAAAAAAGAGTAATGAGAAAGGATTTGGCCAACTAGATAGCAAAATATTCTTAAAGCTAAAATAATTTTAAAATAATGGGAAAAAATTCAAAGAAAAATGTACAAATCCACTGAACAGAATAAACAATACAGAAATAGAGACAAATATATGTGGAAAATTAGTTATAGTGATGGTGGAATTTTAATAAATGAGAAAAAATGATTATATAATAAATGTGAGAAAACTGGATAGCCATAGAAAAAAATCCGTCACTCATATTTAAATAAGTTTAAAATAGATAAGAAATATAAACATTAAAATGAAACAAAATCGCACACCAAAAGTGGATAAATATCTTTAAAATATTTACAGGAGAATAAATTTCATGAATTTGGATAGTGGAAGATCAGATTTTTAAAAATTTTTTAAGTTTAATCTTATTTATGTAGAAACAGACCTCATTTATATAAAATCTATATCTGAAATCAACTTTATTGAGTTTGAATTTGTATACAATAAAATATAGATCATTTTAAGTGTAATCAGTTTTGACCTAAATACACACCCATGTTACCATCATTATCATCAAGACATATAACACTTCCATCACCACAAAATGTCCCCATTATACCCTTTCCCAATCAATCTCCATTCTCTGTCTCCAGCCCCAAGCAAATCCAGATGTACTTCCCATCATTATAGATTGGGTTTATTTGTATTGGAGTGTTGTACAAATTGAATCATACAATATGCACTATTTTGAGTCTGGCTTCTTTCATCCAAGATAAGTGTTTTGAAGTTCATTCATGTTGCTGCATGTTTCAATAATTTATTTTTTTAATAGCTGAATAATATCTCATTGAACGCATACTATGTTTGCATGTTTTGTTTGTTAACCTGCTGATGAACATTCAACTTCCAGTTTTTGGCTATTGTGAATAAAATTTCTATTAATATTTGTATGGACCCATAGTAGTCTGAGTAATAGCCTCCAAAATTATCCCAATTCCTGGACTATATAAATGTTACCTTATTTGGGAAAAGGGCATTTACAGATACAATTAAGTTAAGGCCTTTGAAAAGGGGAGATGATTCAGGTTTATTTTGGTGGATTCTAAGTGTCATTGCCTGTGCCCTTATACAGAGGCGGAGGGCGACAATAGATCACATTGCAGTGAATGTAGGAGTGCATGTATGTTTTCAAATGAGTGTTTTGGATTTCTTCAGATACCCTGAAGTAGAATTGTCAAGTCATATGGTAGTTCTAGTTTCATTATGTAGTACCTATATGCAATAGAACATTACTCAACTATAAAAAAAGAATGAAATCTTGCCATTTGCAACATCACGGATGGGACTAGAGGGTATTATGCTAATCAAACTATGTCAGGCAGAGAAAGACAAATACCATATGACCTCACTTATGTGTAGAATTTAAAAAACAAAATAAACAAGTAAATAAAATAGAAACAAACTCATAAGTACAGAGAACAAATTGATGGTCATCCATATGTGGGGGGTTGGAAGAATGGGTCAAAAAGCGAAAAGGATTAAGAAGTACAAATTGCCAGTTGTAAAAATAGTCATGAGAATGTAAAGTAAAGCATAGGGAATATAATCAATAATATTTTAATAACTATATATGGTGTCAGTTGCATATTAAACTTACCAGGAGATCACTTCATAAGGTACAGACATGTCTGATTACTGTGTCGTACATGTGAAACAAAATATAATGTATGTCGACTATAACTGAGAAATAAATTTAACAAAAAAAAAAAAAAGAGAGAGGGGGGCGGGGGAGAGGGAGATTTGACATACACAGGGAAGAGAAGGGAATGTGAAGACAGAGCAGAGAAAGATTGGAAGATGCTGGCTTTAAAGACCAGAGTAATGCTGCCACAAGCCAAGAAATGTCAGCAGCCACCAGAGCATGGGAAAAGCAAGGAAAGGAAGGAGTGGATTCTTCCCTAGAACTTCTGGAGGAAAGGCAGCTCTGATGACACTTGTTTTTTTTTTTTTTTTTTTTTTGGCCTGGTGATAAGATTTTCAACTTTTGGCCCCTTGATCTGTGAGAGTATGCATTTCTGTTGAAATGTGGAAACAAGCCACAGTGTTTGTGGTAATTTTTTACAGCAACCATGAGAAATTAATATAAGACCTCTGTTTTGATTTCTCTTTGGTAAATACCTAAGAATAGCATTACTGGCTTTTATAGTAAATCTATGTTTAACTCTATGAGAAACTCCTAAATTCTTTTCCAAAATGGCTGTACTGTTTTAAATTTCCACTGGCAATTGGAGAATTCAACTTATTCCATGTTCCCAGCAATATTTGTTATTTTAGGTTTTTAAAAAAATCTCAGTCATTCTGTTACATTTATTGTATTATTCCATTTTAGTTTTAATTTTTATGGTTACTAAGGATTCTGAGTAACTTTTATTGTGCATATTGGTCATTTGTGTAGCTTTTTTTTTTTTTTGAAATATCTTCTCAAATTTGTGCCATTAAAAAAATCTTATCATGTTTCCTTCTTATAGAAACAGTTCTTTATGTAATCCAGTTTGACAGTTCTTTATGTAACTCAGATAAAAGTCCTTTATCAGATATATGTGTTGGAAATGTTTTCTCTCAATATTGGCTTGCTTTTTCATTTTGTTAATGTGCATGAAAAAGAACACAAGTTCTTTATTTTGATGAAACCTACTTAACCAGTTTTTGATGTTTTCTATTTATTCATCCAAAGCCAGAAAGATTTTTGAACTAGTTTGTCCCTGTTGTATAAAAACTACATAGCCAGTTGCAACCACCTCAGCCCCCTGAGCTTCCTTGCTCTGGATGAGTCCTCAAAAGATAAATTTTATGTGATTGTAGTGCTTACCTCATTCTCTTTCCTTCTTTCTATAATCAAACTCATGTGCCGACTGCTGCCACATTTGTTCAGTTTTATAGTTAGTTTGTGGTCAGAGGGTAAATTTTATCTTTTTTTATCTATTGTGTCTGGAGGTGGAAGTCTCTATAAAGCTATTTTTTATAAAAAATTTTTAAAAATGGTAAAACATGACCTCGGGGCAGGGGGAATGCTATTAAACAACATTAAGACACGAATTATGAACTGTGAGTAATGTTTGCTGTACACATGTCGGTAAGTTAGCTTGAAAACAAATTAAATATTTTACTAATTAATATGAAAGATTAATATTTTAATGGAAAATGTACAAAGGATCAGCTAATTTACACAATAAAATGATAAAAATGGCCAGTATATCTTTGAAAATATACTTTTCTGAAGTGCACTTTGGCCAAATAAATGTAAAACGTGAACATTCTTTGAGGATTATAAGTATTTACTCTGGGAAGTAATTCTAGCTGTTCTAAAGACTCATATTTAAACTCACTTCCTCAGATACCTGATGATTATTAAACCCACTGATAGGATACAAAATAGCCTTCTGTCCCCAAACCCAAACCCATACCCAAATCCAAACCCAAACAACCCAAACTTAAACCCAAACCCATTTACAGCTTCAGTAGACTGAGAATGTACTCTTGACCTAGAAGTTGTTCCATCATTTCTTGACTGATGAGATGAGCTAGGATTTAAACTTACAGTTAGAAGGAGCTAAGTGCAAATTTGAGGTGTTCACTGTACTCCAAGCAAAATCAACAAAATCTCTAAATTCTGATGTTGGTCATATTCTGCAAATGCTCATATAGGAAAGTCTCGTGACCTACAACAAAGCAGGCATCGAACAGGGATTATAAATTGTAAAACCAGAGCTGAAACTTCATTAAAAATGAGGTGAATAGAATAAATTTGGCCAGGGTAAATAAACAAATTGGAAGGAGAGAAAGGTAAGCAGAATAACAGGAGAAAAAAAAAAGATTATTGAGTGAGTGAGAAGACAGACAGAATCTTGGTTGTTTTCCCCACAGCTGTCTAGATCTCTAGTTTCTAGCCCTTTCTGACTTATTTTTATACTCCTGAATTTCACTTGTAGGGGACACGTATTTGACTTGCTTACTTAACATTCTACTTTTCTTAGGAGAACAATTCTTCCATTTACTACAGTCTTATAGTGACTCTCAGTCAAAGTTTTCCCACTTGCCCCTGTCGCCTCCATTCTGCTTATCAAAATAGAGAAAATTTCCCCTTTCCTATCTACTCATGCTTTTCATTTCATCCCTTTTTCCCTTCTTAATGATTTTACTGCTTCAAATACCTTCATTCTCTCTGGTATTATCAATACTTCTATCTCACAGTGGGATCCCTTGGAAACAGACTGTGAAATAGTGATTTGTGTGCAGAAATTTCGTCGGAGGTGGGACGCTCTCAGGACAAATATCTGTGAATAAGTGAGGGGATAGGATTGGTTAGAAAAAGAGGCACTTCTAGTAAAGGCCTCAGCTAAGCCTGTAGAGAGAGTTAGGGTGGCCCTTCAGAGTTGTCCCTAATTGAGACAAAGGCCCAGACAGTGGTTAGGGTTAGTTTTAGGGTTGGGTGAACTCTGAATGAAGCAATATAAAAACAGCCCTGTGAATGGGTCATGTCAAATAGTGATATTACCTGGGCATGGGGCTTTTTGAGAAGCTCTAAAGTGACAAAGATGTTTCTCCTTGACCAAACTCTACTCTGCTCCCTTGAACTTGCCTTCCAACTAGGCCCTGACTTTTGAGCCTCCATGTTTGTCTCTACATTGTCCAATTTTGGCAGGGATCCTACTAAGCCTGTTTAGCGACACTCCTGCATTCTGGTTATCTGATCACTCTTGATATCTAATCAAGTTCCTTATGCTTCCCCATCTCCCCAGGTGGTGGCTGAGTGCCCTGGTCTGCCTTTGTTAAGAATCCTTCTATTCCAATTTAGTCAGACTTCCCTTCATCCCAGATGTTTCCTTTAACTAAATTTTCATCCGCTGACCCTCACTCTACTCCTTGGCTATAAATTCCCACTTTTCCTTATTATATTTGAAATCTAGCCCATTTTTATACTGAGGTCTCTTTTCCGCTATTGCAGTAAAACACATTTTGACTTCTCCAGTGACTATCAGGATGCTGGTTTCACAAATACTGTGCTTGCAAGGCTGATGATTTTCAAAGCTACCGTGGAGCTGGAAATAGGCAGGTTAAAATGCCACATAGACCACTATTCTTACCAAGCAAGATTCAGTTGCTTTTCTTGAGTAAATGCTTCTTGAGTTGTTGCAAGTCTTTGGTTAATTTCCAGAGTACTGAAGATGTTATCACTTTTGGCCAGTGTTATTATTTTTATCAAGGAGAAAATTTCCCAAGTTCCTTTTCCATCACTCCAGAAGTACTTCTGTTTGTTGATATCTTGGTAGTGATAGACAATCTTGCTGTAAAAATCTACTGGCATAAAGCGCATACTTTCTAACAATTAAAATTAGAGCCTATCGTTCCTTCACCAGAATGCCAGAGTGATTTCGCTTTTCCTTTGATGTGAAATGACAGGCAGGAGTTGAGACCATCCTTAGGAAGGAGTTAACTGATTTTAATGGCACATCCTTCCTCAGCCATGCATCTCTTGTAAGAACAGAATGAAGAGTCCTTACTGATGGCTGAAAGACTGGCTCAGTTTAGAAATCTGAATTACACAGTCCAAGGCTTTCAGTCCAACTGTCCAGAGTAAATCTCTCATGTCATTAAATCTATTTCTACTGGACAAGTGTAGAATTTATTGCTCAAAATCTTTCCAAAAATGTCTTAGAGTAGAGAGACGCTTGTGTGTGATAAACATCAAGCTCAAATACGTTGCTTGACATAATTTTGACCTTGTCCAGAAACTTCCATTCACCTGACCAGAGAGGAACTCAGACATAAGTGGTATCATATCTGGGTAGAAATGGGCGGTGGAACCCATCTGTAGTGGCTTAGTTGTCCTCTGCCTTACTCCTAAGGACATTCTTTTCCACAGTTTAGTATTCACTGAAGTTCTCATCATCACAGAGGACACTTTAGTAACATTTCCCACATGTTTTGACATTTTTTTGAAAAAAGAAACATGTTTCGTTCTATTAGGTTAATTCTACCCCAAGGTATTTGCATAAGCGGTGTGGTTCTGGCCTTTGACGTTATCTTCCCGAATGATCTTTGATGACTCAGTGAGGCACACTGTAGACACAGGGTCTCATTGAATCTTGTGCTATCTTTACCAAATCAAATCTGCAAAGTTCACTTGCAATTTAATATATTGTTTTTGAGTCATGTTGACATTTTGACTTCATAAGTGTAAACTGAAAACTGAATTTACCGGAAATTTGTTTTTACAACATTTTCCAGATCTCTGATCTGTGGATGCTTTATAAAATTATGCAGTTGCTTATGAGGTAATGCTGCTGAGAATTTTTAAAAAAGAAATTTATCTCTAATATTTCTAAAGCATATATGAAAATAAGACTATGTTCAATGGAAGCAGGAAATTATACAACGCAGTTTTTTTTAAAGGCAGGCAGAGAAAATAATAATCAAATGCTAAAAGAGCGACAATGTTTAGCGTTGGTGAAAGGACTGGGAAGAAGCTTTACTTTATTTCAAATTATAAACACTGCAAGTAAGTTTTTGGTATAGTAAGCATATATTTAAAAATCAATGCATATTATTTTACATTAAAAGAATCTTTGGGTATTTCATAATAAATGACGTTTTATTTTATAGCAACATTGAAAATTGAAATTTACCTAGAGGACAGTTTTTATTAATGACTTAAATAGACTGCAGTTAACTCTTGCTACTGAATAAGGACCACAATATGATCAATTCCATCATTTCATTTTTACTAACCATTTAGCTATATCCATGCATGTTGGCATTTAAAGGTAAACAAAATGGTTAAATAGAGGTGAAGAGGAACTTTGAGTACACTTACCTCATACATTTTTAAGGTTACAAAGTTTTGGCAGCTACAAAGGGTATTTTGGGGGGCGGGGATAGGGTAATGGAAATTTGAGGATAGAAAACTGGGTATTAAGTGATTTTAGGAGAGTATCATGAATTTTGTTAGGTATGAAAAAATGTTATTGCGATTACGTAGAAACAGGTGTTTACTTTTCAGAGACACATACTAACACATACTGAGGTGAGATACTGTCATTTCTGAGGGAAATGTAAGGGCAGCCAGCGCAGCAAAATTGCTTCTGAGTGGAGCCGAAGCTGGCGGGTTCTGAGTTCAAGCTGAACCAGCCGCCGAGGACGGCATCTCCTTAGCCACAACACCGCTTTTTTCCGGTCCCCTCCTGGGACATGTCTGCGCATCTCCACCATGTGGGCGACCCCATGTGGCTCAAAGACCAGCACACCGGCTCTGTCCTGGACAGTGGGTTCTGGCATTGGGGGTTAGACCGCCAATTGCAAATGCATGATTTGAACATCTTGTTGGAACCCGTGATGCCCCGTCGGATGTGTTGAACATCGTCCAGATATGAATGCAGGGGTTACTGGGAGTTGGGAATAGACAGTTAAATTGTGGGATTCCAGAACTCCTCAAGACTCTGGGACCTTCTCTCAGCCTGCAAAACTAGAGGAGATGCTGTCTAGCAAGCCGAAGTTTCAATGGAGGACTTAGGGGTCATAAGCTTGTAGCAGCAGCACTGAGAGTCCAGCCTAGAGTCTCGGACTGGCTGTGTCTGAGCATTTCCAAACAAGCAATGTTATGTATTAAACTTGGCTGAAGGCTGAGTGGCATTTGAGTATTTGGACCTAAGCCCAGAGGTACCAAAGAAGAAGCATGCCTTCCAGAGTCAAAGACTAAAAGAAAATAATTTCAAGTATATTTACCTAGTCAATGCCATTTTCTTTCACATCATCCACAATACATTTGCCACAGGTGGTTCTGATGGGTTTGCAAATATCTGGGATTCATTTAACAAAAAGGCACTATGCCAGTTTCATCTGTGCCCACAGCATCACATCACTTACGTGGTGTAGTAATGAAACTACCTTGCAATACCATCGTCGTATGCGTGTAAAATGGGTGACACAAAACAAGCTGAAGGTGGTGTATTGTTAATCTCCCAGTGACAGATGCAGAAACAGAACTTAAGTCCATCTGATCGTCTCGTGAAAGTGGTTTCTCTGTGGAAAGCTTTGTTTTGTTTCTTACAAATACATGCTTATCCCTTAAAGCAGGAGTTATAGTCCTCGTGAACACAGTATTGTGTGTGGATTTCTCTGTTTTCTGTCTTAGAAGAAACTTATCTGTGTGCTCTTTCACACAGATAAGACTTTGTGGAGGGTGAGGAGTCTTTGTGTCTTTTGTGCCTGTGATTTACTCTAAAATACTTTAACAGAAGAAAACTAAAGGAAGCAAATATGGCACAATGTTAACCTTTTCATGGGTTTATGAGTGTTCATGATACTATTTTTCTACTCTTTTATATATTTGAAAGTTTCAATAATAAAACAGTTTTGAATATTTCGTAGCTAAAAATAAAAATGTTTCAGCAATTGAGATTTTGCAACACATGGCTCAACAAAATAATTTTATTACTTGTATCAGTTTTATTTAAAAAATTTTAAAGTCTTATACAACTTTAAAATAGAAATTAGAGTTAAATATTTAATCAGTTGTTTGCTTTGAAAGAAATCAAATGTAAAGAAATATAACAATTAAAAATCTTTTTTTTTTTTGTATTCCTTTATTTTATCTTTTCCTTCTTCTTTGCTTCCTTAGGCAGTATTTATAAAAGGGCTTCTAAACAAGATAACATAAATAAGAAGTAGATGATAAGGTTACAGCCAAGAGGAAGTAAAGTAGAGCCAGTAATGAGATTAAAGCTTAAAAAACAGTCTGACATCCTAAACACTTACCAGCAAAGGGCCAGGGATTTGTCTCTTAGTTTTCTAACTGTAAATCTAAAGAAAAGAATATGAACAGATAGATCATTCAGAGTGCTTGTAAAATAAAGGCAAACTATTTATCCAGGAGAAGCACAGTCATTTATGATTTGAAGTTTATCCTGAACAGGATCCTACGTAACGTAATAAACACAGCTTTATACAATACACTTAGGATAATTACAGCAAGGAGTTTTATGAGAGTGTATCTTAATTTAGACAATTGTCATTTAAAAAAATAGTGAAAATAAACCTATTGGGGCAAATGTCACAGTGTCATCGAGGTGAGCAGCACCTCAGAGCATTTGGGAGACTTTTGGAGTATCTCGAACAAACCTTCTTAACCAGTTTCAAGACTCCAAATAGAGGTGATAGCTACACTTTGAAAGAAGGTTCTAGGAATCCTTTAAATAATGTGCATTCGTGGACGTGTATGAGCTTGGATGCATTTTTCCAAGGACAGAGTTTGTAACTTGTATCAGAAGAACCTTTGCTTCGAATAGATTGAGAACCACCAATTTATAGAAATAAAGAGGCTGCACGTTCATTATATACAGCTTTTGCTTCATGAGCTTTTCAAAATGAGTTTTGAAATTGTGCTCTCTGCCTACTTCTCAAAATAAAAAAGTCTGTTTGTCCACGAAAGAAAAACACACATTCCACGAGTCGGCTCCCCAGGGCCGTCTTGGCCTTCTCTAATAAAAGTTGAGGCGCTGATTTAGGATCGATTGGTAGAGAAACCTACTTCATATATGCTTGGAGGTAAGCCCAAGGGGTAGTCCTGAGAAAGGTAAAGATTTTTATAGAAAACAATTTTGGGTATATTCTAAATGAAATTTTAAAAGTTTTTGTAGTGCGTTAGTAAGTTTAACATGAATATTTTAAAAGGCAGGTGTAACCAAAAGCTTATCGTCAACATTACAAAAGAAAAGTTGAATAGATCACCCATAGACTCTCTGGCTTTGAGCAATACAATTTTCTGGAACAATATATTAAGATAAATTGCTTGCAAAATGTGGTCTCTGTAACTGAACGAACTATCTTGCTGAATGGGGTTTTTCACGATAAATAAATTAAAAATTTTTCTTTCCAGCAATAGTCAGGCAAGAAGTTTCTTAAGGTCTTGGCTAGGTAATAAGCATAAAAATATATTATGCATCTTGTGTGTATGTGTGTATATCTGTTTAAATTAAGATTTCACATATGAATTTTAAGGAAACGGTCTTAAGACATAAATTACATATATGAAATCTTAATTTATACATGCATACATATGTACATGTATGTAATAGGGGAGCTGGGATTTAAACCAAGACAATGCAGCTCTAAAGCATATGCTCGGGCCAAAAAGCTAGGCTTTCTCCATGTGTGATAATATAATCACAGTATTTGCTTGTAAAAGAATATTGCCTTTGTCTGTGCCTAGTAAAGGAATAATGCATCTATTTTACTCAAAATACTATTTGATCATTAAAGAGCAAGCTTATATGAAAGAAAGAATATCTATCCCTATTATTTTTCTCCTGGAAATAATTATTGCTCTATTAAGAACATTTGTATAGTGAACAATTTATTTAAGGTTTCATAATTGAGAGAAGTCTATAGCAGCTAAAAAAATATCTGGATGTTTCCTTTCAGTCAGCTACTAAGTGTAGGAAGTATTGTTTTATCTGTACATAATTAAGAGAGTCCACTTAAATGGTTTGTTCTTTATTCTTTCAAATTTCTCCAGCTTTATGACTGTTTATACCAGAATTGACACAGCAATTCTACTCTAGGAATTTATCTCAATGATATTATTTAAGGAAAGCAAAAAAGCTGTATTCATGAAGATAATCAAAATATCTTTATTTGTAATAGGCTATAAAGCATTAGGGAGAAAAAACCTACAGCCTTATATTAAGGAAGATAAAGACAGCTATATCAATAAATTGAATATTATAAAAATATTACAACTAATTATGACTTCTGTAAAATCATGGTAAATGTCTAGCTAAGTTCAAGAGAGCGTAGCAACAACTAATTTATAAGCATACATTTAAAATCTATTATAATTTCAACAATGAAAAATATATACTTGTAAAAGAAAATGTGAAAAAATCAAAATAGTCATATTGTAATGGAATTATAAACATTTTGTCATTCTTTCCTTAATTTTGTGATTTTTGTCTTTTCAGTGAACTTTTGAAAATTTCTTCACAAGTTCTTGGGTTTCTATTGGAGGATTTTAAGATTTCATTAGTTATTAATGGACTTCCTATGTTTCAAATACTGGCTTTTCTATTCATTAGTTGTATGATACTGTGCCAATTCATTAACTTTTTCATACCACAATTTTTTACCTGCTGATGATAGAGAAATAATGCATTATAGGGTTGTTTAGATTAAATGAGATAATGCAAATTAATCTTTCATGCAATGTTTCCTACCACATAGTATGTGCTTTAAAAAATGAACAAAATAAACTTAAATGGATAAGTAAACTCTGCTATCATTTAGTTGAATGTTCAGAATTTCAGACTAATATGTGCACTATTACCATTTTAATGATGAGTGAAAAAAATATGATTAATATGTCAGAACAAAATTTAGTTCATTTTAAACCCAATCTTGGTAAAATAATAATAATAATAATAATAATAATGCATCATAGAATACCAAATATCAAACATGACTTCATTTAAAAAAATATTTTAGGGGGAAAAGTTATTTCAATTAAAAGCAACTTAAACTCAATAAAAATTTAAAAAATTGGAAAAAAGAAGAGAAAGAAAAGAAAACATTATCAGCGGCTTCCTCCAACATTCTGGGATATTTACATTCAGACTTTTTGTTTCATACACATAGGATACTTTTCCAAAAGTAATAAAATTATATTTGCAATTTTATATTTCTCTTTCTACTTAACATTATAGTTTTCTTTGTTGCTAGAAAGTTTCTTTAAACAGAAATAGTAATGGCAACATATAACACCAATTGGATAGTATAATTTATTAAAATAGCCTACAATAGCATACCTTATTTTACGCTATTACAAATAAGGTTGTGCTAAACATTTTTGTGCATAAATCTTCTTTGTGCCTCTGTAGCTATAAGGGGGCCCCTGATCCCTTGGGGGATCCAGGTTTTGTAGATGAAGTGCTTTATAAATCCTCGGGTAGTAGAACTGCCTGAGGCCCAATCGTCAGTAAAGGCAAAGTCAGGTGTGGCATGTGTACCAATTTTAGTCAGGATAAATGTTTACCCCTCTTGTAGTCTTATTTTATATTTTTTCCATTTAAATTTCTATTTTTGTTTGTTTTCTCCTGTTCTTACTTTACTTCCATTTAGTCTTTTTATTTTCTTGTTTATTGTTTTCTTCTATTCTTCCCCAATCTTTGACAATTTAATTAACTTTTTAAAATTAACAAGCAATCATACTAGAAATAAAAAATTCCTTACATAGTATTTCTCAGTGGTCTGGAACATTTAAAAAATTTTAAATAATGATCCATTTATACCTTATCCAAAATGTAGACTAAAAAGATGAAAAGACTGCTTTTTGGTTGATAATTTTCACTCATTTGTATTGAGTAGAATTTATTTCTTGTAATATTTTGTCAGAGTTACTGTCCAATGGTAACAACTTGAAATTTTGTTTTCATTAGCTAATCATAATTCTTTATAACAAATGTCTCATGGGTTGTCTTCAATTTTACTTCTTTTATTAACTCCTAGAAACTCTATTCTTGAAGTCACATGGAGTCCAGTCACTCAGTGATCATACAAGAGGTCATAACGGACAAATGCTTCTTCTGGGAACTGGACCCTTTGCATTAACCAGATTGGGCCAGCAAACTTACTCTGTCTAGGAGGCCTCCAGCTTGCTCCACCCTGCCAGGCTTGCCAACCAGGGTGGAGCCAGCTGCCTTCAGTGGAGCCAGTCAAGACAGTGGATAGGTCACACACAAATCCCCGCCTCTCCATCTCCCCAGAGACCCTTAGAAGCTTAGACCACATCCAGAGATAAGAGGAGAACCAGACAATAGAAGGGCCTAATCCCTTAATGTGACTAAATATCAATCCAATATGTCTTTTTTTTTTGTTTAACCCAGAATTGGTGAGTTTAGACTATTTGTCATCAGCAGAAATAGGGATTCCTAGAGCTAACTGAAATTTTATAGAAATAAAGTTACATTTCTATATTTTTTCCCACCCGAGTTTGGGACTATGTGCTTAAAATAGCTGTTAAAAATGCCCAGGTTTTTCCAAATTAAAATAGAAACTCTTTTCTCATTTCTCTTGAGCTCTTGTTATAAGTCGCTGCTTCATGATAAAACTAAGCTCTGGAAAGGCTTTTTCTTTTCAATTTCCCCACTTCCTCCTCTCCCATGGGCTATCAAAGTCCAATTCCCGTCCCTAACATCCCACTGGAATGACTCTTGTCCAAGATACATAACATTTGTCAAATGCTGGGGCAACTTTTCATGCCCAAGACCTGACTGGAAAATTTCCTCTCCTTTGATTTACCCGTTTGCTTTCTCATACCCACTCTATGGTTCTATTTCTGTGCTATTACTTTTCTTAATCTCATTTAACTACGTTTCCTCTGTCCATTCCTGAAATACTGATATTCCCTTCGAAAGTCTGTCCTGGGCCTTTTCTCCTGCTACACCCTCCCTTCCAAAACCAGCGCATCTACTCATCTTACTTTAACTATAATATCTATGTTCATAATTCTCAAATCAATATTCTGGCCCAGGTTATTATCCCGGACTTATGCCCACAAATTAACTGCCTTTTAAATATCTACATTGGGATGGCTCATACATAACTCAAATTCAACCTCTCCAAAACATCATGTCCTTAAATTCTGCTCCTCTTCCTGGATGTCTCACTGCTCATTTGGGCAAATGGCATCAACCAACTCAAAATATATTTTGTGCTTTGATATTGTCAGTCACCCTTCTTGTTAACAGAAACTAACTCACCGAACTCTAAGTGACTAAACACTAATCCCTAGAGGCTCTCAACATTTCTTATATATTCCACTGTATATCCCTACTTACTTTATGATTATTTTTTGTAATGTATATTTTGACCTTCATCTCTCACCAAATTCTTTCATTGTTAAACAAACAAACAAATAAACAAACATACTTTTATCTTTCCTCAGATCAAGATCTTTACCTTCTATTTTCCATAGAAGCCATAGATGTAATTTGCTCAACTTTCTACCAATAAATTCTTGCATCTCCCTGAATCTGTATCAATTTTTTCCTCCTTTTCCCCAGGTACCATGAGGGAAATAGGCCTTAATGACTTCCCAGAAACCTTGAGTTATTGATTAATCCATTCCCTGTTTTGTATCTTCAACATCTTTCTTTCTACTGATTTCTTTCTATCATCTCTAAAATATGTGTTAGCCCCTTTCATCATGAATATTCTTAACTTTTCGATTTCCTTTCTGTCATCTTCCTCCCTCTTCACAGCTAGAATTTTCAATAGAGCCTCTGGCTTTTTTCACTTTTCTTCAACACCAACACATTTGAATCTGGATTGTTCTATCCATATCACAACTATATAGCTGTTCCTGAGGGACTCTAGGTCAAAAACTTTTATCTAAAGTTTTCAATTTGAACTCTGAGAAGGATTAAATATTATTGATCACCTTGAAAAAGTAGATTCCTTTTACTTTTAAAACCTATATTCTTTGGGTTTTATCCTACATCATCAATAGTCTTGTTTTTATTTGATCTTCTACATATATTGATAGATCCCCAGGTGCCTAAGGTTCTATTCAGATCTCTCTTCTTGTCTATCTCTGTACTTTCTCCTTAAGCAATATAAAGTTTCCTTGACCTCACTCACATTGATGAATCTGATGGATCTTCTACTCATACCTTTCTTTTGAACTCCTAACCCATAATTCTTACCATCTTCTCCTCATTTATACCAGGTGACTTATAGCTTTTTATATTCAACCTGTCCAAGACTTAATTTATAATCTTCATTCTCCCCACTTAATCTCACCAAGAAGCAATCAGTTTTCTCTCTTCTATTCCCTACTCTATCTAGTAAAGGCTACCACCTCCCAGACAGTTTAAGCTAGAAACCTGAGAAATTGCCCAGATTTCTCTTCCACAGATGCTCACTACCACCAGATACTGTTGTCTTTAAATTTTCTTCTATTGTTTTATAAAATTGTCAAATGAAGTATTCAAATCCTACAACCATTAGCTGTAAAAGCTGATAATGTAGTTCGACTGAAACAGAGCAATTTGAGTTTAGGCACCTGAGTCATGGCTTTGAGAAATATGTAAGTGTATGACTGACGTCTTAGGTATAAGCTTCGGAGGACTGGTGGGTTGTTTTTGCCAGGGTGCTCTGGACACTCAGCGTCTGGTCTGTTCAACCACTGAATGCCCAGTCACCCTCAGATCAGTTACCTGCCCAGCCCCTTCATGCCTTGCCACCTGACAAAGAGTAGGAAATCTACCCAGCTGGTTGTTTAAAACGGAGTGAAGCATGGCCGACTCTCCAGCACACACACAGGCCTAGGCAGCTTCTGTTGTGCCTTGTGAAAAACGTTCTGTCCCAGACAAAGGACCCAGCTTTCTGAGGAACAGTGGGGATTAAGAGCATACCCACCCCCTCAGCTCTGTCCAGTCGCCATCCCTATCTCCTCACCCCACTCTGAACTCAGCCTGGGACTTAATCCCCCATTGGTTAAAGCATCCACCCTTTTACTCCTGTTGTGCATTGAGAGGCAGCATTAAGTTTGTGTGTGTCCTCCTCACATTCTGTGAATCGAAGAGTGTGTGAAAGATCTCATTCAGAGAGAGAAAGTCTGCTCCAGTGTCCATTTGCCATTTTAACTGGGATGTTCTTTCTAGGTTCTCACCTTCATAAAATTTTTTAAGCCAAGCTTCACCTATTCAATCATTCTCAACATTGATATACCTTCTTCAGAAATAACTGCTCCAGCTCTCATAATACTGTGTGGTACTTCTCAGGTCGACCTACCTTATAATCACTTATTCAATGGCTGTATTTTCTATTGGTTTTTACTCTACTTGAGAGCTGAGACAATGTTAAGCTTTTCAACTTTGTGTCCCTAAATAAAATAAAAAATGAAATGAGAGAATTATTTTTTCTTCAAGGTAAAGCAACAGGTTATACTTTTCTATTGAATTTGTCTATGAAATAAATGTGCTTTTCATTTTATTTATTCACTTGCCCTTCAGAAAAAGATGTTTTAGAATGTAAACTGTTAATGAGACAAAGATTAAAATTTCAAACATAATCTTTTAAAAATCATATTAAATTTATTGAGGTGACATTGGCTAATAAAATTATATGGGTTTCAACTGTACAATTTTATAATACATCATCTGTATGTGGGTTGTGTGTTCACAACCCACAGTCAAATTTCCTTCCATCACCATATATTGACCCTCATTTCCCTTTTCTGCCTGCCCCCCACCTTTTCCCTCTGGTAACCACCATACTATTGTCTGTGTCTATGAATTTTTGTTTATTTGTTTGTCTCTGTTCTTTTGTTGCTTTTAGTATTCTGATCAATCTGGCCTCTTTGAATGCCTCAAAGATGGAGTTCATGAAAATTTTAACAAAGCTAGAATACAGGAAAAGTGCTTCAGAGTTGTTGTCCAGGAAATGCAATCTGCTGAGTAACTAACTTCAAGATTTACACTAAGAAAAACAATAATAGGTGTTAAAAACATTGTGGTTGATACAGAGCAGATGCTGACAAGCTTTTCTGGGAAAGGGTCTGATAGTAAATGTTTGAGGCTTGTGGGCCATACGGTCCCTGTCACAGTGACACTACTCTGACATTGTAACACAATAGCAGCCACAGACAATATTTGAACAAATGGGCCTGGCTGTGTTTAAAGAGAACTTAATTTATAGGCACTAGAATTTGAATTTAATATAATTTTCATATGTCACAAAATATGATTTTTCTGTTCCTTTTTTTTTCAACCATTTAAAATGTAAAGACCATTTTTATCAT
>CM053502.1:166115245-166132812 GCA_028627145.1 Eidolon dupreanum
GAGTCGAGCCTTACGTGGCCCAAGCCAGCAGTCTGCAGACCTCTGATCTGGACCTAACCCCTCAGTGACCCTGGCAGAGAGTGGATAGGTCTCAGGCTGAGTGAGAGTTCGGGTGAGCTAGGCCGACAACACTGTCACCCAGAGACCTGAGAGCACCTCTGTGGCATTTCATCTGTGATAGAGACAGGACCCTCCACTGGCTCCTTGCACTGAGGAAAAAAGGGTGAATCTGAATTTCTGTCTGTTCCCTGAGCTTGAAAATCCCTTCCATCTGATATCCCTATATTCAGTATGTTTTTGTTTGGAATGCCAGTTGAGAAAGGGAGAGAGGAAATGCCAATATTGTTATGCGCTTTTGTTTTCCTTATTTGACCTGTTAGCATCAACAATGGTGATGCCAACAGTTACAGAAAATCACGAGCTCTTAATGGAAAGAAAGCTAAATGAGGATCAGAAGACCTAGCTTTCAATCCTATATTACTAATTAACCGTGGCATGAATTGCAAGTATTACTTAAACTCTCTGGGCATCAGTTTACTGATCTGTACAAGAAAGATCTTGGAGATTTGTTCTAACTACATAAACAGATGATGGTGCTTCTTATAAACATCACTTTACTGAGAAGGCTTGAGACAGAAAGCAAGCTTTGCTCAAGAAGTGGGAAAATTAGTGAAAGTCATGTAAATGAAGGGGAAAAGCAGATTAAGCAATAAATTCACATTCGTGTTTACTGAGTTTAATAGTAAAGTTTTCAGGATATATTCAACTACATAGTTTTTCTTATGTTTATTTTTCTCAAAGCACCGAAATTTACCTGATTAAAGGATCTCTGCTTTTTTTTCTTTTCCTTGAAAGAAACACATTTAAAAAAAAAAAAAAAGATTGTGAATTAAGACTTTGAACCTGCAGGTGGTGCTATGATTCCATTTTAAAATTTAGTTTTGCTTTCTAGTTAAAATTCATAGGACAAAACACAGTTCTTTAGTTTCTTTTTATCCAGAGGTAAAAAAGTAAATTATTTTTCTTTACTCTTTTGTTTTGCTATTATTATGAGAGAAACTATCTTTACCTTTGGAAAAAATTACTATAATTACTCTTTGTGAGTATTAAGTCATTCCTTATACCAAATAATAATCAACTTTTATGTCTGTTTCTTTTGGGTTTTTCTGCTTATCATTCAGCATCAGTTTTTCTGACTCTCAACCAACTTCCTTTGCTGTTACTGTTCTTAAGTAAAATGGCTTTACTGAGAATTGGGTGATGAAGAGCTAAGAGTAAAAAATTCCATTTCAACTGCTAATTTGTAATATTCAGGTTAAAAAAGATTTCCTGGAATTAAGCCACAGGAACTCTGGCTTAAGTCAGAGCTGTCAACTGGGAAACAAATTTCCAGATATTCTGAAATTTAATTCATTTAATTTTTCTTGTAACGGGATTAGAAAATATGACTAAGCCTAGCAGGATATTCTTTTACTGAATCAGTCTGACTTTGAATGAACCAAATGGACAGTAAAATCTTAAAGTAGAAGAAAGAAAGGGGATTTTGAGCCATTTTCTTTAGAGGAACTTACAAACAAAATGTAAAAGAATACACACCCTGAAAATTTGAAAAATAAAAGGAAAGATGGTATTTGACATTGTTATCCATAAAGTTGTTCATGTGGATGCATTTTTAGGTTAAACTCTAGTTGAATGTATGCTAAGCTATTTTTAGTTAAAAACCCACAAATAGAAATTAAGTAGTTATCAAAGCACAGTACTTTATAAATGCTTTCCAACTGGTTCCATCAAGTGATTGAGCTGGAAATGTTCCAGAACTGGTGTGTGTGGGTGTGTGTGTGGGTGTGTGTGTGTGTGTGTGTGTGTGTGTGTGTGTGTGTGTGTGTTTGGGAATGGAGAAAAAATAATTCTGCATAGTATAAGGACTTAAAAATGATAGATATCATTTTTTTAAAAGGAAGAAAAATGGAATCCTCTGAGGCAGACAGTCTGATCATTTAGTTTTTGAGTCATTTGAGATTATCTGTATAACACTGCATTGGAAAGGATGATATTCTATAGCAATACTATTACTGCTTTTTACAGGAGTGTACATGTTATACTAGCTTCATGCCTTTTTGAAACATTTATACTGAGATTAGTTTCACCATAGAGGAAATATAATAATAGAAAGGTGAAAAACTTCTTCTAGATACTTTTAAAATTAGGATATGTTTCAAGAAAGATTACATGATCAAAATTTACATGAATAGCATAACAAATTAAAAAGGCTTTAGGAGAGTTAATGCTTTGAAATAAAAGATAATTATACATTTGTAATCTCATGAAAGTAAGTGTTTGTTGCTTTGTCAATCTATTTCTGTATATAAAATTCTTATTTTCTGAAAGAACCCAAGTGGCCTTGGCTATAACACTAATTATTGTCTTATTTCATTACTGCTAATTAAGAATTAAAACATTTCATATTAAAGTTGGTAGCTGTTTTTGTTTAAAGAAAAGTAAATTTTCTCTAATCTATGTCTTGAAGTTAGTCACCATATAATTATATAAATTAGACAAATGACAATTAAATAAGAACTTGAAGCCCTATTCATCCTGAGGGAATATTGCTCTGACGTCTTTCAGAGAGCTTTGTGATTGCTCAGCCCTAAGTCCAAGCCCTATAAAATGATGGGCTTTGAAATGCTGGTCAGGGTAGAGTGAAAAGCAGCTGCTGGCAATAATAGCCACCGCTTAGCTAGGACCAAGTTCTGGTTCAGTTCGTAGGGCAGAGAACTGGTGGAGCCTTTCTTGGCCTCACAGGACTTCAGCACCTGAGACAGCTCCAATATTCTGCAGAACAAAAAGCTGCAGAGGGACATAGGAGTCAGAGTAAGTGACAATTTATCTTTCTTTTTTTTATCTCTCCTGCCTCTGGAACTTTCCTCTAGGTGTATTGAATTTTTCTCTTTTTAGAAAAGGATTTTACAGTTTTATTCCTTTCTAACAACAACAAACTAGTCACCTGGTAAGATTAGAAACGCCTCAACTTCTCACATGTGAATGGCTTTTCTGAAGTCTTTGCAAGATACTTTCCATGCTTGCTATTTTACTCAATACTGCTTTTTTTAAAATAATGCATTTAAGTAGAAGTTTTTTGCTTGTTTACAAATTTTTGACCCAAAGAGTTCCATAGGTATATTTGTTTTTGAAGTTTTCAACTTGTTTTTTAGTGCTGTTATTCCTATGCCATAGGTTGCTTAAGTGAACCTAGAAAGCATTTATTTTCCTCTTTACTTTAAGTTTAAACACCATGGTTTTTATAGACAGTAAGAGAAACAGAACTTGAACTCTTAAGTTTCTACCTAGAAACTATTTAGAAATAAAATGTGTAAGTGGATTAAATGTAAAAAAATATGAACATTGTTTTAAATTTATTTTTATTTCTGCGGAAAGAATTATTTTAATGGTAATGTGTGGTTCCATATATTTTTGGTATTAATTTTTCACTCTTAATTGAGTTTAGTTGTTCAAAGTCAGGTATAAAAAATAAGTTCTCTGTAATACTTATAATTAAAACAAGGAAAAATAAATGTATATGCAGAATCATTTTTAAACTGATAGATCTATACATTTATATATATATACACATAAATATACACACGTTATTAAATGTATGATATCCTAGTTTCATATTAATCAGGTGCAAAAACTTAAGGTAGAAGAAACAGTTTTTTGAAGCTATTTCCTTAGAAAAGATACTAAACTTGGAATCCACATTTTTATAGTAAGGATATGGACCCCAGGGTTATTTGTAGCAGTGTAATAGTATGACATTCAGTATATACTTGGGCCAACTATGTGCCTGTGAAAGCCCATAGGTAGCAGTTGAAAAGGATCCTAATTTTTATTCAAGCACATGTCACCAAGAGAAATCCTCTTGATTTAAAAAGTAATCATACTGCAGTTTAATTCTTTTTATAAAATGAAAATTACTTTATCCAAACTCTTCAAGAGCCTTCAGAAATTACTGCTAGACACTAAAAATTACCAGGATGGTGACATCTGTGGTTGGAAAAATCGAGTGTGACTTCCTCCCTTTCAAGGTGCAGAGATGGAAACCAGAAGGAAGCCCCAGCTGCTCATGAGCCTGATAGTTCTCAGCGTGCTCTTCTCACAGATGTCGGCCTGGCCTCTTTTTGAAGCACCTTCTCTGAGGTAAGTTCTCTTCCAATTCAAATAGTTGAACGTTCCATCTTCATCTCCAGGTGAATTTCCTTTCTGTCATTTTGGACAATCCAGTTCCTAAAAACTACGTATTATTTATTTAAATATTTAGTTGACGTGTGAAGCAAGTTTTTTCAACATTAAGTCAATATGATTATTCTGAGTTCTGCAGTTAGTTCTCAGGAATGACAGACAGTGTTAAGGACTGGTGTCACAGACAAGGTAGACTACATTTCCAAACAAGGCAGAAGGAGGATTTGGCTTTCTATTCATTCAAAACCAGTTTTAGATAACTAATGAGATTTTATTCAGTGTCATCTCAGTTTAGATCAGTTTCTGATGGAAAAAAAAAATAGATGCTTAGTTGTCTACATCATTTAGGTTCATTTTCAAGATCAATCAGTAAATAATCATATGAGTAGTTGGTTAGTAAAACATCATGTTAGACAGACCTATCTATCTAGACAGAATCAATTTGCCATTATTAAAAATTGTGGGGTAATTGATCTTCTGAGACACACCTTCCCAATGAGAGAATTTTAACCTACTTGGTTTTAATGGTAAATTTTTAGTTTTTAGTCCTCTATGGTGTATTTCATATTTAAAATTCATAAATTGTAATATAAAACTTACTTAAAACTTTATCTGAAATAAAATAAGTTTGTGTTAGAGAAGTAAATGAAACACTACACTGGTCTGATTTTTCCTTATGATTTTCAGGCACCATTGCATTTAAGGGTTAAATCATTATTTCTTTGCTTTTTTCCCAGTCCTGATTCCTTGCCCAAGGTAGACATATGCTCAATAGAGTGAATAATTTCATTTGCATCAATTATTAGGCTTCATACTCAAACAGGAGTGCCTGTTGCTGATGACTGACTACCACATCACCAAAAGATACACAAGATCCCAGGAGCCAACACATTCCCTGGAGAAATTACTCTAAAAGAGAAAATATGGACTCTTAATTTTAATAGTGTGCTGGTGTTCAAATGTGCATCCAGTCATAAGTATAGACATATTTCATGGATGAACATGACTATCCTTAGTCTTTCAGTGAAACACTATATAAGTCTTTACTAAAATATATTATTGTATCAGATTAGAAACCAAAAGGTCCATAAAATCCATTGAGTAACTATAGATGGAAAGATCCTTTGGACTTGATCCATGCAGAGATGTATGTTACAGTAAGATGAAACTTTGAATAAATTTTAGGAATTTAGGAAAAGAAAAAGTTAATCCTCAGCTTTTAAAAAATGTTTGAGCCAAATAAACATCAACAAATATATAAATTGTTCCCAGTTTTTATATTAAATATTAAATTTTTTCCAAAGTTTCTATTTTGTGGAAAATCTTTCTTCTTATGAAATTTAACTTTGTAAACTGAAGACATTACCAAGGAAGTGTATTTTGCTTAATGCTATGACAGGATTGAACTAAGTAGCTCATATGATTGGTATATACAACTTATAAAAGTCTTATGGCATCTATTATATGAGATAAACAAAAATTTTACTGTTTACACTCTCAAATCACATAAGCCATGATGTTATCCATATTTTTTTGAGTGGGTGATACTTCCCAAGATTCTGAGTGTTTTATTTCAAATGACTGTAAATTCATAAGCATTGTCTTCTGAGAAAAGAATGTGCTATACCTCTATTGTCTTTTTCCCTAATATGCTGAGTGACAGAATACCATTTGAAGGAGCCAATGAACTTGATCGAGCTTCATTAAAAGCAGACACCGACATCTTGCAAAATGCATTTGCTGAAAATGACAGGTGAGTTCATTTTTATTGAATTTTATTTTAGAAAATGTATTTTTATTTTTTTTAATTTTTATCTTTTATGCTTACAGCACCTGGTCTTCCTAGGTGGTCTCCCATCCAAGTACTAACCAGGCCAGACCCTGCTTAGCTTCCGAGATCAGACTGGATCAGGCTTGTTCAGGGTGGCATGGCCATAGATAGTATTTTTAAATTATAGATGTTTTATTCTTGTGTCTCCATAGAGCTACTCCTACAGCACTGTACTGCAGGTTTCCATGGGTCATGGTTTCTTCCAGCCTGACATACTCCAGCTCTTGCAGCTGCACATGATTCTCATGTACTGAGGCTGTGACAAGCCAGGATGAAAAAACCATTCACTTACATTCTGTTGCACAAAATGTCAAATCAGAAAATCGTACCAATACTAGTAAAACTTCAGCAGTTAGGATTCTATAATAGAGGAAGTACAAAGGCAAGAGTTTCATGTCTACATAAAAAAAAAAGATGTCTAATAATAAGTTATTCATTCACAGAGCCATTTATCATGAGCAGCATTCAAGTATAGACAGAGTAACTCAGTATTAAAGAGAAGTTATAAAATTGTCCTCAACTGAACAGAAAATTTGGCTGATAGACCCTAAGATCCTCTCCACTTTAGAATATTTTGTTTCTAGATATTTTGGCAGAGACATAGCAGAAGATATAATATGGGTTTAACTACAAATCATGTTTCCCTTGCAACTATCTTTATTCGGGGTAGAAGAAATAAAGCACAATAAATAAATAAATAAATAAATAAATAAATAAATAAATAAATAACTACTAATATAAATATATTTCTTCTACCCATATTTCTTAGACATAAATATTTTATAGATTCTACCAGAAAGCATTAAGATATTGCGATATACTTCCAAAAAAAGCTAATTAATTTTTCAAAGTTTTGGGCTGGAAAGCCAGTGATAAGAAAATATCTTTTATTAGGTTATTAGGAAATCTTTTGGACTTAAGTTTGTGTGAGAAGGTTTTTATAACACACTGATGAGTTTCTCTCTATTCATTAAGCTAAAATATTATTTTAGAAAACCATTTCCAAAATAATGTTTGTCCTTTCTTCCTTGTTTTAGGAATGCCAGACATGCTGATGGGGTTTTCACCAGTGACTTTAGTAGACTCTTGGGTCAACTGTCTGCCAAAAAATACCTTGAGTCCCTTATTGGAAAACGAGTTGGGTAAGAGGATTTATTGTTTTTATCAAACACATTTTAATTCTTCAATCTGGAAACTATATTTTCACTGTTAATGACTTATTTTGTCTCAAATTTATAACTCGATAATGTTCCATTTAGTTAAAAAAATCATTTATGTTCTTCAATAAAATATACCAGGCCTATGGATTAGAAGATAGGGCTTTCTAGTAATATCATACTCATTGGCTCCAGATACACTTATTTTTCTTTTGTATCAATCATTTGTAAATTTGCAATCAAATCGAACTAACACAGTAAAAGTAGACATAGTATAAACTGAAGCAAATTTTAAGATTAATCCTAGTACCTGTTTTTTAAATTCCTACTCAACCCAAACATGGGATGATTCTTTCTTTAAATGGTCAAAGCTGAATATTTAGATGGCATGATTCAAGTGGCATAGCTTTTAAGGAGCATATTTTTAAAGAGCTTTTCCTCCCAATAGCAGAACACAACTTTAAATATCCCCCCATTTCCTTTTTTTTTAAATGTAAATTATCAGTTAGTATGGAATGTCCCTTAAGGCACTCCTAGAAAATGTCAGAATATGTTGGATTATTCCTTGCTCCCCTATCCTTAGGCTTAAATTTTTCTTTTAGTATTTTTAAGATAGAAAATGAGTTGGGTGTTGGAATTCGTTGGTATCTGACCCCAAGAGATTCGGAATTTTGATGTAGTTATCATTTCTTGTTAAAACTCTGATTTCTTTTTTCTCATATTTCTTAGCAATAACATCTCCGAAGACCAGGGACCAATCAAACGCCACTCGGATGCAGTCTTCACTGACAACTATACCCGCCTGAGAAAACAAATGGCTGTAAAGAAATACTTGAACTCAATTCTAAATGGAAAGAGAAGGTAAAGAAACAGAAAACTTGCAAATGAGTAATTATAAATAACTCTGAAGCAGAAGCTACGAATGGAGACATATCTATCTCTCTATCTCATTATCTATATTTACTCTGTGAAGCAGTAATTCTCAGCCTTGGCTGCCATTACACTACCCCTACAGGATGTTTAAAATACTGATGTCTGAGCCTAATCCAAACTCACTGCCAGAAAATTAGTGCCTCCATAAGTATGGTTCTACACATTTGTATTTTTTAAGAGCTTCCTAGTTGATTCTATTTCATCTCCAGTGTTAAAAATTATGTACAGGTATCTAGTCTGAATCTGGAAACAGGTTTTATTAAAAACGCTGATTTTTAAGCATGTAAAGCACATTCAGTTAGCAATTTGGTATCCCATGACACTCTTTTTATGTGCAATTCAATTCCCTTATTTTAACAAATTATGCCATGAGTTTTTTTGTCTTCTCTATGCTGTAATATCTGTCTCTCTGGGGTGTGTAGATATTGGTACACAATAAGTAGAAAGTGGGGTCCTCTCTTTTATTATTAAAATTATTTTTTAAATGGTAACTATCAATGATAATTCTGGTTGTGTGAAGCCAGAGAAGATGGCTCTCTTTGCCCATCAGATTATAATCCTGAAAAAATAATTTTATATGCTTTAAGATTGAAGAATAATTCATAGAAAAAAACTAAAGTGAAAGATAATTATTTAGCCCACAGAACATTTTAGAGAGCACAGACAGTAGCATAGGTCACACATTATTAGTTCCTTAGATGTTTTCTCATCTAAGAGCTTCAGCATACACAATTTTCTTTTTCTGGTCTACAGCACTGACGGAGAATCTCCTGATTTTCTTGAAGAGTTAGAAAAATGATGCAGAGGCTCTTTGAGCAAAGCTGGTGACAACTTCCCAGTGGTGGGTATACCTATGTATTCTTATCATATTCTTACAACAATCATCCAGGTATTTAAGTAGATAAGAGTCACTTTGGTGAGAAATATCTTCGAGCTCTCACAATGAGACCTCATCTAAGAAGGACACTTCTATCTGAAGTGAACCCCAAGCCCATTAACAGCTTTAAATGATTCATTAAAAAAGAATAAACTAAATGAAAACAGACTTACAAATACAGAGGACATTCTGGTGACTGCCAGAGGGGAGGGGAGTTTTGAGGTTGGGAGAAAGGAGTGAAGGATTAAAGAGAAATAAATTAGTGGTTGAGAGCTGGTCAGTGGCACTGGGAGTATGACATAGGGAAGGTAGAAGTAGTGCTGTAAGGGCTGTGTGTAGAGCCAGAAGGGTGATGGAGTAATCGGGGCAGGAGAAGGGGAGCACTTCATAAACTACGTAAAGTCTAACCAACGTACTGGAGACCTGAAACTCACAACAACAAAAAAATCAGATGAGCATTAAATATGAGAATGTAAAATAAATGTTGATTTAGAAATGAAAAAAAAAAAAAAGATTCATGCAGGTTGCTGATCACATAAAACAGAAAGCTCACAATGGGTAAACTCTGATCCCCTAGGTTACACAGAAATATTCCTACCCTTCTGTCGAAATAGAAAACGAGGAGACTGACTCACACTAATGAAAAAAACTGGCTTTCTTTTTAAGATTCAATCCACACCGCTTTTATTAATTGAAACTTCAGTCCCTTGCTTGACTGCTAGCATCTCATTTAAGTCCAGAGAATGCCATCAAATCACAGCATGGCTCATTATTATGAAAGTGCGAAGGCACCCTGTATCTCATTGTTTCCCTTGAAACAAAACAAACTTCATGGAGTAAAGGTTAAATTAGCTTATTTTACCAATAAAGGTAGTGAGTATAGGTGCTATGGCTCTAATAATATTCACTGTAAAATACTATTTGACTAGAAAAACATGAATAGGTTTTTTGCCTTGTTAAGTAATAAGCTTATTATCACAACTGCTTTTAAGTGTAAATCAATACACATATTTCTTTCCTGAGTATATTAATATTTACACTAACTCATAAAAATATACTTATAATACTTGGCAAGTGCTTAGTGAAATTTTATGCCCTTACTATATCAGAGGTTGGCAAATTTTTTCTCTAAAGGCTACAGAGTAGAATATTTTTGGCTTTGTGTGTTTTATGGGTTTTGTTAAAACTACTCAATTCTCTGTTTTTGTAGCAGGAAAGCAGCCACAAATAATACATAAAATGATTGGAGTGGCCATGTTATAATAAAACTTTATTTGTAAAATGTGAAGGTCTGTGCTGGACTACAACCTCTGACTCTGTCAAGGATGTTAAACTAGACCCAGCTCAGACTGAAGACAATTCATGGTCTTTCTTTCATCTTTGGAGCAAATACCTAAGGTTTTCATGAGAGTTCTTGAGAGCAGACAGGGTGTCTGGGAAGATGGCGGGACAGTGGGTTGTTTTTGTCCACTGATTATCCTGTCACCTCTAAGAGACATACAGGGTAGGGGTGCTGTATGTGCCCATTCATTATTATAAATGATTATTTCAGAGAAACAAGTCTTTTTGCTCTCAGTTTATCCCATGTAGTTTCTTGTGAAAAAATGTTTATAAGAAGTTCTCTCCATTAAATTAAGACATACGACAGACTCTAAAATACAAAAGAAGATGATCACTTCAACTGTGTAAGTTGTTTGATCATTTATGAGATTCCATCCTCCATTCTTTCTGTTTCTTTTTCGAACTGGTGGCTTAAAACAAATTCTTTTCCAAAGAAATCTTGTGGGTCAAGCATTTGTGAAAATTAAAAATGAGTAATTATTAATGACCAATTAGAGAGCCCCATTACATTGCAGTTCCCTTCTGATAGTCAGTCTTTTGGAAGATACCCTCTTGATCTGTCACAGCATGATCTCCTGTCACAGGCTGTTGACAAGGGGCAAAAAGAAATAGATGTATATCAAATGAGTGAATAAACAACTAAAACCAAAATGCTGTAAATAAAAATATGTTTTTGCTTAAATACCAATTCTTTTTTTTTCAGAATTCTTGAAGAAAAATTATGGGTGAAATAATCATATTTTGAGTTCTACATAAGTAATTCAAGAAAACAGCTTCAATATCAAAACCAAATGAAATACTGTGTTGTGCATGTCATGATTTATTTCAATGTACTAACTGTTGTTTACATTATTTGAGAGTTCTTATATTTGTCTTTAACTTGTGAAAATTCTGTAATCTCATATGTTATGTATCCCTTCTAACAAAAATATATTTAATGATAAAAATACTAGGTTAATTTCCATTATATGCAGCTTTTTGGAAGTGTAGTAATAGAACAAATTGATGTGTTTATTTATAGAACACGCTTAACTATTCAGAAGAGTGGAGCAGAAAATCAGTGTGTCCAAATTTGAATGCTAAGCAGATAGAACACTGTTCTAAATAAACCTCAAAATGTCTAAGAGAATACCAACAAAGATAAAAAGACTTTCTTCAAAAAAATGATTTTTAAAAAATATTGGGTATTCTCATATTTGTGGGCAGCCTTTATTTTGAATGATATTAAAAATCTCTCAAATTGGGATGTCTAATTGCCAAAGGCTCCCCTCTGATGTAGTGTTTCAATGAAGGAAAGAGAACAGCCTCTACTTCTGTCATTGGACCTTCCTTTTATGCTTGTTTTAGGTATGTGCAGAATGTAAACTGAGTGGGCCATTTGTTTTCAGTAATAAATATTTTTTCCACAATCGCTCAAAGAATGCTATGGTCATACCAACTTCCATCATCAAAAGTATATGTGGAGACACAACTATTTTCCCTAAATGATTGTAAGGAATTAAATATAGAAAATAAAGATGTTTGCTTATCATTGTAAACATTTTCTATTGTCTTGATTCTTTCAAAAGATTCAGCTGTAGCTGGTTTTAGGTCTAAAGTTTCAGGCACCAGATTCTTTTTGTGATGTTTAAGGAAGGACTTCATTTGATTTTCTGTGAGTTTTAAAATAACAGTGACTTAAATAAGAGAGAAATTACTTTCTCATATAAGGTGACAAGTAGAATGTCAAGGCTTAATATGATGGTTCTGCTCCATGAAGCCCTCAGAAATCTAAACCTCTTCCAGGTTACTCCACAGTTCTTAGGCATGGCGCTTCTCCTCATGATCCAAAATTGCTGCTAGAGTTCCAGACGTCATATCTGTAGTCCAGGCAGCAGGATGGTAGAAGAGGCATGAAAAAGAAAAGGAAGTAAAAACTACATACTGAATCTCTTTTAATTTACACCTTATGCTATTATCCCCTTGGCTACAACGTAATTTTATGGTTACAGTCATTTGTAAAAGAGGCTGAAGAATTTTTGTTTTTGTTTTGTGTGCCCAGATAAAAACTGAGGTTCTATTAATATATATATAAAAGAATAGATTTATGTAGGAATTTATTTTTAAATCTCAGACTATGGATCTTCAATTTTTACCAAAAAGGCTTAAAAATGATAAAATAGAAATCAGAAATATCCTAACAATTAAAGAAGAATCAATATCATCACAAAACAAAGCTTTGCTTACTCTGCTACAATTAGAACAGATGGCCATGTAAGGAAAAACTAGGCTAGAACTAGCAGTAATTACACAGAAGTTTACACGATTTGAAGTGAATTGGACTAATTCTATCTATTGTTCACATCTCATTTCATAAATTATTAAATATCTGTTAAGTGATTTTTCCATGCAAGGCACTGCAGTAAAAACAGAAAACTTTCAGATGTTATATACACATCAGAAGTTTACAAGATGCCATGGGAGCATAATTACAATGCAATGTAACAAGAATCTAGAGTTTTAATTTTATTGTATTAGTGTAAATCTTACCAACTTAGTCCCTATTCTTTCAAGAAATATTTATTGAACGACTCTAATGTGCAACGTAGAGATGCGAGACTTGAGTGTTTGTTTGGCCAGAGGGAGGGGGCCCGGCATATGTGGACGTCAAGGAAGCCGGTGTGGCCGGAGCAGTGTCCCCTGGATGAGGGCCGAGGAGGAGAGGAGGTGGGAGAGGTTACCAAGGACTAGACCCTGTGGGGCCTCACAGGCCACCAGAAAGACCCGAGGACAGCCATGAGGGGATGTTGCAGAGTTTCGGACCACGGTGTGATGTTATTTGAATTGCATTTTGACAGGCTCATTCTGGCTGCTATACTGGGAATGGGGTGAAGGGGTGAACGCGCTAAGGGTGAAAGCAGGGAGACAGCTGAGCAGGTTACTGCTATAAACCAGGCGACAGTCGATGGCGGTTACTAGGGCGCAGGCAGTGCGGGAGGTGAGAAATGGAGTCCGAATATGTCTTGAAAGTAGAGCCTGATTTTTTTTGCTGCTAGATTGGAGATAGGAAAGAGAAAAGCTCAGAGTGATTCCAAGGTAAATCACCCTAGCGATGTGAGCGGCGGGGTCCGTATTAACTGTGATGAAGAAGACCGTGGGAAAGGGAGGCTCCGGGGAAGGGCCAGGAGCTCAGGTTTGGACGCGTTCAAGCTGACGGTGCGCAGAGCTGGCGGTCCGCGTGCGGATGCTGCGCTGAAAACAAGCGCTCGGAGGCTTCTGCGTGGGGAGGGGACCTAGACGCGCACAGGTCATGAGATCGCCAAGGGACGTGGCGAAGGCGAGAAAGAATCTCAACTCACGGTGCGTGGGAGTCTTAAGCCACAGAAATGTGTTATCTCGCCGTTCTGTACTCGCGGTTCTGCAGACAGACGCCCGAGATCCGGGTGCCTGCAGGGTTGGTTCTTCTGAGGGCTGTGAGGGAGGGTCTGACGCACGCCTCTCCCAGGCTTCTGATGGTTTGCTGCTAATTGGTGGAAGCAGCATCTCCATCTCCGTCTTGATCTTCACGTGGTGTTGTCTCTACTGTGTGTGTGTGTGTGTGTGTGTGCGTGCGCGCGCGTGCGTGCAGTCTCCAAATTTCTCCTTTTTGGGAGGACACCAAACATAGATTAGGGCCCATACTAATGACCTCATTTTAACTTGGTTATCCCTCTAAGATCCTGTCTCCAATTAAGGTCACATTCTGATGTAATGGAGTTTAGTACTTCATCATATGAATCTGGGCTGAGGGGACACTATTCAACCCACAACACTAAGGCATTCCAACATTATAGGCTGGAATGTTGAGCATAAGTGGGCTAAAATGGGGTCAAAGAAGAAGCTAGTGAAATAGGAGAAAAATCGGAAATTGTGTAGTTCTGGAAAATAAGTAAAGAAAGTCATACAAAGAAGAAGGCATCATAAAAGATTTATATGGTACTGCTATGTAAAATGATACTTTTTAGTCTCTTAAACACATATTTATAAGGAATCTACTATGGGCCCTGGACTGTTGTAGGCTCTGATGATAAAACAGTGAACAAAACAGACACCAAATCCTGCCCTCATGGAGCTGACATTCTATTGAGGAAAATAATAACAAAAGAAATAGTTATGGAATATACCTATTGTACTAGAAACTGATAACTGGCAAGGAGAAAAATTAATGCAGGGAAAAGGGATATTAAATGTTTTCTTAAAAGTTGCCATTTTATAAGAGGTTCCTAGAGAAGGCCTCACAAGTCGGTAAATTTGCAAAAAGCCCTGAAAGAAGTCAGTTGTGAGTCTCTATGGGACGATCATTCTTGCTAGAAGGAATTCCAGATGAAAAGTCCTTAGGCTGGGGCTTACCTAATATTTTGAGCAGAGAGGAAGTCACTTTGGTTGAAGAAGAAGTGGAGAGAATGATTAAGATATCAGAAAGTCAGGTTATGAGAAACCAGGCCACATATTACCTTATAGGTCATAGTAAAACTTCGGTTTTATATTTAATGAGATGGAAACGCATTAACAGAATCAATCGTCATCGGTGACCTCATAAAAATATTATTGGTGGAGTGATGTGGGTAAGAGTTGGGTTGGAATGTCCCTAGGAGAATGGAGATGAAGATGTCTTACTGTGAATATGGACAGTAAGAGGGCTAAGAAAAAAGGAGGGATCAAGTGGGGAAAAAAGAAGTTAAGTAATTTGTTTTTATGTGGTATGTTTGCAGCTGATGTGAAAGATCCGAGAGAAGAAAATCTGGTGATGCTGTAGGTAAAGGAAGATTTTGCTTGAGAAGAAAGAGAAAAGAGATGCTACACAAGTAGAGGCCTTGACATTTGCATGACACAAGTGCTCTTCAATTAAAGTTAACAGGAAGGGTATTTGGGTCAAAGGTGTTTGAATGGAGGGATGAGTGTGGGGAAGCTGATGGAATGCTTCTTTTAATTTCAGCTGTTTTCTGGGGGAAAGATCTGAGAGTAAGGACAACTGAGGAAATGGCAATGAGAGAAAAGTTTTTTGAAAATGAAATAGTTTATTAGATAACTGGGAAAGTGAATAAACTAAGTAGAATATTTTTTAATCTGAAGAATTCAGAGATGAATAATGTGATTTAATAATATAGGTCAATTTAAGAAATCTAAGGTAATTTTTTATCATTTTTAAAGTTTAATGAAAACCAATAGACTTTTCCGAGAAGTAGTCACATAGTATTTTTTTGTGACTTCAGAGAATTTCCTGAATATGATATGCCCATATATGGAATTTTTCGGGGTTAATTGATTGGTCCTTAATTATCACTACATAGTAGTCATGTAGTGGTTGGTGTCATGTGAAAGACCCTGCCAATAGGAAAATGGCATGTCAACCCTTAAAGTCTTCCAGGATGAGATAATAGGGATTTGGACTAGACTGTCAGTAATGAGGAAGAAAAGAAGTTATAGCAATAGCTAACACCTCATACAGCAGATACTTTTGTATAGATTGTGTGTTCTTAAATCAAACCCAGATATGAAATTTGTACTATTTTCAACCCATATTTCAAATGAGGAACCTGGAGCACCAAGAACAGAGCAGAATCCAAGCCCTGGTAACTCCTATAGAAATATTCTCCCCATGAGTTTTACTTAACTAAGTCCCTAGAAAGACTAAAGGACTTTCCCAAGGGAACATAATTATTTAGTGGTAGAGCAAGCAATAAAAATGTTCAGATACTTTTATTATCATGCTCTCTTTTATGCCCAGTGCTGAAACTAGCTAAATTCAATGTATTCTACAGGGAGTCCCTTGAAACCTACCCAGTGCCAATCCCATCTCTGCCGAGGTTGCGCTGCCCCACTAGGCACTCAGACGCCAGCCAGTCGGCAGCCAGAGTGCTCAGCTCACGGGTCAGACATCCCAGGCAGAGCGCTGTACTCGGCTTCTCTTCTCATCGCCAGGGAGCCTGAGGCAACCCACTTTCCATGTTTTAACAGCGGTATGGTACTGCAGGCTTTCCACTGTCATCCATCCCATGGGGTGGGAGGGGATGTCTGCCTGTGTGGTCCTATTCTGCCTGGGTCTCCAGTATACTCAGACTTTGCTCATCTCTTGGCTTTAGGGAGTCTAGCCCTCAGACCAGGCCTCAGCTAGTTCTTGCCCTGTACTTTGCCGAAACTTTCCCAGAGATATCTTACGCTTCTCCTGACTTCATCTTGAAAATGTGGATGATTTGTTGATGTTTCAGATAGGCCTTGTCTGAGAACACTGCCTTTGCTCCTTTTCCCTTCTGTACCCCTGCCCTCTCCTTGGCACTTGGTTTGGAATTGACATAACTTTCCAAGGGTCAGAAATACCTCATTCATAACAGCTGGTGTCTTCTGAGCAGACTAAGCTATTTCCTTCTCTCTAATAATCGCACTTCCCAATGATTCCTCCCTCTAATTTGTTCTTTCTTTGCTCTCTGAATGTTCTTTGCAATTGCAAATTAATGGTTTCCTGTGAGTTCCATGGAGCAGAAATCTCTAAGGGTTTTAGTTTTTGCTATGAAAATGCGGAATATTCATCAGTTTAGCTTATTGTGCCTGAAACAAAACAAAAGCTTCTTTAACAATAATTTCTAAAAGGACAATTTCTAAAGGTGTTGCCATTTGATTTTCAAGAGACTTGATATAGAAAGGACTTGTTTTAATGTATTATATAACATTTATCTCAGTGCTTTGGGCATTGAGTATAGTTCTTCCTTTGGCTTTGACACTTGTGACTGTCTCTGGAAAAGAGGAACTTTTATTTTTCTCCTGGCTTATATTCATAAATTAATATCTAAGGCACAATATCTCTTTGCAATTGAATTACATTTTAAGGCACCTGCTGTACAAAAGTTATTAACCAAAAATCCTATTTTTGGTTTGTTGTGTTAAAAAAAACCCTGCATATTACTATCAAACTCTATAAATTCCAATCATATACTATCTTAATATTAAACTAACACATACCACACTGTTTCTGGGTCTCAGGTACAGAAGCTCTATTCTACAGCATATCTCAAAAGTAGAGACTAAGAATTCTATGATCGTATCAACAAATCCCTGAGACCCTGGATGCTACACACTTTAGTAGATCTAGAATTTAGCAAAATACACTCCAATTATTTATTTGCCTGTTCTTGTTTGGGGTTCCAAACTCAAACCGTTCCCTCTCTGGTTAACT
>CM053502.1:166133312-166149762 GCA_028627145.1 Eidolon dupreanum
AGCGGCCTTCCCCCAAACTATACTTTTAGACACTACTCAGAGCACAACTGTTAACATGTTTTTATAGTCTTAATTCTATACCTTCTTCGAATAATTATGCTTCCTATAATTTCAGTGATTTATGTCTCATCTTTCATCACCACACCCTCTTTTTATTGCTCACCTTGACAGCCTGGACTCATTGTAATTATTTTGCTTTCACAGTAATTTATAATTGAGCACAAGATATAATTGTGCTCTTTGGTTTCTCTTTTACAGTTCTTTAGCCATTGGCAAAGTTTCTCCATTATATCTGAACAGAAAAGCATGGGCAGCTATTTCTTGAGTGCTTCTTGATGATGATAAAAGAGCCACATTCAAATACCATTTCCTATGTATCGAAATAAGACACTTTCTTGCAGGTTACTTGGTATGAGTGCTCTAGTTTGAACTGTGATGCAGTAATGTGCTAACGTCCAGCATAAAGAATAGTTATACACTGTGAGAAAATAATGTGAGTGTATAAGGAATCATTTCTGTCCATGAGACAGAGTTGTAGTTAAAATAAGCTTGGTCAATATTGACCATCTACGTGAAATAAAGGATATATTCTGTGTTTATGTACTTTGTGAGTGATGTGTAGTGAGATATTTTACTTTTTAACCAATTCTTCACATATAATTGCCAATCCCATATGTTGTAAATGAAGAGAACAGCCATATATCTTATAAGGCAGTGTTTGGACCTGGCTCATACTATTCACTCTATTCTATTACTATTCATCCAGAAACTAAAGGATGTAGAAAAATGTATGCTCACCATCACATTTCAAAAAACTCTAATGTGATCCAGAGAGTTGGTCTTTATATAAGAAGGGAGAGGGGAAAGGAGGATTTGTTGGTAAAATTTTTACAACTTTAATTCATATCTGGCATATGAATTATTTTGAGAGAAGTAACACTCTTCGCAGAGGTGAATGCCCAAAACAGCTTTGGTAAGAGGTGAGACCTTCAGGGCCTAGGTATTATCAGGAGCCAAGACCACAAAAGAAATGGCCAGACTGCCTGAGAACAGAGTGATCTGTTTTTTGGTTTGTTTGTTTTTGTTTTTGTCTTGATACTTTGTGAGAGAGAGAGAGAGAGAAAATGAGAGAAAAAGGAAAGCAGCAGAAAGGAGAAAAACAATTAATGAATGTGGGCACTATTTAGAGTAACAGGCAGAACACAAATCTCCAAGTTGGAGCAAGGAAAGAATATTTAAGGACTAAAGTGATTCTATTGAAGTTGTGTCATAATGCTGGCCATTTCTCCATTCGCCTCTATCAAATTATAGCAATGTCTATTCTATGTGCAAAGGTCCAGAGAACCGTTTAGAGGGAGGGGTCAGAGAAAATGGTATTAAGATAAATTTCATGCTCGAATCAATGTGTTGCCCTGAGATAGATCTTCTGAGATGGCGAGATGATATCAGTTGAATTAATTTGACTAGAGCAGGTGTTTGAAGCCCAAGGTGCACATACAGTTTACCTGTTACCAGCTCACCTTCTCATAGAATTTACAGAAATTTTAGGGGTACTTGGGACTTTTAAAGGGCATACACTGGGGTGGAGAAGTCAAGGCAACCTTACCTATATTTCAAAGATCAGAGAGTCATCGACTGGTGTCTCATTAAGTGAATACGCAATATGGGTACAATGAGGAAAATCATTTAATTGGGAAATAATAGTAAATGCAAATATTTGGTCAGTGTGGTAGGTCATTTTCAGTCACTTAGCTAGTGACTTGAAAAAACATAGAATAAGGTTGGTATTACCATTCTACAATTGTATTCTTTTTAATAGACTCCAGAGTCCCTGCACCTACATTACTACTCAGCACTAACATTCTTCTGTGGTAAATGGAGAGCTTTTATTTTCCAATGATGGTGGCTTCTCAAAAGGACAAGTGTCATTCAACCTAAGTGTCTGTCAACAGTTTACTGGATGGAGAAATTATAGTAGATGCCTACAATGAAATATTTTTCAGCCTTGAAAAAGGAGAGCATGCCATTTGCAACCATGTGGAGAACATTATGATTAGTGAAAAAAGCCAGACACAGAAAGAAAAAAACTACATGACTCACTTAGACATGGAATCTCAAAAATGGAATACACAGATGCAGAGAGTAAAATCTATGAATGTAGCACTGTGGTAAAAACTCTATAAACTGATTGCCAGGGCATGTTTTTAGTAGAGTTATATCTTAAGGATTATTTTTTAAAGTTAGCAATAGTATTATTAAAATTCATCTCAAAAAAAGTCTTAAACTACCCATAATGTCCTTTATGCATTGTTGATAATATACATACATATATATGGATTTATCAATGTATAATGCTTATCATAACATAAACTACATGTGTGAAATATATTCTACAACATTTTAGTTGCTAAAAAGAGAGAACAAATGTAATTGAAATTGTCTAGTTAAATGTTCAATACTACTGTAAAGCTTTATATATATATATATCTGTTATGTATATTTTTTTATTTTAAAAATCACTTAAGATATGTTTTTTTTTTTTCTGGTGAAAGTATCCTGGAATAATGAACACTTTGGAAAGAAAAGTACAAGTAGAGATTGTCACATTCACTTAACTATAGAAAAGTGGGGAAATGCTCTGGATTTTGAGAGTGAGGAACTTTAGATACAATTACTTATGAAAAGTATGAAAAAATGATTTCATATGTTATTGCTTTATAATTTTATCTTCTCAAAACTCAGATTTTCTGACCCAACACAATGAAATTTCTGCTATTTGATGCTCATTCCACAGATTCTGCTTATAACATGTTAAGTTAACCATTTTAAAATTCTCCATCCCTGTCCCAAATGTCAGTGAACTAATATGGCAGTAACTGACTTTTTTCACAGATGAATGCTATTTCTTGGCTGCAGCTAAGTCACACACACAGAGCCATTTGCAGAAGTTTTGTGTGGCTCTTCTTCTCCAGTTCCTAATGGACCACGAAGGCAGAAAAAATCAATAGTCTCGAAATAGAGAATTTCTGTTGCTCTTAAGAAATGAAGTTTTAATTCATATCATCTTTTCCTCTTTGACCTTTACAGTGTATTCCCTAGTAATTAAAATTGGCATATACCATTTTTTTTCTAAAGAAGAAATGCTTTTAAGAATTCATAGTAGTTTTAGAAGTCTAGAGTCTAGCTAGGTGATGAGAGTATTAGCTGCTGCTTTACTCAGAGCTGCTAATACTATGAGCATGTACCAGGCACTGTGGGCAAATTGCACCTTCATGATGTTTGGGTGTGAACTACACAATCACTGGAGGTGGATGTGGAGTGTAGGGACAGTTTTTGAGCTTTTGATTTTCATTTAATTTTTTTTTTTTTTTCAGAGATGACTGTTGAACTAGTGAAGAAGTGCATTCTTGGTACAGACTCTCAGCCTCGTTTCATAAGCAGCAAGCCTTGAGAGGACCCAATTGTTTTCAGATGTCCATTCACAATTAGACATATTTCCTGAGAACTATCTGAGATGATCTATTGCATTGTGATAGTGTCAATGTTCTTGTGACTCTTCTGTGTGCCTTTCAGATCTCATTGCGGAAAACAGGTTGCCTTGTGGGAAATGTTGAATTCTTAGTCCATTTGTCATCTCCTGGCCCAGAGAATTTCATCTCTGAGATTTTTCTCATAGTTTTGAAACGGGGTCTTGTTGAGGTTAGTGTCTGTTTGATCAAGAGGGAACCCAGATGTGATTTCTAATACCAAGCTTTAGTCTCCTCTAACAAAGATTTGTTTCAGCTGTCAATAAAAAAGAATTTCCTCAAACTAAGAATTCTTTCCCTTGTCTAACAATTCTTACACTTACCTAAGCAGTTTGATGCATGAGTCAGAGACACAGACTTTATAGATGCCAGATGGATCTATATTCAAAAGAATTCTCAAGATAAATCACATTATTTGGTTTTAGAAATGATGGCCAATCCTACATTTGTATTCCTACAGTTTCTCTAGAGGATTCAAAAAAGATAAGCATTTATGTTTACCATTCACTCTGGGTTTATGGATATTAGGAAGTTTTCTTGCCTATGTGACACTTCTCAAGCTTGACACAAAATGAACCTGTTATCCTGCCTTTGTCACCACCTAAGACCAGCACCTTGGGTCTGTAAATCTCAATCAAAAATTAGAACAGGTTACAAGCAAACTGTGGTGTGTGTCACTTATTTGCTAGGGTAATTTGGCAAATTACATGAACAAATGTGGTTTAAAGAACACTTGGTGTATTTTTTTCTTTCTTAAGACGCTAAGGAGAGAAAATGTAAAATAATGGAAGAACATCATGGTCTTTACCTCTGCCCATTCAGCTAGAAACGTTCTCCTCAGTGTGTAGAAGAGATGCACAGGATCTGTCCTGTCAATGAGGAAAGATAAATAGATAAATCTCCTCCCCTCAGTTCAGGGCAGGGTTTTACTCAGAAGGTGCTGCCAGTGAAGTTTAAATTTAATGAGAGATCTGGCAAGTAGGTAGCCTACACCTCACACTCTGAGCCAGAAGATGCCATTATCATTTGCACGTGAAAGTTTTTTTGTTTGTTTTCAGGTTTTTGTTTTGTTTTGTTTTGTTTTGTTTTAGATTACTCTGTGCTGGAGCTACACCTTTTTAATCCCCACAGAAAACCAATTTATCATCTTGCTCTCCCTCCAGCCAATGACCAAACCATCACACCGCAATCTTAGAAAATTAAACAACACATTTTATTTGATATTCTATATTAAAAGATATACATTTCCATGTAGGATATGTCTCTTGTCACTTATACACCCTGAAGGATGTCATAACTGAGATCTAAGTAATGTTCAATGTTCTGTATTCTGTCTTTCTCTTCTATTTCTCGGATATTGTTTCTGCAATGAGATTATTTTACTAGGGTCTGCTGTGTTTACTCTCTTAATTGTGTAATTGCTGAAGTCTTTTTTTCTGGCCCTTTTTAATTGAACACTTGTAGTCAATTAAATCTGTTTATGCATAAAGAATATAATGTTTTTCTCTTGAACACTGTGGTTTTACGTGTTTTAAATCCCTAAGCTCTACAGATTAATCATTTTTTGGTGTGTTTTTCGGAGACAGACAAAAACATCTTGAATTACCATAATTCCCCGACTTGCTTCCTCTGCACGCAAGTGCCAGCTTAACCCTTAGCACAGAAGAAATTCTCGATGAAGAGTTGTTACTACATTTATGTGTGATCTGAGAAACAAATAAAAATGTAGGAATGCAAATAAGGAAATTAAGGGGGTGGAGAATTGTGTAGAGTGCTAGGTTACAAATAGGTGAAATAGGTGTCGTAGAGCTCCACTCGTCAAATATCGCCCTATTCACTAGAGTGCTTTCAGCGGAGTCATTTTGTAAATTTTTACTTTTTTTTTTTATGTAACAGCAATTCCCTATGTCTATCATGCCCTATGCAAAAACAAAAATGCATCTGTTCAATTAAGACATCAGTAAAAATTATTCAGAATCTCAAAGAGAGAGCTAAACATTGGCATGTTAAGGAAAATGGAAAAGATCTTTCAAGAAACCCAAACTGCTCCTTAAGCAACCTTATCTTCCTCCTTACCCTCATGGCTAAAGTTCCCTGAAGAGTCATCTCTACCTTCTCTCCTCTTTTGTTGAACACACTTATTCTTCAAGTCTTTTCAGTTCAGTATTGTTTTTGCCCTTCTTAGCAACAAAACCCACTCCTGTTCTAATTTACCAGGGACAGTCCCAAAGAGAAATACAGTTTAAATCTACTAGTGAATGTCCATTCTCATCTCACTGGACCACTTCTCAGCATCTGATACTGAATAATCTTATACTCTCTCACACCCCCTCCTTCGTTGGAATCTAGGACACCATTCTCTCACGTCCTCTTCATTCTTCTAAATTTATTAGTTCTTTGTCTTTTTTTGAGACTCCTTGTTGTTGAATTTCAGCCAATTGAGACGGGAACAATATCTAATTAACCACAGTATAACCTAACATACCTAGTACATTGTCTAGCAAAATAGGTGTTAACATTCTTTAAATAAATGGATTTTAAAAATGGATTAATATTAGAAATGAAAGAAAATTGACATTACTTAGGCTATTCTTGAGATATAAAAACTAAACTCATGGAAATTCAGTGACCTGTCCGTGGTGATCAGTTAGTGGCAGAACTGGAATGGGAACTAAGGTCTCTGTCATGTAAACCCTGCACTCTCTTCTTTATACAATATTCTAAATGATTCTTCCTTAGTGAGAATCCGTGGAATGAAAGTCCTAGCTATTTTATCTGAAACCCCACAGAAACCTGGAAATGGAAAGAACCTGAAGGGGCCATACCATCTATATCATTCCTTATTTATATAACTATGCATAATAAAGATGCAGCACTTAAATGCCTTGTTTGTAATACCACTATGAATTAAGTCTTTTTTTAAATTTAATTTTTAGTTTCAAGTATATAGTACATCGGTTAGACATTTATGTAGTTCATAAAACAATCCCCCTTAATTGCTCTTTCCTCTGGCTCTCCACCTGGCCATTACATTCCTGCTGACTACATTCCCTGTGCCATGCTCCCCATCCCCATGACCACCTATTAGCTACTGATTTGCACTTCTTTAACCCTTCACTCCATTCTCCTAGCCCCTCAACTCCCCTCCCCTCTGGTCATCACCAGATTGTCTTCTATTATTCGTGAGTCTGTTTTTGATTAGTTCATTCTTTTTGTTCTTTCGATTCTGCACATAAGTGAAATTATTTGGTACTTATCTTTCTCTGTATGACTTATTTTACTCAGCAAAATAACCTCTAGATCCATCCATGTCATTGCAAATGGTAGGATTACCTTTTTTTACTGGCTGAGTAATAGTCCATTATATATATAAACCATAACTTCTTTATCCAGTCATCTGTTGATGGGTGTTTAGTTTACTTCCATATCTTGGCTATTGTAAATTGTGCTGCCATGAACATAAGGGTGCATAGATCTTTACGAATTATTGTTTTGGTTTTCTTTGGATAAATACCCAGAAATGCAATTGCTGAGTCAAAAGGTAGGTTCATTTTTAATTTTTGAGAAACCTCCAGACTGTTTTCCATAGTGGCTGTACCAACTTACAATCCCACTAACAGTGTATGAGACCATGAATTAAGTCTTTTTGATTATTTCTCCAAATACTTCTTATTTTTTTCCAAAATAAATTTTATTCTGTGTTTTGTTTTTTGTTTTTTGGGTTTTTTTTACAAATAAATGGCAAATTGCTTAACCAGAATGTTAAACAGTAAAAGGTTTACAATGAATCATAGAGTGATGTTTGTCCCTGAAGCCACTGAGTCATTCCTAAGCAGCAGTCCCCAACCTTTTTGGCACTAGGGACTGGTGCTCCTATGAGAATCTGATGTCTGATGACCTGAGGTGGAGCTGAGGTGGTGATGCTAGCTCTGGGGAGTGACTGCAAATACAGATGAAACTTCACTCACTCGCTGTCTCTCATCTCCTGTTGTGTGGCCTGGTTCCTAACAGACCACAGACTGGTACCAGTTTGCAGCCTCGGGGGTTGGGGACTCCTGCTCTAAAGGGTCATGCATTAAGAAACAGTAGAATCCTAGAATCTTCTGATTGGCAGGGCCTGGAGAGGTCATCTGCTCTGAAATTTCCCTAAAGCAGTAATTCCTTCATGATGACCATTTATTTACTCTGTAATAGAACATGGTCCTGAAACTCTGCTGTGTTTAGACAATGGTGAGTTTGATATTATTTGCTGTCTTTCTACTAGATGCCAGATACAAAATAGATCATTACATATCCATTCTTTCCATTGGTCAAGAGTTCCTGGCTTTCTAAGAGTTATTATAAATTTTTTACAGCTGCATGGAATACACCTTCCCACAGGTTTCAATATTTCACAGGAGTGATAAAAAGGCTCTTTAGAGCAAAACAGTCTGAGTTCAAATCTTTGTCACTTAATAGCTATGCGATCTCGTGTTAACTAATAACCCTGAATCTTGATTTCTTCATTTCTAAAACAGGGATGCTTAATCACAAAACTAAATGGAGAGGTTATAACCATGCTGTGCGGTGACAAGTATTCAGTAAGTCATCACTGTTAAAATCATCACTGTATGGTAAAAAATGTAGAGTTCTCTCCTCTCTAGTGCTCTATCGTTGGCAATTTCTTCAAGCTGGTTTTGATTTCCTCACTTCCTTTTGGTTCGTTTCTTCTTACTACAGATTTTTCACTCTCTCCAATAAGCGTGAGCACAGAGGAGCTTTTGTAAGCCTTTTGATGTTTTCTATGCCCAGGTTGATCAGTTTCCATGTGTAGGTCACATCTCATCTCAGACACGAAGACAAATAAAGCGGATTGCTAGGAGGGCAGAATATGGCTTCCTTGGTAGTCAGACTTTGTACTTCCTGGGTCTCAAATCAAAGTAATTCCCTCATGATTCTCCTTAAAAATTTCACGTGGAAAAACTCTCATGAGGGCTCTGGTTATGTGAGGGAGCGTCAAAGTTTTTTTTTTTTTTTTAATCTGCTAGATAGCTCTGCTTTCCTTGGTTCTTCCTGCTCATAGTAAGCTGTCAAGCCCAGACTCCTCTGGAAATCATAGCAGCGCATGCATATCATCCTGTCAATCTTGACAGGAATGGTGCTCTTTTAGAATGTTTCCCCACGAGCTGGGACTTCAATTGAATGGACTCATTCATCAATAAACTCTCATAATAGTTCATCTGTCTTACTTTCCCTTCACTCTAATCACAATCTATTACCCTATATGCTTTTATTTGGCTGTATTCTTTGTGGAAAACTTATGTCAGAGCTTAGGCATTATACATCTACTTTGCTTCTTGACTCTTGCAAAGCTTTGTAAATTTCTTTGATCATTGTCCTTTTTTTTTAACTAAAAGTTTAATTCTTTCAATCAAAAGTTGTGTGATTCCAGTTTTATTCCTGGTATGAATTCAAATTATGAACTAATACACCAGAGGAAAAAAGCTCATGGCTAGCCCAAAGCAAAATTGGGAAGACTCCTGTCTCCCTTTAAAATTCCTGTATATACCCTTCTCCCTTCCCAATTCATTTTAAGTCAATGAGCACATTTCCACCTCCTCCCTGAAGACCCAGACTCATTGTTACCTAGCCTACATATTTCCACTCTCCTGTGGATATACCTTCTTGAGCAAAATTTGGAAATAAAAGAGACCTTGCCCATGACTTTTAGCTTAGTAATACCACACTGGGGAATTTACTCTAAAGAAACAAATTGAGAGAAGGAAAATGTCACAATCACAAAGTAATCCATGGTATTTACAATGATAATGTGAAGCAACCTAAATACAATATACCTGTCAGGTGGAATCATATGTGGAATCACAACCTTAAAGGCTTTGCAGTGACTTGGAAAACTGTTGGCAATAAAATATTAAAGAAAATATAAAATTAAAAATTATATGTGAAATAATTACAAAGTTCAATATCACATAACATTTGATTCTCATGAGATAAGACAAGTAAGTTTTTCTCTTCAACTCACTCATAAAGGGTCGATCATTATTGCCCATTCACTTGAGGGTTACCACTTAGTTTTTTGCTATTACACTTGAAATCATTTTAAGCTATAATAGAATTTTTAAGAATTTGATTTCTACTATTTTCTAATCTCTTTAGGTTAAACCAAACATATTTGCAATGGAAATGACTTAATTTTTAGGGTTTACAAAATACAACATCTTGATTTGCTAGTAGAATCTCACAATTCTACTCTGAATAAGTATATTCACCATTGTCTTAATACTTTTTAATGCTTATAGTGCATAATTTCCCACCTGAAAAATTACATGCTATTTAAAATAAATGAACCTATTCTTCTAGGGAACAGCTTCTTTTGACTTTACACTTTCTGCTGAGTCACAGGGCACAAAAACACTTCTAGATCTCTCATACCTCTTGAGATCCTGAAACCTATTTGACAGGTGTGAGAATTGGATAAATGGTTGCAAGTCCACACCAAAAACTTGCAAATTACAGCAGACTGCTTGAGTAGTAATGCTTGCTGTAAATCTGAGCGGTCAGGATGTAAAGCTAAAAGTTCTTTATGGTGGAGTGCTAAATATTTTGCTCTTTCCTTCTTTGACTAACAGCTCTTTTTAAGCCCAAAAACAAGACAATACTTAGTAAAACCATATCAGAGAAGGTGGCTGCTATTTAGTATATTTCTAAAAAAAAGTTAATAAAGAAATTGGTATCTTTCCTGAATTAGTTTATCAGTCATAATTATAAGAAAACACCAAGGACAATAGTCTTGATTAGAGGCTAACTTGGCCCTTGCACAGAGAATCATTAAAATCTAGAACTTTACTTCATTAGAGGAAAACATTATACATTGATTTGCCATGCGAATTCAAAATTTCATTACAGCCAAGAGAAAACCGAGTTTCTGATTGCTCTTTGAGCTGCTGTCAGTGAATTAGATCTACAAAACTGATGATAAGGATCTTTCCTTTAGTTTTTAACTTCTTTTATTAATAAAAAGCTTAAATCACAGCCATAAGTGCTGAATCAACAAACTATACATGTCACTAGTTTCTTTCTTAGCATTTAAAAGCTTAAAAGGTAGGTTCTCTCATGCAAAATCTGGAAGTTTATACCGAGTAATTAAAGTTTTAGAGCTTGGCATTTCTTTCACTGCTTTCTGGGTTCCATTGTCCTGCTAAGAAATCATCCATTTATTTGCTGTTATTCTTTTGAAGATAATCTATCCTTTGTCTTTGTAGTATTTTGTTGTTGTTGCTATCTTGCTCCTTATTTCTTTTTATTTAAAAAAATTAATGAAACTTTTCTACGGTATGTTCTTTAAAACAAATTTGAGGGCTTATTCTTCAGTCCTGTATTGCTGTGGATTCTCATTCATATTACCTCGGGAACTCGTATTTTTTTTCTTACTATAAGATTTTATATCTTGAAATTTTATATGTGAGAACTAGTGTAAGCTTCAGATGAGGCTGGGTTCAACCTTAGGGGATTTGCATTTGCTTCTGACTGACCTATGGGGTCAAAAAGCACCTGGATTCGCTTTATTTTTTAATTTTTAAAAATTTTTAAATTTTAATACTTGTTTTCCATTATAGTTGGCATACAGTATTACATTAGTTTCAGGTGTACAGCATAGTGAGAAGACATTTATATAACTTACAAAGTGATTAAGAGAGGAAAGGAGGCATCTGAAAAATGCAAAGGAAAGGGCTTGCAGAAATGACCAACTCAGCCAGTTAAAGCCCATCCTTAACTACCCTCTCCCCCCATCCAGGACTCTCCAGTTGACACGTTTTCCCATAGCTACCACCCCCACCTCAAGGACTCTCCAGCTTATATCTGTTGATTCATAGCTTTCTCTCCAACTAATGTTCTCCCTTATCTCTGTAGCTGTGTAGGAATAAAAAGACTGTATAAAACTGCTTGTTATGTTACAATCGGGGTTCAGCCTTTGGATAGGAATCCACTGAGCTGATGCAGGCATCAATAAGAGCTACTTCCTGCTTATGGTCTTGGTGTACCATCTCTCTGAGAATCCTATAATAGTGTTGATAATGCCAAAGTCAAGGTTCTACAAGGCAAAATGACCTGTAAATAGATAAGACCAGTGATCTGGAAATTCCTCCTCCCTTGCAGCCCCTCACCCAAAGCTCCCCCTCCCCATCTTGAGTCATGAAGTACACATAGAACCTCAGACAAAGGAATCACGTGCCCCTTGCATGGACACTACAAAGGAATATAAGCTGTAATAAATCTAACAAAGGGGAGCTCGTGCTTTGGGTCTGTTGAATGTCCCATGTGCTCCGCTGGCATTAAATTCTCCTTCCTCTAACAAAGTTGTTTGAGAGTCCAGTTTTCTCCATTGAGTGTCACTTCCTGCAACATGATCACTCTGATAAATCTAGTTCCTATCTGACATGTTGCATAGTTATTGCAACATTATCGACTATGGTCTCTATGCTGTGCTTTACATCCCCATGACTATTTTGTAACTACCAATCTGTACTTCTTAATCCCTTCCACTTTTTCACCCACTGAAATGTGCTTAGATGTTCTCTGATCAATACGTTCATGTCCATGCACACCTTCCTACATTGGCAACTCTTACAGACCTCAATCTCTGGACCAGTTCCGCTCTCCACCTCCTCTGCTTCCACACTCCGACTGATGAAAATAATTGGAGAATACATTGAGACTGTGCAAGTGGAGTACCATGGTTTCCAATCAGGCTCAAATAAAATTACTTCTCAACTCCTTTCACAGAGCCCTCAGTGACTAGTAATATTTACACAACCATTCTTGAGTCATCAGTTCTCCCTCTGCCTTTGTCTTTCTTGGCAGATGACTTTATCTTATATTTTTCAGGGAAATGTCCTTAACTTCAGCTCTTCTCATTAAATATATTCAAAGCCACAACAATCCCTCTCAGTGGGAGGAGTGTTCTTCCTGTTTAGAGTTAAATCTATCGGTCATATCGATCACCTTGTCTTCAATTTCCTCAGAAGCATTCCTAAGTTATTCCATTAATTACTAGCACATCTCCCTATACTTGATCTGACTCTGTTTCTTTAAGACTCTACCCCCTTAAAAAATGCCTCTTGCTTCCATATTCCCCTCCTATATAATTATATTTTGTAGTCTTCTCCTCCTCCCACCCCAAAGCAAACAATGTATTCTTTTCTTCCCCTTTTCTCTCACTCTTCTACCCTCATTAAGCTGGCTATCTTTACACCCCCACATTGAGATATCTATGTGGTGACTTCATGGATGACCAACAAATTTTCAAAACCAGTGGAAGCGTTTCAATCAATATTCTATATTTTGAAGATCGACATTCTTTTCTCTTGGTTTCATAATAGCTTCCTTTCTCTGAAAAACCTTTCCTTAGTTTAACTTATTGGTTTCTGGTTCACTACCCACCCTTTAAATTTCGGTATTCTAGAAGGGTTTCATTCTGTACTCTACTATTTAAATTCTACGTATTCTCTGTGGTTGATGTCATCAACTCCTATATTTTAAACTAGCATTTATTAAACCAATGACTCCCAAATTTATACTTTGGTCTATACTTCTCTACAGAGCTTCAAATCCATATATTTAATGTCCTCATGGTCATTCACTTCAAAACCAACTGCATTTCTTAAGTACCCAGAAAAAAAGATGAAGGGTAGATGCACTACTATTAATAAATCCAAATGTTGAATATTTGAGGTTCTAGACTGAGTTATGCTATGATGTTCTTGCTTTTTTAAAGTGAAATCATTCAATGTGACTCATTCCTGTGTACCACAGAGATACCATCTACAGGAATCTATTCCTCATTGTCTGGACTCTTAATAGTGCTTAAATGAGTTCAGATAAGACACTTGGCCATCAATTGGTAAGAACTAGATGCTAACCAGGCACCGACACTAAGCAGACATCTCAGTAAGAAAACAGATGATGATGTGCTTTTCCATGACATTATTACTAAAAGTTTCATAAAATCATTACCTCTTCTTGTTACTGTTTAATTGCAAACATAAAGTACTAGTTAAATAACAGTTCATAAAAACAAATTCCATAGAATTCCATAAACTTTTTTTAAAATTTGACTTTCATATTAGATTCACTTTAAAAACAAATATCCATATTTGACTCTTATTTTCAAGGTAAATTGTACAATAATTTTACAAAAGAATTTCCAAATAAATGTGCTCCCAAAACATGAAAAAACTGATATTTTAAAATATTAATATTTTTGTAAAAGTTCTTCTATATCCAAGATTTTCCAGAGAATAATAAAAATATATCACAGAACAGTGGTACTTAAGTTGATGAAGTACTGATAACAGAATAGAGGATTGATTGAACTAAATTCAGAAATAAAGCCCAATATACAATATTAAATACATAATAAAGGCGGTGTTTCAAATCAATAGGTGAAATACTTCATAAATGTGTGAAACAATCACTTTTCAATCCCTACCTCATACCATATAGAAATATCATTGCAAGAAGGATTAAAGCATTGATGAAAAAATAAAACAAATAAATAAGAAATTAACTCACATAAGCTTTAAATAAAAACTATAAGAAAAAAACAAAACAGACATTATTATCTATTTTTCTAAGTGTTAATCCAAAGTTATTTTTGTCCTCTGAAATTTAAAATCCTATATGGTATAGTTGGTCAAAGCAATGCCTGCATTTATTGTGTTCTAATGTAATGTCTTGCAGAAGCACTTTATGAAAAGTAATGGTGGAGTATAAATAAGTGTGTTCCTCGATTCTGAATTCAAGGGATATACTTGGCAACTTCTTTCTCTATTAGAATCATTTTATTAATTCACACTCCAAAAAAATACTGCTAAAGAATCTGACCTTGACAAGTAGAGGATGAGAAGGAAGTGAATTCTGTTGTATTGAACCAAAGGAAGAGAATTTTGAAGCCTGGGCCTATGATGCCTTTTGCTCCTAGAACTGGCCAGATTTTTAAATGAAGCATGAACAAGGCAGAAATAAATATTCTAGAACAATGTGAAAATTCTGGAGCCAAGGAAAGAAAGAAGAGTAATCCTGGACTTAATACTTACCCTAGAAATAGGTCCAATATATAAGATGCAGTATTTTAGGGCAAAACTATGTATTTTTAGGGAGATAAAACATAGAATCACAGCTATGAGAAGAGATTACAATTAATTTTGCAAAAGAACAAGTAAAATTTCTATTGAGAGCAGGATGTAGAAGAATAGAATCTACCAAAATGAAGGGAAATGACAAGATAACTAATAGGAATAAAAATAACTGATGAAGAGAATAAGAGCAAAAAAATGACAAGTATGGAAGATAAAATATGGAAAGCCAATATGCAAATAGTAGGAATTACCAAGGAAAAACATAGAATATGAAAATGATTTAATAGTCTAAATTGTGATGCAAACTAAAAAATAATATCATTAAATATTCAGAGTGCTTTTGATATTGCGAGCAAAATCAATCATAAGAAGTCAGTACTTACACATTGGTGAAATTTTCAAACTTTAAAGATAAAAATATCTTCAAGCTATCGTGCAAAGAAAAATTACTTTCAATGACATTAAAATCAGGACTTCTTTGAACTTTACCACAAATATCAATATCAGTTTGTGGTCTGGTATCTAAAAGGAAAAAGACTTTAACCAAAACACTAAGCAATGTGCCATTTGTATGTAAAAGCAATAGAAAGGTATTCCTGGAACTGCAAGATCTCAAACAATTGTCCACCCAAGAATTTTTTTCTGTAAAATACACAGAGGGAGATACTCCAGAACCACAAACCTGAATGATATGTAAACTCTACAATTAGATTACGAACCAGGGAAAAACAAACAAACACCTTTGATGATCACTGAAACCATGTTCTCATATGTGAAAATCATTGAAATACGTAGTTATTGCTTAGTGACAGTAAAATAAGAGTTCTACAAGGAGGAGAAACGCTGCCGATGTGTCTAAATAACGATGTAAATTTTAGAATAACATTTCAAAACACAAAAACCAAAAGTTTCTTTAAAGATAAAAGTAATTGGTGTTTCAGATTCTGAAATAAAATGAGCTATGACAGACATAAGGCTTTGAAGTTATACCTTATCTTCTCTAGAAGAGAATTAAAAATAATATAAAGAAAAAATATAAATACATAACTGTACCATTAGAAAAGAAGAAATTGAGTTAATCATCATTAAATAATCATTATTTACACATAGTTCATGTTAAAAGTACATATATACATATATATTTCTTAATATATCTTTTTGAAAGCTATAGGACTTAAGGAGATGAAGGTAAACATGTCTTCTTAATTATCTTCCCAAATGGGAGGCCCTAGACCACACGTGACACAGCTTGTCTGCGAGGGCCAAACAGTAAGCATTTCAGGCTTTGTGGGCTGTAGTCCTTGTGCAACTTCAACTTGGCCGCCTTAGCACAGAAGCAGCCGTAGATGATACATGTGTGATAAGCATTTCCGTGTTTCAATCAAACTTTATTTATGGACACTGAAATTTAGCTTTTGCATCATTTTCACAGGTCATAAAATGTTACTTTTCTTTTAACGTTTTCCAGTCTTTAAAAAAAATGTTGTCGTCATTTGTGTCCTGAGAGATGTAAAAACCAGGGAGTCAAGCCTTACGTGGCCCAAGCCAGCAGTCTGCAGACCTCTGATCTGGACCTAACCCCTCAATGACCCTGGCAGAGAGTGGATAGGTCTCAGGCTGAGTGAGAGTTCGGGTGAGCTAGGCCGACAACACTGTCACCCAGAGACCTGAGAGCACCTCTGTGGCATTTCATCTGTGATAGAGACAGGACCCTCCACTGACTCCTTGCACTGAGGAAAAAAAGGGTGAATCTGAATTTCTGTCTGTCTCCTGAGCTTGAAAATC
>CM053502.1:166150262-166197485 GCA_028627145.1 Eidolon dupreanum
AGAATGGACAAAGTTAGTGAAAAGAAGTTGATGATTGTCAGAAAGTGAGGAGGAAGGAAACCATCTCTTTCCTTCTTTTAAGCACTGATGGTTAAACATCCACTGACTGCATTTCACTAACACACAATTCTTCCTCTGTTGCCAATATGCAAAAGGTAACTATCCATAAATAGAAGAGGCTACACAGTCATATACTGGATAAACCTGAACTTGTGTTTGTTCAAAGCATCTGTGGGATAATAGTGTCCCAAAATGGAAAGAGCAATAATTTTACCATCAGTTATTTCTGATTTGGAATTCTGACTTTTCCACTGACTATTAACATGGGCAAGTTTTAATATCTATGAGTTTCAGTTTTCCATATTTATAAAGAGAAGTTAATAATGACTACCTTATGTTAACATAATGATTAAATTAGAACATATAGGTAAAGTGCTAATGCAGTATCTGACACAAATACAGCTGTTATAATTTTTTTTATTATGGCAAAAATATTAATGCCCTCAAATATCTAGATGTTAAATTTCCCATCACCTCTGTTCTTTATTTTTTGAGAATTTAAAGACTTACTGTCCCCAGGAAATGAGCAGAGAAAGTCACATTACTAGAGAATAATTCTGTTAAAACATGGATGGAATGAAACTTCAAATGACTTCCAAGCTCGTATTTAGAAGTTTATAGTTATTCATTTATCTGTTTATTTAAAAAAGCATCCGTGTTGGTGACTTCATATAAAATGCTGTGCAATTGTCTAGTGCTAACAATCAGCTTGCATTTAAGGCTTTTACTTTCTTGAGTGGGTTGGCTGATGAGCACAGAAATAAGGTCTTATACGATGCCTGCAGCTGTTGGGGGGATGATGATGGATCTGGTGCACAGAAGCAGCCCTTAGGGGGTGTCCCCGGAATTCAGAAATCATGAAAATTTTAGCATTACAATCAAGGGAATATCACGTTTCCTGTTAGCAAGTCCTTCCAGAGAAGATAGTATACAATAATTTTATCATCATTTTTTTTGACCTGCTGGCAACATTTTTTTTAATGAAAATTATTTCTAATAAAATTGCAATCCGACATTTATCCCTCTGGAGACTTAGCTGTGTGCAGCCAGTGTGTGAGAGGTCTAGTCCTGTCGACTGTTTAGAGTCTTACTCAGTATTCTTCTGTCTTGTTCCTGGAAGATTTTCCAGCCGTTTTCATGAGCTCTCAAACTTTCCAAGAGCACACAACGTCAGTAAACTCGCCGCTTTCTCTTCCTATTGCACTTAACATTCCTTTTCCGTCCTTCTTTCGATTTTCCACCAGAGGGCACAATAAACCCATCTAAAACACAGTTCAGTGCAGACATTTTTAACGACGTGCCAACTTTTGGGGCTTGTTTAAAAATCGTTCTAATCTCATCACTCCAAGGCGCTCGTTAGGAGTAGGGTCTCTGAAAGCAAACTAAACTCAGATCTCAGCTCTGCTATTTACCAGCTCCGTGGCCTGGAGAATTTCTTAATTTCCTAAGTATCGGTGTTCTCACCTTTGTAAAATGAGAATACCAGTCTACCTCATAGGCTTATTGTGAGATTAAATGAGTATAGACACATTACGTGAAGCACTTAGACGCCTCATGGCTTATAGAAAGCACTGTGTAAGTGAGAGCTGCCATGAAAGTTTATGAAAATGGTAGTTCTTACCTAGGCGTTACCTGGCTGGAAAGAATCAGAGTTGAAAGCTACTAAGTGAAACTAATTACTCACCTCTTCTGCGTATCAGTTGTGTCAGGCCCTATTTACCTTCATTATTTCCACCTGACAGATGTATGAGGGACACGTCTATTTGTTGATCCCTCTCAAGTACTAGATCCGTGCCTGGCATATTGCAGGCGTTCAATACATATGTTTTAAATGAATGTAAGAAAATTTGTATTAACCCATATTTACTGGCAAGGAAACGGAGGCTCTGGGAGTTGAGGTAAGTTGCCTACGATCGCACAAATAAACGGAACATGTGGTATCTAAACCCAAATCCTATCCAAAAGCTATTTTCCTTCCACGGGGATTTCTTACCTTGAAAAAAGATTGAGAAGGTTGAAGAGTTGAAGAAAATGAACTTTTGGTTGACTTTCATAACAGAACTGCCAGGCTGCATTAACAGGGAGAATGAAAGACATTCCTTTCAGTAACACTTTATGAAGACTGTTTCTCTCGAGAGTTAGATGGCGCTTAGAAAAAAATAATTTAGGAAAAAATTGCTTAATTACCCTCAAGCAGGTCTAGCAAATATTTCTAGCTCACATTTGCTTTAAGGCAGTTTGCAATGTGTTTTCCATAACTGAAATGGAATAAGCAAAAATACATATACATATATAATTTAAAAGCCTGCTTATATTTAAAGTTACTTTTTGGATGGTTCAATGGTTGGTTCACAGTTATGCTCAGTATGTTTGCTGAATGCCTTTGCTGAGTCTCTGCCCAGACCCAATGAATCAGAATCAACAGTTTAATAAGATCTGCAGGTGATTTTTATATGCACATTAAGGTTTGAGAAGCATTGTTCTAGTCAATATAGTAATTGTGGAAAACAAATGATTGATTTCTGTTAACTAATTAATTAATCACTTTTTACTGAGCATGTTTCAAAAAGCAAGGAACTGGAAATAAAATTTATGCTAGGCACCATCAAACTCCAAAATATATATTTTGAGGGCGGGAGGAGGAACTCTATGTGAATGAGTTCAGAAATGGAAATGACAAACTTCTTTATTTTTCCTTAAAAAGGGACTTGTATTCAATCATGCCAATTTAGGACACGTTTATCCAATTTCATAAAATGATTTCTTACATGGATCACTATTCATGAAGTGAAATGAAGTATGAAGTGATATGAAATATGAAGTTTTGATTTCCTTTTCTTTGTGGGTTGCTATAGCCTCAAGTCAATTTACTGTCAGTATTTCCCTTACACTATACATAATGAATCACCAAAATGTGGTTCTTAAAACTAAGGCAGAGGTGGGTAGCCAAGTTAAAATTTATGCAACTGTCTTTCTCTGTTATAGATATCTTGTCTTAGGTTATAAACTTTTCTGCCTATGAAAAGACAAGGAAATCTGCAGTGATATTCATAGATTTCAGTTACATAGAAATATATTGTAAATATATATATATATTGCCTAGTATACTATATAGTAATACATGTATACACATGTAATACATGTATACATCTATAGATATCACTTTAGTGATATTTAATATGTATAATTTATTTTATATGCAACATCATTTGATATGAATACTTATAAGATTTGTATTATTTTCTTATATATTTTAAAGTTTGTAGGCACAATAAGAATTCATTATAACATAAATAAATATTTGTCTTTGTAAATACTTTTTAAAATTATAACACAAATAGCACTGGACTAGCTTGGTAGATTTTTTTTTTCTTTTTAGTATTCAACCATATCTGTATAGTCCAGTGCTATTAAAAATTATCATAAACTAGGAATATTAGCAGTAATAAAGCAACGACTAACAAAATGGATTTCATTAAATTATCTACATATATATTTTTCATCTGCAAAATTGAACTCTTTCTTTTCAAAATATGAACTAAATTACCATTGTTGGGCAAGTCACCTGTGCCTCTCTGAGTTGAAATAAACTCACCTACATATAGACTATTTAGATTAGATTATCTCTGATATGACCCCAAGTTCAAAATCAAAATGGAAGTGTTTCTCTCCCTTTACATCTCTACGAATTTGCACAGAATCATAGATTTTACATCTCTAGAGTTTTGTCCTTACTTCAAAATCTAATTGAATAAAATGGCCGCATTAGTTAGCTCATTGTTCACTTGAGGACTCTTCCCCTTTTACTAAAAAAAAAAAAAAAAAAGAAAGAAAAGAAAAACAAAAAAAAGAAACAAAATGATATCATCAGCTGCTATAGTATGTTCACCTGAAAAATACTTGCTTTAACCTTCTGTTTCATATTTACTTCCAAAAAGCAGGGGCTTTAGTCTCTAAAATAGTTTTATGCTTTTTAGTGAAGACAGCTGTGCTCACTTGCTCTTCCTCATATGCTATGATAGATGATGAAGTCATAGGAACTACAGGGGCTTCGACAGTGTTTTAGTGATTATTGAAGCTATTTGGAAATGTAGTCAAATTGAAGAATTTGTTCGATAGCAATAGTTTAGGTCAAAAGCAATAAAAAGTATTTATGAAGCATAATTTCTAGTGTATTTAAATGTATTCCTAGTTAATTTTAGTTAAAGATGGTGTCCGTGTATTATGGAATTCATAGTCAAGGTTCTAATCTTATGATTCAATATCCATCAGAAAAGGGAAAAATCAAACCTAAGAAAAGGTATACGATGACATTTTTTTTCTTTTTAACAGTTAAATATATTCCATGGGAATTCGATCTCCGAGGATTGGTAAGGAAAACATTTCTAAGGGATTTGTGGTGAAAAATTTTTCACGAGACTCAAATTTTTCATTATATTCAAATTTTTCACTAACAGTAAGACCACTTCAAGAGCTTCCTACCTGGACTCCCTGCTTCCACTCCCATCAAACTTCCACCCAGTGTAACGACAATGTTTCTCAAAAGTAAATCTGATTATGTACTAGGTGCTCCCAAGGAACAAAAATCTTAGAAAAAAGCGGCTCTATCCTCAAGGAGGTTTCAACTCACTGATAGCCTCGGGAGAGAGTCTGTCGTCAGGGCCAGTGTCCCAAGTGTTGACCTGTGCAGTCACATCATGCTCTGCCCTCGGCAGGTCCAGAGTGGCTTAATGCTTTGCTGTCACCCTCTTGACATCAATAATTTTACCTTTGAAATTTTTTTTATAAGTGAAGTCTAAAGGGACGGCTTTGCCTTGTTATTTCTTTAAACAGATTTCAAAATATTAATTTTCAAAATACACATTTCTTCATTTTTCTCTGGTCGTTTTCACTGGATGAGTGTCTTTGAATCACGTGGTTGCCATTACCTGCCATCAAAGTCCTGATGGATAGATATTTTAGCTCAGATTTGGTTTCAATAGTGTTAGATACATACATATACACGTACATATAAATATGGTATATATGGTTATACTGTATATTTGTTCTAATCTCGTTCTTTTAAACCAATTTTTCTAATACATATTTTATTTAAAAATTTATTATCATAAAGTGAGTCTTTTAATTCTTTTAAGCTTTATCTACAGTTATTTTACCTTTTCAGCCCCGTTGTCTTTCTAAATACTGTTGAGAAAAAAATTTTTTAGCACTATTTTCAAATGATGAATTTAGCTTTTAACTTTTTGGATGCCTTTCCTTTGTTTTCAATGTTATTAATTTCTACTCCTGTTCTTACAATATTCTTACTTTTCTGTCTTTGCATTCCTGCCACTGTTCTACTGCTATTTTCTTGAGTTAAAGAATCAATAAATAATTTCCAGTGCTTTTGTTTTACAAATGCAATCAAGGCAATATATTTTCTTCTTGATACAGTATCAGCTGTAGGCCAAAGGTTTTAATATGTATTTTTTCACTGTCATTTTATTCTAAACATTTTGTTATTCCCATTACTGTTTATTTTTAGACCTACAAATTACTTATAAACACATTTAAATTTCTAAATGCATAGAATTTTAGGTGTGCATTTTGCTCTTGATTTTTAACTTTATTTTACTATAGAAACTACAGTGAGAAGGTGGTACATATGGTATTGATTTTCAGAGATTTGCTTTGGGTACTACTTTGTAGTCCAATTTTATAAATGTTTGCTTTCAAAGAATGTGCATTTTCTAATTGTTGAGTACAGACAACTCTATGCTTGTTAATTGTATTATCCAAAAGTTCCCAATCCTTACTCATTTTTGACTCTTTGATCTACCAATTTTCATAGAAATATATTAAATTTCCTTGTTTTGATTATAGATTCATTTCTTTTTGTAATATTGTTAATATTTAATTTATATATTTTGATGTTAAGTTGTTCTGTGCATAGTGTCTCAGAGATTTTGTATTTTCCTTGAAAATTGCCTCTTTTATCACAGTGAAGTGAATTCACACCTATTAGTGAATTTTTATATTAAATGTCATATTATCTGATAGTTTAGCTAAATTAGTTGATATAGGTTGAATTGTGTTGCCCCAAAATTCATATATTGACGTCTCAACCCCCAGTAACTCAGAATGTAACGATTATTTGGAAATAAGGTCTTTAAACAGGTGATTAAGCTAAAACTAAGGCCATTAGGATGGATCCCTAATCTAATACGAATTGGTATCTATATACGAACAGGAGGGGACCCCAGAGATGTATGCTCACAGAGAGACACTTATCTGAAGAAGCAGCAAGAAGATAGACATCTGTAAGCCAAGGAGAAAGTCCTCAGAAGAAAGCAAACTGCAAACACCTTGACCCTGGAATTCTAGTCTTCAGAACTGTGAGTAAATAAATTTCTGTTGTTTAAGCTACCCAGTCTATGACATTTTGTTCTGACAGCCCAAGAAACTAATATACTCTATTTCTCTTATTAATATTTGTCTGAAATATCTCATTCTGTCCCATTACTTGCAAACTTTCTGTGACATACTGTTGCAGGTATTCCTGCTTTAAGTTTATTTCCTTTTGTATTATTTGTTTTTTCACTTCCTCATGGAATTGATAATTTCTTCATTATAGTATGTAATTTTTGATTATGAATTAATATCTGGCTGAGATCATATTTTTTACGTGTAAATCTTATGAACTTGTATTGTAAAAGTATCTTCGCAACTGTTTTTGCATTTACTTCTGCTGGGTGCCCAGAAGTTTGCCTTATTTTGCACCAGGTTTGAGTGAAGTTTTTCACCTTGGAATTTTCACCCAACACGAATAGTCTAAATTCCCACTGTCCTTCCATCATATTCAGGACTAGGGTTTTAATTAACACAGAAAGTTGCTTTATTGTTTTGGGTTTTATTTCCCCCAAGACCTAAGCATAGAAAAGCTTCTTTGCTTCATCTCTGACTGCCAAGCAAAGTTTTCTTGTCCCTTCAAATGGAGGGGTAACTCTTTTCAAGTAAGTTCCTGCCGGATTGTTCTTAAAGATATCTCCCCTTAATCGTGGGTAAGTATAGGATACAAATGGTGGGAACTTGAACTACACAGGACAGGCTAGGTGATAAGGACAATGAAGAGACTCTGAAAGGCCTGCTTTTGGAAACTGACATCCAAGAAAGCAAAATCCAGTGAGAACAAGTTTACCAGATATTGCTATCATATGATTAAATTAAGTTGCATCCAAGAGAAATATAAAAGTTGGTTATCAAACGAATACCCTAATCTTGCTTACATTAGAGTTAATCAAAAATTCTATATAAACTACAATTCCTTCTTGGCAAAAAAATGTTCTCTTATTCTTTCCTCCTGTTTATTTAGTGCAGGCAAGTGATTCCAAGTCTTGGGTTTTTGGAATTTGAGCTGAAGAAGAGAGAGACAGAATAGACTTTTCTGTCTGTTTTGGCTTTGTTTTGTAGGCTTTCTGAATATAGTAATAATGTACTTTCCATGTGGTCTAAGTTCACTTAATAGATGTATGTATTGGGTTTGGGAACTCAAGACTCAACTAAAGACAAATTATAATTTGCTTTTCTTTCATATAAATCTGTTTTGTTCAGGTGAGTTTGGTATGAATATTTTTACTTCATTTAAAAAATAAATTGTTATCTGAACTAAATACTCTTTTTCCTTAACCAGTACATTTCTCCCAGGTAGGAAAACCTTCTAGAGAAACCAAATTATTATCCAAGGGTGCTTATGGTTAATTTAAGTTGGGTATTAAGCTGTGAGAGCATGATTTAGATTTTTCTCCTATTGGGAAATAGGTTCTTTTTTAATAGGCTTGACTGAAATACCTAATTGGCCAGTTTCTTACCATTTGGGCATTTTCTTATAATTCATGCAGGCTAGTTCCTGAGCTTATTGTGTCACAGTTTATCTCATGGTTATTACCTCCATACAAGGCCTCTGAGGGTTTTCTGTCACATTAGTTACACATGTACTGACATGTCTAGCAGTGAATTATTTTTTCCATTGTTCAGTATCCTGTTTATATGTGCTGTTTGAAGATTTATTTCCCATATTCTAACCATAATGTATGATTTATTTAATTAAAAGCTCTATTCCTGCAGCCTCATTATTGAAAGCATCACTCTGTCAAACTCCAGCATATTTTGCCTGATAATGCTATACCATGTGTCAAACATATAACTTTGGTTGTATTGAATTGCTCCCAGAATAAAACCTTCTGCAAGTAGTCATGAGGAGTCAGAGGAAAATGTCTTTCTCTTTCTCCCCAGAATAGTTGTGGAGTGGTTCTGTGAACAGCAGGATCAGTAGATGAATATATAGATGAACAAACCATCATAGAACCAGAGTCTCATGCAGGATGAAATCTTTAATGGATTCTAGCTTGATTAACTTTCCTTTATGACCTTTCTAGGCATATAGCCAGAGGTACTGACTGTATATCTGAAATATCTGCCATGAGAATTTTTCTATTCTCCATTCAGAAATGTGAATAATTATAGCAACTAACATTATTGAGTGCCTTCTGTGTGTCAGGCACTAAGCTAAGCATTTTACACAGCATGGATTCATTTGACCTAATTAACCCCCTCCTCCACTTCAGCCTCTCCCCCTACCATCACCTCTTTGACTCTCATTTTATAAATATTTACCTTGGTACTCCTGGAGTCTAGGTAGCTTAAGCCCAGGTGTATCTAACTCCTAAGACTGTTCCCTTAGGTTTAAATGTGCAATACCCTTCTACCATCTCTGTGCATATTGGGTACCTAGGATCTTTGTTTCTTACTCCTTCTCTTCTCTGCCTTTCTATTTATAAAATCCTTCTAGCTAGAAGGGTTTACTTTGACAGTAAATATCCCCGTAGGTTTAAGTCAAGCATCATGTCTTTGAAGAGTTCATATTTTGGCCTTATCCCTAACCAAAGTAAAATAATACATCTTGAGGAATAAATATTGGAATTGGTGAGAAGATATTTTAGGAACCGGAACCTCGCTTGATGCCCCTGAAATCATGCCCCCCCCCAGATGTCCATTTCCTTTATCTATGACTAAGACTGACCTTTAAAGGGACGGTTGGTTTCTTTGCTCTCCACTCCTGGAGCGATGATTGCCATCTCAGATGAGAAAAAGAAAGAAAAAAATGAACTAAGTCTACATATGATGCAGAAGTGAGTCATAAGCAGAAAATGATAACATATCTATTTCTAGACAATGATTATATTTAGGGTAATCTATCTTTCATCAAATACATGGTGCAGACAGAATTATTTTTGTTGCTTTTTAAAAATGCCTCTTCAACATACTTCAGGCATTTTTATGATACTTTTTAAATAAGATTATATGAAAAATATACATGTCAGACAGATAAAATAATATTTTAAATGTGATTAAACACCATGTGACTGGCTTTCATATTGCTAACTCTCTTTTGCTTATTTACACATAAGTGTTATGTGTCAAGTTAAGAGAAGTAATGTATATTTTTTATTTCTTCTGTAGTTTTCATTTCATACCAAGTTTATCTTTTATTTTTAAGTGCCATACCAACTGTTTTAAACTTATGCAAAATGTGCTTAGTATAATCTTTTGCTGTGTGACATTATTGATTTAATAGTTTATACAGGGCAAAACACTACTAGGTGGAAATAATTGATGATGTTGAAATTTTAAGCATATTATTAAAAGTGACAGACTTATTCAGACAGATTAAATAATGTAAGCATGAATGAGGTCTATGTATATTATCATGAAATAATAAAACTTGAATAATTCAGACCTCAATTATCAGAGTTGGAAAAATAAATTTAAAAAAAGATTATTTTAAAATCCTAGAATATTCTTTATTAGCCTGATTTTTCTCTTATGATTACAATGTAACATCAAAACACATTAATTAAATAATGTATTTATTATTTTAATGTGCTCACTAAGAACACATAATTTAAAAAATCAGAATTGGAAAAGAATAAATAGGTAGAGAGACAAAATATTATCTATAGGGATTACGCAAAAGAAATGGGAACATCTAATAATCTGCCTAAGTATATTTATTTTTTCCTTCTGAATTTTGAATATATACTTTTAAAAAATATATATATACACATTTCCAATTATTAGAAGCTACTCTATACTGTATTTCTGTTTTAAAATGTTCTTAGAGTAAAATGAATATAAAAGATAAGGATCATAAAAGACCTTTTATGTATGTATAAGTATTAAAGAGTAACGATTAGAGAGTTATCAGGATAATTATCAACTTGATGCAAATTAGGCTTCATAAAATACTCAGCCTTGAAATACATAGAGCAGTGGAAAAAGATGACAGAATGAAGGTTAGAAAAATGCAGTCCCAGTGATATCACGCATCAATCATTCATTCATTCAAGTGTTTGTTTTATACAGGGTGCCAGATTCTGTTAGGCCAAGGGAATCATCTGTGAAGAAAGATATACTGGACTTGCTCTCACAGCACCCACAGCACTGAACCTAGTGGGAAAAACAAGGAATTAAACAATAGCCAAGAGCGATGGGTTTTATAGATCTTTATATCCCACCAAATTCTACTCTATATCAAGGAGAAGACTATAAACTGATTATTTGTGTTCCTCCAAAATTCATATATTGGAATCTAGCCACCAACGTGATGGTATTTAGAGATGGGGCCTTTTGGAGGTGATTAATGTCCTTATAAAAGAGGTCCCAGAGTTATCTCTCATCTCTGCCACCATGTGACGACACTGTGAGAACAGGGCCATCTGAAAACCAGGAAGTGGGCTCTCACCAGTGTGAGAAAGAACAGGAAAGGAAGAAGGAGTAGGGTATGTTCAAAGGAAAGACAGCCTTAAGGTATAGCACACTGATGGAGAATATGTATTGAGAGTTTCTTAGAAAATTAAGTGGGATAGTATGAGGCCAAATTATGAAAGCATTTAGAAACCAAGCAAATGGTGTAGGTGGTCGCAGAGGATGTGTGAGATGGCTTGATGTTGATGGCTGTGAGCAGGTAAGGTGAGTCATGCAGTGATAGTCCAACTAAAGAGAACTCGGTCGGCGGGGGGTTGGGTGTGGAGGTCATTCTCTTATCTCATTTGAAACTACTCAGAAATCCTGTGTACACCTTCTGTGTAAACAAAGGAAAAGAACAAATAAGCCAGTAAGACATCATTAAACAATAGATATTAAAGATACCTCAGTGATCCTAATTTTTTTACATACTGAAAAGACTTTTTTTTTTTTAACTCTTGGTCACCAAAAAAGTGTTGCACAGTAAAGACATGGAATAAAAGATAAAAAGAGGAACAGATTTTCATTTTCAACAAAATAACGGGATGAATGAGCTATCATCCTCACAAAAGCCTTTACTCTTTTCTATACAACCAATCTAATACCAGAAGAACTATGGTTAATATCAGAGGTCTTATTATTACATGATGATATTCTTTGTATATGTAGAGCAAATAACTTTCTAACCATATTTATGAAATAGGGCCTTGTCTCTTTTGGATTCTTTAAGTGACTATGCTTGGAAGGTGACATGGAGTCTGGCATGTCATTGACTACTCTATAATGTCAAATGCCATTGATTGGATTTGTGCAGTCTCAATATCAGAGGCCAATCAACAAATTGAATGTAATTCTGTTGGAACTCATCACAAAGGAGAAAGGACAAAAAAAAAAAAATTAATTGTCATTTAGGATCTGAAGAAAACAGTTGTTTATGGTTACTCATATTTTTTAAAGGTTATTTAGCTAATTTTAAAAGTCTAGAAACCTTAAGGATCTTCATTTTTAATTCAAATATGATGAAAAAGGAAATTATGAGTACTATAAGAAATATAACTTTAATATTTCTACATGCATGCATATTAGAGTAATGGGCTCTACAGAAAAGGTAAAGAAAACAAATGGCTATTAGCCACCAATTTTACCTCTTTTGTGTATTAAATGATGATTTATATACATTTAACACTGGTCGGAATGTTATTTATGTACTGGCTATTTTTCAAAGTTTCTAAAATGTAGAGCAAAGTAGAAATCTTGAATAGATTTCAAGGGAGAGCCAGACTTTTATATTGTTACAATATTAATGCATAAAACCCAAGAGAGAAAACTAAAGAAACTGAAATTATTTAATCTGAGAAAAAATTTTAAATACGTGTTAAGTTTTCTAAGAAGAACAGAACAACAACAAAAAGCAGTAGCTAAAAGATAAGAATTTTTGAATAGATACTAGGAAAAAGATTTTCTTGCGTTTAGTTCAATTAGACACTTAAAACGTTATATTTCTTTGGAGATATTTTAAGATAGAATGGAATCATATTAATTCATTCATTCAGTCAATCATTCAATAGCTACTTGTTGAATAGCAACTAATATACGTGATAGCCAAGATCTCTAGTCTTTTAGATCTTCATTATAGTAGGGGAAATAGACAGTAAATAAATCAACTAATATGATAAGAATTTCAGATAATAAGAACTATGAAGAAAACAATCTAAGACAATGGGAAAGAGAGGGTCCGAGCAGGCAGTTTATACTTCACATTGGTGAGTTAGGGAAGTCTCTTTTGAGATGGCAATGTTATTGCTGAAACTTGAGTAAGGAAAAGGAAACAGCCATAAGAAGTCTAGGAGAGAAGCATTATAGGCAGGAAAATAGCAAGTGCAAAGGCCCTAAATTGGACCTAAACTTAGTATTTTCCTGGAACATGAGAGGGCCCCAAGTGCTCGGAGAATAGGGAAGGATGAAAAGGGGAGTGGAAGCCATGATGGTTAAGGCCGACTCTCTACCAGCTCTGTAGGCTACAATTAGGAGTTTGCATTTCATTCCAAGTTCAGTGGGAAGTTACTGGGTTTTGTAAATGAGACAGAGAATTAGGATTGGTGGGTTTTTCGGTGTGTTTCACATCTATGATTGGACAATAGTAACCAAAATGCTGTTTTTTAAAAAAGTGTTTTCTCACATAGGAAAAAACATTCTCAATTTAAACATAGAAGCACTTAGTTTTGCAACTAAATTTTATAAACGAAAAACAATGTTGTCAATCTATTAAAGAAAGTTTGTGTCTGAAAAGACCACAAGACTTAGTCTTTTTAAATATCTCTCCATCTATTCCAAGACAGCATTCATCATTTTTTTTAAATTTCTTTAAAATAAGAAAAAATATTATGTGGGCATTAAAATTACCTTTATGAATAATTCTATTAAATTAGCTAAACCGACTGTTTCTGTTTTATTTTCAGTGTACATTATTTTACCAGCTTAATGTTATAGGATCCATATTTTCTACATGGGGAAATATTGATAGGAAATAATCATCTACAATTTAGTATGGTAGAGAAAGAAGAATATTTGTAAATATTAGCAAATATTAGTACTTATTACATCACTGACACTCTACCTAGAACTTCACATAACATGCCAAGAAAGAGTGACTCTCCTGAGGTCACAGAGGGACTGTAGACTAGAACCCTAGACTTTAAATTTCCTATTACCTTCCTACAACTTTCTGGAGCAAGCCAAATCTGGTGCCTGAATCAAAGCGTTCTCTACAACCCAGCACGTAAGACCCCATGACCGTTTTGACTTCAGTTCCATGGGGTCTCTCTCTCACAGTCAAAATGAGTTTCATTTAAATTAACATTATAGGAAATAGATTTCTTCTATTCCAACTCCACTTCTATTTATCTAAATGATGCTCGTTTCAAGGCCTCCTTTTTTTGTTTAAAGATATTCTGTTAAGGGACAGACTAAGGACATGACCATATTCACTACCATTCTTCTACTAAGTTATCATACTAAAAGTATAGGGCCCATTAATTTCAACCAGATACAATCAATTACATTTTTCCCACTATTCTTTAAGCTTCTGTCATATTCGCTATTTTCCTCCAGTGTTAACAACAGTGATTTATCCATAGGAGATTTTCAGCACATTTTGTTGAGAGAATAAATTTGTACTGACAATGTTTAGTGTTCTTATTTATAAAAATAGCATAGAATTTATCTTTTCCTAGAATAACAGTAGAATATTCTATCTCAATGTCAAGAGATACTGACATTCTTTCTGATATCTTACTTGAAGCTACTATTTGTGTTTTACTTTGCCTGCTACCAAAAAGGATTTGAGGTAGCTTATAGTAATTCAATGAAGCAAATCAATAAAAATGTATTGGTATCTTCTGTGTGCCTGGCACAGCTCTATGTGATGTGCTGTGTCCTCTGTACCCAAAAGCTCATTGTCTAGGAGAGTCTAGCAAATAAGTACAATATATGTAGTTGATACTACAGTGATGATCTGAGCAAAGTGCTCTGATGCAATAAGAAAAGACAAAAGCAGTAAGACCACAGAATCATTGCAACTCTGATAAAAGAATAAGAGTCCTGCATTGAGTGGAGGCAGATATAAAAAAAAAAAAAAAAAGAACCCGGAGTAAGAAAAAAATGACCACAATTGAGCACTCATCTAATAAGGGAAATCATAAGACTTTCTCAAGAGAATAATCTTTTTTTACGACACTAAATTGATCATGGTTGTTATTATTGCATGGGAGAAAACCAAATCGGCACTACTGATGTAGTTATACAAACACAGAGAGTTTTCTAAATAACGTCTTCTTCTTAGATCAATACTTTAACAATAGCTGATAGTACAGCTCTGTATTGTACATCCGTGAAGACATTCCTGCAGAAAACAAAGAATGGAGTCAGAATGAGAGGTTTTTGGTTATCTGATTTGATATGAGAGTCTGACGTAGAAGTTATAGATAGGTAAAAAGCATACTCCATTTCAGTTAGACAGACTACTGCTATCCACTTTTGTCACACACCAGTGGCTTCGAACTCCAGGTGTGGCACACACTACTTATACTGTTTTCTTCTAAGTGCCCAGCAGTCACTTTGCTAGTAGCATCAGCAATTCCTCCTTCAGAGGCTGGGTCCTCAATTGTCCGCCAGTTTAAAAGGATGGCCACTAAAAGCAGAAATTAAGCACCTTGCAAGTAAGCTTTTGTCAGCTTACTTGCGAATAATGAGTGTTAGGGTTTGAGATTTGGGGAGTTGGTCAAGGAAAAATATATGCCCATACAACAAGCATTATAGGGCAATGGCTCAACAGGTGTGCATGAGAGAGGAAGAACCTCATAGCAGGATGTCACCATCCAGATGGGAAGAGGGCAAGGGGACTGGGGGGAGGGGGTCAGAGAAGGGACTTATGCTTCTAGGTGATGTCACTCAACTGCGAAGAGTGGGATCCCTGGATCAGAAGGACCACAGCACTTTGGGGTCTCATAACCATGACAATCTTATTAAAGGCCAGCGGGTGATGGAGAGGGATTTGCAGGGCATGCAAAATAGGCAGGCTCTGGATGGTCAGAATCTGCTCTTTCTGTGCCATTTAAAAAATAATTGGATGTGTAAAATTTGAGATTAGTGCTCATGAGCTTTTGTCCTAATAGGTCTCACTCTGCTTTAAAAAATAAACCTAAAGGCCAATATGCAGAGGCCATCTTTGGCTCATTTACATAACAATAAATTATTATTATTTTTTATTACAGAGAACCAACTTCAGTGAACTTTGCATTGCTTAAGGAGGAGCAGTACCTAATATATCTTGCATAACTTTCATAAACTTCTGTTGAAATGCCTTTCCTATTTCTTGTCTTCTTTATATACACGGTAATTCATCTCAGGATAATAATATAATAAACTGAAGCAGCATTGAATTATTACTCAGTCATGTTTTCTCCAGCCTAAATATTTCAAGTGTTTTGGAGGCTAATTCCTATTTTAAACTCTATCTTTTGACTCAGATAAGCTTGAGTAAAACTACTGGATGATTCTTAAATCCTGATAAAGTCAGTGATTTTTTTTTTTTTTTCTGCATTCATATAGGTACTCAAATACCAGGCCGCTATATTCTTCCCCTCATGTAATGATGCTAACCGATTAAGTATTTTAAGATTCATTAAGGTTGCTGAAAATGTTTAGGAAAATAGTCTCACATAAACCATTGCTAGGTTCACATGCTCATTTATAAGTATAATTATAGATAAATTGTCACACTGATAAGGCCACATGCAACTGAAGTCACCTCAGATGAGCTCTGAATTTCTCCAGCCTTCCAGTCCCCAAAGGCCATAACTAATTCAGTCACAGTTCACAAAGACTGTCAAGAAGTGTGTAAACACACACACTTTCTTAAAACCAGATTACTTGTGAAAACACAGCAAAACATTGTTAAAATGATTTGAATTATACCTGGAATAGTAGCAGGAAGTACAGAAAGTATGGTGGTCAGTGGTTTGTGAGATTATGGAAATTTTTTTTGACTATTTCTTGTTTTCTAACTTTTGTACAATAACTTGTATAATAATTATGATATAATTACATTAACATTTAATTAAAATTGCTGATTTTATTATTTTTTAGGTCATTTTTCCTAATTTCGTGTGCTAGGAAATATAAGTATAGATAGAATTGTTTCCCTCCATTTCACGGCCTGCTGCCTTTTGGCTACAGAAAACATCTAGCTGAATAGAGCATGTGCTGATGAGAGTACAATAGTCATGAATGAGATTGTCCTTATTCTTCATGACTTCTGCCATGATCTTAAAGACAGGGTTATTTACCCCCAAGATAGCATTTGGAGTCACATACCTAGATTTTTTCATTTCCCAACGTAGTGATATTGCACTATAAAATCATAGCGTTCCAATTATGTATTTTAACTGTGATACAAATTAAAAAGTCTTTAGGATTCTTTTTCAGTTATTTACAGATTTTGTTGTTATGTAATATAGATAGGTGGAACTCTGGTAGAATATGTGATTCAGCACAGCATTTTGAGAAATATCTTGGAAGAGGAGAGCGGTGGGTGGCCCAGATTTCATCTGCATCTGTGTTTGGACTGTGTGTTAATTACTCATTTCTGAAAACCAGATCGAACTGCAAAACCACTAGCAAAAACCCAGGGGTTTGTGAGAATGAGGATCAGTGAAAGTTCCCTTTTTAGGCCTTCTTAAGGAATAAGTGAACAGCTACAAATTCTGCGGCCTGGGCTGAGCTGGGAGTGCCCTTCTTGACTAGAGGGGTCCCTGGCGCTGGGTAAAATGCATGGTCTCCAGCGAGCTGCATTGTGCACAATGCTGGCACCGCCATTGGTGACGAACCCTGACTCTCTGTTTGTCTCAGGTAGTGAGTTTACAGACTGGTTGTCCTGAGATCAAGGGCTTCGAGATTTCATAACTTCCGGCAGAGGTTTGCCTGCGTTATACCCACAGCGGGCAAAATTAGGTAAGAGATTTCTTTGAAAAGGAGTGGGAGCCCCTTCTGATAGGGGAAATTTATTCAAGGAGGACTCCCCTGGGCAAGGCATACATCTGGAGTGTCTGGGTGTCTGGGTGGGAATTTCTTCCATGTCTAACAATCATGTCAACGTCCTCCAGTGCCTTTTAAGTAGTTTCCAGCTGTGCCAGTGAAATGTAGCACTGCCTTGCATTAGGGGGAGGACTTTGTAAAAAGAATTCTCTGGTCTCAGAGTCAAATGGGCCTCTTTAGGGTTAGAAATGAGAAAGGGCTCATTTGGGTCACTGTAGTCATAAAAATAATAAACCCATCGGACCATGCCAGCTTTGCACAGCAGGACCTGGGCCTCATCTAATTTTTTTTTTTTATTATTCACAGTGAGCCTTAGTTATCACTGTGATGGCAGGATCCACCTGGCACCAGGCTGTGACCACCCAGGGAGGAGAGAGAGGGCCCTGGTACAAATGTCTGTGGCTCTAGGGGCCTTCACTTTTCCTTCTCCCTCCTCATCTTCACTAGAGGCCTTGATAACCCTGTTAGCCTCCCCCCTGAGATGCATTTCTTCATTCAGCCCTGTTCAGGTGAAAGCCAAGGGGGCTCAGGATCTGTGTGGCATCTTGGAGGAAATGGATATGTACTTAGGATGGATCTTTGAGAAGTTTATGAATTTCAGGGTCTTTAGCAATACCAGCTGGTTGGTGCATTTCTGCAACTGTGAGTAAAAATTCAGAGCCCAGTCCAAAAACCTGCAGTAGCCAATCAGCTCTCTTCCTTTCTTCCTGCTATATAAAATATTTAAGGGAGATGGGAATTTAAGTTAAGGTAAAAATTTTTCTCCTTTCTTTCTTTCTATTTTTTTTAATTCACTTGATGTAATTTACATAACTTCCAATTTTACATATTTGATCCCATTTACCTCATCTACCTCCCCTCTCCCCGCTCCTCCCCTACCCTGTGGTAACCACTGGTCTATTGTCCATGTCTATGAGTCTCTGCTTGTTTGTTGCTTTTAGGTTTATATCCCACGTATAAGTTATATCATGTGGTTTTCAATTCTTTCCAAAGGTAAAATTTTTTATCTCAGTTTCTACTTCCTAATTTTCTCCCATTACTTTGACCTTACATGTTACATGTTTGTAGAGTACATCACCGTGAGCTTCTTCATAGGTGGCTACCTGGCCTCTCAGGGTGTCCCAACTCACCTCCCTGGGGTGGAGGTCTGCCTCCACTAGCTTGATATGTACAGAGTCTCTGGAAAAGCCCCCAGGCTTCTCAAGCATAATATCAGAGCTTTGGCATATTGGTATCCAAAATATATAAGGAATTCATACAACTCAATGGCACCACAAATAATCTGATGATAAAAATGGGCAAAGGACCTGAATAAACTTTTTTTTTCCCCCCAAAGAAGATGAATTAAATAGCAATCTATCAAAAGAAGCAATATACCATGGCTTCTAAATGATCTTGAGGAGCACAGTAATAGACAGCGAATGAATTCACATGGTCTGGCTTCTGATAATTCTGTATTTTGTTTCCCCCAAAGAAGAAACTAAACAACATTAATTAGAACTAATTAATAACATAATTTAAATATTTAATATGAAGCTATTAAAGAATTATAAATGCAGATCTTATCTCCTATCTCACCAAATATTTGTTTGGTTAGAATAAAAAAATTCAGCATTTCGTCGAAACTCATAAAAAGATCTTAATGGCTGTATTACAGATGAATTTAACTAAATAATTTAACTGTCCTCGAAACATTTTTGGGGGGAAACACTGTATGTGTGTGTGGGTGTGGGGTGAACAGCAGAGAAAGAATTAATAGGCCAAAATGTCCATCCTAGAATTATGTCAGGCAAAACATGTTATAAAATAATAAAGCAAACGTAAAAGAATTAGTGTTTAAACCAAGCAGAAAGAAGATTTTTAGAAGTTATTGGAGCATTAGTAAGAAGAAACTTAAATTGTGTTTGGAAATAAAAACTAAGCTATACAGCAGCTCATCAATATTTGGTAAAATTTGTTCAGAATTTAAAAGCATTTATATTAACTCGGGTATTCTTGTTATCAGTTATATAAAAGCTACAAGATTCATGTGTAAATTCATACAAGTATGAATGCTGTTAAGAGTTTTTTAATAAAAACGTGATAAATATTTAAACCACAAAGCAAAAGCCCTGTAATCTTTGCTGTTATTTCCTTATGTTTACCCATCATCTACTTTCTCTATGATATCCTAAAATATACCACTTGAAAAATGATCTAATTGAATTCACCTCCCCCCAAACTTGTTTATACCTCTCTTTCAAGGTTATAGCATTTAGTAGTAAAAGACTTCAATTATTACCTTGAGTTGTCTATAATCAAATGCTTATAGAAGGTAAGGTTTTGGTTGACTATATAGTTGCTGCCTTTTTAGTGAACATAAGAAATACAGTTTTTTGTTTTGTTTGGTTTGGTTTGGTTCTTTTTAGGAGACACCAACTTGGAGAAAGAAAATTTGAGTTTGAGATCAAGGTCTCAGTAGAAAGCCAGAGCTTTCATGACTGCCCTAAAAGAAATTCTTGTTTCCTACAGCTGCAGGATCAAGATTTCTGAAAGCCATAATCAAGGTCTAAACCTGTACTTGGCTGAATAATAAGGCAAATAAATCTCCACTCTCACTGAGTCTCTTAAATTAAAGTTAGGACATTGATTGTGAAAAATCAGAATCCTGAGACATTGGGATGATAAAATATGGGCAGATTCTGATGAAGCTGAGAAAACCAAACCCTAAATTCTTCCAAGCCTCCTTGGCCAGTATAAGCATCGTTTTTTTCTCCTGTTTTAGGGAGTTACTGTTCCCTCACCTTAGATATCATAATGGTCTCCTGTGAGGGAGTTGTCTTGCAGGGACTTCTGATTCCCCACAAGACTTACCTCTGCCACAATACAGATGTCAGAATGAAGTTCATAAGTGAAAGCTCCGTTTCTGTGGAAAAACTCTCAATCAGCTTTTTGTTCTACTTTTATGTATGATCTGATAACTCAGATTCACCAGACATCTTAAGAAACCCCAAATGAAAGACAAAACCAAATAGACAATAATTAAACCATTGGCCAAAAAACAACATCAACAATAAAAACAAAACATAATCTAAAAGAATTTTTTTAAATATCAGAAGAAGGTGAAAAAACAAACAAACAAAAAGATAATGTATCCATGAACAAGAATGAAGTAGCATATACAAAGAGCAGTCAGAATGAGAAAGAGCTCATGGGAATTAAATATGTATTAGCAGAAATGAAGAATAGTAAACTACTTTGAAAGATAAAGTCATATCCCACAAAACAGATAAAAAAGATATGTAAACTAGGAGCAAAAGGATGTGAAAAACTAGAGGATAGTCCAGTGGGACCAACATCCATATAATAGGAAAGTGGAAAAGATAATAAAGAACACAAAAGGAAAAAATTGTCAAAAACGATTTAAGAAAAAATTTCCTGAGCTGAATGACTTAAGTTTTCATATGGAAAATGTTCACAGACATGCCCTGTAAAATAAATGAAACAGAATCACATGAGTATATATCACAGTGGAATTTTAGTACATGTATAACAAGAAGATTCTAACTACTTTCAGGAAGAAAAAAACTTAGCTTAAAAGGATTGAGACAAAATGTAGTTAACTTTCTCATTAGAAAGCAAGACAACAATAAATCAAGGTTCATGCATCCTATAACTGGAAGCTACTGAAAGATGCATTCCATGAAAGGAGAGGAAATCCAAAAAGGAAGAAAAAAGACACATGAAATACACAAGAGACATTCAGGGAGTCACCGGGATTATGGTCTGAAGCTCTCAGAATGATGACCTGGGCAGGAGACCCAGAAGGCGAGCAGTTCATATGCAACTATGTATGAGACAAGAGTTATACAAATAGGGGGCAAATGGGAGATGAATTAATTATAAGAACATAGCAAACTAAACAAACCAATAATAGAAGACTTCAGAGAGGAAACAGGTTATAAAAAGTCACACGCATATACTACATGGCTTCGTACTAAATATCAACCAACCACAAGAACAATGTGCAATATTGAGAGAGTGGAGAAATAAGAACTGTGCCTGTGGTGCACACAGTGGTAGAGAAAAAGAAGTAATCTTCAGCTTCCAAATTGCCAAATCCACAGATAATGCCTAAAACCGAAAACTTGGGGAGCGGCAGTCTAAATAGGTTATACAAGAGTCATCCAAAAAACTGAAATTGTCACCTGGAGGGTGAGATGGACGTGAGGGGTCTGAAGAAGCCATGTTCTTCTTGATAAGTCATGTAGAATTATCTGACTCCTTAAAATATGTGCTTGGACTTTGTAGAGCAGCTTGACTAACTATGTACATGCAGAGCTTTGATAAAAGTTTAAAAAAATAAAATTACACAATTCATTCATGAATGATTTAAACATTTCTCATCATGCCTAAGTAAGGTTTTAGGAGATTAACCACAAACTAAGATAAATGAGAGGATAATTAAAATCAAATATGTCGTAGTTTACGTAATTTAATCTGTTATTTATCTTAAGCTCAGTAGTTTAAGAATGAATCAATAATGCAAAGATGACACTGAAAGAGGAGGATCTTGTTTTTTAAGTCAGCCATCTTTTTGTTGTTGTTGTTGTTCGATTATGCAGAGTATGATTTTTCCCGATGTCATCATTGCTATAGTTTGGGGAGGTGCTTCTCTGTACATCTTAACATTCAGAACAATTTTTCTTGTGAGTCTCCAGGTAGGAGTTAGATATCCCTAACACCCTTATCTAGATTTGATTTGATTTCACCAAATTTTTATACATTATTCTTCCATCCCAATTAGTGGCACTGTAGTCTTTCTTTTCTTGTCCCTATAAATGCTAGACAGCTTGAAAGTCAAACATCAAAATATAAAGAGTATAATCAAGTGTTGAGAAAAAAGCCATCTGAAAATAGTTATTTTCTTCCACTTAATGTATAGGTTCTCGTGAAAACATTCCTTGTTATTTTTAAGACTGCCGAAGACTGAAATAGTTTCCTCATTGAAGAAGCTATGGAGAATGAATACATGCAGGTCAGGGTCAACCTGGTCCTCAAAGACCTCCTAGTTTATTTGATTAACTTCAGCCAAAAGATAAATTGTATAGTTATATGACATCTAAAAGTCACTTTGATAAAACTGGGTACATGGTGACCTAGAAACCTTTAGACTTTGTCAGCTAGGAGTAGGTGTGACAATGTAAACCCCTTTTCTCCCTGTGGTCAATACTCACTGGATCAAAATAACCATTATGTTAGCCTCTGTGCTTCTGTCTACCCTAGCTTCTTTCATTTAATCAGATGCCCCTTTGTAAACTCCATTTCTCCCTTCGTTAGCTTTGTTTCCTAGAGAGGACTTCTTTTTGGCCTAGATTTTCTTGCACGTATTCTGTCCTTACATTTGGCAATAGAAGAAACAAAGAGAACTTGAATGGAGATGTGACTACTCATGGTTTCCACAGCAGTAACTTGTAAATCTGATGTTTATTAACATAATTGAACCTGGATTTACAGTTACCTTTTCTAAGATGTGTTAAATAATACACAGGAAAGTCTAAAATTAAACAAGCTTATTTACTCTAGACATTAGTATCTTAACAAGCAGCATATTTAACAGTTTTAACCCTTTGCGAGGACTATGGAAAGCCCTTAAGGTGAAGGAATCCTTTCTTCATTTAACCCTTCCTTCTTTTTATTCACCATTATTTCCTACTGCATATTTTTTTGGCTGGTAGAAGAAGAGAGAGTGGAGTGTGATTTTTTTTCTCTCACCTTTGTGGCATCCTTGCCTCCATAACAAAATAGCAAATCCTTACAAAGGGATACTTACTATCTCCAGAGGCCCCAATTATAACAATTTCCATTGTATTACCTAACACCTGATTAGTCCATTTATTCAGGTAAAATTCCAAGTTTCTTTCTAAATAGATTTAGAATATAGGCTGATATTTCACAAATAGAGTAATTCACTTACTAAAGAAGTGTCTAAGAGTAAAGAAAAATTTGTTATTTCATAGATTTGGCTATCGTTTCATTAATATTGTCTTTGCTAGATATGGGTTTAACTGACTTGGGAGTTTTTGTTGGAGAAATGAATTCTGTGGGACTATTTGAAGTAGGGTGAGAAAATTGCTTTTCTGTTCTTCTAAGCCTGGTCAGAATGAAAGAATAAGAATAAAATAACAAGAACAAGTTGAAAATATTCCATTATAATATTTATAAAATATTTAGAATAATGAAAGAATTTATTTGATACACATATGAACAATTCTGAGTGATAATGATAATCCAGAGATTTGCTTGATTTAGCACCTGTGCATCAGCTTTTTAACAAAAAGATGATGAAAATGCATTTGTCATTGTATTTGATGCAAATAATTCATACAAGGATTACCAGCTGACAGAATATGAACACTAACATCGTAAATATATAACACGTCATGAGCAAGGATCAGTTCAGGGAAAAGAACAATCATATAATTTATAGTTCATTGAGTAATCTTTTGAATTTTACTTTATAGTCCACAATGTTCTATGAAGTCATTTCTTTTATTTCTAATGCAACTGAAACCTACGGCAGTTCAGAATGTACTTGTCAAATAAATTCCAGCAAGACATTCAGTTAACATTAACGGTACTAGGGAGTGTACATTTCATCGTCATAACGATTCTAGGAAGTCAAAGGGAGAGGCAACTCAGGAACCCAAAGTATTTAAGAAACTTCTCAAGGGCATTTTCCTCAGACACATGAAAACTATTAAAAGCTCATAAAATTCTCCACACTTCATTCAATAAACGCTCCATGGGAATAATTTTCTAACTGTAAGATTTTGGAACTTCAACTTCATTATTAGTAGGTGTCACATAAAAAGTATTTGTATCTAATCTGTTGTTTATTAACACAGTTGAATTGGGATATACAGTTACCTTTTCTGAGATGTATTAAATAATACACAGGAAAGTCTAAAATTAAACAAGCTCATTCACTCTAGACACTACTTTCCTAACAAGCTGCATATTTAGCAGTTTTAACCCTATGTGAGGACTATGGAAAGCAATTGTATCTAATGCTAAGTCACCGATTTAATATACTTCAATTTATTTAAAAAATATTGAGTACCTACTGTAAGTCCTGTGCTGGTACCTGTTAAGAGGTAGGCCAGGCACAAGTTCCACCCTTCAGGATTTAGGATTCTAATGTTTGCTACTAACTTGGATCCTGTATTTGCCATTCTACAAGCTAATTGCAACAAGATTGGTTTAGGTGCTTCCATTGAAGCTGGTGGGGGTGGGGAGGGGAGTTCCCTTCATGTACTGAGGATGCTTTTAAATTTGCAAAGCCTTCACAGAAGTGATATTTCGATGAATCTTGAGGGATGCAATTTATATGCAGCTAGAACTATAAAAAATTTCTTTACTGGCCCTTTCATGTATTCGTCTTATGTCCTATATCAGTTGATATGTTAATAATTTGGGAAAACTTCTAGGTCATTCCTTTACTATTTATAAATAAATATTATCTTACCACTTCCTGTGGGATAAAATATACCCTGGTAATAGAGGCATTTTTTTTCTCAAATTTTTTTCCAGAAAAATTGTCTTCATTTGCCTAAAGCCAACTGTTTCACCAACTTGCATGTGATTCAGATTAAGTAAGTTATTTCTCATGAAAGGTCGGGGAATCCCCATCTTTGCATGTTAGTGGACAGATAATATCTAGGAGAGGTCATTCATAATCGTTAATGGAGGCTAAAATTCTGATTATGGAAAGGCACTCTTCAAATATTCTTCTGAGTGGGGGTTCAATACAGCATATGAACCTTCATTTTGAGTGGGTTTGGATGTCAACAGTAGTGGCTCACTATGGCCGTGATTCGCAATCATGAGAACATATTCTAGTAAGCACATCAAATTCTTGGTGCGTGTGTGCTTGTGCACACGTGTGTATAGTGTGGTTTTGTAAAAGTTACCCAGGTGATTCTGGGCATTTGCCCACTTCCTTTAAATGCCACGCCCCTCCCCATAATCACTGATATAATGATTTTTCTTTTAAAGGTGAGAATTTCTTCTGCCATTTATTAGGTCTTCTTTTAACACCTGAGGACATTATTCTCCTCTTCGCTGTTTACTTTACACTGCTGTTTTTGTAGGGTCTCTTTTAGCCATTTTTGGAGATTCTTCCTCTTGTACACAGTTTTTCTACACAAGTGAGAGGAATTAGAAGCATGTAACATAATTGCTGGTTTTTGATTTTAATACCAACAAATAAAATAAAGCAAAACCATGAAAAAACTTTCTACTCACCACATTAGAACTGAACGAAGTTTTAAGTTTCCTCTTAAATATTGGAAATATTGGAAAAGGTTTTCTTCAGTGGAATGTGAGTTCCTGTTACATTGTGGTAATAATAAATAGCTACTAAATTTGGACTAAGAACAGTTCGATCACCTTATATTCTCTTTTAAATTCTGTATTTTCTCTTTTTTTTCCTAATTTCTTTTTTTTATCCTTCAAAATGTACTTCAAGTAGTCTCATTAGTCTAATTTCCAATTTCTCATATATATGTATATGTACATACTCTTAGAATTCTTTTCTAATTCTTCACTCAACATAAGAAATTTTAAAATGCATTTTAATCTTCTTCACTAAACTATAACCATATCCAGCTACATTGAATACATATTGAACATAAGTTTACCTCCAACATTGAAACAAACTGGTGCATGAATAAATGACTGAATAAACTATACTATCATTTTCCTTAGATGCACTTGTGAGGTGAATGTGATAACCACTATGCTACAGAAACAGAACTCTTAGATGAACTTGAATTTCAACTTCTATGTCAGATTTTTAAAACACATTTTAATCATTTCTTCTCTCACTTCTTCTGTTCTTGGCAGCATTGTATGTTATAAATATAATATATAGAATTCAAAAGAATTCACAAGGAAATCCAGAGAGCTTTACTTGATATGAATATTTTATGAAATGAGAATCCAACTGTTTATAAACGGGGAAATATTTACGATTATCAGACACATTTACAAGAAATAACCTCAGTTAATTTTCTCTTGTGTTCATGAAATAAGCCAGACTTAGTTTTGCTGGCTTAAGTGGTTTTGTCTGCTTGAGAGATTTTCAAGTCTTGTCTCCATTTTATTTTATTTTATTTTATTTTATTTTATTTTATTTTATTTTATTTATGTCCTATGCCATATAGTTGGGTTCAGACTGCATTTCAAATTATCTTTGTTATCTGCATTAGATGTATATTTTTTTTATTTGATGCTGTTCTTAAGAGCAAAGCCATGGTAGATAAATACTATTAGGGACAAGGGTCAGGGTCCCCATGGCTTACTTGTATTTTTTTCCTCACCAGCACATTAAGTATGGGGATGCTTCACCCACATTTCACATCAATGTCTTTAGATAGCTTTGCAATATTTCTGGCATCCATGGTCTTGAAGAGAAAATGACAGCTTTAGCAAAACCTTCATTTTTTTCCTTTTTGAAAAAATCTAAATACGGTAAATATTCTTTTAATTTCTTTAGTGTATTTTAGCATTTTTCTTAAGTTTATCAAACATATATTTTCTGCCTGGTTTGACTCTATCTTGTGTCTAAGTTCTCTGTTGTATTTTCTACATGTTTTAAACCTGTCTCCTAAATATATATTTTAAAAGAATTTCACTGCTACATAAGCCTCACTATATTGATCATTTCACTTTTCTCTCAAGAGCCATAGAAAACTATATCAAAGTTTGCTCAAGAAAAACAAATCACAGTCAAAGCTGAAGTTCTAAAGCACAATCAAAAAGACAAAAAAAAAAAAGTGCAAAATGATGAAAATGGCCAAATAGAGGTATAGAGTCAATACTTCTGTGTCTAAATCTTGGATCTGCCACTCAGTATCTAAGTTACTACATCAATGAGCCAAAGTTCCCTTATAATTCTTTCCATTATGAGATAACTTTGTCAAACTTCTTGCATTGTGCTTTGCCTTTAGAAAGTACTTCATTACAATTAAATCCATTTTTTCAGTCAGTCACAGTGCCTAACACTAGCAAGATGAAGGTAAAAAGATACATTCTTGTTCTCATAGAGTTCACGATTTTATTTGGTTCTCACCATACCCTGGACCCCCTTCCCTTCAAATCATATTACCACCACCACCACCCCCTCCGCCAACTCTGCCAAAGAAACAAGAAATGCCGATGAGTGACATTCTCCAAATCTCATATTGGAGAAGGTCATGATATGTGGTTACTGGCTGAAGGTCTATGATTTAGAGAACACTTTATTAATAGGACTGCAAGCACAGATGGCTCAGAGTTCTTTTCTGGGACAGTTTTCTGAACCATATCCATGGCAGCTGGTTCATGTGACATGGTCTTTACCAGTGGAAGAAGGAATCAGGTGGCCTGGCTCAGTCTCAACTGGGTGGCACCCTGCAGAATTGGACACTATTTAGCATAAATTTATTGATCTTTGAAACAGATCATTTTGTGATTCTCCTGCTTTTTCTTTATACAGAGAGGTTTCATCTGCTATAAAGTTTAGCTTGGTTACTGTCTTTCTAGCTCATACTTAGCTTTGGTGTGATTTATCAATGCTGTTTGTGTTTCAGATAAAGATAGAATTAAAACTTAAAGTTAAAATTGCTTGAAAAAATAGCATAATGTGACATGAAAACATGAAACAAGCAAATATTCTAATATTTGTATCTAAGGCTATTTGGTTTAAGTTAACATTATATTCAATACTGCTCTTTGTCAGTTGTCACTCCATGAAAAATAAAATTCTCAAACAGGGAGAAGCCTCAGTGATAACCAAAAATTATATTCATTTGTTTGAGATGTAGCAAGAAAATGAATCAAAAGGAATTTTATTGTTTTAAATATCAATATGCCAGAGAACTATTTTTATACTGTTACAAAACAATAACAACAAACTTCATGACTCTCTGTGCTGAAAATCTCTCACTGGCTGTAAGACTCACAGAATTTTCAAGTTATAATCTCATTACGTCAGCCAGCTTGTCCGCAGGATTCTTTGCTTCTCGGCATTTTCTACTACTGTACTCTGTGATGGGCTCAGTCACAACCTTTGATTGGTGGGGGTTGTCGTGATGGAAGGAGAAGTAGGAGGAGTTCTTGTTTAGTGCCCCTCAAACCTGAATAGCTAGGAGTATGTATTATTATAGAACTCCTTAGGTGATTCTGATGATGAACCAGAACTGGAAACTAACTTAAGAAAATGTGCTTCTGTTCTTACTTCTGGTACCTAGGCTTCTTGTCCCCCACTTCTAGTAACTAAATCCTGGATATGATCTCTGATGCTCAAATTCTACTTGGTACATAACCGAGAAAGAACACTTTAAAACTGTGTGCTTTGTTTTGCACTTCCCAGTTGACTTTCTCCCTATATTCTCACCTAGAACAGAGGCCTAAACTCTAAATCACAGATAGCCTGGGCCATACAAAAGAGGTGACAGGATGCTTATGGTAGGCTCCTCTGAGTTCTCATTCTTATCTGTTCCTGAGTTTCCTGACACTGAGCTGTGCTTCCGTTTGTCCACATGTCTGTCAGAACATCTGCTTTTGTCATATTGGATGTTCCTAAACCTCCGCTGCTTCTCTGCACCACCACCTGTTGCCTGGCATTAAGTCCCTGGATGAGGACTTTCAGATTTAGGCATGCATGTGGATCATCTGCGGTGTTGATTGATTAGATTTTGTCACTCATTCACCCCGGTCAATAAATCAGAAACCCTGGGAATCAATCTTAGAAATGTTGATTTGTAGAAGCACCCAGATAATTCTGATGGAGTTACTGCTGCGCTATACTTTAATAAGAAGAACCTTTAGCCAGGTCCATTTCCCTAAATTTGGTTCCTATTTTGTTGCTTCATCTTATCTAAGTCTTAATTCACTAAATTTTAATGCATCTGGCTACAGTTAACATGCCACCCACCAGGCTGTGTGATCAAATGTATCAGCATTGAGTTCAATCTGAATGTCATCTCTTCCATTTCTGATCCCCAAGAATTGAGATTAGAATTTAATCCAAATGCCATCTCTTCCATTTCTGATTCCTAAAAACTGAGATTAATATTGTCCTTTTCTGAACTTTCATTGCACTATATTTTTTTCCTTCTTTTGCTAGTCACCACTTTCAATCTCGTATTATAGATGTTTATCCATCTTAAGAAACTGTGAACTCTACAAGGGTAGGCTCTGGGCCTAGGTTGTCTCTCTATTGCCAGCGCTTGGCACAGTGACACAGGGCTTACCACAAGAGTGGGTGAAACAAAAATACTTTTTGAAAGAAAGAAAGATAGTGGTAAACTTGACACTGAAGGCATAAAGAAGTTATGTGATTTGGGGAGGTTTATTATTTTTTTAGAAAGTAAAAATACTTTACTTTCTAAAAAAAGGAAAATCTTTACTCTCTAGAAAGAGGAAAATCTTTCTAAAAAGAATAATTGGTTGTAATGGTGAAAAAGGGAATATTGTAAGAAGGATATTAAAAATGGCAATGCTAAGTCTTTCCATCTGGTCACTGGTTTGACTAGGAGACTGTTGACGGATGAGACTTGAGAATTATTTGAGTTAGACAGCAACTAAACTGTGTTCTTAAAAACAGTGCATGTAGTATCTTAGTCTCTGTAGTAGTTGCCCATGTTAAGGTCAAAACAAACAAAATTAGCTAATTTCAGAAATCAACTCCTCAGAAACATTTTTTTTTTCAGAATGTTTGAAACACTTTCTTTAAAGAGCAGCCTCAAAATTGGACATTATTGTTTCATTTCAATACAAAGAGAGCTAAGTTTTTTCAGGGTGCTTCATAAAATTATAAGAAGCAACAGACCAACCCACCTGACCATTTCTTCTACAACACAGGTGATAACCAGGCTTGGACTCTCAGTTTTAAGTATTTCTTTTCCTTTCCATGAAGGAAATGGACTATTGACAACATTTGTTTTAGTTCCTTTACATATTCCTCTTTCCCCTGTTAGAAATGGCACGCAAGTCCCAAAATGATGTGGTGGAAACTGAAGCCAAAGGCATCTATTTCCAAGAAAATTAGCCAGCATCAGAAAATGCCTACTTATTATCAGAAGCCCTAATGCTTTTGCCAGCTGGAGAAGTGTGATGTTGGAGTTGATGCAACTTGATAGCAAGACCCCAGTGGAAAAGTCTATTAAAGAAGTTTTGTGTACAAAGATCTGGATATAAAGTGCACGAGGAAGTTTTCAAAATGATAAACTCAGCCAATGTACTTATTTCAGTTTCCCTGACATTATTTCATTTTTCTCTCTTCTATTAGTCACCATCCAGTCAGGAAAGAGAAACAACATCAGTTAATTTAATATGAAGAATTCTCCATCAAGTATCAGAGAACTGAAATTCCAAATAGATAGAACCAGTGATTCACAGAGGTAGTAACTACAAGAAGTAGGTTCATTCCCGTGTCTGGGACAGAAAAGAATAGACTGGGATTGTTAAATTTAGAAGTTAATAGGAGAGTTTTGTACAGTTGGGACCCAAACTTATGAAGAAAGGGCTTCCTGGCTATAATTAGTACCCCAGGAACTTTCAAGAGGACACCCGGGGAACTTGTGAAGCCTGGAGGTGACAATATGAATGAATTAAAATTTTTGCTCTTGAGACGTCCACAAGGTAGTGGGGAAAGTGATAAGATATATAAAAGCAAACTGCAAAATACTGCACAAAAGCAAATTTCTATCATAGTTATTGCAATAAATTTTAGATTTATGTTTATCATGATCATTCAAGTAAGATATTCTGGGGCATCCTGGATCTTATGTCTTCTGTCCCATTGTCAAACTGGATGTTAGACTACAGGACTTGATTTTTGGTTTGGAATATATAATAATCAGTTATAGTCAGCTTTTAAATCTGCTTAACTAGGACCTAGACTTATTAAAAGTAACATAAAAATTTCAGAGTCCCATTATTGATATTCAAGATCTGTTTATGTAGACTTACTTTTCTGAGTTGACTGATGGTTCTGGAGTGCAAATGGTTCTAAAGGCTGTATTAGCTTCTTGGAGATTGGACAGGGTAGAGTTGGGAGGGAGTAGAGGGTATTGCTGTTCTCAAACCTTTTGAGATATTTTAGACACGCTGAGCAGAGACTGAGTTAGCAAATACAGGAAAGAAAACATGAGTTATTTTACTCTGTGAGTTTACCTTTTGTTCTTTAATGGGCAAGAAATTGTTTATATAAATTTTGAGTCAGAAAACAGTTCATTAAGAATCCACAAATTATAGATACTTTCAGGTGGAAAACATTCTCATGACAATCCTTCTCAGCTCTACTTGTACACATAGGAGGCAAAATCAACATTTGTACTTTGGTGGATTGTGAAAGAACAAAACATTTACATGTGAAATAATGGGCACAGAGACTACTTCCTCTTGATTTAGGATAACAACTTTTTGCTGCACCATTTCAACCCGGAAATCAGCTGATTTACATAAATGTCACATAAGTATTCTGCATTTTGTCAGAAAAGAAATATTCTACAAATATCTGCAGCCAGGATCTCTCCCTATAATTAGTTTCTCATTATACAGTTTACCAGTGCTTCAATACATTCAAATAGTCCTTTCTGTTAATTGCATAATATTTCATTGTTAGCAGAATGTGCAATAGTGCTCCCACTATTTGACAGAAGTTGGATCCTTAATCTAGACCTTTTGTAAAATAAAGCACATTGCCTGGCACATAGTATTTATAAGTTTAGGTTGATTTATTGAAGACTGACATAATTAGAACACAGATAGGTACATTTTAAGAGACATGTTTTATTGTGTTGATGTATTGCTCAGCAGTTGCTCTCCTGAATAGCCATGTACTTCTCTGGATTTCTCGTTCTTACATCTAAAACTATAAATAAATGACATTAAAATTACTTATGGAATTTAATGAGAGGACTCGTCAGAAGTTGTAAACTATAAACACAGTCTATATTTAAAATATTTAAGGTTTTTTTGCAATTATTTTCATCTTCTCATGAGCAATTCTTACAATCAATAATAGTAATACTTAGTAGTAAACCTTTGTGTTTTCCTCTGTGAAAATAATGTACTAAAATATTTACATGGTATAAGAATCTTTACAATTCTTTTACTTACTACAACATATTTATAGGTAAGATTTTATTATTATTACTATTCTACAGATTAGAAAAACTACAATTTAGAGGGATTAAGTAAGTTGCTGGAAGGTACCCAGTTAGTACACGGTGGAGCCAAGGTTCAAGGTCAGATCTTTCTGATACTGACATCCATCTTGTTAATCATTGTACTACGTGTGGTAGAATATAATTTCAGGGGAAAAAATGGGTCCTTTACAATTGTAATAGAAGACCAAATCTTTTCAGAAGTAAACTTGAGTTGGAAACAAAAGTAAATAAGACATATACAAAAAGAATTGGAATATAGAATCTAAAATTCATAGAAGGAATAATTGAATAGACCCATTGAGTCAGAATTAGAAACAAAAAATCTTTAATTTTTATGCAATGTGAGTAGTGCTTAAAAACTAATGAGGCTGAACATCTCCATCTTCTTATGTTCTTAATGGTTATTAGCCATTTACAAATCTCTCCCTTTTTTTTTTTTGGAAGAGGGTCTACTTAAATCTTTAACTATGATTTGAATTCTTTGTCTTATAATTGAGTTGTAAATGAAAGCATTTTTAGATGGTAAACTATAAAATATTCACAATTCTATTCAACTACCATTCAAGAAAACTATTTTAAAAACATAGATACATGGAGAATTTCAGCGAAACTCAGTTAGAAAAGGTTTATATTTCTCAGGTAGAGGATGTATGGGGGTACTCTGTTGGAGGCTAATTCAAGGACATTCATCATCAAAGACTGGGCTTCGCCTTCCCTGTGATATGGCTCCCTTTTTCAGGCTGGCAAGATGACTGATAAATCTCTAGGCACCACATCCATATTCTAGACAAAAAGAAAGGAGAAAGCTGAAGGATGTCCTACCTAATACTTCTGCTTATATTTTATTTGTCGGCGCTGGGTCAGATAACCATCCCAAACTACTACAGAACATGACAGAGGGGTGAGAGTGTGATGTTTTCAATGTGGCTGTTGCTGCTCAGGATTCTTTTATTAGGGAAGAAGAAGATGAGGGCTAGCAGGCGACCAAAGCTGACAATGCTATATTTATGCGAACATATATCTAAAGGATGTTCATTATAGAATAATTTATAATAGAAAATTTAAGAAACAGTATTTAGAAAGTAGAATTAGATAATTAGGCAGTATGTGTCATAAAATTTTATGCTATTAAAATTACATCTAAAGGTTATTTTCAGATGTGGGAAAAGATATTAAGTAAAGAAATAATATATCAAATAACATAAATGAGCACTTTTTATTTTAAATCCCACCTTTTAAGGTTTAAAAGCAAATGTATCAGAATTTTAGTATATTAAGTAATAGTATTTATGAGTTTATATGGAAATTAAATAAAATGGTAATTTTTTCCTAATCTTGTTAATTTTCAGTTTTTCCCCAATGAACTTGAAATAGTTACATTTGTCAGAAAAAATATTGCAATATTTAAACTAAGTAAACAAACTAGTGACAGAGCTATGTATTGGCAGAGTAGAGTGTATTTTAGATTTTAGAGCACCATCAGAAGGCATTAAAATGAGCAAGGTGGGAAAAAGTTTCAGATTTGTGTTTGCCCAGGAATTTGGCACTCTTGAGTAGACATGCTGTGGTTAGTAATAAACACACAAAGACACTGAGAATCTATGTAAGGGGAAGCCAAAACAGATGCCAGGAGCTTAGATTAAGGATAGAGGAGGAGATGAGAGAAAAAGCCATACTTGGCCATCTTTATAGCTTTACTGGTTAGTTTTGCCTAGTAGACCATCTCTGATTATGAAATTAGTATTCTTGTTATTACTCTCTACGGATTTCAATGCTTCCAGAAGGTTACACATTCCCAGGAAATACCTAGCCAAAAAAATGGTATATATTTAATTTGGCTCCAATGTTTATTGACAGCCATCATTAAAGTGCTTTAAGACACAGATGGGGTCTGTTTTGCAGAAGTGGAACTTTGGAATAGGTATCACTTAGGAAGGGCACAGTAAGTTTGGTGGTAGGAGAATGCCAAAAAAAGGATAAGTCATCTAAGATGTTGGAATTATTTATTTAGACTCATCAATTAAGCAACTCTTTATCTTTCTATTATGACAAAAAACCTAACATCTGATACATATTTAGCACAATTAATGTTTACTGAATGAGTCAATAAATGAATTAATGAATGTGAGTATATTAAGTAATAGTATTTAGGAGACAAGACAGGATCCTGAGACACATGCTTAAATTAAGTACAGGGACTCCAACCTGGGTGACACCATCGGCTATGAGACATGAGGTCAGGTCTGAAACAGCAGTTCCTCTGCTCTGATGTCAAGTCACCCATCACAACTCCTGAAGTGGCTCCCTATCCCCCATCCTTACCTTCCCTAAGGTCAGTCTGGATTCTCAGAACAGCAGAAGGGCTGAGTATTCATGAGCATCAACTGATGGCTAGTGAGAATTAAAAACACTAGAACTGGGCAGATTCTGGTATTTTTCTTCAGACTTCCTTTGAAGCAAATACATATTTAAGTTAAATTTAACTCTCTTTCAACTCTTGAAGCAAGTTTTTTTTTTTCCTTAATGTTCTTTTAATTAAGTTATGTTAATTTCTGTTTAGGCTTAGTTGTATATTCCTACTGGTATAAATTATACCCTTGAATGTATGAAGACAAAGAAACATTTCTTCAGGCAACTTTTAGGAAATCAGAATGGCAAAGGATTTCTGGATGCTTTCAAATGTATTTTTTCAAAGAAATTCCTTAAAAGACCAAAGAAAACAGAAACCTAAAGCCCGTAAGAGCAAGGATGGTTCATCTTCCCTGAAGCCGAGACCCTGAACTCTTAACTCGTTGTGCCCTCTTTTCTAGCACGAACTTCAAAGACAGAAATGCTCACACTTTTATTTATAAGTAAAGAAACATCTGGGCAAAAGCCTTTGAACTACTTGCTTTACTTTATAACTAAAAAATTACATTTGTAAGCAGATGTCATTACAAGCATAGCATGGGATGGTAATATAGGCCATAAACATCATGATGTTTTTATTTCCAGGACTTTTCACAGGTTTTTTTTTTTTTTTTTTATTATGGAAAGGTGATCTATTTATAAAAATTTTATTTATATTCTTGGACTCGATAAACTAAGGAGATATAGTAAGACATAAATAACATAACTGAGGGGGGAGAAAGAGTAGACTGAAGTGCTCTCATGCCAGATGTGGCTATCGGACCCCTTTACAAGATACAATATAATTTTGATATAACAGGGATATTCATCTTTGCTGCAAAGGGTAATTACGTGGGAACGACAAACACTGCCACACAGAATGGTGAGGTAGATTTTCCCATAAGAACAAAGAGGACAGGAGAGGAGATGACAGCAACAAAATCTGGAAGCTGGAAGGTGTGAACATGTGGCAATCGATTTTGCAGGCCGAAGAAATCTCTAAGCTGAGCTAGTAGTGCACGTTATACAGAGTACATTTATTAGACTGCAAAACTTCAGAACCACAGGAATTTGGATACATCTGATAACTCTAAAAGTGAGATTTGTGTGAGGCTGGATTTCTATTACTGCGATTCCATGTAATGTAGAAAGATTTAGGGATAGAAGGATACATCACTTAAGAAAGTTTCTGTATACTGGATTTCCAAATAAGTTTTGACTTTTGAGTAGACTTAGAAAAGTTGTTTCTTTAGATCTTTGAAAGTTCACAAGCATATCCATTACACATTCAGATCCAGCACTTTTCCCTCCCCATGAAGGTTTATATATTGGCAATCTTTTATTATAAAACAGGAGCTAGAGTTTTTAGCTTGAGTCATCCTTCTAAACAGGCAGCTGGTCTCTTTTACCAGCTGATATTTCATATTAAATTGTCCCCCAGATATTTCATCAGAATGGCTTGTGGCATCCACCCTACATTTACCTCATGTCCCTTTTGTAGCTCATTGTCAATTTGCACAATGGAGTCTGGGTGACAGCTGCAAATTCTCTGGTTTTCAATACGCAGAGCATATTTGTCAGTAATTAAGTCTCAGCTTCTCTTTCTGCATTTGTGTTCTCAGTACAGAGTAGTGAGGGCAAATTAATTATTACAATGATCTGGACTGGGCACCCCCTTCCCTATACTGCAAACGGAAGTCCTTCTAATTCATGGATTATTTTAACTACCAGGAACCAGAGATAAAGAAAATACTGCTTCCATGTTTTGAAATTGTTTTTCTTCTTAAAAGTAGCATTCTTTTTATCTTTCATTTCTAGGTGAAGTTGCTACACATACTTATTGCCCTCAAGCAGTGCTTTCAAATTTTTCAGTTGTGTACTTTTAATGGTAGAAGAAAGTAAATATTTATCTTTGGAAGGCCAGGAACAGAGCATAAGACCATGGAGAGGGTGAAAAATATTTTAAATCTTAAGTTTTAGCTTAAAACTTTACTAGTTTTTTGTTTCAATAAAAAAAAAAGATAATTTTTGCATATCATAACACTCAACTTACCACCTAGGGGGAAAATGGTACTACAAAAGCTTTTGTGACATTCATACTGTGAACTGGAGAATACCTTGGCATGTCTTCTCATATGCCTTAACTCTGTGCATTCCAGATTCAAAAAGCAAGGGAAAAGATTCCTCACAAGGAATCATGGTTTATATTGCTTCTAATTCCATTAGAGTTTCTGTCTTCTTTTTCTTTTATCATCTTAAAAAGTTAGCCTTTTAAATTTAGCAGATATTGAAGACTTTCTTATAAATTCTTTCTGGTAACTATCTATAGTTTCATCCTCTAATGACATTTTAAATTTCAGAATTCCAAATTAATTATTTTAAGTATACAAATATACATTAAACATAGTTCCTAGGTATGTAAGCTTGAAAGTCACATAATCTGGGTTTGAAACCTAGCTCCTTCATTTTTTTGACATGTAAATTTGAGCTTCTTAATTACTCTGTTCTTTATTTTTCTCACCTATGAAATGGAGATGAATATAGTATCTACCTTTTAGGATTATTATAAAAATTAGGCAAATACTATATGTAAAATGCTTAGAATGTACCTGGAAAAGTACAAATAATCAATACTGTTAGCTCTCATTAGTAAGAAAATTGAGTTCAGAAGGAGAAAAGTTGAAACTGCAACAAAGTTTTTGGTAATTTCCTAAAATTATAACCATGCATATCTGTTTCTAGAATTCTTCAATTAATAAATAGTGACCATTGCTCTCCTGAAGGCCACCAATTCTACAGAACATTGGCACGTACTTCTATTTGGCCATTCTCAACAAAAAGTCAAAACAACAGACTGTTGTGATCATCCTGATAATGAACTCTGAGAGAGAAAGCAACATATACAATACATATGTTCATTCATTCATGTCCTCATCATTCATTTCACATACATGTACCAAGTACATGCAATGGGTTGTTCACATAAATTGAATACCACCGAAAGTTCATGCTTTTGTCCATTTCACTATGAGCAAGATGATCATTTCTAATCTAGGGTTGGAGTCTTTGTTTCTACATTTGGGTACATTTCTAAGAGAAAATGGTTCAAATCCTAACACTAGCCTCAATGGTTTGAGCTATGCTTTGCAAGCTTAGCTGACCCCTTTCTACTGCTGGAAAATTTTTCTTCAAGACTCCCTCTGTTGCATTACCTACAGCAGCTTTTCTAAACCTTCCTTTTCTTCAAACCTCTCAACTCTACCATTATGTTTTTTACTTTTTGCCAGTGACCTATCGAGATATTACAAAGGAGTTCAAGGTTATTTATAGTAAACTGTCTCAGCTCTCTCCTCTCCTTCCCAAAACTGTATAGATGAACTCATCTTATCCCCTTCCTCCTTCTCTCAGAGAAATAGACCCCCTTCTTTACAAAGGCTAATCTTTTCCTCTAAGTTCTTGGTCCCACTCAAGTTCTTTGTTCCATCCGTTACCCTCACCTGGTTCTTTTCCTGGGAAAATCAAAACAGCACCTTCTTCCCACTTTCCCGCTGGTCACGAAACCCTGTGGCTGTTAGTATCTCAGTAGGAGTTTCCTCTTCCCATGTAATCATGTGTTTTCCACCAAAAGATCTAACATCTGTAGGTAAAAGAAATTAGAATTATTTTCAAAACTAACTTAGCTAATAATTTAGTTACACATTATTAGTAAATAATTTAAACTACTCATAATTAGACGTCGTTGCATATAGATTTAGTTGTACATTATGATGAGTAAATGAAACATTCTGAGTATAAAATAATCTCAAAAATCACATAATATTTTAAGTAAGGTAGTCCACACAGAAAATAAGGACTAGCTTAAAAGGAAGTTTTCAAGTTAAATATTTACTGTGTACCTTCCTGGGATTTACATGTGCTAGACATTGTAGGAGGCATCTCTGTTGTTTAAGAGTTTGCCTTTGAAAAATGTTATAAGCTTCTCAGCAGAGCAATGAACCATCATGGAGAATATATAGGAAATAAGGTTGTAGTATCGACTCATGTTATAATCTTACAATAGCTTAGGCAGAAAACAAAAACAAAAACAAAACAAAACAGGTATTAGATTCTTCCAATACTTCATTTCAGGCTGGTAAAAAACTGGATAGAGATGTGGAAGTTAGCTGCTTTAAAAATGTATATACTGAAATCTTGAGAGGATGCTAAATGACTAAGATTGATTTGTTTCACTTAAATTGCGATGATTAGATTTCTGAGTCTCTGAGCAGCAACTACAGATCCCTATTTCTCTCCTTCTATTTCATTACGTGCTGATAATTTTATTTTATACTGCTTTGGAGTTCATCTCATAAAATGCTACATGTTCTCACATTGTGTTGTCCTTCTGTTGCCTAATTCTTGATGACCTCAAAAAATAAAGGTACATAGGAAAAAATAATCGTCTCTTTCCTTAGGAATATTTAAAATCAACTGACATTTCAGATGGAATTAAAGGGAGAAAATGATCATGTTTTAATAAAGCTATATTTAGAAAGGTTTGCTTTTAAATTACAAAATTATTTATAATACAAAGGTATAGAAAATAACTCTTGGCTATCTAAAATGTTTATTTACAATGAAGAAATTTCAAATTTAAGCAAAAGCAAGTTTTATATTGAAAAAAATTTATGTATAAAAAACATCTAACAGCTTTTTCTCATACCGAGACACGAAGAGGTCACCATAGCTGACGTGGCTCTATGTGTGACACAGAGTGCTCTCACTGCTGTTATAAACCTCTCCTGTAATAATCAAATCACTGCAAACAGTAGACTACATTTATAGTGCCCTCCCTAATATAACTCCTATACCCCTTAACTCATTGCAGTTTGGTTTCTGCCCACAAATATTTATATAAGCTTTTCTCTAATATCAAGAATTACTTCCATGTCACCAAACCCGAGAAACTCTGTCCATGATCATTTTCCTTGACTCTTAGCATCATTAATACCATTCTCCACTTCTGTCTTTAGAAAATCTCTCAGCTTTTGAGATTCCACTCTTCTGGTTTCTCTTCCTCCCCCGTCCCCCCCCCCGCCCCCACTTCTTAGTCATCTCCTTGGCTACTTTCTTCTATTTGGTTCTTGGAATGTCTGGACTCCAGAAAGAACATACTCAGATATGACTTGGATTCCAGTTGTGAATAAAAAAGGAATGAACAACTGACAAGTGAATAAATCATTTAGTAATTGTTTTGATTTAGGAACACCAAGGAAGACCTTTTATAAATATGAAATATTATCGTCTCCCTCATGTTATTAAGTTTTTCTTGTTTGCATTCCATGTACCTACTGCATTCTTCTTTATTTATTAGATTTCGAGTTTGTAAAAATAACTTCTTCTACAAATCAAAACTATACCAGAAGGTATACCAAGAAAAGTATTACCCCTTGCTGCTCTACCCCATCTTCTTTTTCCATGTTTTTCATCTCATTTCAAATCACTATGTAAAAGAAAAGTTTCTCATTTTCATTTTTTCTTCCTCTCTAGTTTACCAGCTCTTCATTGTCACCATCCTGAATCAGAATTTTTAGATTAAATGACTTCCAGATAATCGTATCTCCGACAAAAGGATTATACACTCTATAATTACAACCAAATGAAGACTGAAGAAACCAACCCCAAATAATTTTCTCTCACTCTAAAATAAGGAAACAAATTAAAATTTTTCTCTATTTCTTGCTGTATTGGAAAGATCTTAATAAAAATATAAATGGTCTTAATTTGTTAAGAATAAATTTGAGAATTAAACATTTATTCTGCCTTTTCTATATAAAATACATATGAAGATAACCTAATAGTTGATGATAGAACATACTTCTTTACAAAATACCTCTTAGAAGTACAGAAAGAAACAAATAACATAATTTTTTTAATGAAATAATACCTCTGAGAAACATTTATTAATGGTTGTTAAAATTGTCAAATGAAAAACTGATAGGAAACCTTAAAATGGATGGATCGGGTTGATTATACCTGAGCTCACAGATCAATCTTAACATGAGAGAGAGAAAGAGAGAGAGAGAGAGAGAGAGAGAGAGAGAGAGAGAGAGAGAGAGAGGGAGAGAGAATGAGAGAGAGAGAGAGAACCAGATAGGATGTACCATCTGATATACAATAGATAGTGCACATAACCACTTAGGAAATATTCTTACTGAAAAGAATTTGATGACACTTCAAGATCTAACTTCCCAGTTCAGTAGAAATTCATGAAGTAAAAGAACATGCTTTGAACAATGCCATGAGGTTACTATAATACAATACAATAAATACAATACAATAAATACATGGCAAGAAGAAATGGAGAGAACTCATAGATTAATGGGAGCTTAAAGGCATATCAACCACATGCAATGTATAAACTTTGTGTCATGATTTGAACAAACCAACTGAAACAATACACTTATAATCAGATACATTTGCATATGATCTGGACAAAATTCGACAATGAAATTGTTGTCTTCGAGTATGATAGTATTATGGTTATATTTTTTGGAGAAGTCCCTACCCCTTGAAGACATACACATACATATTTACAAGTAAAGTCTTTTGCCCATATTTATAAATTGGGTTATTGGGTTTTTTTTTTTTTGCTAATGAGTTATAGGAGTTTGATATTTTATAAAAATACTAAAAAATCTAAAATTCATATAGAACTACAAAAGATCCATAATAGTCAAAGTGACCTTGTGAAAGAATAAAGCTGGAGGCATCACAGTCTCTGATTACAAAATAAAATGCAAAGGTACAGTGATTAAAACAGACCAGTACTAACATAAGGATATGTACAGAGGCCAATTGAGGATAGCGATCCCAGAAATAAACTCATAAATATACAGTTAACTGATCATTGATAAAGGTTCACAGTGGGGAACAGAAGGTCTCTTCAACTGATTATGTTGGGAAAACCGAATATCCATGTCCAGAAATGAAATTGAGCACCTTCATTACACCATATACAAAAATTAGTTCAAAATGGAGTAAAGACTTAACTATAAGACCTGAAACTGTAAAATTCCTTGAAGAAAACATAGGAGAAGAGATTTTTGATGTGGGAATTGGCAATGAATTTTTTAATATAATACAAAGAGCACAAGCACCAAAAGCAAAAATAGACAAGTAGGACTACATCAAACTAAAAACTTTTTTCAGAGCAAAGTAAACAACTAACAGAATGCAAAAGCAACCTATACAGTTGTAACAGAACCCAGATTTGTATGCCAGAAACACAGCAAAATGAATCACTAAAGTAATGAATATGTAACAAGGAAAGAGTTTATTTTTGAGAGGCAGACAAACCAAAAAACAGGCAGGAAACTAAAATTTGTCTCCCAAAAGACTGAAGATGGGGATTTGAATGGGAACTTTACGTGCAAAGGGAGAAAAGCTGGTGATTCTAAATCTGACAAGGGAGGTTAATGATTTGAGGTGAAGGACAGTTTCAGAGGATTTTCGTGTCATTTCTTCTGTTGCCTTTGCATCTAAGGAGTCATCACTGTGAGTGTAGACTTCTTGGAGCCTACGGTTCTTCTTTCATGTTATCTATCAATGCGGCCAGTCTTTCTGATTCCTGCAGAACAACTGAATGTGATCTTTAAATCAGTCGAGCATAGCTTTGTTATCTACTGTTACATTTTCAGAAACTGACCATTTCCAAAAACAGATTTGTCAACTATGATTACTCAAGACAAGCAAACAAATAAACAAACAAAAACATAAGCCTTAACTACAGTTAATCATTCAGTTTCTACATTTCTATGCTTAACTATAAATTTTAAACTCGTAAACTAAAACTATTGCTTTGGAGTGGCAGAAAATATTTGTAAACCATGTATCTGATAAGTGCTTATTTTACAAAATATAGTCACTCATTCTGAAGCACCACACATGCATGCGACACACACACACACACACACACACATTCACACACACTCCATAAAATATCTTTAAAATTTTTTAAATTATAATCATCAATATCTTCTTTTATATTCCTCTAATATAAATGGCACTGAAAATAAGGAAAACGTATCCAAAATGAAATCAGGTATTTTTATGTAGAAAGTAAATATTAAATCATTTGAGGAAAAACTAAAAAATATATATGGAAAATTTAAGCATGCAATAAAGATCCATTTTTGTGAAAGCTTCGAGCTTTGTTTCAGAAAAAAAATAAATGCCAAAAGTCAGTATTCACTGTGTTTTAGTTAAACTGAAGCCAGAAAGAGCTATTTCTGTCTCTGAGTTGATCTACGGGTGGGAAGAGTAAGCAACTGATCTTTGCAGTTTGGCGTGGGAGTAGGAATGATTTGTTGACCAAGGTTGAGTCAGGCTCCTGAACACCTCCAACCCCCGCCTTCTGGGCAGAGGTGCTGGCCCAGTGCTGGCGTCTGGCCTCGAAGAAAGGTCACTGTGCCGAGAGAGACCACACGCAAGCCCTGGCTCAGGGGGCTCCTGGTCTGCAGAACAACCCTGGGGACGGAGCCTCGATGCAGACAGGCTCCCACTCTTGTACCCTCGGTGTTGGATTCATGGGAGAGCCAAGATTGCTTCTCAGCCTGCCCATGGCCCGAGATGTGCAGTACAATTTCAAAGCATCATTTTAATGTCCTGACACTAAAGTTCTGCGCGTTCCAGGCAGCGAGACCGATGTCCTCACGAATCCTATATTCGGCGGGGAAAGCTGGCCTCTGCTCTTCCTTGGAATAACCCCACACCTTAAGCAGGCACAGATGAAGCGGCACTAAAGTTGTGTCAGCACAGGACCGGCCTGCGCCCACGATGCGCGGGCACTTCGGCTGCTCTGGCGTGGAGTGAGTTCGCTGTGGTTTTGCTCTCGGTTCTCTTCTACTTCATTTTCACAGTCACAGGCCCACGCTGCATTGTCAAACCCAAGATGAGTTCCTGGGTCCAGGTGAGGCTACATAGTGACGTCAGAAGTTACAGAAATGACAGGCCCCAGAGCATTCGCCTTGACACTCTAATGCCGTTCCGCCATGTGGGCTAGCACTGTCCCCGCACCGAGAGAGCCAAAGAACACCAATGTCACCATAAAAAAAAAAAAAAAATTAAAAAAAAGTTGAAAAAAATTTTTTTAAAAGAACACCTGGTTGTATTAGTGCCCTTCTCAAATGAATGTAAGACTCAAACCGACAAACTGAACAAACTAATTAGATATTCTGTGTCAGTTCATACATTATACGATTAGGAGAAAAACAGGCAAGTGGCCTGATGGCATGTGAAATACAATCTTGGGAAGGTAAAAATGACTTTTCTGATATTTCTTTGATTCCTTTCTCTCATTTCTGTTCTTTTTTCTCTTATTCTAAAACTTCTGTTAACCAGGTATAGGACCCCCCATTTTGATTATCAATGACTCTTTTTTTCTTTTTAATTTATCTGTCATATTATACGCAATTTACTTGATTTGAAATACAACTCTTCTGTTCAATTTCATTTTAATTTAGGCAGTTTTAAAGTCCAAGTGATGTTTCATCTTTTTGTCTCTGTATTCAGTTACTGTTTTATTTTGTAATATTTTTAAAATATCTCCTAGACTTTATCTTTTCTTTTCTGACATTTTTTTTCATCCATATTCATTTTTTAAAAACTTGACACTTTTCTTCAAGTTTTCCTCAAATGTCTGGGGATCCTTGGTTGTTCACTCACACTCAACATTTATGATAGTACCTGCCACCATTAATTTAGGATTATTTGAATGAGTTATTAAAGAAAGAAAGATGAGAGAGAGAGAGAACAGAAAAAGGCAAGAAAAACAAGGAATGAAGATGGAAGGAAGGAAGGAAGGAAGGAAGGAAGGAAGGAAGGAAGGAAGGAAGGAAGGAAGGAAGGAAATTAAAGAAAGAAGTAAGAAAGTCTGACTGGGATGACTGTGTAGATTAAGTTATTTGAAGGCATGTTTCTTTTTAGACAGTAGAGGGAAGGAATTGGATTTCAATCAGAGTGGCCCTAAATGGAAGAGGGTTTACCTCTGGGACACTAGCTCCCATGGTAGTCTTCCTAGCTCTTCCCATTTTTTGGGACAATAACCTCCTAATTTTTTAATCATCATGGATTTAGCATTCTCTAGCAAGCATTAGAAGTTAACAATCCTGTATATAAACCTTCCATTTATGCTCCAGATTCAGACCCTTGCACGACCTTGCTCTCCATGGTAGTGTTTCCAAATTCCTGACAAATGTTAACCTTTAGTATTTGTGAAATATCAATAAGATTTGAAAAGAATTCTTAGGAGTTTTAAATATGTAATTGTTTTGTATTTGTATAATACTTTATTTCTAAAATAATAAATCATCATCATCATAAAAAAAAAACAAAAGATTTTTCTATGACAGCATCACACTAAAAGTTTCAGATGATTTTATTACAAAAACAAAGTAATACATTTATGTTTTTTTATCATTGCTGACCTCAGGTCCTTCTGGTGGTCTGTGAGGCCCTACAGGTTCTAGTTTTGGTAACCTCTCCAAACTCTTCTTCTCATCGGCCCTCATCCAGGGGACACTGCTCCGGCCACACTGGCAGATACGAGGGCTGGAGCTCCAGCTGCAGTTTTGGATCATGAGGAGAAGAACCACACCCTAGTAGATGAAGGGTGACCTGGAAGGGTTTCAGATTTCCGAGGGCTTCATGGAGCAGAACCATCATACTAACCCCTGAATTTTACTTCTGGCTTTGTATGAGAAAGGAATTTCTTACGTAAATCATTTATTTCAATACTCATGTGAAATCAAACATAGTTCTACTTTATACATCAGGAAAACTATCTCGTACTTACAACTTTAGAGCTAAAGGAGCCTCTGCCACATCACTCAAAACAGAACAGTAGAAAGTGTTAGCAATGATAAGCAACGGTCTTTGTTTTCTATATGTAATTTCTTATAATCATATTAGGGGAATAGTTGTATTTTCTAATGTACTTTTACTGACTGAAGTCGATATGACCAAAGCATTCTTTGAATGATTGTGGAAAAGTATTTATTACTGAAAACAAATGGCCCACTCAGTTTATATTCCGCACATCCCTAACTCAAGCATGAAAGGAAGGTCCAGTGTCAGAAGTAGAGGCCTTTATCCTTCATTGACACACTACATCAGAGGGGAGCCATTGACAATAAGAGATCCCAATTTAAGAGATTTTCAATCCCATTCAAAATAAAGGTTGCTTACAAATGCGGAAATGCCTAATATTTTTTAAAAATCTTTTTTAAAGGAAGTCTATCTTTGTTGGTAATTCTCTTAGACAATTTGAGGTCTATTTGGCACAGTGTTCTATCTGCTTCACATTCAAATTTGGACACAGTGGGTTTCTGCTCCACTCTTATGAATAGTTAAATATGCTCTATCAATAAACACATCATTTTTTTGTTCTATTACTATACTTCCAAAAAGCTGCATATAGTTGGAATTAACCTGGTATTTACTTATTCTTAAATATATTTTTGTTAGAAAAGATGCACAGCACATGAAATTCTAGAATTTTCATGAGTTAAAGACAAATTTTAGAACTCTCCAATAACATTTGCAATATAAACATCGCGGTTATTAATTAGAATAAATTACAACTTTCACAACATAGCGTTTTATTTGGTTTTAATATTAAAGTTAATTTATTGAATTTCTTTTGTAGAACTCAAAGTATAATTACTTCACCCAATCATTTTTCTTCAAGAATTCTTAAAAAGATGAATTTGGTAGTTAAGCATAAAATATTTTTACTATAGCATTTTAATTTCGTTCAGTTATCTACTCATTTGATAAACATCTATTTCTCTTTGACCCTGGTGGACAGCCTGTGACAGGAGCCCATGTCGAGGGATATCAGGAGGGCATCTTCATAAGGACTGATTGTCAGAAGAAAAACTGCAATGAGAACAGGTGCTCCGGTTAGTTTTTAATAATTACCCATTTGTACTATCCACAAATAGTTGACCCACAAGATTTCCAGTTAAAAGAATTTGTCCAGTGCTACCTATCCCAAAAAGAAATTAACAGGATGAAAAATGGATTCCTATAAAAAATCAAACACTTAAACAGAGTGATTAATCCTCCTTTATATTTTAGTGTCTGTTGTATGTCGTAATTCAATTGAGGGGACTTTTTATAAACATTTTCAAGGACTTATATGGGATTAACTTTCTTT
>CM053502.1:166197985-166271189 GCA_028627145.1 Eidolon dupreanum
CCTTTTCATTGATAAGCAATTGACCATCACTTCTACCATCTTGAAATATATTCAAAACTACAAAACAATCTATTGATATGAAATATATTGAAAAACTTCAGCAAGTCTATGATATCCAGTGCTTGAATACTAGATAATAAGTGTTTTAATACTATATCTTTATAGTTATTAAACATAACACATTTATAGTGTTAATGAATTGATTCAATAACATGTAAAAGGCCACTTTTAAAAGACCATAAGTCATTCACTGGTTAGTATTGAATGGATAATGTTTTATAGGCCATTTCAAAATGGGTACATTTGCATTCAAAATGATTAAGTAAATGATAAGCAAAAAACTTCTTAAGCATCCTTACAAATAAATTCTAAAGCCTAGTCATGGTCTTTCCACCCCCATTCCGGGACACATATAGACAAATCTACATTTTTCCCAAAACAGTTTACTGACCTATTTCACTTGGAAAATATTCCAGGGTTTCAAAATGCCATCTTTTAAATGCAGCATATTGCTGATACATATCAAATATCTCTGCAGTAAACAACATTGCCTCCTGACCCCCAACTCCTGCAGTTACCTCCAGGATCAAATCATTTTCATCTGTTTCTTCTGAGGGAACCAAAAGTAAGATAATCTGTAAATAAAAAATAGCACCCCTCCCATAATTAAGAGTTATTTAAAACTTTAAAAAAGAGCTAAATGATTAGATGCAGGATTTATTTCCTTATAAAGTTTCTCTAAGCAAATTTAATATTGTGATTACTATTCAACCATCCTGCCAATTTAGAACCATATAAGCATAATTTCTAAAAAATATTGTTACATCTATATCATATGTGTTATAAGGTTCTGCAAAAACTAAACAGATTTTCTTGTGTGTTCATGTATACTTTATATCAGTTCTCTATTCAGTTAATAAGTACTTGCTGTGAGTAGGACACTATGTTGTGGATAGAATGCAAAAGAAGATTCTATCCTTTTGATATTTATGGCCTAGTATTGCAGGGAAAAAAAACACTTTAAAAAGTCCCCAAATTGCATTTTTTTTTTTAAAGCTTCTTTAATGTGGAAGAGAAACGTGCAATATTGGAACGGAAAAAGCCTGTAGAGGATGATCTGGTTCAATTCCCTCATTCTGCATGTAAAGGAAAATGAGGTTAACAGGTTAAATGACTTGTCCAAGGGCAAAGTGTTAGTTATTGGCAGAGCAGGCATTAAGAACTCAAAGCCTTCTGCCTAGAGCAGTCTTCCTTCCATTACAGTAATATCTTTCACACTTTTAGTATGCACTAATTAAGGGGATATAGAATAGAAGCTTCTTAAATCAGGTGAGTTAAGAAAAGCTACCAACATGTATTTTTTTTTAATATATGCTAGACATTCTGCTAAGTACCTACTTTAATTCTTAAAACAATCTTGATAGGTACTATTAACAGTTCCACCTTAAGATGTGAAAATTGAGTTTAGTTTAGTTTAGCTGAGTAATCTAGTTGCCCAATATCATACAGGTAGAAAGTGGAAGAGCTAGATTTTGAACCTGAGTCTACTTGAATTCTGAAATATCACACTTTATGTTGGTCGAGCTATAGTTGTTCCTGCTTTTCCATCTCTCTAGCTTATGTCAATACCTAATGACCATTCAAACCCTGAATTAACAAATGATAATATTCACATCTGTTTGTTAATTACTAACCAATGAACAGAAACCTTTACAACATGTGTCCTTTTATTTCACCCACACAAAATTAGGAAATGGGTAGAAGGCAAGTTACACAAGACTCTGTAGTGGAACTTTCCTTCTATAGTAGGTGGTGTGGACGGTCGTCTTTGATGACTTCCACGTTTGCTAGAGAAGAGACAGAATCTCTAAACCACCCCCTTTCTGCGATCCTTCGTCACCTTACCATGTTCTTTCACTACTGGAAAGCTTTAAACTCTGCTTTACAGAATTAACAAAGATTGGTCCTAATTTTATGTAATGATCACTCTTCCTTTAATTCCTATATGTTCTGAAATTCTCATGGATACACAACCAAAGCAGTACAATTCAGTTCTAAAAATCCTGAGGGCCTTCTCTAGGTCTGGCATTCTAATATTGACAAAGACACAAAAACGAAGGAATATCCCTGCTCACAATCTACTAGCACTTCATAACCTCTTCTACTCACTGTCTACCCCAACCTCCTCTCTCTCTACAAAAAAAAAGTTCAGAATACCAGTATTTCATTGCCTTTCTAGCAAATCCCATTAATGTGACATTTCACCCTTGCATCAGAGCTCTACAATCCTTTTAGTAGGATAAAAATAGGACCACAGAGAGTATGCTTTAAAAAACAGTTTCTAATTCTAAATACTAACAAGTTAGCTAAGTCTTGAATTGTTTTTGCCAACTTCTAATGAAATTATAATACTAATGAGTCATTGCACAAATGTTATACCTGGTGCTTCAACTGAGCTATTTCTTTTTGACACGAAGCTATTTCATCCTCTGCAAGTTTCCTTAAGTCTTCATTTTCATCTAAGAAATAAAGGCAATAGGTTAAGTTTTCCTTAATTAGTGTTAAATTGCCAACAGAATTTAAGGTAATAGTTTTATTGTTATTGTAGCTGAATGGAAAAATAAAATGCCTTTCTTATCCTTTAATAACTGTCATTAATTAAAAGTAGTATTTGATGTTAGTTTTCATAAGCATATAGCTTTCAAAAAAAAACTTCCCCAATGACAGAAGAAAACAAAAAAATTAAAAAGAATTCCAATACAAAAATATAAAGCTATTAAACTTTTCTATAATTGTACCTCTATGAAAGTCATATTAATACGCTTTTAGTTTTCCAACTTAGACTGTATGACAAATGAACACATTGAGCTAGTCAGACCAGAGAGCAACAGAAGGTTCCATCAGTTAAAACTGAATTAAGTACAAAGTTACTTATTGTGTTATTAGTAAATATTTAATTAATATAAAGTAAGTATCTATTCAAACATTTAGACCCTACCTAATGCTTACAGAATGTTTACTTAAAGTACTCTCTCTCAGGCTTTACCCTAATTCTTATTTTATCTTTAAGTTTTAATTTTTACCTTGCAAAATATACTTTCTTATTCCTCTTTCCTATGGTCCACATGCAACCTATAGAAAGGAGAGAAGGGGACTTTTTTTTAGGTGTTATAAATTGTGCTCTCTCTTGAGAGATCATGCTTTTTAAAAAGTACCAGTTTGTATGTGTTCATTTATTAAGAACTAATTATTTGGGAAATGGGGATAATAGGTACAGCAGGATTTTAGATCATTTTAGTTTCTTTATATTTTTCCAGGGGAGAAAAACTCACAAAGAGTAACAACCTAAAGCACTATGTGATGTGATTAAAAACAGCACCCTGAAGGATTTTTGTTGTTTATTTTGGGGATGGGCAGAAAAAAAAAGGATTAATTCAAGGAGAGATAATGACAACAGCAAAATCGAGATAAGCAAGTACAGAAAGTGTTAATGGAAAGGCAGGAAATTATTTTGGCGAGAATTTGGTATGGAAGAAATTTGAGGAACTGGAAAATGTGTTGAATCAGAAAAAGGAAAAATGAATTCTAGTCCTAGTTCAACCATTACCGTTCTCTTAGGAGAACACATCCAACTTCTGAGTCTCAGTTATCTCAAGGAGAAAATGAAAGCTCTGAGCCACATGATCTCTAAGGTGTCTTTCTGTTCTGAAATGCAGTGTTCTGTAGGGCTAAAGAATTGGAACTAAAGTCTAAAAGTAATTTAATTTAAACAAATAATTAAATTTCAGCCACCAGGGTCCCTGAAGAATACTCCAATTCATCCTCAACACTGATGCCAACATTAATCTTTAAAAAGATGATATTTCCCTACTTAAAAACATGTGCTAACTTCCCATGTTCTGTAGGAACAAATCCAGGTTCTGTGTCATGCAAGGTTCTTAACTGTCCTGGTTTCTTGATTTTATTCCATTATGAATTCCCGCACCTACTCTATGCGCCCGCCATATTATATCTCCCAGTTTGATACTTTATCCTTACTGGTCAACCTGTGCTTTCAATTCCCTTCTCTTACACTTCAATATCCATTTAAATGCCAGTCTTTGTTTTTTTTTTTTATAATACTCTGCTCTTTAATGAAGAAATTAAAACAAAATAACCACTCATACACTTATATTTTTACGTAAACATTTCTTTACTAGGCTGTAAGCTCCTAAGTAGTTCCATACTCCTTTTGGTAACCAGTGGTATCTGCCTTTTAGTAACTCAGGAGTTGTTGAATGATATTTTGTATTGTTTTTATGCTGAGTTGTATTCTGCCAGCAACAATTTGGTAACATTCTTTTAAATTCTCTGTAGTTTGATTTTTAAAATATTTAACTGTTAAATCCACTTGGGATTTTAATTCTGGCTTAAACTATGAAACCAGTTTAATTTTTCTCTAAAACATATTTTCCCCAATCCTTTTTTTTTACACTCTGGACATCTGCCTTTTCTATTAAATCACTTAATTTAGACTCTCCTTAATTCTCACCTAGACTACTGCAGCCTTCTGTTTTTCATTATTACAGGTTGAGTTCTAAACTACCATAAATCCAGCTTCCTAAGCAACAAATCTATTTTGAACATTCACTCCCGGATCTAAAAGCTTTTGCTGGCTCCCTTCTGCCAACAGGATGCAATCAACTTTTTTAGATTAGTATTTGACCTTCACCCTCTTAGAAAATGTTACAATCTACCACTCCTCATAATCTCCCCTCTCCCTTGGTTAATAAGTACAGTGGTTAAAATCATGAGATTTGGAGGCATTCAGATACAAACTCCATTCCTTAACCAATTTCCCATTTAGAAAATAAAAAGTGCAGCTCGCTGCCAGTGTTAATTTAACATTACGCGTAGTAATACCACGTTTTCTAGGATTTGCCATTTTTAGCGATTGAGAATTACAATATTTTGTAAATGGAAATACCATTAATAAAAATATTATAAATAGATGTCAACTGTTTGCAGAGACTATCGATGTACTAGAGGGATGCGAAAATAATAAAAAAGAGATATTTCATGGCAAACTTTGGGGGTAACTTTAAGACTATAATCATTGAGTTATCTCAGGGTAAACGCTGCAGCCACAAGCGCTGCTGACGAGTATTCTTAGGGCAAACGGGAAATAGATTAAAAACTGTGTTACTAATGCAAGAGTTTTTTTACCTGTATGCTTCAGGTTCCTCGTCTCTGCTACTTCACAGTTTATGTGAACTGGATAATAACTAAAGAAAACTAAGCAAAGCCTGGAGTCTGATGAAGGATCTATAAAGGTTAAAATATATCTTCTAAGGGTGGGCTTTTATCCTTGCACAAGGCCTTCCCAACAAGTTCTCCTTGCTCTCCTAGGTTTTTATTCAGCTATGTTTTCATTTTTCAACTGTATTATAATTCTCTCTCCCCAAATTGGCTGTGCCCCTTCTAGAGCCTAGCTACCCCATGTATGGCTTATGGACCAGCAGCTCGGCATCCTTCGGAGCTTATAGAAATGCAGAAACTTAGGCCCCATCCAGGTATTTTTTTTTTCTTTTCTTTTTTTTTTTGAATGCACACTAATCACTTGAGAAACCTGTTTTTAAAACATCATATTTCTATGTCTGGTTTTAGCACACACCTCTTCTGACACTGTTGCAGGTGCTCCCTTTACCAGACTTTGAGAATCATTGCTCTCCAGCCCCTAAGAGGGATAGTGCCTTACTTGTCCTTGGTGAGTTAATGATCTTCTGCCACAGCATACTCAACGAATAAACGTCAACGTAAGTTCTGTAAAAGGGGGCTGGGTACTGTGTCAAGGAAACACAAGGGCTCAAACAGGAGGCCATAGACTCAAAATGCATATAATAATGCCCAGATCTGTTCCAAACCAAAAAGGGCTGCAACTGAGTAAAGAGCTTCAAACTCGGTAACAGTGTAGACACCTGACCAGCAGTTTGGCGGAAAAGGCAAACCCCGCTTACCATGTAACAAGTGCTCGGTCTCCCGCAGCTCCTGCTCCCTCTCGCGTAGCAGTTTGGCTATCGCCACCAGCTCAGGTCCCCGGACCTGGGATTCAGACCCGGCCTGTCGCTCCAGGAAGGTCCGCAAGGGCCCGCCGCGAGCGAAAAGCTCCTCCAGCTGCAGCCTATCGCAGCTTATGTGCCGGCGGGCCGGAGCAACAGCCCCACGGGCCCAAAGACAGCGAGCTGCGCTGAGCAGAAGACGGGAACGCATCGCTAAGTCGCCTCTGCGGAGGCGGATCCAAGGCGGAAGTTTGGGAACGGAGCGAGTCTCGCGACACCGCGCGAAGTTCGCAGAGGGTCAAGAGCGGAGCGAGGCCCGCCCACTGCACGCGCCGGTTTTAAAGGGCCTCCCGGAAGCCTGTGGGGGGGACTTCCGGCCAGGCATTTAAACGCCGCGGTAGTCTGAGGCCGGAAGTTGAGCGAGCTGTTCCAACAGCGGTAGAGGCGGTTCCGCGAGACCTGGTACACGTCCTTGAACCTGCTGCGCCGGTGTGTTGGGCCGGAAGGAGATAGATGCAGGTTGCCGCCGTGCGTTCTGACGTCCCGAATTTGTTTCCCAAGCACTGAATGAGGCTTTCACGTCCCGCAGTAAAGGGCAGCCTAGTGTCCGCTACATGGGCTAAGGTCACAGCCACGGTAGTGGCAGTACCAGCCTGGCTTCTCGTCCTCAAGAACTGTTTGTAGGATTGGCGCGCGTGTGCATGCGTGCGTGTGCGCGTGTTTACTCGGCCTATTTTCCGCTCGTTTCTTTTTTCGACGCTAGATAAGGCTCATGTCAATTAGGTCGTGGCAAGTGCAGTCGAAGGCAACCACCGAGTGATTTCGCAGTGTCTGCTTTCCTGCCCTTTATCTACCACGTACTTACTCTCACACGACTTCCTCACGAAGTCTTTTGCCCGTCCATTCTCATTTACTCCTAGTTTCCGTTAGCTGCTTTCTAAACAGATTGAGGGACTCCACGTTCTGCTAAACCACAGGGGAGCGAAGCCTTCGCAACCCAGCCCCTGGTAGTCCAACCCCGGCCCTTCCCCCAAAACTAGATGCTAAGAGTGAATTGGTGCCAGGAATACTCAAATATATTGGTATGATGCTTTGCATTATTCAGGAGACCTTTCACAGCCCACCAGTGGAGTGGATATGAGGGACTAAACACAACCAAGACAGAGCTGGGGGTGCAAGGGCTGAACACTCAGTCGGAACTCCCACTCTCATTTGAGCAGGGTCTAGAAAGTGGCGTTTTCACTGTTGAAAACTGAGATACTGAAAACCCTTGTAGTTTATTCTTTAAAAAAAAAAAAAATCGAATGGTACAATATGGGAGTTCTCGACAAGGTTAAGTTATCCTTAAGTCACCTAATCAAAACTATTGAGGTTAAGTGTAAAATTATTAGAAAATGAGCTTGTATTCCTCTATTCATTTCCTAGCTCTGCTTACAAATGCAAAGCAAAGTGGAAGAATGAAATGACTCTTCAAACACAAAGCAAAAATAGGTTTTGCTACTGAAAAGCTCCAAGTAATAATTACTTCAGTTCTTCGTCTCACTTTGAATGTGTATTCAAGTCACAATACTTTATAATATTGTTTTGCTTTAAGTAGTGGCGGAAACCATTTTAATTTTGATCCGTTATAAAAAAGAACTGATCCAGTTGTTTATACCTCCATTAGGAAGTTATTTCCCAAGTCTAAACTAAACTTTTCATTTGAACTCAACATGATAAATATCAACTGAGTTCTCAAAACAAGTCATTTCAATAATATGCTTTATTATTTATAAAAGGTGCAAAAATGTAATGAGCTATACCTTATAGAACATTGTAAAGAATCCACCCAGGAATTATTTTCCCTCAGATGCATAAGCATTTTAAATTTTTTTATTTTTATTTTTTGTAGGCGAGGCAAACCTCACAGATTGCAAGGACATTGTCAGTTTACAATGCCTTATTGTTTAAGCCTATAGCATCTGGTCTTCCTAGGTGGTCTCCCATCCAAGTACTAACCAGGCCAGATCCTGCTTAGCTTCAGACGGGATCAGGCTTGTTCAGGGTGGCATGGCTATAGACTGAAAGCATTTTAAGTAATATAAATAAGAGTACCTTTTACTGCTATAGGGTTACAGCAATGAGGAAACAGTAACTTGTCTAAGGATATATTGGTGGATTCTTTATTAATTCAAAACATTTTTAAAAAGTGTAATGCATGTGCATTTTACAATAATATCCATAAGTTTACACAATATAGTTAAATGAAAACAGCTAAAATTAGATTTACTTTGAAAACTCAAAGAAATATACATAGTTTGAGACTTCGGAGTTTTGTTACATTGTTGTCATGCTCAAATTTTATTACATGTTGAAAATTCTAGCATTTTCAGGAAGTTATTGTACACAGGTAAAATGATAAAATAGACCCTAAGAAGGGGGAATAAAAACCTAAACAACTTAAATTAGAGGAAAAATAATTTGGATTATCTATTCGATTTATAGATACCTACAGTTATTCTGGCATTACAAAATAACTAAGATGGTATCTCTTAAGTTGTAGTCATGCATTCAGAATTTCTTTATGGTCCACTAATAAATATTGGTGGAGTCCAAAATAAGAATATAGATTATTAAGCATGATGAACATGGTGGTAAAAAATTACACATGTTCAATATGATAAATTTTACAGAACCAGACATATAGAAATTATTTTTAATATTTAGCAAACATCTTAAAATCATATATGAGAAACACTATGACAAGTTAAAGCAAGAAGGAAAAAATCAAGTCTTATATTATTTCAATATTCAGTGTTTATTATTCAATGGAGGGCAATATAGAGAAGCACTCGGTAAAATGATGATCAATTTAATTTACCTATTAAGACAATTAGCCTAAAATCTTTACTACCCAAGAGATGTAGAGGATTAAAGTAATTATACAGGTAGTTCAAAGATAAAAAATTCACTTTCACCTCCATTAAGTGAATATTCAAGCCAACACTTTTGGAGTTTTATTTTCCCATTTCACTTTCCAGTTCATTGTATTTTCTTCATAGTATTTGTTAGCAATCATTTAATAGAACCTAATAGTACTGCTGATGAATTTGCTCATAATTTTTTTTAGCTCTGTATAAATGTCCAATAAATTTACCTCCAATGTAACCTCTTAAAAAATCTATTACTTTACAGTGGAGAAACCCAACAAACACTACCTCAGCCAGGTGATCAAGGTCAACATGAACAGTGGTAAATCATAATGATGGTATGTACATTTGATATCATGTGATATGAATGGCACTTTATCTGTAGTCTTGCTTCCAAAAAGCGATAATGTCTGTCTAATCATGGGAAAAACATCAAACAAATTCCAGTTAAGTGACATTTTACAAAATAACTAGACTAGTATTCCTCAAATCTGTCAAAGTCATCAAAAACAAGAATTTGAGAAACTGTCAAAGTGAGAGAAGCCTAAGGAGACATGATGACTAAATGTAATGCAGTAATTTGAATGAGATCCCGGAACAGAAAACAGACAATAGGTAAAAACTAAGGGAATCTGAATCAAAGGTAGACTTAATGCACCGATATATTTCATTAATAGTGATAAATATCTCATGAGTGTGTTGTATATACGACCTCTCTATACTATTTTTGCAATTTTTCTATAAATCTAAAACTATTCAAAAATAAAAAGTTTAATGAAAATTTTATGAACACATGAATAACTTTTATTTTACTTTCACATTTTCATGGTAAAGTTATTTTAAAAATCATTCTACCCTAATAGTAAAAAGAATTCTTTCTATTCCATGTCAATATCAGTTTTGTAATGGCCAATTTCTTATAACTTATTTTTAGTTCTACCCCTCACATATTTATTTGGCAAATTACTTAATATTTAAAGTCTTCCTATTCTTGGGATTTTTTTTTTATTTCTTTTGGAAATAAAATTTTCAAACGATTTCTCTTATTTAATCTTTGATTTAAACTTATTATACACGCAAACACAAACACATACACACATCTATCTATATATAGCTCTATCTACGTGTGTGATTATTTCTTGATTATAGATTCAGGGTGACACTGGTGAACTGAAAACAGTGATTTTGAATCACATTATTGAACAAAGCAATAATATTCGTGTAGTCCTCCATCTTAAAATAAGGTTGGCTATATGTTTTTGGGTGAATAACTAAATCAGATTTTAAAAGTATGGTTCAAAAAAAAAAAAACCACAGGAAAAGAGCATGAAAATGGCATTTAATACATACATTCTTGAAAAATGAGAGAATTATTATTGAGCTGGAGAACTTTGAAAAGTAACAATATTATATGTAACACTTTACTCTTTCCATGTTTATTTCATTTATTTCTCATGGCCATCCTGCAAATTAAGTATATTCCTCATTTGAAGAGGAGGAAACATTCTTGAGATCAATGATTAAAAATGTCAAAGTCACATAATGCAGAAATGTAACTTGAAATCAAATTTATACTTAAAGCCTCATATTTGGGAATAAAACTTAATCTGTGCACTGTTGTGTGTTGCAAGGATACCATTAAGAGTGTCGCAGGGAAGATCTGCATCAAGTTTTTGGCATCAGTTTTACTGATAAATATTTGCAGTTGTAGCAAATGAGGAATAGCTTAAATTTTTACAGGTCAAACACTATTTTCTTAGGAGAACAAGCATTTTATATTGGTCAGAAATAAAGAACTGAAGAGCATGCAAATATAAGTGTTTGCAAAAGTATACTTTGAAAATTAACATTTTAACTGTCAATATAAATACACAAGCAAGAAAATTTTCTGGAAATGTCTTTACCACCTTTCAAAATAATTTGTCAGTGAATTCAGCACAGTTTTCAAAATTCATTTTTGATAGGGTTCTATATATAGGCATTTTAGATCTAAGACTTTTTTAGGTGGCTTTCAAAAGTTCTTATTTTCTGATTGTATTTAAAATTTTTCCCTTTTATCTTTCTTCCTCAATGTGTCTGATACATTGTATTTTTTGCAAGTGTAATATGTCAGAATTACAATGTGACATTTTTTTCAATATAGTTAAAAGAATATAGAAAAAATAGATAAATTCCAAATTAAGAATCAGGTATTATTTTAAATCAGCTTAATGGGTTGAAAATGTACTTTTGCACATTATTTACCTATGTCTAGAGTCCTTTTGTAAAACTGAACTATCAGGTAGAAATATGATACACATTTCATTCTGTAAATAACCTAGGCAGCATTAGAGGATACTATAAACACTCCATGCACCATGACCAAATATCAGAACTGGTCATCCTATGTACATATTTTAAGATTAAAAAAAAAGACCACATATGGTCTTGATTTTTACACTTCATAACATTGATATCAAAATTGTGTTTTGCTATTGTTGTTCATATGCCGGTGCACCTACTGTGCTTAGAGCTGCCCTGTAACACTGGGCTCATGTATATTACCTTGGGTAACATAATAGCAATTCTCCAGAATAAAGAAGTGTCATCCATCCATTATTAGTGTGACCTATGTACAATATCCATCTGTGAAGAAATCTGGCTCTCTAATTTATTTATATATATTTATATATAATCTACATCCTCTACTTTTCATTATAGACACATCTGAAATTAGGCACTATAGAAAAAGCATTAACCTCTTTCTGTGTGCATTGGCAGATTCTAACAGTATACCAATGATATCTTGGCCATCTGAAACACAAAGTATACCTTCTAAAGTGCTAACTTTTCCTCAGTGAGGAATTCACTCACTAGAAAAATCTAATTCTACCCAAACAAATATTGTGCTCTTGGAATCGTAGCATAGACACCATTTGAGGGTTTGTTTGTTTGTTTATTATAGCTCTGTAATTAAAACAGAATTGATCATATCATACTTTAAAAAGTGGTAGAGTTGCAAATATACATACTCTTTAAAAGTTTAAACCTTTTGAAATTAAATGAGAAACCCCCCATTCCTCCAAAATAGGAATTTAGCACAGAAACACTCACATAGTATGGTTACCAACATCTGATGTGTATATCTACTCTAGAATCATTCTCAACACAACTTCCTAATTAGGTTTCAAAAGGATATACTAACTTCAAAATCTCTATTCTACAAATGCCCAGTTTAGAGATTAGGACTCTTTATAAGGCCCTTATCTTTTACATTTGGTAAAAGATTAAAAGTATTGTCAAACAGACAATTCATCTAATAGTCCAAAGTATCTTATAAAGATAACTTATGACTAACAGGTCACCATCATATATAGTAACAACAAGAATATAAAGTCTACACTTAAAAAGATTGATGCATGCAGTGTATCATAGTATATTACATATTTTCTAATCATGTGCACCAATTTATTGTGCTTCAAATACAGCAACAAGTATGATATTACAACATATATGTGTATATATCATAGTAGCATAATAAACTCAATTCTAATCAAGAAAAAAATTAAATAATTCAGGAACAGTATAACTTCACAATAGAAGTGATGATTCTTGTAGTTTTTTCTTTACTCTTTAGGAAAAAAATATGACTTTTTGTAAACATCTTTATAACTATCTTTTTTCAACATATTACTGGAAACTATTATTCCAATAGTAAATATCTAATTGACATGGATATAGTATGTCTTAATACACTAACACTTTCAGACAAATACAGGCATTTGTTAAAAGAAATTATAAATATTTTCTATCTTGTATTTTAAGTACATTTTCATAAATAATGTATTTAAAAGTGCTGAATATGGTAGGATAGTCAGCAACGCCAGTGTAAACAGAACATTTTGTTTTCTACTATGCAAACTTTTTTTAAAATCCCATTTTGTCAAACACTGCAACAGTTAAAATATTTGCATAGGGAATAGATAATAGCCCTTTTAATCATATCTCCTGAATTCTATATAAATTAGAAAATCAAATTCAGTTAAAAAACAATTCTTAAAATGTATTACGTTTATGGAAAAAGAAACTTAAGATGCCAACCTTTCAAGTAAAATAAATTTAAAAAAAGAAACCCCCAAACTTGTTTTTTTTAATGTTTAATAAATTAAAAAATGAGAGGTAGTTAAAAATGACAAAGAAAAACTGTAATTTTTAATATCATCCTTAATATAAGGCCAGTATTCTCAGTGGATATAAATATTTTTAAAACTTTCATTTTAGGTTACTCAATATTATATTTAATAAGTTTAAGATTAAAAAAATATCTCCAGGGGATATATTAATATTCAAATGTAACACCATGATATAAATATGACACTGACTTTTTTGTATGTGTGCACGATAGGTTACTGTTTTCTTGAAGGTCAAAAGTACATGCCAATGTCAGGCAAGCATTTTGTCTTAAAGATTTAGTGGTACTTATAAAAATAATATGGCAGCTAGAAGATTTGAGCACTGAACTGCCTTTCAATTATGGATGAGAATTAATAGTTTGGTTTTAACATTTTTAAAATAAGTAATTCTTAAGATACTATGTGAAAACAGTTAAGGTCTGAAGTAGAGAATTTTCTTCTTCGTAACTGTTATAAAACTTTTCTTAGTTAAAAACTTAGCTTTTCATTGGATTTCACTTTCAAGGAAAATATGCCACAGGACAGATACTTTTCATAAAAATGTTTTATGATGCTACATGTAGGCGTTCCTTTATTAAATCCTTTCTTCATATTCCAAAACTAAGTTTTCAAGCTTACTATTATTTTTTTTCTTGCTAAAGTACATACTTTACACAACTGTTTTAGAACTGGAGAGCCAGTCTTTAATAAATTAATTACAGTATTGGACATGTGATATATACATAAATTCATTTTCTTCAATTACAATTAAAAACACTATTACTCTTTGATTTGTCATTGAAATAGAATATCTTCAAATTATTTTGTGCTTTTTTTCTCTTTTTGCTTTACTGTTTTTTACACAACAAACTCTTCTGTAATGAAAATGCCACAGTTTTGGCAGTGAACAACCAGAGGAAACCCCCCCCCCCGCCCCCATTAGGATCTTCCAACAAACAGAGATAAATAGCTCTTTTTTTCATGTACAGAAATATCGGCTTCAAAATTAGTATACTAGACACACCATATAGCATGTTGAATACCATTATTACAATTTAAAAATTGGCTTTTTCTGTCTTAGATCATATTTAAAAATGTGAACCATAGCCAACTTTTTGGCAGTTGTTTCTATAAGACCATATTGCACAAAAGTCTTTAAATACAGATATAAGTTATGCCATTGGGTTAAATATTACAACAACTATGTGGCAAATGAAGCAGTTTTACTTCGCACATGCAGCCTCTGGAGGTACACTAGTAGACTCTTCACAGGACTACAAATACAGTTTGCTTGCAAGTAGAATGAGTGTTGAATAAAATAAACATAATTTGGCAATTCATTGTTTTATGTGATATTTTCCCCAAACTTACCCATGGGTAACCTTGATAAAAATGGAGACAAAGACCATATGGTTGTATTTTCACAGTAGCCTGAGGAATGCTAAACTGTAGTTCTCCAGGAACTCAGTTTCTGGTGTTATTTAACTACTTTTATTTCCTATCCCAGCCCTCCGAAATGATTTTTTTTTAATGAAAATTAAGATTCAGAAGTAGAGCTGGCAGTACTTTCAACAAATGACTTATAAATCTGAGAGTTCAAAAACCTTGGAAAAGAATCTCTGTGCATTAAGGTATAAATCTGGAGTTGGGCATCTTCATACATGTGAGGATTAGGATCCAACAGATTTCTATTGATCACCTCTCTAACTCGAGAATCGAGACTGACCTAAAAAGAAATAAGAGCAGATACATTAAATAATATTTTTTTCAAAATACGTCTATTAACTATAGGTTCATGACATTTCAGAGAAATCCCAAAGAATAAATTCAAACACCTGAAATCCTGAGATTATTTTTTCAAAAGCTACATAACCTTGCATTCTTTTTTTTCCTTCAAACGTTTAATTAAACAAACAAACAAAAAACAACCAGTCTTTTAAACAAGAATTTTGGTTCATAGATATCTTGGCTTACTCGGATTTATCTTTTCTATGCATTCACTCCCTGGCTTTTTAACAATTTCTATTCACTGTTGAGGTACCAGAGAAGTCCCTAGCCGGAATACGAATTTACCTCCTACTATTATGTGACTGCTGGTGACCCTCTTGATGAAGCAAGGTGATAATCTGGCAGAGAGTAGTTCTCCAGCAAAAATTAACATGCTTATCAAATGCCGATTCCAGATAGTTTCAAATCTCAGTGTGTCAAAAATAGGAAACCTGGAATGGGGAGGGCTTTGTGGAGCAGAACCGCGGCAGGCATTTTTCATGTCCTACGTCTGCCTGACGAGGCATAGGAAACTGCACAGTCCCTCTGTAGGAATACATTTAAAGATCTCTGTACTAAAGATGAAGCGAAACAATTGCTTAGAGTGGAATCTTTCAAAGGTGAAGTGTAAATAGGGATTCACAATATCCATTAATCAATACAATGTTATTTGAAAAGTGTACAGAAATTAAATTCCGTAAGTGATTCATTTATTTTTTGTCCTCACTAAATGCTAATCCTACTGGTTTTGGTAGAGTATGGTATGGGAAGTGGAGAAAAATAAATAGCGATAAGGATATATTTGGGGGACAGGACTAAGCTCTGCCCTGCAATGACATGTTAGTGAAATCCTCAAAGGGGCAAATTATCACTGAGTCTTGATTGGCTTCCTCAGTTCTCACTGTTGAACAAGGACTCGGGCATCCTGATCCATAGTTATCTGTTCTATGATGTACTCAAGTTTATACAAACCTTTTATATTTATATCTAAACGTTTCATCATAAGCATTTTGCAAAAGGCTTTGGGTTCTGGCTTCTTTTCCTACCCACTGTTTAAATTAAACCTGGGATCTGAAACAGTCCCAGTGATGGAAGCCACTCATATTCCATCTGGTGTCCCCATGTTCCTGAGTTTTGTGGTCCATGTGGAATTAGGTCGATACACCCAGGGGAAGGCTATGGGAGGATTTGTCAGGAAACAGTTTATTTTCTGTGGTTTAGCTAGACCAACTTAATACAAAAAAAATAAATAAATAAGCATCTCTTGGCAGAACTATATGTTCTTTGTCAGGAAATGGGGAAAAAAAAGATGTTCTAGAATTAGATCATGTAAGTTTTATTCTGTGTGTGTCTTATTGCCATATGAAATCATCATCAAGTATAAAATAAAAAGTATAAAATTTTTTCCTAAGCTTTTTATTTAAAAATATAACTTGTGTTTCTACTCATCAGGAAAATGTTGGCATTGGAGTTTAAACTGATTAATCTTACTGTGTCATAAGAAGGCTTACCGAACATACTCCACTGTTTTTATAAATGGCACTGTACTTTCAAACTTGAGAACTTTTTGTTTCAGTGGAGAATGAAACGTTAAATTAGTGGTAAAGAAAGGTCACATTTCTTAAATAATAGCATAATTAAATATAGTATAACACTTTATCAGTAGCTGGAATCATATTAGTTATCTAAGACAGAAATAAAACAACTTGAATTGTTAAATATCTTGAGTCCTCATTGTAAAATTTTCTTTTTTTTCAAATTAAAAACAGTAGTGAAATAGCATGGAGAAAATAGTACCATTCAACATTTAGTGATCTGTAACAAAAAGGCATTTGCTATTTCCATTTAAAAAAGAAAATATTTACCTTCATATGTGGTTGTTTGTTTGAAAAGGTTGTCGGTCAGTCAAAAGAAGTGTAGGGAGGTCAAATAACAAGGACAAACCCCATGGAGCTAACAATCTATAGTTTCATCTTGTGGCATCTTTGTGCTTCAGATTGTGGTACATCTATAATACAAGTTAGTGGGGGTGGATCCCTGCCTGGGCCTGAGCCCCCGTCACCCTAGGATTCAGGGACGACTAGGTGGCTTATAATGCCATCTTATCTGGGTCTAATGCAGGAGGGACTGAGGAGGTTCCTGAAAAGAACTCATCCTAAGGGAAGAGAAAGTTGAGTAGTACAGACAAGAGCTGTCCTTGGGCAATGGACATTCCTTTCTTAGTCCTCAGTCTCACACCTAGGTGGGGAAGGGAGGGTGCAGCACAGCAAGAAGAGTTTTAAAAAAAAATTACTGTGGAACAGGGCACGAGACAGCGCTGATAGCTTTGGTGGCATTTAACTGGCAGTTTGAGCAGTGCTCGGAACTTTGGCAATGTTGAGAGGTGGCAACTGAAGCTTAAAAAAGCATAAGTGACTTTGGAAGCTTTCATTCCCACAGAAGGTAGGAGACAGGGAAGAAGAAAAGCAAGTGGCTTGTAAACATAAAAATATCTACTGGCAACTCCACAAACTCATTGGGAGGAAAATGTAATGAGAGCTAAAGTTTCAAGGTGCAGAGGTAAAGTGAGAATGAAGGCAGATCTTGGGAGAGCCCGGGTCACACCGAGCTATAAGCCATGCTTAATCTTACCAGATTTCCTACCCAGTGGAGGAGGACATCAAGACAGGTGATTGTTGCTGAAAGAGAGCACACCTCGTTTTGACCCTGGCTTCCTGTTCTAGCCATCAAGATGTAATGGAAATTTTGACTCTGTGGACATTTTTGGCAGAAGTATACTGAAAATGATGAATTTCTATTGAAAGCCTTTTTTTTTTTTCTCTCAGAGACCCTCTTTAAGTCCATTAAGTTAATTCCTAGACTAATTTTTTTACATATCATGATTATTTCCTCATTTTTTGCATTTTAATTTTACTGAAGTTGCTTAAATAGGATTCTTTTTTAAGTAAAATTCTGAGTAATATTTTTTTGTAAGTTTATATTGAATTTTAGCAGTTATAGCTTCTGCCATATTTTTAATTTTAACTAAAATTGGTTTTCTTATGTTAAATTTTATTGATCTAAAGAATAGCTGATTCTCATATCAGTTTTAATAAATGTTACTTTTAGTCATATTATTTTGTGTAGATTATTTCTACTGAAAATAATTACAAGTTGCAGATAAGACTGATTGTTGGAGTTTATTTCTTGGAGCAAAGATCACTGGTAGGATCAAGGGCAGTAACCATATTTTTCGTAGGGTAGGGAAAATTTATCTTGCTTGTCTGAGGGAGAGTCTAGGCATGCAGGTAAGGTGGCTATTTCTCATTTTGCCTCATGGTTTAAGGTGAGGTTCACAGAAATCTGTAGTGGTGTCATGAAGAAAACACCAGACAATGGAATAACTAATTAACATACTGTAGTTGGAAGAGCACCAAGTTTGGAATCAGAAGATCTTGGGCTTGTGTTCTCTCTCTACCGGATATAATTCTAACATCCTCTTTGAGAATAAGTTTCCTTTGCTGTAAAATGGTGTCATCTTTCTTAGTGGCTAAAGGATCATTGTGAGACTCATAATAATATATGTAAAACCATTTCATCAACAGAGTTTAAGCCCAATGCAAAGTAATAATAGTAATAATGATTGAGCATAATGATGATGACACCTTTTTGATCAAACCCAATGTCTTTAGGCTGTATCAACTTGAATTTTAGCTTTTCAGAGTGACCTTACACGACTAGCCCTATTCTAAACTACATCATTTGATCTCATGATGTTCACAATTTGTAGTCACTCGTTTTGATCTAATTTGTCTGTCTTCCTAAAATGTAAGTTCCAAAAGGAATAAGCCAATGTCTTTTTTGTCATTGTTGTTGTCCCCATCATACCCGCAACATCTAGCCCAGAACCTGACTAATAGAAAATACTCATTAAACCTATTTTGAATGATAATATGCATGCACAAATAAACAAATCTAGGAAAATATAATCAAATGTGTCCTATTTATAAAAAAAATGTTTTAAATCACTGAAAGTGCTAAGTTCACAGTTTTTTTGAAAAGGCATATACACAGAAAGAGAGAATCTGCGTGCCTATCACATTTGCATTATTCTTAGATAATTTGGGTGTTTAAATAGGTTTATTGCTTTTTTCTCCCAGCTAGCAACTGGAAATTTAGGATGAAATCAGAAAAAGCAAATGATTCCTACTACTATTAGAATTGCAATATGGCAGAGCCTGAAAGTCATAGATTTAGTGAGTTTTAGAGCTTCTTCTGTGCCACCCTTCTGTGAAGCAAAGAAGCTGAGGCTGCAGAGCACTGAACTGGGTCGCGTGGCGTCACATGGACGGTAAGTGGCAGGGCCGGGCTGCAGCCCCGGTAGGCACAGCGCCACTACTGGACTTTGCTGATGACTGAACACACACAGTTTTTAGCAGTTCAGCTAAAAGTCTTATAGTTATTGCAGACTTATAATTATTTCTTTGTTCAATAGCTCAATGCCGTTTAGAGTTGGTCATAGCTTTTAAACTTTTTTTTTTTTTATCAAAGTTCTTTATTTTGTTGGGTTTGTCTTTTCAAGACTTAATAAATTATAAGGTGCCACCAGCATCTGCTATGTTCAGCAAGGCTACTATTAGTCTTAAATTCCTCTTAGTTACCCCTATTTGTTTTCTCTTTGAGGAAATCACATAAAAGAAAATTTACTTTTTAAAGAAATGCTATTTTTATTTTTAGATTTAAAAAAATTTTTTAAATGTGGCCCTTTTCCCTCTTAAAATGTGTGCTATACCAAGAAATGGAAGTTATATTGCCTCCTGATTGCAAACATCTATTTTTTAACATAATGCTCAAATTATTAAAAATGCTTAAAACATGTTCTTGAACAATGAAATGTAACTTTCAGCACACTGGCTCAGGAAGGAAATAAGTATGTACATACAAGTAATTTAAAGAATGTAGACTTTCTCTAAATTTAACAAAGAGAAATATGGTAGCCAATTAAGGTAAAATGAAAGTCCAGTGAAGAAAAATGAGGTTCTGGTTAAGAATAAAATCCTGATAATTTTTAGCTACTTAGTTATTACCATTTTATAAGTTATTCAAATGTTTATGTTCTTTACAAATATTTGGAATAGGTAGAAACAGTTACAGAATTTCAGAGGTAGAAAGGCCAGATTACCTGGCCCCAAAATGGGAAGCAAGCTCAGCTCCAGTTGGTTTGTAATGACTGCTCAGCGCACGGTGTTGAGAGAGACTCCGAAGCTGAATCTGGGCACAGCGATAAGGACCGTGATTGATTAGCCCTGTCATCGGATGGGGAGAATGAAGCAGTAGTGCAAGGGCCCTAACGCTGCTGCATTTGGTTCACTGTCCTCTGTGCTCCTTTTGATTTTTGTAAAATCAACTGAATGCTGAGGACAAGTGAACTCATTTATCCCAGGTCACACAATTAGGTTGAAGGATAGATAGCCAGGACCAGATTCCTGTGTACCTGTGTTCAGTGTTCTTACCACTACATAGTCAGGGCTCTCGTGATGTGACAGTAATTCTCTCCAGTGTTGGCAAACAAAATTGGAAGGGTGAGAACTCAGTATTATGAGACATTTTGTAATGTATTGTAAATAATTAGAAATTGACAAGTTTTTGCACAGAAAGGTCAGTAAGATAAGAGCTGGGAAAGGACTGGATAGCTATGAAGGGCATGCCATATTGTGAGTGGGTCAGTGAGTCATTTGATGTGGTTCAAGAGTACATATATCTATACCCTGGCTTAAAATAACTTTTTAGCAACTGTCTTTTATAATTACAAATATCTATTTTTGGTTTATTTGTTTTTGCTGCTAAACAATAATTAAATATAATTACTATGTTGATAGGAAAACAATCATTTGGCTAAACAAAGGCACTTCATACAGTCCCATAATTTAGATTTTCTGTCAAGTGAGCACAAAAGTAGCATAATGATAAAATTTGCATTTCACCTCTGTCTCTTTCTCTCTCTCTCTCTCTCTCTCTCTCTGTAGTATTTTGAGAATGTTAAAGAGTGAGTCATGGCCTAATTGTAGATGTTAAGAAAATAAAGGAAAGAATAAATATGGCTATTACGTTAAATATTAGTCTATTTAATTTAGCAAAGTTGTGTTCTTGATCAGGAAATAATATTTTAATGACTGTTGGGTGAAACTCATTTTCAAGGTCAAGAAATTAGGCGAAAACAAAACTCCATTACTTTTGCAAAAGAATGAAAATCCAATAGTTTATATTTCAATAATTGATAACTAAGCTCTAATCTATGGCCCAAAGAAGAAGAAATTTCATAAAAATTAAGTATTTTACAAAGCCCCATCAGTCAGCGACTCTTGAAAATCAGGGGCTGTGAGGACAATGGAGAAGAGTTTCCCATAGAAAACTAAAAGTTAGAACATGAAAACTGTAAAACAAAGGAATTATGCGTATTTAATATGGAGAATCCTTTTTCTAGTACCATTATTTTAAAATGGAACAATGATCATTTTAAGATGATACATATTACATATTTTGGGGAGAGAAAGAGACTAGATAAGCTTCCCAAGGACTCTAATTATGTAGAATTATGGGCAAGTGAAACATGTCTTTGGGCCCATTTCATTCATTTGATATATTTGCCATATAACGTAACATTAAAACAAAAATTAAAAAGAAATTAATGTGCTAATAAAATTCAAGTAGAACCGGTAAAAAGCTGAGGTTCTGGATAGACCAGAAACCTAAAAATGTATTTTTAGGATGTAGAATTATAATGGTGTTAGAAATATAAAGTGGCATCAGTAATAAATGTATCATGGCTACAGAAAAATTCTCTATGAATACTTTTTTAATGTCAATGTAGGAAATACAAAATAAAAATAATCTTTTGTGTATCCAATTCAAGCTTTCTCACTTTGTAAACACAATATGATTGGAATACTCTAGAATACCAATGGCACTTACAACCTAATCAAAAAACTGTTTAATTCTTTAGGTCTGTCTCATTAGAGGTGAAATATAGAGGCTGCAAAGTAGACGCAAATCCATTTTACAGATTCCAGGGTAAGCAGTGTTGCAGTCAGGTCCACATCAGGTGTCGGATGAGGCACTGATGACAACAGCCTATTTACAGGGGACTTCATAAATGGCCACGCACCTAAGAGATGGGTGTGTAGGCTAATCTCTGGGAGCAGAAGGTACCAGGTCAGAATGTTTAGATGCATGGGTAAAATCACAGTGGTTTAGGAGAGAGAAGAAAAGACAAAGGGTGGTATGGAGAAGAGAAGGCATCCTAGGAACCTCTAAATTCAAATGCTTGAACTTGAAAGCTCCTCTGGACACTGTCACTCAGCACTCCTGAGGCCTGGACGCACTGTTGACCCCTCCCTCACCCAACGCTTTTAACTCTTGTGGCTGGAACATTTCTCAGGAGCAAAGTCATTTTTAAAAAGTTAATGGAAAAGTATTAATTTGGTTACTTGAAATGTTCCTTATTTATTAGGTATATTCTGACAATGGGAAAAATAGCTTGCACTTTCAATAACAGGAAAAGTAGAATAAGTAAAAGAATTGCCATTACCTATCTCTCCCCAAGAATGGGTCACAAAGGCTCATTCTTTATTTCTGTAAAAATTGTCTCATATGCATCAACAAACATGGCATTTTTTTGGAGCCCCTATAATCAGAGGTTCTCAAACTCGTATGTAGGTGGAAAGCTTGTTTCAAGTGCAGACTCCTGGGCTCTATTTCCAAAAAGTCAGATTCAGAAGGCCTCAAGAATTTGCTTTTCAAACAAATGCCCCTGGTGAACCTCATACAGGTGATCTGGGGAATCACACTTTGGGAAACACTGCCCCATAGTAAATTCTTCTTTTTTACTTTTTAAGTGGTAGCAAATTGTATTTAACAGACTTCCTAATGTTAGTTCTGAAAAGCAAGTAGATTACCACAGATTCAGCCAGAGATAAATGATCAAAGCATAGTGGTGAAAACTAGTTTTCAAACACATGTTCAGGTAGATCCTCAGAAAAGAATCTAAATTATCCACCCAGAAAAGCCTTTGCGCCTGTCCATACTTCATGCATTACCCAGTTTGGACAGAAGTCCCTTTACGTTCGTCCTCCGTCTTAGGAAGCCCACATCAATGTTTTCCAGATTTTTACCTCTTTTGGTGATAGTATAGAAATGTAATCGTCATATATCATTCTGGCCTTTTCTTCAATTACTTTTTTGTTCTGTTCTTTCTTTAAGTCTTCACAGGCAAGCCAGAAAAGCAGGTTCTCTTCACTATATTCTGTTCGGAGGAACTCTCTGAAAAGGTTTCTTCCTGCTGGGGCCTTCATCATCTTGTCAAAATTTTGAGACCAGGACAAGACTTCATCTGAAGTGGGGTTTTGGCTGCAGAGAAAGACAGAACCGGGCCATTTATCAAAGGCGACTTTGACCTGTGCATACTAGCCCAGGTAGAAGGAGCAGATAAGAAATGCTATTCAGTTGCTGCCATCTAGTGGTCATTGCCGCTCATTCCAGCCTGATGTGGCAAATATCTGCCAAAACTAGATTAGTTATTTTGGGGTGTTGACAAAAACTTGTGTTAAGTGCAAGCTGCATGTTAGCCAGATGTTCAACTAGCAAGGGGCTATACACACTCTGTATGTGGTCATCATAAACTAATAGAGCATGGAAATGTTCAAACGTTAATATAGTCCAAGTTGATAGAAATAGTCTATACATTGTTTGAAGGGCAAACTGAATCCTTTGTATCTGATGCAGATTTCTATTTTCAAACTATAAGATACAGTTTCTCTTTCAATCTCTGGTAGCTATTTTTTTTTTCACTTATCACTGGAGTTAAAATAAGAATATATTGTGTGTACTTCTCACATATTTTCCTAAACTTGAATAATTATTCTATTAAATATTATGAATTGTTACTCATGAATGGAGTTATCACAATTACAAAGCACAGGGCCTTTATAATGACACTGAGGTCATTTTAGATATTTATATTCAGGTTTGCAGTGACTTTTCCTGCAGAAGCCACCAGTTATTACTTCTTTTGCTTATATATCAAAGTGGAAGAAATAAATTAGAAATTCTTATAATTCTAATCTTGCTTTCCTATTTATTTGTTTAAAAATTTTCTAACCTAAAATACATTTGGTCAAAGAATGTGTGTGTGTGTGTGTGTGTGTGTGTGTGTGTGTGTGTGTACAGCTTTCTGACCAAGTATTTTAAATAGATTTTTACTATTCCAAAATGTTGGAACTTCTTTATCCATTTTAAAAAAATTTAAAGGAGAAAAATTACTATAAAGCATCAACATTAAAACCTTCTTGCAAGCAGAAAAAGAAAGCACCAGTAATTATACAAATAACCTACTTGTATTTTGATTATTCTGTAAATATAGTACTGCACTTTGACTTCTCATTTTGGAGAAATACTTGGTTAGAGTGTTCTGATGGAAATGGGACCAGGGCCCAGCTAAGTACTCTTTCTAGCTGACTTAATTCCTTCTTCTTCTTCTTTTTTTTTTTCTGTGTTAGACTCTTCCCCTATAAAGAGAATGACTTAAAGAAATATTCTTAGAAAAGAGAAGTCAAGAATTAAGACAATTGGGGTGGGAGGCTAATTCAGGCAACAATCATTATTTTTTGAAACAGAAAGGCAGTGTTTTAGCCATCAGCTTAACATAGCTAATAGAAAAACTGATAAAAAGTGACTGCAATCACAGAATAAGGTCTCTCAGAGTGAGTATGTATTTATTTTCACAAAACCATTCTGAGGAGTAACAGGAAGCAAGAGCTGATACTTAAGCACTGAGTAGATGTAAACAGTATATAAATACAAGACATAATTATAATGTGAATCACACTCACCCTTCCTCTAGGACCTGGATACTCTCCATTTTTGTGGTATGTGTGGGTCTTTCTGCAGTTTCACCTCTTTCTTCGTTCCTAACAGTGAGGCTGTAATGTAGCATAACACTTTATTTTGTCTAGGGAAAACCAATCACGTAAAGAAAATAAAAAACTGCAGGAAAATAATTTCACAGAAGAATTTTATTTTCAACTCTGCGAGGATATGCAGTGTACCAAAAAAAGCAATGCTATTTTAAAATGGTAGGTAAGCCCGTGTCCACTGAAAGAAAGAGAATCATTATTAAATAAAATCATGAAGTAAATTAGAACTCCCAAATGGATACTGTTATACATTCTAATTTTATCCTTACATAATTAAAATTACTTAAAATCTATGAGACACTTACATGATTATATGCTTAATATTTGATACACATTATTATGCTACTCTTTGGACTAATGCCGTTTTGACTTTTGCTTAGCTCTATTAGTTTGTTTTCCATTTATTTTCCTCCATTGATAGCTAAAAAGATAAAATGCGTCAGAATCTACAACAGCATTTACGAAATTTACATCATCCTTCTTTGCAGACCTGGTTTTCTGCCCCCAATACCATCATTCTCCATCCACTCAAGTTCGAGATACTGGATTTATATTTGACTTTGTCTTTGCCCTTTCATTTCATTTAGTCAATCTTCATCGTCTCAAGAGGGACAGGCCAGCCACTCTGAGGGTTTGAATAGGAGAGCATTGGGTGAGAGGTGTCTCTGGGACATATATTTGGGGATTCTACAGGATTACAGGAGCTGGGACAATCCCATGGGCTTTAGTAACTCAGAACAAGAAGAATACGAATTGTCTGGTTCAGGTAAACTGTAGCTGAGCAGCGTCTTAGAGCGGAAGACCCGAGGTTCTAGGTGTAGACTAGACATAACGAGGGAGGTTTTGGGGAAATAATAAAAAAGCAGGTGGAGAGGACAACCCATGGCCATGGAAAGATCAAGCTACTGAATTAGCAAACTGATGCCTCTGTTTAGAGACTGAGGAGCTTCCTGCAAGCCTGTCAGAGAGCAAAAGGTGTCAGATAACACTTTTTTCATTTGCTCACTCATTCATTCGTTTTCAACAAGGAGAAATGGAAACTATTATTTTTTAGTGCCTATTATGTGCCAGGCACTGTCCTTTCACTTTTATTTTTATGATCCCCATTTTATAGACAGGCAAGTGAAACACAGAGCTGTGTGGTATCTCGGCCCAAAGTCAGGCAGTAAATGCGTGTTAATGCTTGGAATTTAAACCCAATTCTGTTAAAGGACCCCGTTGTTCTTACTGAGTGCCTATGACAAAATATGCTCTCTGATAAGCATTGAAACAATAAGCTACTTACTGTGTGAAAGCAGAAAAGAGTTACTAAATATGGTTGTGGTAGAGAGAAGCATTTTAATGGGAGAAGGTTTCCAACGATATAGTTATTCTTAATCTGGAAAGTTTGAGGAGGGAAGCTGAGACAATGTCTCATTAATTCATTTCGTTTTCAGGTGCAAAGGTGAAGATGGAGAGAATGTAGCAAAGGGAAGAATGTAAGGAAGAGGAGCCAATCTGCACTGAAAGTGAGACTAGCTAGGACAATGTAGTTGAGAAAGTTGACTACTTGGAGAAGAGCGAACCCAATAGGAATTGGAAAGGATTTTCAGTCAGAAAAAGGACACCTCAATGAAAAACTAAATAAGATTTAATAGTGAAATAAAATTAAGTTCTTCTCTACCAATTTCTAAGGCAAGTAGTAGATTTATTGGTGTAGAAAAGAGTAAACCTCTCACGAAAGGGGTGTGGCCCCAAGGATTCTGGAAAGCAGAAACCATAGCCGATTGTTGTTACCCAAACGCCCAGCGACCTGACCAGTGCTCTGCAGGGAGGCAGCAACTCCAAGGCCAGACCCCTCAGAGCCTTCAGGGCGGGGTCGCCATGGGGGTACGGTGAGCTGGGGTTCAGAGGGAGCAGCACAGTGGTGTAGTTTGTATGTGAGGGTTGTCTACAGCTTGTAATGGCCTAGGACACCCCCTTCCCGGGGTCGCTGCACCTGGAGGTCAGGTGTGTGTTGACAGGAGAGTCACTACCTTCTCAAAGTGTCTTTGACTGGAAAGCTTCTCTGGAATTTGATGTATTTCCACTAATTATGAGAAAGTAGGTGGGAGGAGGTTGACAATGTTCTTTAAAACTTCCTGGGGGAAATTAATGATGCCAAATGTATAAAATATGTAAATTCTGGGCAAATTCTAGAAAGATCATATTTAAATAGGAAATTAATACTCCTTCTGCCAAGCTTTACTGAGTGTGTGTGTGAGTGTGTGTGTGTGTGTGTGTGTGTGCGTGTACATACAGTAAGGTACTAGAAAGAGACTAGAAAAAGAGCTCGCTTTCGCTGATTAAATAATACTTGGAAATGTATTTTTGTTATGTTTCTACACAAATGCAGTGTGACACACAAACATAAGTATTCTTCATTTTATGCGTTTTTGAAACATTTTTTTCTCCATTGTGTCTTTGCTGTAGAGCAACAAATCTGGAGTCCACATGCATGATTGACAAGTTTCTGAACATGAATTCTGGCTCTTCTGTCTGTTTCTATGATATTTACAAACATCCCAAATGCCACCATATTAGAGTGATCATTATGAAATATTGGGTTGTGTTTATATCTTTCATTTCTACAGATGGTAAAATATGGACACACATTTGTGCTAAAATGACTTATAATAGATATCCAGTAAGTGGGTAACTGTTCACCGTTTGCTTCATTCCTTGATCTAATATTGGACCCAATATTGTTCTGTAGGAAGGAATTACCTTTAGTTATCAACCAGTGTCCTTTTAATCAACTGTCCGTTAGTACTGTTCTTAAAAAATTGGATTCAAAGTTTCAATTATTAAGAACCACTGATAATGCCATTTAAGATTAAAAGGAGAAAATGGCAGGAGAGTTGGTACTAGATAGTTTGCCATCTATGTCTTTGTAATGACTAGTATTTGCCCCCCAGTTTCACTTGGTTCTGCTGTAAGTAATAAAGTGGGGTTTTTTAAAGGTAATAAATTGCAGGAAATATTTGCTTTAGATCAACATATACATATATGAAGTGCTTCAGAAAAGCTCTGAAAAGTTCAACAGTAGTGAGAGGTCATGTAGACATCACATATTTTTTACTTTTACAATGTTTGTAACATTTTATACAAACATTTCTACTTTTTAAACAAAGCCTTAGAACAGAATGTATATACAATGATTACTGTGGGAGTCTTGATCAAAGCTTAAGTATTTTATAGAAGAAAACGCCAATAACCTAGGCTAAGTATATGAAAAGAAGCATTTAAAATCCCCTTAGAAATGTTTTAGGAATGTGACTTCGAGAAGGGAGAAATACATTTGGTATTATTTCAAAAAAAAGCAAATATACTCTGTGTGTGTGGACAGATTTTTTGTTGTTGTTGGTTTGTTTACAGGGGAGTCTAAACAGTGGGGTGGGGAAAACATTACTGGCTGCCTATATTATAGGGTTTACCTACTGATTTGTCATCATGGATATGTGTGGGGCCTATTTTGGAAGACAGTCTACTTTTGTAAAAAAAACAATTGATTCTTAGGGAGAACCCTTGAAATGGTTGTAAATAAGATGGAAACTTTGCAGTAGCCATGGTAACTCTGGGATAGAAGCCAATTACAAAATTACATACATTTACACAAAAACTGAACTGAAGAATCAATAAGATGCTTAAATTTAATACAACATGATATCAAGAATCCAGAAAGAACCACTGTCATTGGTAAGGCAGATACCATTGAATATTTTAACATTCTCACATTATGAAATCAGGTTTTCCTTTTTATTTTAACAGCTTCTACCTCAAATTTCCCAGTGCAAAAAGGGAATCAACATCCTTCAGGTTCTGAAAAAGAACTGGTAAGTTATTCTTTAAATGTTTCATTTTCCTCAGTCAAAATACCACGGTAAAATAATACAGTTTTATTTAGCAGTCAACAATTTACAATTATGTCTGAAACACCTGGTTGACGCAGCACTGCCTGGGTTGGAAATTCAAGATCAGTAAGAAAGAGGCTCTGAGATTGAGGAGTCCTGACAGGTAAATAAGCACCTCATAGTGTTGCAATGAGAGCTAAAATAGAGGTTGCATATGGTGTTTCTTAGATACAGATGCAGTATCCATAAATTTGCATAAGACAATTGAGGAGGGCTTCGCAGAGGAGGTAAGGATTAAACTGGGTTGAACAATGAGCAGGTGTTTGCCAGATGGAGACTTGGACACATGGGCATTCCAAATAGAGAGGGGAAAGCGTGTTGAAGCTGGGAGTTGTTAAAAGGCCTGATATAAATGTGGAACAAAATGGGCAAATCAGATATTTCAGGGTGCGATCAATAAATTAGATTAGGCAGTGAGGTGTGGTGACGGAGCGGTTTCAGTAAAACCATGAGGGCATCCAAATCTAGGCTATACCCTTTTAAAGATGATTTTGGCTTTCCATGTTTTATTTTCCTCATTCATAATGGAAATAATGGTAGCAACCTACTTAATACACAAGGTTATGAAGCAAAGACTAAAAACTTAGGACAAAAAGGAAAATTATTGCACATGCTTAATCAAATGTGAGGGCCAGTTGGTTGCATATTACAATGACAATTCCAATTTTACCAAAAAAGCTTTTTATTTCAACCCAAAGAAATAAAGACTCACACCTTGCCATTATTATAAAACACTTTCTCATGTTACCTTACTACTTCCTCACCATAGTTCGGTAAGTTGGGCAGGGGATTTGTTACGAATCATCCCCAGTTTACTGAAGAGGAGACAGTCACCGTGGTTGTCTTACACAACACCCACACCCAACACACACCAGAGCTAGTACGGGAACTCATATAGTCTTCTTACTTCTTGTCTCATGCTCATTTTTGCTATACAACGCTGCTTCTCCTTACATAAAAGAATTAATTGTGGTATTTTACCCTTTAAGTTATTTACAAAAGTTGATTGCTCTTAGATGTTTGGAAAGGGTCAACATATCACGAACCAGGGTATTGAGTCCAAATGCCCCTTCGTGGGCATCGTCCCCACAGCTGTCTGTGGTAAGTTATTGCTCAGAGGACTGAATATACAATAGATACTGGAGAGGAGCAACTTCTCAGTTCCCTGGGGTTGAGACTACCAGGAAGGAGTTGTGACAGAAGGTTTTGACAGCAATGTCTGGAAGAGGAAGAGAAGAAACGATGCCAGCAGACCAGGTTTTGCTATTGCAAAGAGCTTCCCTGGGAAGGACAGCTTTCTCCCATTAGGAAAAATGGCTTTGGGGAGAAAGGAAGGAGAATAACATTGCATTGCTTAGGAAAGACAACAAAGGGAAGAAAAAGACACTAGAAGGTGGCTGTAACCCTATACTACCCGTAATTTCACACATATAAAAACTCAGTTACAGTCAAACCTATGACTTGAACCTTATCTTTTTCATTTATACATTTTGGTAAAACAATCTCGTTTTTGAATGGAGTATGTGGGGACGGGAATGGTGATAAGAACTTTGTCTGGAAATGTTATACAACACTTGTCTAAATAAAACATTGTCCCTATACATACTTCCCCTACCTTTTTAAAAAAATTTAATTTTTTTGGTGACATTGGTTAAAGAAATTCTGTTTCATATGTCATAAAAGTATTTTATTTGGCTTAAGCTTTTATTTCATAAACTTGAATCTCTCAAAAGTAAAATGATCTATTAAAAATTTGACCACTAGGTGGCCATATTGTCTTTATAAATAGAACATCTTAATTAAATCAGTAAAACTGAAATGAAAAAGTTTTTGGGAGTAATTACCCTTATTTGGGAAAAAAAATCTATTCTTATGTGTGTGTGGAGTTTTGATAAATGTATGTTCTAAGGAATCTGAAAAAAGTCATTCAATTTTTCTGTGAGTGAAATTATCAAACTCAAAGGGCATCATTTTAATCATGAGAGGTGTGCATAATTTCACCCATTTTTCCTTTTTGGTATTTAGAAAATGTTATGGATACTCCCCAGCCCCAAATCATTTGATTTAGGAATACTTCCATTTAAAAAAGGCAGGCAGAATCCTATTAACACTGTAGTGATCTTTTTCAATAATAAATTGTTTTGAAACCTAATGTCTTGCCTGGGGTAATATGGAACTTAGGTCACGCATCCTTGGAACATATTAATTAGAAAAGGTTTTTAACTACCAAGAGGTAGGATATGTGAGTGAGTGAGTGTGTGTGTGTGTGTGTGTATTTTAAAAGAGCTATTGTGAGGGTAGATTCTCCAAACTGTTTCAATTCTGGTTGGGTGGTATGTAAACATTAATTTTCTTCCTTCCTTCCTTCCTTCCTTCCTTCCTTCCTTCCTTCCTTCCTTCCTTCCTTCCTTCCTTCCTTCCTTCCTTCCTTCCCTCCTTCCTTCCCTTTTATTATTATATTTTTTGATGCATGGAAACCAAAGACTAATCTCTTCATCTTCTTATATTCTCTCTCTGTGCTACCAATTTCCCACCATACGTGCTTCTATGTGAAAAGATGGGTTTCAAAAATTCCCTCCTTATATTGGTATTAAATGATTTTTATTTTTATTTTTCAATGACTGGCAGTCAATATTATGTTATTTTAGTTATAGGTGTGCAACATAGTTAGACATTTATATAATTTATTGGTATTAAATTTTTACTTCAGAGTCCAAGCCATATATTTCAAGTTTATTGACACACTGATTTGATTTAGACTGCCAATTGCATCAAGTTATTACAAGGCTGAAATCTGGGTCCACAATGTAAGCTTATGTTTAGTTAAATAACTAAAGCTTCATTTTTGGAATAAATAGTTTTTTTTTCTTAATATGAAGAGAATCACAGGACTGAATATTTAGATGCACTTTATATAATATACACTGGATATGAGAATCTTCTACTTCAGTTCTCAGGTTGAGTGGAATCCTATTTTAAACTCTTCCTTCGAAGCACTGTAATTTTCCCTGTAAGTCATAATTAAGTTAGTAGATGCTTTTGTGGGAAAGCAAATATCTTGGACGTGAAAAGGCCAAATGGACTTCTATTTAGTCAGTAAACACTATTATTAAAATTGCGTGTAATCGTCCAAGTCTTTAAATGCATCAGTTAAGTTGGAGCTCAAGCTTCTGGTTTTTGTTAACATGTGTCCCTACCATAAAAAGCAGAATGGATGGAAAAGTTAGAACTCTAGCAGTTGATACTCAGAAGACCGGCTGACAGATGCCAGGGTCACTTATCCATCCACCCATTCATTCCTCCCTTGGTATTTTCCAGTTACAGTGTATGTGAATATGTCTGGAATGAGGCAAGGAGCATGCCCAAGAACACTTATGATGGAAGGCAATGACCTTGATCTGTGGGAAATGTAACCCTGGTATATAATGAACTTACAGCACCCTGGGAATCCTAAGGCTGTGTGGTGCATGCTCTAATCATGCAGGGTTATACCTGTGTTGGTTAACGTGCGAGCTGGGCAGAAATGGCCAGGGGTACAGAATGCAGACACAGGTTCTGTTGCATTAACAACAAAAACATGTTAATAGAACATGCTAAGCATGCAGTGGTCAAATCCTACAGACTCTAGTAATTTCCTTTCAACCTGAGACTTATGAGGGGGTCAGAAATAAAACCTATCAATAAAGGATTATTCAGGAGGCCCTAGAATGTACTGCACCCCAGAATGATTTACAAGTTATTAATCACATCTTACAAATAAAGAAACTGAGGCTCAAAGAGATTAAGTAACTTGTCAAAGGTGTCACAGTGATATGTCATGAAACTAGGATGCATTCAGGTCTGTCTAAGTCCAATGCCATAGTTTCCTCCCTACCCCATGCTGCTCTTGACAGTAGGCTTTATACGAGTAAGACATATTATTAGGATTTGTGTGTAATCTTTTAAATATGGCAAGACTGCATTTATTTAAAATGAGTTGCATCGAGTTATTATTCCAATTACTTATGGATTTGGTCAATTAAGATAGTTCTGTACATTTATATAATCTATGTTATTTTATACAAAAAGTAGCAATGGCAGAAACTTGCTCCCTACTTAGGAACCCATGCCCCCAAGCATGAGATATACAGTAGTATATAGTATATTGATAGCTTAAAAAGACATGAATTTTATAGCACCAGAAATTGCAATACTTACATAATACGATTAAGCAGAATTTCTACACAATCACTGCCATATTCACAAGAAGTGGATTCTATTGTCTTAGCTGACAAAGAATAAGCAATTATTGAGTAATGTCCTAAAATAACAGGCAGATTTTAATAGGTCTACCTCTCTTAGACTGTGGAAGAAAGTTAGCTAGGGCTAAAACAAATAATGAAGACTTTTAATGAGAGGGACACATATAAAGAATCTGTACTTATTTCAATCAGATGTAGCACAGCTACAACATTTTATAGACAAGGTATGGGCAGCAAAATGTCATAATTTTTGTATTATTATTGATTCGGAGAGGCTGGGGGGAAGTTCTTAAATATCGACTGGATAGCTAAGAAATTTGGCCTGAGTTTGTATTTTATATTGAATTTTATATTGTTTTAGAAATTAAATAATTTGTTTTGATTAAGTCAAGAAGGAAACCCTAACATCCCTCAAATTGAACCTTGATACCAAAAGACCATGGTGCCTCAGAACCCTTGAAGAGGGACACACTCATTTTCTCCATCAGCTGCTTTTTTCTGTAAATTCTTCCTCCTGGTGTACCTTAAGGAGAAGTTTGATTCTCACTGAGTTCACCGATAGCGTTCCAATTGTCCAGGTGACAAGGTGTTTTACAATTCTCATTGCATCGGACCTCCCTGGTGTATTTGCAACATCGGTCATTCCCATCTTTGTGAAACGCTGGACTCCCCTGGCTTCTGTGCCACTCCAATGCCGTGTTTGTATGTTCTTCTCTGTGCTCTCTGTTTGTAGTACTTCCACTGCTTTTTATTTAAGCATTGGTATTTCCCAAAGTTTCAGTCTAGCTCTTCACACTGGGCCATCATTCTCATCTTCACACTGGGCTACATACCGATGACTTAGATTGTTATATCTTATAGAAAATTGCCCTTTGAGCTTCAAATTCATTTCCACAACTAACTCTTAGGTGCCTCCAACAGAGCGAGTCCAGCTCATCATCATACCCTGGCCAAAAGAGCCGCCTATTCTAGTGTTCTCTCATTTGATGGGATCACCATCAACCCACCACCCAAGCAAGCAATTTTTCCCCCTCTTTTTCATCTATTGCAAATTCTTGACGGTACACCCTAAGTACTTCTTGAATCTATAATCCCGCCACTCCTTTTATTGCCTCTTTATTTTGGCTATCTATCTCTCTATATATGAATTAACATAATATTTTCATCTATTTTCTTCACATCCTTCTTTCCACTGATGATCTAAACACTACAATATGACATTCAGAAAAATATGCCTTTACAGCAAACACAGTCAAAAAGAGTTCAATGGTATGCCTTCGAAGGAAAAGGGTCAAAGCGTTCTAATTCTGGCAGTTTTCCAATAGATAGCACTCTGCTCATATGTAACACAGACTTGGCAGAAGAAGCTTGAATAATACTAAGCTTGTCTAGAGGGTAACCTGGGGCGTCATACCAAATATTCATGTCCAGATTCGTTTGCTTAATGAGAATTTGTTCCCTGTAGAGGCAGGGAGAACCTGGTGAAAGCTAAGGAAGTACAACAGTACCAGGCAATAATAAATTATAATGTGTGAATTAACAAATATATGACATTCTTATTCATTAAGTCTACAGTCCCGGTGTCTGCTTTTTGGTTTTGTGTCCATAGCCTGGGAAACCTGGGTTCATTTTGGTAGGTATCCTTTGATTTCTTGATTTTAAAATTCATGTAAGTTATAGAAACTATTAAGGACATGTACCTTTGCAATGGCGAGATGGAGTCTCAGAACTGTAGAATTCTTTGTAAGTGATATCTATGACGATCTGGTTACTAGTACTTTGGAAGTTCTGTGCAGCTAACTTACATTCCCACGTGAGACGAATCAAATCTAGGTATAGAGGAGACTGCTCACTGGCGCCTCAGATGAAATGGCCCACCTCGCCTGTGTGAGATTTATTTCCAGGGGTGCTTTCTTTACCATGGAGCAGACATGGATTTGTTTTTCCTTTCAAAAAATATCCTCTGGCTTTTAAAGCATGCATCTTAGTATTTCCATTGGCAGAGGGCTAAAATGTGACAGCGTCAGAGGATAAAATAGGACATTATTTTTGCACTTTTGAATTATAGAGGCTGTGGTAACTCAAAAATGGAGGGAAAGGCAATCAAAAGCATGTTTATGAAGTGCTTAACATTTACTTAGATCTGTCCCATGGTCTGAGAACTCTGGGAACCGATATATTCAAAAGTGAGACAATTTTAGCTTTCACAGGGATAATTTACTAAATTCACTGTGACCAATTTCTCCTAAGAAGAATGAAGGCTATTCGATGCGGGCCAAATCTTGCAGGCAGTACACACTAGTGCATGAGTTTGCAAAGTGAGAAACTTTGGAAATGGTTCCCATCAAATCTGGAAATGGAAAGCCAGAAGTGTCATCTCAAAGCGGATAAAGCAATGGACTGGATATTAAGGGAGTTGCATGTTAGTCCCATTTGTACCACAAATGAGCTGAGTGACAGTAGGCAAAACTTCAGTTTCCTTGTCTGTAAAATCGGACACAGCATTTTCCAAACATTGGTTTTTTAGTGAGGCCATTTTTTCTTCCAAATAATAGCTTATACCTAGGCCTAATATGTAAAATAGCTAAGCACAGAACCAATCCCTTAGAAATAGAAAGTGGGGAGCCCAGGGCTGTGGCCAGCAAAACTTGTCCCCTCGCCCCCCAGAATCATTCCCCCCACCACCACAAAGCAGCATGAGAAGCCAGTGGGGACATTTAGAGAGATGGTAGCTGAAGTCTCATGAATTCTAATTTTTTATGACTAAACATGGAAATCTGTCTTGCTTTCTAGGACACTACCAGGAGCAATGAGGAATTAAAACAGGGATGGATTAGCACCTAAGGAGTTTATTTGAAAAAAATAGCCCGGGTTATTTTAATATAAACTCTGATCTTAAGATGGGGATCGTAAGAACATTTGGAAATTAGCTTCAAGCTCGAAATAACTTTTGATAGCTCCGCCTTTCTACCTCCTTTCTGAGGCACCTCGTTTTTGTAAGCACACAACAGTTTCTAATTTGCAACACACTTTCACACGTGCCATCTCACGTGCAAGTGTCTGAATGACCTCACTGATTCCTACTGCCCCGGTGACGGCAGTTTTGTGAGGAGCCCACACATCTTTCAAAGGTTTTTCTTCTCACAGAGAAGAGGAAAGAGAGTTAACTATCCTAAGAGTCGGGTCATTCTGCTTGAATCCCGATACAAGAGGAACATTAAGTTTTGAGCATGGCAACCTTGAACCTTCAGACAAGCAGTGTTGACATAGCTGTCTCTCCTCCTGCTGGGGAACTGCTCCGTCCTATGTACAGAACGCGCAAAAGTATAGACTATTTCTTTTATGGCCAAGACTCAGACTTCCATGACTCATTTATATAACACAGGTGAAGTGGTCTAACCTGTTTTTCTCTTGAAATGGAGGGCTGCGGGGAGAAAGAGGACACAGAGAGAGACGGATCTGGGGAAGGAAGTGGTTCCTTGACAGGGACAGAGAACAGATCAGCTTAATTTGTCATTCCTTTAAAAAAAAAAGTTTTCTTTCTTAAAATTTCACTAAAATTATTGGGATGACATTGGTTAATAATCACCATACTGTTGTCTATGTCTGTGAGTTTTTTGTTTTTGTTGCTTTCAGTTTTATACCCCACATACAAGTGAAATAATATGGTCCTTGACTTCTTCCGTCTGACTTATTCTGCTTAGCATGAGATATCAAGGTCCATCCATGTTGTCACATGTCGTGAAGTAAGCCTAAACTTTTTAGATTTATGAAGGAAATTGTGGAAATATTCAGCAGTTATGTACTTACTTTCTGTATCATCCCCCCCCAAAGAAAGTATAGTGATAATTTTATAAAGATAAATTCAAAAATAGGAGAGGAGCTGATGATGGAATATGAATGAGAAATGCAAATTTGAGGGAAGTACTGTATTGTTTAAAAAACCCATAACCTGTGAGGCATTTATATTTATCACTAGATAAATTTATTTTCCTAGCACTCTGTTTCCTTAAAAGGAGGTAAAATCAGCTACATGACAACTTCTCCTATTTACAAAATGACAGTTACTTCATATTTTGATTTCTAACTTTTTTCTCCTCTAAATTACATTTTTTTAGTGTTTCTTTTTGTTCCGCTCCTTTGACCTCGCCTGGCAAATTTGAAAAACATTTCTTTCTTTTTTTCCTACTCTAATAAGCCTTTACAAGTTTTTTTTTTCCTAAACTCAAAAATACAAAAGTAATGATATTTTAAAAATGCATGCATAAAGGACATTTTCATTTGCAATGAGATAACATAGTCACAATTAATATCCTTAGTTTGGGACAGTTAACTTTCATTGTTTCCGTCAGGCTGTTTACATTAGAAATTACCTCTCATTTACCATATATAGAAGACGTGTAAATGTTCAGATCAGGCATTTTATGGCCTAGACCCAGGCACCCATGACTCACTGCTGCTAACACAGTTCTCAACAATGATACTCTAGTCTAGAACTAAGAGAACACTCATCCAAGGCACCACATATTTGGGGTCCAAATACACATCACCCTAAAGGTGTGGGAAGTTAATGCAACTTCCCAAAGCTGTTCTAGATCCACAGTCTGTGTTCTGTGACAATCTGATGCTCATGAGTTCATGCTGAATATTTCGTTTTTTAATGTGCGCTTTACGAATTAATAAAAAACACGTTCTTGCTAAATAACTGTTTGATAGCAAAGAAGTACAGTGCAACAAAACTTCAGTACTCTATCTGTTTTGGTGTTTTAATCCTGAAGCAATTCAAAAATAAATTTTGGTGGTAAATAAAATCATATACTGATTACTGGAACATGGCACGGTGCCAATGAGAAACAGAAGTATAATGCTCAGTACTGCATAACAATGTATTTGTGATGTTTTATATAAAATTTAAATAAAATGGCTTTCCTTTCCAACATATTTTATATTACATCCACAAGCTGATTTTTTCTTTAATAAACATTATTTCAAGCCAACTCCTCTTTAAAGAGATTGTATTTTTCCAGTATGAAGTGTTCCCTAGCCCAGTGAGCTCTTATTAAACGCATACTATGTTCAGGCAGTGTTTTTCAGCTCATTTGTGTTTTGTTTCATCTAATGTTCACAACGACCATATGAAGTAGGGATTCTTATTACTGTCATTTGACAGATGAAGAATCTGAGGCCATTAAGTAACTTGCTGAAGGTCAGACAGTGATGGATGAGGACAAGATTTGAACCCAGGAAGTCTGACTTTAGAACCACCATATTAAGTCACTACACTATCTTTTATGAATTAAAACAAAATCTTGATGATTTCCTTAGAAGTGATACAGAAAAAAAAATTTACATAATTTTATTAAACTATATTCTCCCCCTAGAACTCTATTTCCTCCATCTGAAATAGTTACAACTTAAGAATGAAAGAAAAGGATCAAATATAATTGACTTTCCCTAACAAAAAATCATCATCTGGGAAGCAATTGTGATAGTTATAAACGCCACTTTAAGCCTTCTAAATTGCTACAATATCTGATGTTTTCTGGGAATGAAGTTTTCTAGAGGGGTCAGAGCTTGTTGAACACCAAGACTACCACTGCAGTATGACACATTTCATTTTCTGTTTTGGCCACAATGATAGGACATCGAGCTACCATATCACACCAATAACCTTGATGGACATTGGGAAATTGCGGAGATCATATATAGGAAACTGACGCAAGCATTTGGGCCTTTCCTTAGGGTTTTGAAATGGTTCGTGGAGATCCAGAAAACCACTGCTAATCCAGAAGATCCACTTGCGAACTGGGTTTTAAAGGACCCTGAAACATGGTTCTGTGGGAAGTTTCATTTAGTCTAGCATCCCTCTGAGAAATCTCATCTGCATATATCTCAGGACTCTGAGTCTTACTGATTTTCTTATTTGAGGGCATTTTGGGAATTTGAAACTGGAGCGGGTTTTCCGAAGTGCCTGAATCATGGACAAGGATGTGGGAATCAATTTTAACTCTTCGTCGTTTTGCCAATGAGGAAGCCAAAAAACAGATCACAACTTTGATGTCACACAGACTGTACGTGATAAAATTGCAATGGAAAGCAGATCCTCTGGCTTTAAATTTAGAGTTTTTAATTAACCGAGTTGGCCTTCAGACCCATCATAACCCCTGGACGTTGGATCTGTCGACATGAGTCTGGCACTTCTTTTTCTGCCTCTGTCAGGATCTCTGACTGAGGTTGCCCCCTGACTCATAGTTATCTGACCCTGTGACTGGATGATCAACACCTTATGAAACATCATATAACGAAACACAACACTTAATAACACTGCATATGGTACTATTATGCTAATGTTCTTTCACCTTTGGTAACACTGGAGTACATTGTTCATGTTTAATAAATATATAACCATAATCTTATGTTTACCTATATCTTTAAGTTGCATGGATAAAGGAAAACACGATATAAAATAATTTTTCATTCTTTACTATCAATTTAAATGCAGATGATGAGGAAACATATTTTGCCTGTGGACATGAGTGCATTAAGCCAATAATGATCTCCAATAATTCCTATGTGTAAAGAAGAAAAAAAAAAAAAAGAAAGATTGAGAGGTTGGTATGACCCCAAGAACTGACATGCACGTTCACACTAGTTAGGACGTAGCTCAAGTGCGGTGTCATACAGATAACAGGACACGTACCAGGAGCAGCTGCAGCAACAGCACCAACAAAAGCAACATGTGTTGTTGGGCCTCTGGCTTCCAGGTGCTTGAGACACAGCAGGTGTTCCTTCATTTTGTGACTGCTGCCTTTTTCGCATCTCAGCGACTGTTGTACCAGATTGGCTGGAAAAAGACAGAAAAGATAAGGTATGAAAAATTACAATAAAGATAAGTTGCCTGTGCCTTTAGGAGAATATCCTAAAAACTTTGGGGACCAACTTCTAACATGATCTGCTGCACAAAATTATAGTAACCATATTACCACATAATCAAAATCGGTTGGTAAGGTCAATATGATAAGCTTTGAAAACTTTTAACTTCCTTCTTTACCCAAGAATGATTACACCTGCTTCCCTGTATGAACACCTTTAAATGATGATAGGGAGTATTTCTCGTTTCTCCACTGATGTTTACAGTCAGTTTAATTGAGCTTTATAAATCATTGTTTCGAGGTTTCTAACTAAATAACATTGTGAGGAAGATCAAGTTTGTTTTTAGTGCTCTCTCAACTCCTTCTAAAACACTCAATCTCCTTTTTGGCATTTCCGGCTTATGCTTAATCTCAAAAATATTGGCAGAATGCCTTATTCTCTGTTAGGTAACCTTTTTGCAAAGACAGTGCCCTCCTTTTCCTTTACCACCCAAACTTATTTTTATTTAGTAGAGAATTGTAAAAAGACAAAAAGTCATCCAATCCAGGAGAATTTCTTTGGTGGAATTTATATATTATGGCAGATAAGACAAAATTGGGGTATAGGATGCCTTACTTGTGACCTTACAAATCAGGCCAAATGGGTTGCTTCCTATTTATAACCACAATCCTGATCTAGGATTTAGTTGAGGATAAAAAAATAAAGTTTTATTCTAGTAGAAAAATGTCATATTTTTGAAAAAATATATCTTTGATAAAGGAGTGAATTCTACTGAATGATTATTTTTGTAAATACACAATGTATGTAATTCATATACATGTATGGTCAGATATGTGACTCAGAGCAATACATATTAAAAACATAAAGTATTTCAGGTTATTTTGGCATTGTGAGATCACACTTTAAAAATTACATTTTTAGTTCTAAATACAATGATAGATATTTTTTAAAAGATACTGTATTCTTGAAAATAAGATAAATCTCTCTTTAGATCAGAAATAGACCAGAAAACCACAATGGTCAGTAAATTGGGTTAAAGCCACAGTCATTTTGTAATTCAGATAGAAAGAGAAAAGTGCAAGGGTTTCGTACGCCAGTCGGGTATGAAGTGCTCCACTGTGAGCAGGGTGAGGCCCGATTCCAGGCTGCCTGCGTAAAATCAGGGGTTGTGGTTCCACTACTCATGAAATGATGCTGAAGAATCTGTACCATTCAATGCCGCTTTAGCTGCAGGAGGAAGAGGATGTAGAGAAAGCCATTTAGCTGTTACCTAGGCCAGGCAGCCCACAGGTTCAGTGTCTGAGTCAAGGACATCTCCAGACTACTGCTGGATGGGAGGGAATCCTGAGATGCTGGTCAAAGAGCTACTATGGGACTCAGGGTCTCAGGGGCAGGTGGAGACAGGTGAAAAGTACTGTATTACAAAGAGTGCAGTAGAATGAGAAATATGCCTCTCACTCAGTGTGTTGCCTGAAAGCAAAAAAAAAAAAAAAAAAAATCCAAATTAACACTAAAAAACGAAGAACCAACTCAACAATCAAGAGATGAATACACCCCTGACCAAATAAACAGAATCATCTAAAATTAGTTTAATGAGCATATGTTTAAGGTAAACAATGTAATCAAGGGAAGACTATAAGAGAACATTTATCTTATTCATATAAGAGAACAAGAAACTGTATACATGAATATAGGCAAATATGAAACAAACAGAAATGTAAAAACAAACGCACATGGCCATTAAAAAGATTCAGATAGAATAATATCTTCCCATAGAAATCCCAAAGAGTGATAGTGCCAGAGGACTGGCCCCAGAATTCAGCAAAAAGAGATAAAAAGATGAAACATGAAAGAGACAAGTATGGCATGAACACTGAAAGGCTTCGTATGTGTCCAATGAGATTTTCATCATAAGGAAAGATTTAACTGATTGTCAGGGAAGCATTATTTTCAGGGAAGTTGGCTGAAAACTTTCCAGAATTGGAAGACAACAAAATGAAACAAAGTCTCACATCGAAAGAATACATGACATACTAGACAGAATTAATAAAAAAAAAAAAAGAAAAGAAAAGAAAAGAGCCACGCTTATATGCATTATAATAAAACCAAAGAACTGTAAGCTGAATTACCTACAGAGGAGTAACATTTAATGACAGTAGCATTCACGAGGCATGACAATGGGCCATGGAGTCATGTTTTCCAAGTGCTGAGGGAGGAAAGCTATCACCCACAAACTTACATTTAGCTAAACAAGAATTTAAGAGTGAAGCCGATTTATGACCCATAAACTGAGTTTATTACTCAAATCCTTACTGGAATCTAATTTAGTCAGAAGAAAACAAAATCAGAGGGAAGGAGTGGAATGTCAGAAGCAATTGCCCTGAAATTGCTAAAATATGATCCTGAGCTTAATTAACGACTAGCTGAAAAAAAAAAAAAAACATGTTTCTAAATAAATAAATCTGACTACATAAATTAGGAATACAGGGCAGTTGCCATATCCTTCCACTGATTTTTTTTTTTTTTTTTTTTGGTATACATCATAATGTCCACATGTTGTTAAATCTGAGTCATTATACCATAGTTACCATAGTTTTGGGGCCTATCAGCATTTGACACAGTGATCACTCCATCTTCTTTGACATGCTTTCTTCTCTTGCTTCTGGGCATCACTAACCCGTTTGCTTTCAATCTCACTATCCATTTCTCAGGCGATTCTGATATTTCCTTTTAATCTCCCTCACCTCCAAATATTGGATAGCCATTGTACTCCATCTTTAGAATTCTTTTCTCTATCATTTATTGAACTCACTGAGATTTTTACTGGCTTTTCCAGTTTCCAAATTTACATGTCCAATAAAGGTGACTTTTTTCTGAATTCTGGATTCCTACCTCTACTTACTTGACATCTACACTTGGCTTTCTCAACTTGACATTTTAAACGTAACATGTTCTAATCCGACCCTCTTATTTTCCCCTAAAAACCTGTTCCTCCCAGTTTTCTCACTTTCAATAAATGAAAAGCCTCATCTTTCTAATTATCCAGACCAAAACAACCTTTGGAGTCATCCTCGACTCCTCTGTTTCGTTCAGGTTCCACATCAGCAGACCAGCAAATGTGAGACCCCGTGACTGGTCCCTTCCTTCCCCTCTGCGTCTGCTAGTCCTCATTCCCTGCTCTTCCCAGTCTATTCTGTCGTTAGCACAACAGCCCAAGTGAGTCTTTTAAAATGTAAGTAGATGATTTCAGCTGAGAATCTTCCAACCAAATTCACTTTAAATCTTCCAGTGCCTTCCCATTTTACTCAGAGTAAAAGCCAACATTTTTGCAATGTGGTCTTTCATGAAGCATCTTCTTTTATTTTGTTTGCTCTGTTTAACCATGATGGCCTCTTTGCTGCTCCTGAACCACTCCTGGTACAGTCACGTGTCAGGGTGTTTGCACTTGCCGTTCCACACTCAGGGCTTGACTCCTTCGGGCCTTTACTCACGTGTTCCAACCTCACTGAAGTCTTCCCTGCTACCTGATTTAGCATCACGACTCCCTCACTCCCAGCATGATCTATCACCCTTTCTCATTTAATTTGTCTCTATATTACATATCATTATTAGTCATACAGTAAGTTATACACATTTATTTGTCTAACCAACTAGACAATAAGGTCCATGAAAGATTTCTTTTTTCTTCAGAGACACCACACACACACACACACACACACACGCACGCACACACACACAAATACAAAGTAGCTTTATATCGGACAGAGGTCCTAATCTCTATCCTAAAAATTTGCAGAAAGATCCAATGACTTCCTTGAGAACTGAATACTTTAATTTCTTCACTGTTAAATATTCAATTTTGAAAAATTCAGAGGGAAATGCCATTGTGGGTGTCCATTTATTCAGGCAATCTCTAGAAATGTTAAATCACCGTAAAGAGGTCCAAATATCATTCATTAGATTTGCAAGACCTTTTGCTGGCTGCTGAGTCTTTTGGCTAGCTAGAGAAAAAAAAAGTCACAGGAGAATGCCTTCTTTGTGCTTTTCTGATGTGACTGTGTGTATGTGTCATAAACATCTTCCTTCTGGGAAAAAAGTTACTACTCACTAATTTCTTTTGTGTAGGTTCCCATTACCATTTGGAGCAGGTTGCTTATTTTTCTGACTGATCTAGACGTCACCGAATACCAGCAATTCAGTGTCTCAACTGTGTTCGGAGTTGAAACTCCTGGGCTGCCTGGCATACAACTATGTATAAGAAAGACAGTCTGCTCTCCTATTTTGCCACATAGATGCATTCATTGTCCAGAGAATTAGACACACAGGGCTGGGGAAGAAATCCACCTGAGAGAGCTACTTAGTGACAGTGCTGATGAAATGCCTTCCTAAATCTGTGTTTGGGTGACTAAGCATGGCAAATTAGTGGCATGCTCTTGGGTAGTGGATGATCACATCCGAAGACCCTAATTCGTATCTGCTTCCTGTTTGCCACTGTCATTGGTGGTGCTGAAGGTACTTTGCTGGGATTTATCCATAAATACAGAAGGGAATATCTGTAAAACTTAATTTTTTATCCCTAGAGTTCACCGAATCTAGTTTTAAGCAAAACTAGATTCTTAATGTCATAAATGGAAAAAAAAAAAAAAGTCTGCAAAATGATGCATAACCAAGGACTGAAACTCTCAAACACATTTGAATATGTAGAGGACAATTTTATTTTTCTGCTAACTCACTAGGGAGAAAGGCGCTCAACAAACCATTTACTTTCACAGAGTAGGAGAGAATGAGGTAGGGGAAACTGGTTTCTTCTTTGCAAAAAAATACATACCTGTGCACGAAACTGGGACTTCAGGCTTTTTGAGCTACACAGCCCTGGTGGGGCCCATGATCCAGGGGCGGGGCAAGGCAGGGAGCATGTGCAGTGGCATCTCTCACACACACTGGCCACCCCAGAAACACTTCCATTTAGTTCTCACAATCCCATTCATTTATTTTAGCTTTTACTTCTCTTGCTTTTGAGGTCAAATTCATAAAATCCTCTTTAAGTCCAAGGTCCTTCAGTTTAGTTGCTGTGTTTTCTTCTATGCATTTTATATGATCCAGCAATCCCGCTACTGAGTATTGACCCCAAAGACTTGAAAACCCATATCCAAAAAGATATTTGCACACCGATATTCATAGCAGCATTATTCATGGCGGCCAGGACATGGAAGCAACTTAAGTATCCTATGACAATTGATTGGATAAAGAAGCTGTGGTATGTATATACAATGGAATATTACTCAGCCATAAGCAGAGATGAAATACTGCCATTTGTGACAACATGGATGGACTTTGAGATAATCATGCTAAGCAAAATAACCCAGATAGTTCTCACAGTGAGGTGCTCGGAAAACTTAATGGAATAAATGTTAATCCTCCAGCATCCTCATTTCCCCTTGAAGCTTAGGTTAATTCATTAACAAGAAAAACCTGTACATCTAAGGTAGTGATCAGAGAGGGCTTTTCCTCTGTTGAGCATTACTGTATCTTACAAGAAATGAGAAAATTCCGAACTCACTTCCAGCTGTACACAATTTTACTCCATGTTGCTTGTTCCCCTTTTCCAGGATCAGATACAATAATCAAAACTATCTTTATAGAACAAAATAAGAAATCAACAAGTGGGGCTATATCCATCTAAAAAGCTTCTGCATAGCAAAAAAAAAAAAAAAAAATCAACAAAATAAAAAGACAACCTACAGAATAGGAGAAAATATTTGCAAACCATATATTTAATAAGGGGTTAAGTTTTAAAATACATAATGAACTCATACAAGTCAATATCAAAAAACAATCCAATTAAAAAATGGGCAGATGAACTGAACAGACATTTTTCCAGAGAAGACATTCAAATGACTGACAAATCATTCACGTACTTACAGGTACATGAAAAGACCCTCGGTATCACCAATCATCAAGGAAATGCAAATCTAAACCACAGGAAGGTATCATTTCACACCTGTTAGATTAACTATTAACAAAAGGACAAGAAATAAAAGTATTGTTGAGGATGTGGAACAAAGAGAACCCTTGTGCACTGTTGGTGCCGTCACTATGAAAAACAGTATGGAGGTTCCTCAAAAAAATTTAAAATAGAACTACATATGCTCCAGAAATCCCACTTCTTGGTATATGTCCAAAGTAAATGAAAACAAGATAGAGAAAAGATATCTGCAACGTGTTTATTGTAGAATTATTCGCAACAGCTGAGATATGGAAGCAACCTGTGTCTGTTAATGAATAAATGGATAAAGAAGATGTGGTGGATAAAAATACAATGGAATAGCATTCAGCCATGAAAAGGAAATTCTGGCATTTGTGACAACATGGATAGACCTTGAGAATATTATGCTAAGTGAGATAAAGCTCACGTAGAAAGACAAATACTGTATGATATCACTTACATGCAAATCTAAAAACACTTGTAGAAATAGACAGCAGAATGAAGATTAACAGGGCATGGGGTGGCGGGGAGGGGGCAGGAACTGAGGAGACACCAGGCAAAGGGTATGTACTTGATGTTAGAAGATGAATAAGTTCTGGAAAGCTAAGCATGGCATTGTGATTACAGGTAACAATAGTGTATTTATTATACACTTCAAAGTCTCCAAGAGACTAGAACTGAAATATTCTCATCACAAAAATGATAATTATGTGATGTGATGAAGGTGTTAGCAAATGTTACAGTGCTAATCGTATTGCAGTATATAAATGTATTAAACCAACATATGGTACACTTTAAACTAAAACTATCATATGTCAATTAAATCTCAGTTTAAAAAATCTTTATAATTTGAGCAATGAGCAAAATGAAACAAGACAAAATTTAAACATATAAGGAAATGAACTTGAAACTAAAAGAAAATGCATAAGACCAGGATGGGAGAAACATGGTTTAACAGGAGCATGTGAAAAATTCTAGGTAATTTACTGGACAATAATTCAGCATTAATCAACAGTGTAATGGAAACCAAATAGTTAATGGAAGTTTAGAATGCATTACTAGAGGCATGTTTGCTAAAATGTCTTCTCTGAGCTGGTTAAATGGTTATATTCAATTCTGGTCACCACAAATTAAGAAAAAAAAGAAAAGAAATGTGTTCAGAAGACAAAGGGAGGAGAGTTGAATTTTTTAAAATAAAAAGTCATCTAAGAATAGTACTTTTAGGACAAAGGTGTTTGCTCTTAAGAGAAGACTCAGATAATCCGAATAACATTTTTTTAAATATTCAAAGTGATACCACTTGGAAGAGAATGTAGATCTGCTTTGTAAGATCCCAAATATTAGAAGATGGGTTGATGAATAGACCCAATTGAGAGACTCTTGCTCCATGTATGGAAAAGCTGTCTGATAATCAGAGAAGACCTTGATTTACCTGTGAGGTCAGCATCAGGTAAATGTGCAGATATTCATTCCTAGTTGTGAAGTATTTTCCTTGTGAAAGAAAACAAGTCACTCCTCAATTCAAAATTTCTGATAGCTTACCATGCTTATGCTAAACCAGCATGTGCCTATGTAACGGAGCAAGCTTTCAGTGTTGTCTCATGGTAGGTTTATCTAAAAAGAGTTGTATCCAAAACAGGTTTTGGTTTTTTTTGTTTTTTTTTTTGGGGATGGGCGTATTTTCAAAACTGTGACACAGTAGTCCCCGCCTCGCCTGCATTTTCACTTTTCACAGTTTCAGTTACTGTGAAATAAATGTGAAAAATCGTGGCTTGAAAATATTAAATAAAAAATTCCAGAAATAAACAATTCATTAGTTTTAAATCACGTGCCGTTCTGAGTACCTCAGTTCATCTCACCATGTAGTCATTATATCATCTCACATCAACACAAGAAGTGTGAATACAGTACAATAAATATTTTGAGAGATCACATTCACATAACATTTATTATAGTATACTGTTACAATGGTTCTATTTTATTATTGCTGTTGTTATCTCTGACTGTGCCTAATTTATAAATTAAACCTTATCGTGTGTATGATTAAAAAAAAAAAAGCGTAGTATATATAGGGTTTTCTACTCTCGCAGTTTCCGCTCCCTCTGGGGGTCTCCCGTGGATAAGGGGGACTGCTGTCGATGCTCATCTTACTTATCCCCTCTCCGTCTTCTTTCTTCCCGTTGGGACAGAAATAGGCGCATTCCTCTCAGTGTCTACACAGCATTGTGTTCCTACCACGTCGAGCCGCAATTTGGGTAGAAGTTTGCCACAATCACCGGACTCCGACATCCTAGAGTCACGCCCTCTTGGGTATTCCCAGCACCAGGTCCACGCGCTCCCGCCACGCAGTCTCTGAGGACCCTCCCAGCGCCCTCCAGCGCCCTCCCAGTCCTCTCCTAGCTGGTGGGACCTTCCTGGCACCGATCAACCTTCTCTGACCTGTCATTCCATACTGTTTTACAGCCATGCCACGTGTGAGTTTTTCCTACACGACCCTGAGCTCTTTGAGTGCAGAAGCCAAGCCAGTTCATCTCAGTACTCTTGGTACCCGCGGAGAAATAACACGCATCTCAGTTAAACTCCCACCAAGAAGTGCTGTTTCCCGAGCTGGAGCAAGTAAGTATTCCACTCCACATAGAACCATCCCTCTGTTTTGCTCAGAGGAAGAGTTAATTTCATGAGGAGAAATGGCTCATAAAATTCAGGCCTTTTTCTCCTTCTTAAAATGTTTGGTATCTACTCATGTTTCGCATTTTGGAATCTAATATGAACCAGTATTTATCTAATTGTACACATACATTAAAAATTAGTTATTTTGATGTTAATGTCATCAAAATGATATGTGGTTAAAAAGCACCAAATTTTCCAGGAACTTCATCATATGAATAAGCTTGAGAACCAGTGAGTTCGGTTGATGTGTGTTAAGCAAGTAAAACAAGAGAAACAGAAGGCTCTTCTCTAGCACAGGTCTCTAAAAGACCCGATTTACACATTTAAAGTGAAGGAAAAAGTCATTCAATTTCTTACCAATTTCAGAAAGTCGAGAAGACCAATATAGACAAAGGAAAGCTTTTAAGCATCCAATTTTTACCTGAATTATTCAGGCTCTGCTTTAGTTTGGAACAGCAGCATTAACTTAGGGAAAATGTTTTAGAAATTGGGCCAACAATACAATATAATAAGAGCAATCTTTGTCATAAACACTGCATGGTGACAATGAGAATTCTTAGCATGGACCTATTACTTTCAATGTGCCATTCTAGAAAATACCAGTGATTAATATGAAATCATACGTGTTTACTTAGGAAAGTATTGCCAGCACTTGCATCTACATGACACATTCATTTTCGGATTCATCAAACTGGTTTTCAGAGAGCAGACATGCTTATTATTTCAATTCACATAAAGATAAGCAAGTTAACATAAGGAGAGGGGAAAAAAAAACTTAAAATGGGAAAAGAAAAAAAAATTAGTAAAGAAAACAAAAGCACAACATTTGAAAAAGGGTGTGTCAGATACTGTTTCTCCTTATAGTAATTATTCACATTAGTATTTAAGATAGTTACACAAACCGGGATAATTGCTGTGGAAATTTAATACAGAATAGTGTTTATACAGACATTTAAAAAAGGGATAAGGAGATTAATACTATGGGGAACCATCTCTGGAAGGAGCTAAAACACACAGACTGTATCCTATTTACGTTTGTGTTTCGTGTACTATCACGGTATGGTCTTCCAACCTTTTTCCAACACTAAGCAGAGGCAGCTCACTCTGACTCGCTCTGGCCCTCCACAACCCTTTTCGTGCTGAAGAACAGCTGTCTATCGCCATCTGCTCAAAAGCATTCGGCATCTGAGGTAGTATATGATCTATTCTTTCCAAAGCTACCTTCTGTATATTTTGTTTTACACTGGTAGAAATCTAAAAAAGAGCATTTAAAGGTACAATCAAGTAACCAGTAAACTTTTTCAAAAGCCTCTGTTCTACTCAAGCTAAAAATGAGTCAAAGAGGATTTGGGGTCATGTTTCCCTATAGTACATTATTATGTCCATTTAATCACATTAATTATTTCCCTTCACTCTGCCTTTAACATAAATATTTTCAGCAAACTGGTCCTATGTTATAAAGTTCATAGCAGCTCGATCTTTTTTTTTTTTTTTTAATAAACACACCAAGCTCCAGGAAGTACACAAGTGATGCAATCAATTCAATCAGCACTCTTCACTCACACAGCAAAATATTTTGACTCATTCCAGGAAAAGTGGGCAGTACCTATTAGAGGCTACACTTGGCGATTGAGAAAGGCTCTACCCAGAAGCCCCTGGCACAGCTATTCTCAACCTCTCACTAAGTACCTTCTGGAATATGGAAAAGAGATAAGAAGTAAAATTACAGGTTTTTATTTGGAAGGAAAGGGGAGCATACTTATTCTCTACTCTCATGTATTCATGGAATAGTATTGGTAATATAAGGAACTCCGTTGGTTTGGTCTTTAGCAAAGAGTAATCGTGGAGGGAGTAGATACTGGCAGTAATATCTAGAATATAATCAAGTAAAACAGGCATGAAAAACATCTTCAATTTCTAGAGTTGTCATGAGATATTAAATGATAACTCTCTCCATACACATATATATACATGTACATATATGCATATATGGTTCTGTGTACACATGGTATATATGTATATCTATATGGTATATATGAGATAGATGATAGATACATAGATACATACATACATACCGGGGCAGGGAGAGAGAGAGAGACAGAGAGAGAAAGAGACGAAGCACAATGATGGGCACATAGTAAGGACTCAATTATCATTAGTTATTCACATTGTCATCATAATTCCTACTTCATCTATGACATTTCCTCACCTGACTAATACTCTGGATTCACCACACTGTCAGTGCTGAAGGACCAGGGTTCGTTTTGTTTTGTTGCTTATAAATTTCCAATCAGCCATGGAGCAATACTTTGGTCAAATATAATAAAAAGGGATAATAAAATGAAAACAACCCATGCAATATATAAGACCCAATTCGTTTTTACTATTAGATTTAATAGACATAAAATTACAGTCATATTGCTATAAACATTTCTAAATGCTTGCTCTCAGTTTCATCACTTACTTTGTCGTGGACCAATAACAAATGTTTTGCAAATTAGCAAGTAGATCATATGTGATCACACACTGAGTAGCAATGTTCTAATACTTATTGTCTGTAACAAATGTCAGAACTAGCATCGTTAGGGAGAATATACCCCTATTGTAGTAGTTGAGAATTCAAATTATAGCTCTTCCTCTCACTCTTAAGGGCAAAGTTCCTAACCATTCTGAGCCCTAGGTCATGCAATTATAAAATCAAGATAACAACATTACCTAATTCTCCAGAATGTGTCAGGACGAAAGAAAACATCCTTGTAATAAGTACAGTGTTGGACACATTTTATGTTAGTTACACTTGTGTTTATACTTTCGTCCTTTCTGTACAAGTGTTTGGAAGGTAAGGGAACTTAATTACTATTTGTATCTCTAACATCTAAGCTAGTGTAACTCGTTGCTCAGTTAATGCTGACGATGATGATTTGTTGTGTAGAGGCAGGAATATTAGTAAATGCAGGAGTGTGAAAAAGAGTAAGTGCACATACTATTGGAAGAATGCCTTGACTTGCTCTATTCCACATAATTCATAAGCCATTAAAATATTAAAAATAGAAAACAAACTGCAATTATCATAGGTCTTCGCAGAAGTCAGCCTCAAAACAAAGGCTTCTGACACTGTGTTACTGAGTTAGGAAGAAATGGATTATATAATTAGATAGAAGTGGGATGCATGTAATTCTTCTAAAATTTTTTTTGTAAAAAACTATTTTTTAAAGCAGTTTTGGTTTGAGAATTGAGAGGGAGATACAGAGATTTCCCATAGATCCCCTGCCCACTACACATGCTTACCTTCCTCCAGTATCAGCATCATTCACCAGAATGGTACATTTTTACTGTCGATGAATCTACGCTGACACATAATTACCTGAAGTTTATAGTTTACTTTAAGGTTGATTCTTGGTGTTGTACATTCTGCGGGTTTAAACAAATGAGTAAGGACATATGTCCATCACTATAATATCATAAGAGTATATTCATTACCCTAAAAACCCTGTGTGTTCATCACCCCGGAGCCCTCTGCCACTGGGAACCACTGATCTTTTGTCTTCAGTTTTGCTTTTTCCATGTATGATTCCATGTAGTGGGAACCGTACAGCGTGTAGCCTTCTAAAACTGGCTCCCTTCACTTAGTAACATGCACTTCAGGAATCTCTATGTCTTTTCATGACTTGATAGCTTTTTTTTTTTTTTCTTCTTCAAGCTGAATAATATTCCATTGCCTGGAAGTACAGCAGTTTGTTTATCCATTTACCTAAAGAAGGACATCTTGGTTGCTTCCAGGTTTTGGCAATCATAAATAAGGCTACAATAAACCTTGTGTGCAGGTCCTTATGTGGACATAAGTTTACAACTTCTTTGAGTAAGTACCAAGGAGTGTGATTGCTGGATTTTATGGTAAGAAGTTTTAGTTTTGTTAGAAGTTTAGTTTTGTTAGAAGCTGCCAAACTGTCTTTCAAAGTAGCTATGCCATTTTATACTCAATTAGATACTTTTTTAAATGTATTGGGGTGACATTGGTTAATAAAATTATATAGGTGTCAAGCGTATAGGTCAATAATACATTATATGTTTATTGCATTGTGTGTTCACCACCCAAAGTTGTTTCCTTCTGTCACCTTATATTTGACTCCCTTTACCCTATCTACCTCCCCGCCTTGATAATTATTTTATTGAGCTGTTTCTATATGCATTCTCATGCAACCCTCAGAATAAGCCTATCAGGTAGACATGGCTATTTTATATATAGGGAAACTCAGAAAGATTAATCACTGGGTATCCAATGAGTGCCCAGTACGGGTTTAAACTTAAGATTGCCTTTCTCCAGAGTCTTTGCTCCTTCCTTCTCAGTGAATAACTCCTGAGCAATGTGATTTAGCACAGGTATCTAGGGCAAAGCCTTAATATGGCCCAAGAAATGATCGTAGCGTGAAGTAAGAGGTCTCATACAAATCTCTCTGCTAGGCACTGGGCATATCCCAGGTGCTTCGGAAATGGCTGAGTCCATCCGTGATGTATGAGTTTGTCAATCTTCTTTAATGGTCTAGGCTTCTACACCTTTCCAGAGTAACTTGGAATCATTACAGTTAAATTGTTCTATCAGCAGGAAGACTATAAAAGAGTATTTATTTAAATACCTGTTGGTGGCTCATTATACAAATAAATTTACAGAGCTTTGTTTCTATTTCATATGATCCTTGGACAATTTGATCCCAAATTAAAAATATATAAATTATGACTTATAATTGAAGGTTTACAAATCCAGAAAAATCAATATACATACATATATTAAGTTTCTACTAGGTACAGCTCACAACGATAGTGTCTTACTTTTCATCTTAATGACCCATTGCTTTTCATTAAGTTGGTTTGCAATAAAAATTTGGATACTGGTTTGCATAAAAGAACATCTCCTGCATTACCAATATACTCCCCAAGGGGCTTCTGAAATAGCTTAGAAAACAGTATAAATGTTACTTCATTAGAATTACCATGAGGAAACATATCACTCATCTGCTCCACGCTCCCTTTCTGTCCCTCCTCAATCCCAGCCCAGGAGATGCAGTTACTGTGTTTCCATCCAAATGGGCTTGCTGCACTTGAGAAAGTGTTATTAGCATCTGCTGCTTTTGCAGACTCAGCTTGAGGTGCCACAGGCCTTTGATAGCCGGAGGATAGTCTGTGAAGTTTTCAAAGAGGAGTTAGCAGTCAGGTTTCCCGGAGGTAGCCAACTGGCATAGTCAGATTCAAAGAGTGTTTAACAACAGATTGTTTTAAAAAGGTGTAGGGAAACCACAAGGGATAAGGCAGTACCCTGGGGTTAGGTAATAGGAATAGGTATAGGTAGTAGACAGGTGACCTGACCACTCCTAGTGATGTAGGCACAAGGAGAGAAAGTACTTATCAGAGCCTCGAGACAGAGAGGCCTGTGAGAAGAGGCCTCTGACTAAAGTGGTGACCTGAAATAGGTCAAAAGAAGCAGTCAGCCCAGGTGACTGTGCCAGAAGTAAATATCCCAGCCACTCCCTCTGCCCCCCCTCCCCCACCCGCCTTTGATCTCCTGCCAGTGTTCCACACTGGCCAAGCCCATCAACGTGGCCCATGCAGATCAGTCTCCTAGGACAGAGGAGGGTAGAGAAGATAGAAGAATATTCAAGTATGAATGGTGGCTATCCAGCAGGGAGGGCTGTGTAGTGATTGACTGATGATAAAATGTACCGAAATGGGTTTAATTATCCTTCCTGAATGTAGATAAGACTGCTATCCTGACTTAAAATAAGACACAACTCAAGAGGTGTGTTAGAATTCAGGTGCATTTTAGAACTATTAAGATGAGTGTTTCAGGTCATTTTTGAAATGTAAAGAGGAGTTTTATCAGCATACAAAAACATTCTTGAGGACATGAGCCCCATTATCCATCCCCAAGAAAAGAGCTGCCTCTACTTGTGAGACAAATTTACACAATCTCTTACGTTTCCAAAGCTGATAGTTTTCAGAGCCTCTCTGCGTAACAACTTAACTTCTGGCTGTTCATTTACACACAGTCAGCACAGCTAAAAGTCGGCAGTGTTCTGCGGATCCCAAGTCAGTGTTTCTGTTTTAAAAGGCAGACAAAATTGATTCAACATGAGTAGCATTTCTCCTAATAATATATCCCTTTCATTCTGTTTGGCTCTGCAAGCTTTGTTTAAACTAGTCACATAAAATCTGTTATTAAGAACACTATTCATTTTCAAGAGCTTCCTCATAACGAAACTCCTTGTTAAAGCAGAATGGATGTCAGAAATACTTGGAACTGTCGACTTACCATATTGGAATGACTGTAGAGTAGAGTAAAAAAAAAAAAAAAAAAAAAAAAAAAAGTTTCCTGAATTCTGTAATTGGCAGGAAAAGGTCGTCTCTCCAGTTAACGGGTATATAAATGTTATAAGCAGGGTACAGCTTATTAGAAATTCCTCCTTAGCCTCAGTAACTTGGATGTTGTCAGCAGTCTTTAATCTCATCATTAACTGGGTTAGTAACATTTTATACAGAAACCTCAGTTTGGGAAAGAAACTAAAACCCATTCTTGGCGCTTTTCTTGAAGTGCACTATGAAGAGAAGCTTGGTGAGGCAGGGACCATCATCTGCCCCCCTGATCCTGTAATTCACCCCGAAATCACGATCCGCCCTGCCTCAATACTTATTAGAAGAGAGAGCAAAATCGGGCTGATTATTTCAACTAGATGAAGTTACAAAACGATGAGATGTAACAACATAAATAAATGAGTTCATAAACTTTTTTCGGTTCCGTTTTTAAAGATTATTTACATACACCAAATTAAGTAACCTAGCTTTAAATAAACTGAAAATAATTTGATTTATTTTATAAATTTTCACTCTTTTTTGTCATTCACAGGTAAACCTAGTTCAATATTGATACTATTTACAGAGAAAAAAAGGAAATAGTATAGAATAAAAGTGAAAAGAATTCCTTTAAGTAGTGTTAGAAGAAATGAGTAACCATTTAGAAAGAGATTAAAAATTAACAGAATCCTCCCAACTGTATACCAGAATATACTCTAAACATAGATGTAAAAATTGAAAATGTACAAGTACTACAAGAAAATAATCTAGGAGAAGGGAAAGTCTTGCAAACCACGATCAAATTCTAGAAAAAATAAGAGTCTGCATAGCAAAAATAACCAAACAAAGATACCACCACTATAAGTGTGATCAATAGACAAATGACAAACTGGAAGAAAATATTTTAAATTTATAGCTTAAAGCGTTAATTTTTATATAAATAAAGGACATTATTAAAAAGAAGAAAAAGACCAAAAACCTAATAAAAATGGACAAAAGATATATATAGAAAAAATATATAATTGCACTTTAACATAAGAAAACAAAGGTTAGCCTTATGCTTAACAAAATAAATACAAATTATACTATGTTGCTATGCCACTTTTCAAATATCAGATTTATGAATCAAAAGCTAGCCAATACATCCTGTCAGAAAAGCTGTGAAGAAAGAGCTACCTTCCATATACTACTGGAAGGAAAACAAAATCTTCAGTCCTTATGGAGGGTAATTTGGCAATATCCAACAAAAGTACATATGCATTTATCCTTTGACCAGGCCAATCCCACTTCCATAAAGATTCACCTCTATAAATATGAACAGCATGTACACATGGTTATACAACAAAAGTTAGAGTAATAAAAGATTGGAAACAACCAAAACGCCCATGAATATGAGGGCTGGATGAATAAACTATGACACATACTGTGTGTAACATACCACTCAAACCCTTTTCCCTTCTGCATGAGGATTTAACTTTTGGCTAACTGTTCAACACTGTACTTCCGGCAACTTAAAAGTAGCATGTCAACTATATCCCAGCAATACTGCCTCTGATAAAAATGACCCTGACTGGTAAATTGCATGTGGACGTGGGGGCGGGGAGTGGGGGGGAATGTAGGTGGATTGTTTTAGATTTAAAAGGATTAGAAAAACAGTACCAAATATGATGCATGAGTTTGGATTAGATCCTGTTTGAAAAAAAAAATGGCTGTAATAATTTTTGAGACAATTTGGGAAACTTCAACATGCTCTGGATATTAGATGATTTTCTAGAATTATTGCTATTTTGCCTAGGTGCGATAATGGTATTGGGATTAAGACTGTGCTTATTTTTTGGTGACATATGCTTAAGCACCTCAGAGGGAAGTTTCATGACATTTGCAGCCTTTCGAATAGTATCTCTTTCTGTATGCTTTAAAATTTCATAATTAAAGAATTGGGGCAAATTAAAGAAAATTATCATTAATAGCAAAAACTAAATTGTAGCAATTTATAACTAAAAGTATTCCTCAAATGAGAAACAGGAACAATGATTGGGGAGTTTTTTTCTGCCAAGTTATGTCAAAGTATCACTTTAGAAGAGAGAAGAAAAGTATTTGATGGAGTTGTTTTGGGGTGACCTGTACATTTTCCATTACCTAAAATAACCATTAATTGACATTAGAAAGGGTAGGAACTAATGTATTCAATGTTCAGAATGTTAAGACACTTTTATTATCATTTTACATGAAATAGTGTGGTAATAAGGTGGGGCTCATGACAAATATCTTCAACCATGCTTTTAGAATCTCTTTCCCTTGGTCTTTGGAGAAATGCTATGTATCTCATCTGCATAGTTTAATAAGTACCAGTACCATCTGTGTTGTTTAGTAAGTACTTAGTAAGCGAGCTACATACTGTTTAGGAGAAGATTATGCAGTAAAATGTAATCTCCACTACTAGTTTATACAAATTTACCATTTTTTAAAAAAATACCAATAATATAGGCCATATACATTGACTTTTCTTTCTTTCTAGGGTATACTAGGTGGAGCAATGCTATTAACATTTTTTTTAACCAAAAAAGGTAATTATATTGTTTTCTTATTTTTTTATTAAGTTTATTGGGGTAACACTGGTTAATACAATTATATAATTTTCAGGTGTACATTATAATTTGGCATCTATGTTTTCTTATTTAATGCATGTTTATTTTTAAAAATTTACAAACCATAGAAAAATATAAAAGTTTCTTTCTGGGAATTTGGAGTGATTTTAAGTTGTTAGAAACACATTTCATGGAAAAACTATTAATTATCGTCCAATACAGTATACAGTCTAAGGGGCATTGACTTTGCAGTCGGATTGCTATGACTTTGATTAAGTTGCTTATTGTCTGTAAAACAGGGATAATATCAGTTCTTGTTTCACTAAGTAAATGTGAGGGTTAAATGAATCATTTATTTGAATTTCTCTGATGACAAATGATGTTGAGCACCTTCTCATATGTTTATTTATGATAGTCTTATTTTATGAAGTCTGTTTCAGTCTTTAGCTCATTTCATAAATTGGCTTGTGTTTGTATTACATCGTAAGACAGTTTTTTATTCTAGATAAAATTCCTTTGACAGACATATGTATTGGGAATATTTTCTTCCAGTCAGTGACTTGCCTCTTCATTTTGTTATTGCTTTCTTTTAGAGAGCAAAAGATTTAATTGCAATAAAATAGAATGTATCAATTTTTTCTGTTATGGGTTATGTTTTCTGTGTCTCCCCAAAATCTTTGCTTACACAGTTATCAAAATTTCCTCCTATGTTTTCCTATGACTTTTATAATTTAAAAATTTACATGTAAGTCTCTGATACATTTTGAGTTAATGTTTGTGCATGGAATGAGCGGAAGTTGAGGTTCTTTTTTGTTCTTCAGTATAGATTTCCAATTGTTTCTGCAACATTTTTTGAAAATTCTATCCTTTACCTTTTAAATTTCCTTTGTATTTTTGAAAAAAAACCCAACTAACTATTTCTGGGCTCTCTAATGTTTGCAAATGATGATGATATTTTTACAGGAAGTCAATAATGAGTTAATGCAAGTTCCTATACTTTGTATTTCTATTTCAAAATTGTTTTGGCTATTCTAGACGCTTTGCATTTCCATATAATTAGGAATCACTTTCTCAATTTCTACAAAAAGGCTTTTAGGATTTTTACTGAGAATTAATTAACTTGGGGAAAATTAATATTCTAAAATTATTGACTCTACTGATCCATGAACATAGTATCTCTCTCAGTTTTCTTAAATTTCTTTCAGTGCTGTATTATAGTTTTTCAAGGTTTAGGCCTTGCATAGTTTTTAAAGATTTATCTATAATAATTCAGATTTTAAACAATTATTATAAATGGCATAATTAATTTGAATATCTAGTTATTCATTGCTAGCATATGGAAATACAATAGATTTTTGCATATTAACTTAGTATCTTGACATGCTAAATTCACATCTTAGTTGTAGTAACGTGTGTGGGTGCAAATTCCTTAGGATATTCTATAAACATTGTGTTCTACACATAAAGACAGCTTTTCTTCATTATTTTAATCTGTACTTTCTTTTCGTGCTTTATTGTACTGGCTAGGACATCTAATACAATGTTAAAAACAAGTGGTAAGACTGTACACCCTTAGTTTCTTCCTGATCTTAAAGGAAAACATTCTGGTCTCATCATTGTGTGTTAGCTGTTGATTTTTCACTGATGGTCTTTATCAGATTGAGAAAATTCCCTTCTATTCCTCATTGTCAAGTTTTTATCACAAATGGGAGTTGAATTTTGTCATTTTAAAAACAGATACTAATGTGATCATGTGGTTTTTCTTTTTCTCTAATATGATAAATTACATTAAGTAAAAAGTCAAACCAAACTTGTATTCCTGAAACAAAGCTACTTTGTCAGGATGCATTATCCTTTTTTATATATTGCTGGATTGAATTGCTAATGTATTTTAAAGAATTTTTGCATCTATTTATAAGAGGAATTTTGAGCTGTAGTTTTCTTTAATATGTCTATTTAGTTTTCATATAAGGATAGTAATAGTCTCGTAAAATGAGTTGGGAAGTATGCTTGTCTATATTTACTAAAAGACTTTTTGAGGATTAGTATTATTTCTTCTTTAAATATGTGAGAGAATGAAGCAGCTACTTGAGGTTCTTTTTGGGGAGAAGTTTTAAAGTTATGAATACAAAACTTTAATAATTATAGGAACATTTAGATTTTCTGTTTCCTGTTTTTATGTCTCTTAAGAGATTAGTCCATTTTACCTAAGTTATCCATCTATCACTAACATACTGTTGCTGATAGAATTCCTTTATTCTTTTTAATTTCTATAGTATCTCTCATGATGTCCCTTTTTTCATTCCTGATACTAGTTAATTTCTCTCTTCCTTGACTGAACTCACTAGAGGTTTATCAATTTTATTGTTATTGCAATTAACCAGGTTTGGTTTCATGAATTCTATATCATTTTCTTGTTTTCTATTTTAATTATTTCTGTTCTTATCTATGTTATTAATTTCAGATTAAAGATTCTCTTTTATTAGATTATTCTGAAATTCTAGGTAATTTGGTGTTGAGACCTTTTTTCCTTACTACCATAAGCACTAAATGCTGTAAAACTTCACCTATGCATTGCTTTATTTGCAATGTAAAAATTATAATATGTTGTGTTTTTATTTTCATTTGGTCCAAACTATTTCCTAAAACTCTTGTAGTTTTTTTCTCTGACCCATGGTTCATTTATTTTTTATTTTTATTTTTTTAGTCCTCCAAATATCTTCATCCCTATGGTTTATTTAGAAGTATGTTGTTTAAATGCTGAATATTCATGTATTTTTTAGATCTCTTATTAATTTCTAATTGAATTCCATTTTGGACTGAGGACATATTGCATATATTTTAAATTTAACTTTATTTCTCTTTATTTAATAAAAATTGATATATGGCTCAGCAAATGTTCTTTCTTATTAAATATTTCATGGGCACTTGAAAAAAATGTGTATTATGCTGTACTTGGGTACAGTATTTGTAAATTCAGTTGGTTCATTGTGTTATTCAAGTCTTCTATATCCTTTCCGATTTTCTATTTGTTCTACCAATTACAACAGAATGTGAATATCTTGAATTATTATTGTCAATTTTTCTCTCTTTATCTGGCCAGTTCTATTAGCTTCTTTTCTGGGTATTTTGAAACCATCTTATTGTGTGCATTTATCATTGTTATTCTTCTTGATGAAATTTACCTTTTTATTCTTGGTTATAGTCTTTATCCTTAAGTCTAGGTCTTTGTTAGTAATATAGCTCTTCCAGATTTCTTATGATTCCTGTTTTGACAGTATATCCATCCTTTTTTGTCATTTTACTCTTTATGTACTTGTACCTTTATATCTAAAATGAGTTTTTTTCTGTGTATATGTATAATTGGATCTTTTTTTTTTTTACATATATTCAATCCAAGGATATCAGCCTTCAAAGTGGAATGTTTAGACCATTTAAAGTGATTATTGATATAGTCAGTTTTAAGTCTACTATATTGCTATTGTTTTCTATTTGTCTCATCTTGTCTTTCTCCTTTTCTCTCTTGAGTATACTTCACATGCCTCTAGTTATTTATGCTATCATTTTTACATATTATATTTGTACATGTTATAAACCCCATGTACATTATTATTTTTGTTTAAACAATCAATAAATATTTAAAGAAAATTATAAACAAGAAAAAAAGGTCTTTTATACTTATCCACGTATTTACCATGTTTGGCAGACTTCACTTCTTCATGCAGATCTTTTCCCACATGGTATAATTTTTTTTCTGACTGAAAAACTTTCTTTAATATTTTGTGTCATGCAGTGCTATTTGTCACAAATTTTCTCAGTTATTGATGATCAAATGAAATTTTGATTTAGGTGTCTACCTTGAAAGATAAATGGAGGAGGCAACATTTCTAGGTTAACTGTTTAAATGCTTTAAAATGTCATTTCATTATCTATTTTGAATAGTGTTTTAGAGAAGTTTGTAATCATACTTATGTTTGTTTTTCTGTATATAGTATCTGCATGTGTGTGTGTATCTGTGTGTCTGTGTGTGTCTGTGTGTGTGTTCTAGCTGCTGTTAAGATTTCTCTTTATTACTGGTTTGTATTTTATTATAATGTTCATTGGTAGAGTTTATCTTGTTTGAGGTTCACTGAACTTCTTGGAACTGTAAGTTTACAGAATCATTAAATTTGGAAAACTGTTAGCCATTATTTTTTCAAATTTTTTTTTCAATTTGTGTGTGTGTGTGTGTGTGTGTGTGTGTGTGCACTGCACCCTTCCACACTCTGGAACTCCAGCTATGTATATATTACACAGCTTGAGACTGAGGCTCTGTTCATTTTTATTTCAGTATTTTTTTTCTCTGTGTTTCAGTTTGGATAGATTCTATAACTATCTCGTCAAGTTCACTGATTTTTTTTTTTTCACTATCTAATCTGTTAAACCCATCTAGTAACTTTACTGTATTATAGGCATTGTATTTTCATCTATAAGAGTTCCATTTTGTGGTTTTTTTAAAATATCTTCCATTTCTCTTTTGTTCATGCTTTCTCTTAATTCCTGGATATTATTATCATAGCTCTATTAATACTCTTTCTACTAGTTCCATCATGTACATCCTTTAAAAATTCTATTTCTATTGGCTGATATTTCTCCTGGTTATGAGTCACATTTTATTGTCTTTGTATGTGTAGGAATATTTTACTGGATACTGGACATGGTGATTTTATATTGTTGGACATTTAAATTTTGTTTTCCACTTTTATTATAAGTTGGACTTTGTTCTGGAAGACTAGTAAGCTACTTGCAGATCAGTATGATCCATCCACGACCCTTTTTAAGCTTTGTTGGCAGCTACCACTCCAGGGGTACTTCAGCGCTCCTATGAGGGCCTGACCCCACCAGGGTTTCCGGTGAATGCTCCAGGTGATTACTGTGGATTATCCATTTACTCTAGCTTGTTAGAGGTCGAGTGGCTACCTTCCTAGCTGTAAGCCTTCAGACTGTTTAACTTACAATTCTTGTCTTCTTCTTTGCTTGACTCTGGAATTTTACCTTATGCATTCATGGCCTAGTACTCAGCAAAGACTCAAGGAAACCCTAAGCAGATTTCTGCGGTTCTTTATCTGAAAAGTAACGTCCTCTTAAGAACTCTCCCCCACTAATTCCCATCTCTGTCTCTTCCAAGATAAGTTTGTATCTCTAGTGAAATGTTTATCCTAATTTCAATGGTGAGAAAACATTTGTGACTCATTTACAATGAATATCTCATGAGGCTGAGGAAGCTTGTTTTCTTCATTAGTTTTTAGGGAATAGATTAAAAAATAGTTATTACAGCTGCCATTGTAGGTTTGTTTTTTTTTTTAATTATCTTTTTGGAAAATACTGAAACAGATTAAGGTCTGCGCTATTCTCAGATTTATGGGAGATAAACATTTACTAATTTCTTTTAAAATTTTAACAAATGGACCATTTCCTACAGGCAAACTTACAGAAAGAGAAACTGGCAGAATAGTGAGTGTTTTTATGGAAATAAGGTCATTAGTACTAATCTTTGATGGATACAATTCATTAATTCTTGGATAGTATTGGTAGGAGAGGAGGGAAGGAGAAACAAAGAAGAAACAGAACCAGTTAATATTACTCCATGGCAAGATCTTGAAATCAAAACATAAGGACTGCTAAAACATGAATTAAATTTAAACACAAAGAACCACATTGTAACAAAGGAAATCTAAGAATGTAAGCTAAAATTACTTAAATTTGTTGATGCTGTGAACTATAAAACAGCATACTTATCATGAGAAGACAATATTAGTTTTATCATATTAAAAACTGCACTACAGCTTTCCAAATAAGGGGCTTATTTTTAAAGATACACACACACATCGCATACACCCTGAAAATATCACTGTAAACCTCATCGTGAAATAGGAATGTTGATAGTGTTGATATACAAAATGGAGATATGATGTATGATCCTGAGTTGTGAGATTGTAGTGATCAATAACTCATTGGAATTCATTTATTTAGCAGAGGGAGGAGATAGCCAAATTCGAGAGGACTGGTCTCCTGGCACGCAAGGTGGTAGAAAGGTTTGGCTATTCAGGGGTGGGAGTGGCAAAGCTTCTGGCATCCAGCCTGGAGCTTTATCACTGCTGTATAGAAACAGTAGTGGTGTTTTTCTACAGCTGCCCCAGTTGGGCCTTGCTCCTGCACATTCAGCTATAGGGCCTGACTCCCTGGCCCTCTTAGAAATCTGTGAGCTATCTAAAGGCCCGTAACGAATTTGTTTTCTGTTTTATACAAAAGTGGGTTCTATATCTGATTGACATAGAACTCAAGAAAATTACATGGGGGTCAACGGCAACCAGAGGATGGGCTGTTTTAATATAGTCACAGGATGTTGGACTAATTAGAGAGGTGTGAGGTACAAAGGAGAGGTCAGGAAAGCGAGCCAACAACTCTTATCAAAACGTTTGGATGTGAAGGGGAGAGGAATGATAGAGAAAGGCTGGAAAATGATATAGTGTCAAGGGAGGCAATATTTAGTTATAAAGATGGAAGTGACTTAAGGTTTCTGAGAAGACTGGGATATAAAATGAAGGATAGATGGAGACCGCCTTAGCTAGGAGAAACTATGCCTCCTTTAATGTAATAGGAGGTTAGACAGGTACAGTCTAAAGAACAGCTTCTGGGATCCAGAGTGGAAGTATACCAATATTTGCTCTGGAAGAGCTTTAACCAGTGCAAGAAGGAGCTGAGAAATGCCATAGGACATTCCAAATGGTGAAAACAGAGCAGTTAGATCCATTAAGATATATAGAAAAAGACTAAGAATTGTAGGTGTATTATTTAATGGAATGCATTTCTACATCATTTTTTCATTTATATTTGTGAACAATATAGCCATGTTATAAAAATTTAGATAGCAGAAAAATTAAAGAGTCAATGCCCAGGACTAATAATTCCACAGTGCTTTAAAAAAATTTTTTTTTAATTTTATGTTTTCTGTGTTTATATTTTTAAAGTTATAATAGGGTATATATGCAAATAGTACAGGATCTACTGTTTGTTTCACTTATCATAATCATCTTATACAATATTCTATCTTCTACAGTATTCACAGTCATCATTTTAATAGTATAATATTTAATTGCCATAATTTACTTAGCCTTTTCTCTTTCGCTAGCCATGGCTATACCTAAATTGAATCATCGCACAAAGTTGAATTATGGCTTTGAAAAAGACCTTGGAGATTTTCAGGTGCCATATTCTCTTCATACCAAGGAGAAGACCAAGACATAAAACAGCTAACTGAATTCCATCAGGATCATACATCAAATAAGCTGCAGAGTCATGACCAGACCCCTGTGCCATAATATGGAGAAAGGACAGGCTAGCTGAACTGATTGGACCTACAATATTCTAGCTCAGTGCTCCTCGAAGTTCTAGTTTGTAAAATGTCTATTACTGGTCCACACTGATATAACGGGCTTGCAAAAAATAAGGGAAGCAGTGCACCGATTTGCACTCCGTGACTGATCAGTAACTATCAGCTCACATACCAGTTCTAGTCTGTGAATTATGCTTTGAGTAGTACATCTCTAACTGAAAGAAAAATTACTCCTCAAATGTTTGGTTTTCTCTGTACCTGTGAATGGCATTGGTAAATATTGTGTTGCGAGTTTCATAGCCAAATTTACTTCACTGCTCTTACATTTATTTTTTTCTTAACAAAATAAGCACCCAAGAGATTGACCTTTTGAAAATAAAGCACACATACCCGGTCTGCAAGCATGAGTGTGACATACTTACTCTGCAGGTTTACATGACTTTATTGGGAGGGAGTCATTTATGAAAGTAGATTGCAGAAGAGGTGGCTGTCCTTTCAACCTGGTCAGTTTTTTTGTTTGATAATTCAGGAGAGTTTTTAGGATCTATGTTCATCTCTGTCTGAGAGAATCACACCCTTAAAAGATAATTACATCCCTACTCATTCATGGGTTTCAGTTATTCCTGTCCACTACTAAGATAATTGGTTCAAGAATTCGTTTATGGATTTAATCACTGAATGCACCATGGTAATCATATCCTGTTTTCGTTGTTTTTTTCCCAAACTGGAGAAAATGACAATACTAGAAATAAAAAAGATGCAGGACAGCATGATGCCATGATTCATCATACTCAATGTGAATTGATTTTCAGAACAAATGACAAATTTGGATATGGTCCTTTAAAAAATATATTCTGTAACTCGCAGTCTATCTGATAGTTAATTCTAACCACGAGAAAAATTACCATCGAATCAACAGGGTAAAACATAACACCAGCGGTCATTGACTTCATTTCTCACTTTATAAATCAGTTATGCGGAAAGAAATTTTGAATCCTGTTTTAAAGGTCTCTAGAGGAAGAGGTGATGCCATAATTGATGGGATGGGTAACCTATTTACAGCCACCCTAAAGGAAACCCTAACTCCATCAATGTTCCCTCCAGATTAGTTATCTTCTTTCAGTTCAGAATGCTTAAGCATTAGTGGCAGCAGGCAATATTCTAAGCACACTGAATATATTAAATCATTAATTGTCACACACACCCTAACAGGTAGGCACTATTATTTAACTCCATGATATAAAGGAGGACACTAAATTACAGAGAGATTAATAACATATCTTCCGCTGGACAAAACATACAGATGGCAGATGTGAACCCAGGAATCTGTCATAATAGCTTGTGCTCTTAATCACTAGCCAAATGTTTCCTGATGCTTTCGGATGGGTTAATTTGTGACATTACCAGGAAGTTTGATTGAGAAAATTCTGTGATTCTTTCAATTTTAATAGTCTTCTGAATTGTGTAGTATGGTAGTCACAAGCCATATGTGGCTACTTAAATTTAACTAAAATTAAAAGCTATTAAAAGTTGAGCTCTGAGTCACACTACACGCATTTCAAGTAGCCAGTTGTTACTGTTAGTGCAACACTTCCACCACGGAAGTTCCACTGGACGGCGCTGGGCTAAAGCAATACTGAAATTCTCAATAATCAACCACCTGTTTTGCTTGTATGCACCTTTTGTTTTCATAATGCACTGTGAAAATAAGGATGGTAGGTAGTAGCAGTGGCATGGTTTATAGAGGAAGAAAAGTCTACCAATGCCTAGATGACAACATCTTTAAAAAGCAGTATAGGAAATGCAACCCAAATATTTTGACTGGGTGCATGTGAATTAACAACAAAGCAACTCAGAACTTTTAAGAGTAATTGAGCAAGAATTCAAATGTAAAGGCATTTATAATTTGCAAGAATGACCCCCAATTTTTTTCTGTAAATATGGGATTTAAGTAGTTTAGGATACATACTACGAGTGCAATTGTATTTAAAAAGACTGAAATCTAAGCGACTAAATTATATTCTGTGAGGAAAACTGTGATAACAGAAGGGAAAAGATGGACATTACACAGAAAGAGCAGATCTGAAAGTCCAGACGAGCCCACTTCAGTGTATGGCTTGACAAACTGACTTAATATAACCAACTGTTCCACAGTGTAAACATTTATCAGGTAATAGCATGAGGACGCTAGTCACTTATTTCATCTCTTGCTCTGATTCAGTGTTTGCCAAGCAACTTTCTCATTTTGACTTAGTTTTCACATAGTTATTACTATAGACAAAGAATTTTAGCAGTACTACTTATTAATATGAATTCATAAACTGGCAATGTGATTTCCATGTTTCCTATCTTATGATTTCGTAGCATCAATTAGTTCATTAGTTTGCCTTTGGGGTATTTGGATTAAATGCACTTTCCACCATTCTTAATAAAAGTTACTTTTGTGTGTATGTGTGTTACAAAAGTTGAAATGTTTTTTTGCAGAACATTTAGAAAACAGATATGAATAATGATGATGAACTATATCATATGATGGGAAATTAAAAAATGAATATACATTTTCAATCAGTATTCAGCAGGACACATTTTTAGATTAAGCCTTGAGCTTTTTAGGTGAAAAAGAATGTATAAGAGAAACTGATGGAAATACAATGTCCAGATCCTGCTGGAAATACCCTAAGACTGGTGTTTACTACTACACGAAAACCTTAATTTAAGCTAATCGATAAAAAATTTTTCAGAAGATTCCTGGATTTATTTTTTGCTTGTTTTTCTTTTTAAAAATCTAGATATAATTCATCTTCTTTTAGTTTACCTAGATAAGTGCTATGTCAGAATTTGACAAGGTACATGATTGTCCATTTTGGATAATCTTCCTTGCCTGAAGAAAATACTGTCTTGTTGATATGTCTCAATATTAAGGGGCAATTTTAACTTTATGATTTTCATGGCAGCAGTTGAAGACTTAGGTAACATTTCCTTAGGACAGTCAAAAGCATTCTTGCTGTCTGGTTTTCGATACTGAAGCTTTTATATATGTTTTATAAAAAAGGGTCAAACATATGGTGACAGAAGGAAATTTAACTTTGGATGGTGAATATACAATGCAATATACATATGATGTATCATTGAATTGTATACTTGAAACCTATAAGATTTTATTAACCATGTTACCCTAGTAAATTTAATAAAGAAAAAATTTAAAAATGCAATAAAAAGATCTCTCCCAAAACTACAGTAATTTGGTATCAGTAATCTAAAGGAACGCCTCATTAATTTGCTTATTTCGTCAGAGTGCTTCTTGTCTTTACTGACCTCCAACTCCATCTTTACTCATTCTGCTTTTTAATAAAGAATGTACAATTTATACATTGCTTGGAGCAGAAGAATGGGCTTGGTACATCACAAAATTAAGTGACACAGTACACTTAAAAAAATATCTCTAAGCTGCAAAGTCAAGTGAAACTTGGAGCTGCTGTAGGTCAAAACATTGCTAACAAATTATCCCAGCACAATTTAGCTTATGATTTTTTTGAAATTATACAAAGTGTCTGATGACTCATGTAACTTGTACCATAGATGTGTTTTGCTGTTGTACAATCCTTTTAGTCCAAGTACCCCCTGGGGAACAAAGTGTTACAGAAGCAGTTATGGTTTCAATTTCCCTCTATAATTTGCTTTCATTTGAAAACAGCTAAAGGAGGGAAAATGGACTGACCAACTCCTGACATTATCAGGGCTTCAGAGTACTAAATATCCACTCTCCTTGTATCAGGGAAGGGAATCCTCTCCATGACTACAAATAACTTGAAGAAACCAAGAAACATGAAGATGTTACTTAGGAAATGTTATTTTTTAATCAATAGTAATTAATTAGTCATAACCAAATACTTTGTACTTAAAACATTTAAAATTTTTTTTTAAATATTACACATGTAATGTCTTATTTGATTTCAAATTTTGGGTTGGTGTCATTCAACAGTGAATATTTTTATGGTAAGTTCAGGCTATCTATAGGTGGATGAACTGCGTTTTAAGTTATGGTGATGTGATCTGATTCTTCCTATACCTCTGAAACTCACTGTTCTCCAAGGATGTCTTCTCACTAGTACCCAGGATAGTGATCCTTTTCCAAAGTCAATGCAGCATGTATGCCTCTAGTATTAGTTTCATTCATCTTTCTTTTTCCACGAGGAGAGCTCACTTTATCTTCCACAAACTCTTTAGCTACCAGGAAAGGGACCCAACTCCTGATTATGATCATTCCTTGCCTTTCTCCAAGGAGGAGGAGCCAACAAGGGGACACAGGGTAGGGACTCTGGAACATACTTACCAAAGGATAAATTAAGGGCAGGATAAATGGTACATGTACCTTACAAAATCTCCCACAGAGAGAGGGAGAACGGAGAGGCACCCCCAAAGGGCACCTACTCAACACAGTCTTGATTTGATAGATAAGGGGATACATATACAACAAATTTCCTCCTATAGCTTTCTGGAGACTCACACTGATCTAGTGAAAAGATCAATTGTCTTGAGCCAGAAGACTTGGACTTCAGCCCTAACCTATGCGAAATCACTGGGTAACTTTTGACAAGTCACTTGAATTTACTGAGCCTTGGTTTCCTCATTTGTGAAATTAGGGAGAAAATCCTTTAGCACCTACAGAGTTGTTCTCAGGCCCAAATCTCACAATGTGTATGAAAATGCATCTTATGATATGATTACATTATATGTGGTATCATCAGGGGATATGAGGTTTTCTGTGTGTACTCTTCAACAACATGTTACACACATCCATCACTTAAAGTAGGAATATGCGGAACTATCTAAGTGTTATGCATTAAAGATAAGCTGATGATTAAGAAAAAAAAATCCCCATTAGATTGGGAACAACTTCTAGTCCCTCTGCTTTTCTCTATCTAATTTTGATGTTATCAGCATAGTACTTACTCTTTGAAAATCAAATATAGAAAATTCAGAGCACTAAACACTTTTAGGAAGGCTGGTTCCATATATTAGGAAGTAGATGAGTTTCAATTTAATAATTTTAATCCTTTGTTGGATGTTTTTTTTGTAGCTCTTTGAGATATTTTTAGTATATTGAGAACTTAAAAATTACATAAGCAATCAACGGGAGACAGGCAGAGGTCTCAAAATAATTCTCTGTTTCTCTTCCTTTCTTCCTCCATCATCTACACACAGGCATATATTTTCAGCGAAGGTAAATAGCTTCCCTGAAATAGATTATCCAATTTTGTTATCAATTTAACCTCTATAAGACATTTTTGAATTAGGATGTTCAAATTTTTAATTGTTAATCTTTTTAATAATTACCACATTCAAAAATAAGTATAATTTTGTGGTTAACATAATCTTCATAAAAAATGAAATAAGATAAACATTTATCTCCAATAAAATAACAGTTTTAATAACAGTGCAAAAGCTCAGGTGTGTCCATTAAGAGTTTAACATTTGGTGTGTTTTTGTGGGAATTTCTAAAAGAGTCATCATATTTTTTAAGACCACGCCTATCATGATTATTAATACCTCATAGATTTGCTATTTATTTGGGGGTATGGATTCCTATGTTCTCCTTAATATATCTATAATGGATTGGGAAATCAATGAGAAAACTATCATGTTTTAAATTAAACTATCATCCTATTATAACTTTTACTTCATCATTTTTTTATTGTGGGAAAAACAGATTTGAAATTTGCCATCTTAATCATTTTTCGGTGTACAGTTCAGTAGTGTTAATTACGGTTATATGGTATCGCTCTCACCACATGCCATCTCCAGAACTCTTTTCCTCTTGGAAAACCGCACTTCTGTGCCCATTAAATAACCCTCCACTCTCCCCTCCCTCCAGCCCTTGGCAATGACCATTCTACTGTCTGCTTATATGAATTTGACTACTAACAATCATCATACTTTCTAGAAAAATAAATAATTTGGGGAAAATAGAAATTCAAGTGACTTATTTTCTAAGGGTAGACAATATCTATGAAATTCAGTTTTGTTCAATCACCGGCAAATTATTAAGAAGTCCTGAGTAGCAGACAGAGAAAATCATTATGTTTCGTAATGAAATAATTTTTGATATTAAAGAATCTGTTAAAAGAAATTTAAGGGGGTATAACTTGGCCACCATGTGATATTTAAATAAAAAAATGAAAGTAGCAAAAAGAATACAGCATGAATAAAACAGGAGAAACATTTCTGAAATAGTATTATGTTCACAATTTAAAATATTTCTACTTTGTTTTCTGGAAAATGCTGTAATTTAATAAATGATTTTGACACTGAATAACATGTATTTACTCTAGGAAAATCTATCCACTTAATTGAATTTGTAGTACAGCAGACTTTTGAATTATGTACACTGTTCTAAAGAGATATAGAATTGAATTTAAAACTACTTCAAATGATTCTCTGAAATATTTTAAGAGGAAGAATATCAAACTGGTTACCAGAATACCATTCCTCCAATTTTATTGATAGATTATTAAAAATGATCTAATTATATATATTATTCATATTTGCTGAGTTGTGAAATGGATGCATAACTCTTCAAATGGGAAGGCATTTGATTTTTTAGATTCTAGAAGAAATACTGATAGCTTGGTTTGCAAAGAACTACAAACAATATTTAGAATACAAACTGTTTTCAAAATTTGAATATATCAGCTTTCGTTCTCTAAAACAAGGGTCCCAAACCCCTGGGCTGCAGACCAGTACTGGTCTTTAGCCTGTTAGGAACTGGGCTGCACAGCAGGAGGTGAGTGGCCGGTGAGCGAGTGAAGCTTCATCTGTATCTGCAGCTGCTCCCCAGCGCCAGCATCACCGCCTCAGCTCCACCTCAGATCATCAGGCATTAGATTTTCATAGGATCAACGGTCCCTGGTGCCAAAAAGGTTGAGGATCGCTGCTCTAAAGCATATAATTTGTCTTATATTCATCCACCTAATACTTTTTAGACATCTGTCTTATGTCCTAAACAAATGCTGTCTAAGAAATGTGAGGGAAAATAGCACAGAGCCTTCAAAGAGCTAAATCCCGTGAGAAGAAAGACATGGCTAGATACATCATAATGCTATGAGACAAGGGATTTGATCGAGGTGTGAACAGAGTTTTACTGGAACAGAGAAGAGAATGCTGGAGTGGCTTTCAAAAGTAGTGACCTTTCGTTTGCATGTTAATGACAAGGGAAAGAAGACTGACTAACTGGCCTGCCAGGGGGAGAGACATCATATGGAACACAGCATAGGTTAGGAAAGGGCATACAGTGTGACTTCAATGAGGCTGAAGTCAGGCTCTGTCCCTTACCTGCTGTGTGATGTAGAAATGCTATTAGCCTCTCTGGGCTGTTTCCCTATTTGTAAAAAAAAAAGAAAATGTGGATGATAAAACTTACCTCACTATCCTATTGTGAGCATTTTGTGAGGCATGTAAAATGTTTAGCAAAGTGTTTGCCTCCCCCCACACACACACGCACGCACGCACACTTAAACGCTCAATAAGCCTGAGCCGCTGCTAACTGGAGACCCTGCGTGGCAACTTGGGTTCATTTCCTTATCGCATTAAGTCAGCCATTTAATCTCATTTGGTTTCCTCTTTTATATAACAGGAGGATCGAACTAGATGATGATATCAAGTCTCTTCCAGCTCACAGATTATTGTAGCTATACGGCTACTAATGCATCAATATTAGTTCATATTAACCCCTAAAATTTAGGAATATTTTTTCCTATAACGAAAATGTCCTTATAGGAAAATTACAAACTTTTGACATGTTAAATCTGATGAATAAAAGTTATAGAACTGACCTTCATGTCTTCAGGTAGAATGATTCATTTAAAACTGAAAACCCCTGACTTTCATGTTTATTTCAGATAAGTTAACTTCTCTGAAGTTTTTCTGAAAGATAGAAAACATCTGAAAAACATGGCCAAAGGAAGAGACTGCCCCTTCTTCATAACAGGGCCTTTTCCTCTAAATATAACATTGGCAATAGGGGAATCATCTAGAACCTGTTTGTTTTGTTGCTGCTTCAACTCAGTATCTTGTTGGATTGTAACTTAAGAATAAAATGTAATAGCTTAATGGGCACGTTGACTTATTTGTTCCTTGACAAATCATGGAAAAAGCAATGAACTAGTCAGTTGTTATTTGTGGCTTTTGATAAAATATGTATTGTAACTACATGAGAGAACGGTCAAATATTTCTTAAGAGCAAAGAAAGGCAAGGAAAAATGACCTGCTCATTTCATATATTTCTTCTTCTTTAACAAATGTTTACTGAACATCTATTATATACTTAGTAAAGTTTAGATGGTAGCAATCCAGAGATGGATTTTTAAAAAGCTTCAGCACCCA